>VDFB02000013.1:117439608-117532842 GCA_007258455.2 Sequoia sempervirens
TTTCATACAATATCCTTCTAGGAAGACCTTGGATTCATGAGATGCATGCGGTGCCTTCTACTCATCATCATATCATGAAATATGTCTACACTATCAAAGTATATACAATCAAAGTCGATCCTGAACCAAAAAGTTGTTGGAACATTGATAAAGGAAAGGACAATCCTTTGAAAACATTAACACCAACTACACAAGTAGAACCTATGCAAGAAGAACAAAAAGATAGGTGAACTAAACCCTTAACAATGTTATCACTAGATGATTTGGGATCATTAGATTTTACACCTGTACATTCATGGGAGAATATAAGATCATAACAAAATATTTTGAAAAGGGAAAAGAAAAAGAGGTAATGTCAACACAAAATTCAGAAGACCCTTTGAAATCATCCACCTCAACCACTTTCAAAGAAGAAACAAATTATACATCAAACTTTGATGAAGTTGATTATGAGCAACCATCGAATCCAAATGAAACAAAAAATCTTATGGCAAAGGTTATGAACTTGTGAAACAACTTGGATATAGTGGAAAAGAATGTGGTGCTAGAGAATAAGGTATACATGTGCCTATAGAGCCTAACACGTAAGGAACGACTAAAGGTCTTGGTTATTGTCCCTCGAAAGAAACAAGAAATCCTTCACCTAATATCAACACTATTACAAAAGATTCTTCTAAGCCAACTTTAACATTAGTGCATCTTGAATTGATAGACACTAGTGCTAGCTATTGATTATTATCCTTTGAAAGAAATGAAAGAAACAAAGAAACCTTTGCTTAATATTAATTTCATCACGCAAAACACTAATGATTGGAGTTCATTAGATTTTACACCCTCCTCTCAAGGATAGAACAAAATCTCACAATCTAAAGAGTCGTGTGTAGGTATGACACCCTGTACCGAGGAAGAGATATCTTTGTCACAAAATAAAGGAACATCTTTTACTATTGATCAAGCGAGTATCTTGTCCAGAATCCTTCATGATCGTTTGATATCTCTCCCTCCAAGAACACAAAAGAAATTTTACTACAAGAGTTCATTTTGTGCATATCATAAAATTCATGGTCATTCTACTAATGAGTGTAAGGCTTTGAGTAATCAAATTCAACATCTTAAGGATTATGGTGCTCTTCCTTGTGTTGCAGCACCTAGTTCCTCTTATTGATACTTATTTTCATGTTTCTCATCAATCACCTCGACTCACCCCTATCTTGCACTAAGTTGGGGCAAGGGGTTAGGTTAGCCTTGTCCTCATATGACACTTTTTGTTGTCTCTTTTGGCTAGTTGAGCACCTTCCATGTATATATATAAGAGCAAGCTTGGGATGTGGATGACATGCCTTAAGGTGACTCATGTGTGACATACTAAGTCTTGGGGAGCAAACCCTTTCATGACATAGCTTCATTCAGGAACATATGACTTGGCATAGGGATTTTCGAACAAGCTCTCAAGTATTCTTCTACTTTAAAGAAATTTCTTACAACAATGGTGTTAGAAACCACTTTAAAGTGGGGGAATACATCAACAGTCATGTTTCACTATGCAATTTTTTTTATTCTTGCAATGTTTCCCTTTCTTGGTGGTGTCATTGGGTTGGATTTCCTCTAAGAGCATGATATTTCTTTGAATTGTCCTCTCTTGGAAACATTAAGAACGATGTTCCCTAAGAAGAGACCTTACATGAACTAAAAAAAATCCCTTTGAATGTACCTTACACTACTTCGCATTTACAACAACTATTATATGGCCACCTTGCATAGCACCCTTTACTTTCATGTGGAGCCATCCTGCTTGTTCACGAGTGTCAAGTATACAAAGTTTTTCTTGCCACATCCAGATCCTATTGTTCATATTATGTGGCACCTTATCAAAGTTAACAGGAGGTATAGCTTTGGTATGGTTAGTGTATGATGAGAAACCTAAATGTGGGAATGACTTTCTCATTATACAGCGAGAAGTCGATACAAAGGCATGACTTTCTCACTAAGCCACCCCTTTTTGGATACTCACCCAATGGATAGCTTGAAGTTTCGTTGCCTCAAAGTGAGCATATATTTTGTACCCCTTTTGGATACTCACCTAATGAACAGCCTGAAGTTCCATTGCCTCAAAGTGAGCATGTGTTTTGAAAAACAACTTAGATCTAATCTACATCATGTTGGACAAACGGTCAAGGCTTTATCCACCTTTTCTTTCTTTTTCTTTCGTCTTTATGTCTTTGACATTATATGTTTGTGCATCTTGATGTTACATATCATACACCTTGTACCTGTCCCTTTATGATTATGTTGGTTGACGTAGGATCTTGGATCCTGGGGGTTTGGCCACCTCCTTTGATCTTTGTCATCCTATTTTGTTCACATTGCTACACTTGGAACCCTCTTGAATGTCTACTTTAGTGTGAGTTTGAAGCAAGTTCCTCCTCTCACTAAAGTGGGGGCTAAATGTAGTGTAGAAAAAAGTATCCCTTTTTCACACTTAATTGGGAATTATTAACATTAAAATGAACCTAATTGGGAATTATTAACATTAAAATGAACCTAATGTTGCCTTGATTTAGTGTTGTAATGTGTTGTACACATTCACATTCAGTTTAAGTCCTTTTTAAATTAAATAGACCTAATTATGCCTTAATTTAGTGTTGTAAAATGTATTTATCTACATCTTCACACTAAGTGTTGGACTCTCTTGCATTAATGACCTTCACATCATCATCAATAGCTCCTTATGACCCTTTATTATGCATCCTGAGGCTTATTTCAATTGAAATCCTGACATAGTCATCAAATATGCTTAATATCTTAACCCCTCAACATTTCCTCAGCTCGAAAAACTAGGGTGGGACTCATATGCTACCTTGGGTGTATGAATCCCCCTAGGTGGGAACCATGCACCACCTTGGGCGTATGAGTCCCATTTAAGGCATTTTTAAGGTTTTGAGTAGGAAATCAGGGTTTTGAATTCAAATTTTATGAATGTTGGCATTTGGGATCTAATAAACAATAAATTAGATGAAGTGCCTATACAAGCAAGGTTTCAAATCATTATTTCACTAAGCAATCAAGATTCAAGCATCCTAAGACTTCACAAGAGCATTATAGATCATTCAAGAGCATTTCAAGAGCATTCAAGGGCAGATTTCTAAAAGATTATTGCAGCAATTCAAGATCCATCATCATGTCAAAGGAATAATGCCTCAAGCATGTTGTTGAGCTAGTGTTGTGATGTAGTATTCAAGATCCAAGTTAAGTGTTGTTCCACATCTAATTCAAGATCACTTGATCTACATTTTTCATGGCCACTTCATGTTAGATTTCAAATTTACATTTCAAGACATCATTCAAGGTATCATTGTTCATGTTTCATTATTTCATCATAAGGTTTAATTTCCTAAACGGGGTTTGACCAAGACAAACCCATACTCCCTAACAATCAACAAGTTTTTCCCTCTCTAGATGTGTGATTTCATATCTAAGTGGTTTAGAGCTTGAAGATCCTTTAAAGACTAAGTTAAAAGATTGAAGAAAGTTGTCCAAGTTGTCACAAGGTTGTCATATTCAAGAAAAGTCACCTACATGCCAGAATTCAAGGTTTCAGACTCAAAGATTTGACGTGAGAGAAGCTATAGGAGATAACCAAAGAATACCATAGTTTTAGCCAAACCCTAATACTAGGAATAAATCACCACCTTGGGTGTATGAGTCTTAGTACTGCCTTTATCTAGATTTCAAGAGATCCAGATCAGTCACTGGGATATTCGAGTTCCTGCCCAGAAACCCTAATCTAGGACTAAATCGTCCAATCTGGCGTATGAGTCCCAGTGAGCTTCAAATAGCAAAATTTCAAGGTTTAAGAGCTTGTATTGACCACATCACTCTTCCAGGTACCCCTTTGTTCATTCTTAGTTTGTTTTCTTGATTTTTAGTTTCATTTCCTAGTTCATTTAGTTCTGGTTTTGCATAATACTTTCATTTCTTGTCTTTCCAAGCCCTTGTTTGGTGGTGAATGCCTTTTTTCTTTAATCACACCCTAGGATGCCCTTCTATTAGATCTCTTTCCCTCATTCCATCCTTGGATCGAGATCTCTAGGGTTTCCATGAATGAAACTTGAGGAAATAGGAAGAAGGTCCCTAAACCCTTGTGTGTGTTGCATCCCCTAAAAGGTGGAATACACCCTATTTTCAATGTTTCAACTCCTTATCCCTTTCGTACTACTAATTCAAGGGTATAAATACAACACAGAAATTACTTGGGGCTTAGTACTTCGATCTATGTTCACCCATTTTATTGCTAATAACTAGTTATTATTATCACTTATTATGTTGATGCTATGTTGTTGATTGGTGCTAAAAGAGATAGAGCTAACAAAAAGAAAATTATTGAGCTAGAAGAAGTATGGTAACTCTATTTTGCAATATCAAGGTATAAATACAACACATAGATATTACTTGGGGCTTAGCACTTCGATCTGTGTACACCCATTTTCTTGCTAATAGCTAGTTATTATTATCACTTATTATATGGACGATATGTTGTTGATTAGTACTGAAAGAGATAGAGCTAAAAAACAGAAAATGATTAAGCTAGAAGAAGTATGCTAACTCTATTTTGCAATGTTTGAGTATGGTAGATTATATAGAATAACAAATATTCTTATTCAAATGGGAGAAAATATTTTAGTTGAACAGTGATACTTGCTAGGGATAACTTTAAGAAACCCCCCCCTCGATGAAAGTGTAAAATCCTGGCGAATCTTTCCTTTTATTTGAAAAAAATTATTAATTTTTTTGACGAATCTATGCATATTAAAAAATTTGTAAAATTTTGACAAATCTTAATGAATAATTGGAAAAAATAATAATCAGAGTGGCAAATCCTAGCGAATAATCACTAAAAATATTAATTACAATGGTGAAACTCTCCTTTAAAATTTTGCATAGTTGGTTGGCACAGTTCCCCCAAAAAAAAAATTTATGTTTATTGTAATATTGAAGTAAGGGCCTGGGGGCGGCAACCACCGACGAGGTCAAGGGTCAGCGCCCCTTGCGGGGGTCAAGGGGGCAGAGCTAGGTTGATTTCGTGACCTATATGCATGTGCCTTTTAAAAGGCTTGTTGAGGCCCAGAATTTGTTTTGGGCCACACGATTAAATCTAATCCTATGGCCCAAAACAAATTCTGGGCCTCAACAAGCCTTTTAAAATGCACATGCATATAAGTCACAGAATCAACCTGCAGCCATCTAATTAAAAAGCTAATCAATGGCAATAAATAATAGCCCTATTCAAGAATAAAATATCCCTAAAATGAAATGGTAATTTATTATTAGTGGCGATACTTCCCCAAAATTAATGGTAGGAATATAATATTATTGGCGAATATAATTAATATTTGTAATTACAGTATAAACTAATGGCGAATTAGTTCCAATGACGCATCGTTTAAAAATAATGCATAGGCGAATTAATCGAGACGAATTTTTTTTTTGCAAAAACTTGGCGATTCAACATCCTTTTTAGCTTATACTATTCGCCATTTCTAGAGGTCTCGATTTCAATTATTCGCCAATTGGTGAAGATTCGCCACTAAAGTTTTCCTTGATACTTGCTAAGATAGAGGACATAGCTCATGTGCATTATGCTAGTCTAGTTTGGCAACCCATATATGTTAATATCTATATGAAACTAAGCATTACCCAAATAATGGGAGTATTGAACTAGTTTATTGCTAATCATGAAAGGAAACATTGGGTAGAAATCGAGTCTTAATGTGTGCAAGGAACTACAAAGTAATCTATTTTCTAAGGTGTAAGAAAGATGCATCATAGAGCATATTTTATTTTTATAGACATAGTAGAGCTAAAATAGAGTTCCCAAGTTGGTGAAGAGGTTATGACACCTTCATGATGAATAAATTCCCATTTTAAAATATCTTCAAGTCATACCTTAGAACAAGGCATTAGAATTTTAAATTGAGATTTTGAGTGCCATACCTCCTAGTTATTTTGCTAATGATTTGTTATTTACGATTTGATGATTTATTGGTTTGCTTTGTGTATATATTTTGGTTCCTAGATGGAATTGTAGTAGATTTGTGATTTTTATAGGGGCTATGCTATAAAAAAATATTTTTTAGAGTTGGTGAGACAACCCAAACTACAATGTAATCATTGTATTATTGATGATTAACATTGTAGCTCATTTTGTCACTAGATGTTTTTTGGAAGGATTTTTCATGGTTAAATCACTTAGTTATCTTTGTTCTATATGGTTGCTTGTTATTGTATCTTAGTTTCTATTAGATGTCTCTCCTTTGAAGATTAATGAAGTGTTGCATTCTATTTTAATTACTTGTATTTGTGAATTTATCCCTTTCTAATTTGAAATTTGAGCTAACAATGCACACTTTTAGCATTATTTTATTATGTGCTAGTATTTAAACACATTAATCACATTCATTCTAATAATCTCATAATCATTTGAGAAAGTAAAAAATCATTCATTCTAGAGATAAGAATCAATAGTGATAAATTTAAATTTGATGGCATAAGTAATGTAAAGAGTCTACATCATGGCTCTAATAGAAATTTAAATTTGATGTAATAGAAAGAGTAAAGAATCAACATCTTAGATGCTTACCTACAATTTTCAATATTGCAATTTCAAGGGGATAATCAATCTACAATACTCTCATAGCTCAATCATATGACAACCTAATAAGGTATTTATCAATACCACCAATTCTAAAATCTTCAAAAAAAGATAAACTAGAAGACTACATACCATGCAAAGTTGTGCATTAGAACTCTATATAATTCCATGAAATATTCAAAATATTAATATAGATTCACAATCATGAGTTAGTTCTAAAGTCATGAACTTATCCCCCAAAAAAAAAGATGCAATACAAAATCTCAAATAATTTCTCACTAATAAAAAAAACTTATATCTATATCTAACAACAAACAAATTACATAATCTTATTTATTTGATATCATTCTTCAATTAACAAACTAAATATAACCATTTATTTCATATAATTTTCAAAGTTTATTTTCAACTAACCCAATTTCTCTAACTTAATTATAACTATTCACCTATGTTAATTTAATTAGTACTAAATTCCACACTTTAAGAAATTACTTTCCATCTCAAATATATTATGTATCTATTGCAATAGATATAAAAAAGGCGCATTTTACATTGGATTTTATTTCTGTTCTTTTTATTAAACTTCGTCTTCTAGGTTCTCAATACTTGTTCAATTAAGGAGCGAATTTTTGAACCCTCCATGCACCTCTTCCATGAATTCAACCTTTTTAATCTACATCGGAAATTTGCAGCGATCAATATTAGAAGGATTTGATTTACTAACTTATGGCTAAAAGGTTCCAAATCTCAAGAAAAAACAAACCACGTACCATTAAATAGAAAAAGGAAGAACTAGCAAACCTTTTCATTTGAAGTATCTCAAAACAATATCTACTACCATTTCGCATACGCTTGTCAGGTTTAAACTAACAAAAATATGTCAACTGGTTGGGGTTGGAACAAACTCATTTGATTAAAGTTTCTGTCAAGTACTCATATTCTCAAAATTGAAACTAAATATAGTCAGATATAGAACATGGGCCTCCCTTAACATAGACAGTATTATAAATGTTATGGTAAGGTACGTTAATAGAACTGACTAATCTGCCTGTTCAAACTTCTCCTCCCCATCACAAATTTGGGATGCATAGTGATGTCTTATATCACTTAATGTAGCCTTACTCGAGCATACTGGACACTGTAATCAGTTATATAGAAGTTTAATTAGATTGAGAAGGTTATGTAACCGCTCAAACGATACAAAAAGAAGATAAATAAAATACGAATCAAATTTCACTTATAGTAGAGGAACCACGACTTTCATCTCTTGAAATCCATTGTGTTATGCATGATCTGTCAAAGAAATGCCCACAGAAAAGAGAATTGGAGTTCCACAATTAGGAATATCAGGATTCTTTCTTATAGGCTGTTGAAAATGAAAGAACGTTTTCCACATAGAATAAAACAGGGAGAGCTCTTACGTTTTCCTTTACAATCGTAAATTAAAATATATAATAAAATAATTATATATGTTATTTTGTAAAATACTATATGTCTATAATATTTTTAAAAATGGTCATGTCAATTAAATTAGATACAGTCTAAAAACTTTTTTTTTAAATTACTATCTTAAAAAATTGTAAAATTAAATAACAAGTTCCATAATAAAACCCCTTCTTAACTGTAATGGGACAACCCAATGCCTTAGGGGATAGGGCCTAATAGTCGTCTTGAAGGGTCTAATAGTCGGCATCAATCATAAATATAATACCCAATAGTTGTTTATATAATGTCCAATAGTTGTGATTTGACTACCCATAATTAAACAAAATGTATGTTTTTGATCTAAAAAGCAACCAATCATGTGATACCACATCAGCTCAACTACTCCATGATGTAATGCCTGAGAATTGGTCTCACTATTTTGGGGCCTTTTGGACACCTTGACAAAAAACATGTTGATGTGGCATCATATTTGATGATGTGGCCCTGAAACCTTAGTTATAAGCAGAGAACTTTCCAAATAAGCTGCTGTAAAAATGGGAGTGATTTGAAATTTCATAGGATAATTAGAAGTGCAGTTAGGTGCACGACTTGGGCCCTCTCCCCAGTTAAAAATTTCTTGTACAACTTTTATATCCAACTGACACAATTATCATTAATTTAATATACTGATACATATACAAACTCTTTTTATCATAAGAATTGCAATGGAAACTTGATCTTAAAAAGGAAAGAAATTTGAAAATATGGAACATATCACTTTGGTGTTTAATAGAATTAGTTATCCATTTTTCAATATTGATTAATTTAGATATTTTTATTTGTCCATCACATGTCTACTTTTGATTCATATTCTTTTATGAATAATGTTTAGAAATCTCTTATATTTAGTGTTCCATCCCACCATCTATTGCAATATGAAGATCTATTGTCTCCCTAACACAATCTATCATGTTGAAATTCATTTTTCAAAATACCTCTAAACATTTACCCTAAATGTAGGATGAGCAAGACATGTTTTTTCTAACTATAATGGTGATTGTCTTTGTAATTCTCTTGTTTTGGCAATGCTCAAGCAAATCCATAATCAATGTCAAAATATCTAACTACACACATTCATTCGCGGTACTTTATCTCTACTATTTTAACATATAAAAACATTCATTAGATGTAGAACTAGTTATACAATAATCCCTCTATAGAGAGGGAAAAACATGACATAACTCTACCAAACTAGTATCCCTCATTAAAGTTCTGAAAGAAAAAAATTGAAAATAAAAACACCACTAAATATGGAAACTAAAACTACATATGTGCTAAAATAAAAAAATAGAAACCTATCAACTGGTTGCAGTTCAATTGGTAAGGGTGATGATGCATTCCTTGATTACACTATCCACCAAGATTCAAACCCCCAAAATAGAATATATAAGGAGTTGAGCTAGAATCATGTCCCAAGCAACTTTGACAAAACAAACACCCCCAGTCCTTAACTCGTAGTTGAAAATGTATCAACATAGACACATACTACTGTATCAAGTAGCAAAAATTCTCCATAACCAAAACAATAGAAACCCATATACTCCAATCAAAAATGGTCTACCTAAGGCTGCTGGGTGAGAACGGTTAGCCGTTTGACATATGGGGTGTCTGTTCAAAACATAAAAATTCATCTAGACAATGGAATTTGTATCAACGCTTAAATAAACCAAAATGGTTTCGTCGTATATTTAAAGCCTTATAGTTTTTTTTTGTTTTTTTAAATTGAAAAAGGCCTTTTAGTTAATCTCTAGAAAAGAAGGAAGCTTTCAACTAAATACGGGAGCAGAGCAGGGTAAGACACCCAAGAAGCATAAAACCCTAGCAAATCTATCATATTAGAGGAGCTCTGTTCAGAATGTGCATCAAAAGATATTTATATTGATCAATAGGACAACCCAAAAAAAAGGCCCTGTCTACAATAAAAATAAAAGATCTGAGAGTATTATTGGATTATTCCATTAGTAATGGACAATTGTATGCGTTGACGTGGTAAACGCGAAAAATAAATAGAAGCTACTGTAATTTTACATCTATTTGCATCTATAACATACCAGATTAGATGCAATCCGGATTGAGTACATGGTTTGAAGCAAATTGGGCAATTCAGGAAGTCATTAACCTCGTAAACCTTAAGAACATATTTCCTTTTTTTAGAAAGTTGCAGATCCCTTCTCGGATAGTCTTGTTGATTACAAACTTGATCATATTCTTCTTTGACTGCAGCTAATGTTGTACACATCTCCTGCAGCTTATTTCTTGCTTGCTCAAGATTTCGTTTGCTGGATTCTTCTCGTTCTTCAACCTTCTTGATCTCCTCCTCTAGTATGTTTATTGTCTGTTCAAGATTTCTTTTGCTGGATTCTTGTTCTTGAGCTCTCTTGAACTCCTCCTCTAGTTTGTTGTTTCGTTCCGTCAACTCCTTAGTTTCTGATTTAGCTCTGATTAATTCGGCTTCCATGTCATGAAACTGCATACAGTATTCATCGAAGGCAGATTTCAAAGAGGATTGTAAAGATTGAATACGTTCTATGCGACTTCTTCCAGATGAATTCCTCCTAGAAGTAAAATGCATGTTGTCATCATGTTCCGGAGAACTAGAAATTTCTTCCGCACCACAGGTGAGTCGTCTTCGCTCATTTCTAGTTCCCTCGGCCTTTACCTCTATAACCTGCTATTTCAGAGATATATAAATTTATATTTACCATACACTGCGAATGCCTGAATGCATGAAATAACAATTCATTGTTTTTTTCTGCAGAAAAGAGCAAAATCTTTTAGATGACTGCTGTACGCGAAGCGTGTATAAAGTTCTATCCTTTTTTTCTTCGATATCGAGTCTTGTCACTGCAGATTTGCGATCAAATGTCCGGGGATATTTTCAAATGTCATATCACCCAAGAATTTTAAAATATAATACTGATACGGGGACGGTTACAAAGATTTAAAAACGCGTTGAGAATCTTTGTATTGGAAAAGTAGTTATCCTCAATCTTCACGTTATTCAAAAACAATATATAATAATAGGTTTTTACAGTAAAAGGCATTTCATATAATAAATTGCAGTTTTTGTACATCCCCATCTAACACTGCGAGGCTGTTGCCGCTTGCAGGACGCGAAATGATCTGGTACGGGGTCTCTTGTGACGAAAAGGGTTCTGTTCATGCAAAAACTCTATCAAGTGACGTGAAAGATAAGCGAAAGTTTGAACTTGAATTGAAGTTAAAATTAAGTGCCTTGGAATGGCTGCTGTATGGACTTCAGCGTGGTGTCCAGCCATTACGATGCACCATAGGCATCGATGGCTTTTATGCATGTCATAATGAAGGACGAGAGGATTATAACAGTATTTGTTAGCACTGTCCTATCAAAACGTCAAAATTCTTAGAACTAGCAATCCCTTAGTTGTATACGCCCAAGAGGAGTAGTGAGTGTGCAATGGGAAGGCACAAGATTTGTGGAAGGTATAAGATGGATAAATGTGGTATATTATTTAGTTGTATAAATTTATCTGAAGATTTTTTAAATATATAAGTGAATTTTTTTTAAATTTATATAAAAGAAATACAAATTGTTGTACTATTGCATAAATGCTTTGGAAATAACAAAATGAGAATGTCTTTATCAAATATTTCACTATGCTAAGTTGCAAAATATGTAGATTTGATTTTTTTGTAAGGAGTCTTCTCTCGGGAACAAAAAATGAACGAAGTGAGGAAGAGATGGAAAATCGATATAGTTTGTTTTTAATGCATTTATGATTGTAGAAGTTGTAAGAAGAAGGAATAAGGATTTAATGAACAAGCATGGATTTCTTGGAATTTTATTTGAGCATTTTAAGTGACTGCATTTGATAGTGACTTCAATCGCTCTTCTTCATTGATCCGACGAGAAACATATGGGCTTTGTTACATGTGCGTGTATCTTTGGAATGTGAATACAAGGTCAATGCAAAGACCTGCAAGTTCACAGACTTGAAATAGCTATGAATGTCAACCCTTGATGGTCAATGTTGCCGATGTCAATTGTGGCCCTTTCAAGTGTAAGGCCTTGTGATCTATGTATGGTTAAGGTCCATACCATTTTAAGTGGGATTTGACACCAACCGCCACAGTTCAATGAGATTGTAGGGACATTTTTTTTATTGTTTTGATCCCAGACTAAGCCTATGTAATGATTGAATTGGACAACAACAAACAAGGGAAGTTGAAGTGGCTTTTCACTCCCCTTGTATACAATTGTGTTGACATGTCCAAGAGCACCATTGACAAACCCTGTTTCAACCCAAAGATTTGAACATAACATAATGTTTTGGTCAATACGTAGGAGGATCTTAGACTGGAGTTGTTCTTCGTCTGAATTTAAACTTGTTGAGCTCTTTAGTTGCTCTGCAATGGACAATCCAACAAGCTTTGCTAAAGATAACAACATAGGTTTATTATGTAGTGAGACCCTTTCATTGGTTGCAAATAGATGTATGGAAGATAAGAAAGTAGATTATTCTATAGAGGAGAGTAGATTCAAAATAGAGGTAGCAACATTTGTATTGACTTTTTTTAGAGAGAATAGATGGTAATTTCGATTTGGAATAGAGGTAGCAACATCCTATTGCTTTCATTTCAAGGACCTTAGCAGGTGCCCCTTGCGGGAAGGATTGAACAATCTACTTTCTTATCTTCCTGCAAGGGGCACCTGCTAAGGTCCTTGAAATGAAAACAATAGGTTGTTGCTACCTCTATTCCAATTCTAAATTACCATCTATTCTCTCTAAAAAATAGTCAATATAAATGTTGTTGAGAGAGGAACCGAAATTGGAACTAGAGCTAAACGGAGAGAACCAATGGTACCCCTAACAATGATAACATCTCAAAATAAATGTCACTACTCTACATGGTTGGGACTCTCGATGCCAAGAAAAATTGACACCTAGAGCCTCGAAGACACCTAGAGTAGCACACATGTTTCCATCATGAAAACCTAGCAACAGAATCAAATATTTGAAATGTTTTCGCATGCACACATATGTGATCAACAATACCCAAGCATGGTGTTACCTTAATTCTCAATGGACTCCAAATGCCAATGTGTGCTTCGTTTGGACCATCTTGGCAACTCGACCAATGGTGCATCATTTTCTCGTGAACAAAACTCTTTCACACTTCAAAGCGTGTGGTGATTCCATGCGGAAGCTAGTGTCTTTGTTTTGAATCTACCTACCTTTCATACATTGACAATACCAATGAGACCATGTGGTGCCATGGCATTGTCCCAAAGTATAGTCGAGCACTGTTTGCAATGGGTGAGCACAGTCGCACTATGTGTCTACAACAAGGAAGCCTTTACATAAAGAAAATTCTACCAAGGTCGTGCAAAGTAAAGAGGGGGTTAGAGTTGGAAACTCGGCTTATAGCCATGTCCAATCAAGTGCTAAGGGACATACACCTCAAAAGCTTGGATTTAATCCATAGTTATGTTATAACGACTTATAGGGGGAATCTACATGCAGATGGAGAACCCAAAATCTTTGGTACACATAAAAATAAATGAAACTACATAAAGGGGAGGCTTGCAACTCTTATAGCTTTTCAAGGGTGACTTTCAAAGGCATTCATTCCTCTCATAGGGTTGAGATTTCTTCTTTAGAGCATCGAAAACTTTATATAAATCTATTATCTCCTTCAAAGAGATGTTGCTTATGCTTTGTATAGCTGCCCTTAATTGGAACTCGAGTTGTGTGAGGCACAATAAAATAGTCTCCACTTTGGAGATGCTTAGTGCCTAGCTCAATTTTGTAAATGATGACTAGTCATTTTTCTTCGCAATCAACAACCCCTTAATTTCATCCCTTGAGAGGATCGTGTTATTAGGGAGGAATGGGGAGGGGAGTCCTAATCATACAAAATTTTCAATGTGTCCCTTCCTTTTTTGGAGCACTTGTTCCAAGACCTCCAGATATGCCTTACATTTGTTGGCTTCCTTATTACAACTCAGGAATTCATTAAGCTTACTAGTTGCCTTCCTTAGATTGGTCACTCTTGCTACCTAGAATGTTTCATGAGTCATGCTACATACCTTTTGTACTAGAAGCAATGAATCTTTGACCTTTGGGGAGACGAAAGCAAGGGTCCGCTCTACAGATGCATTGACTTGTGCACTCAATCGTTGTGAGTCAACGATGAATTTGAGTGTTGGCATCAAGTGAAAAACCACCCATTATCTGCTCCCAATAAGATACATGCAATTGTTGGACCATTAGGAGGATGCTTACAGTCTGAGGGTGGTTAGAAATTTCTTTCTTTAGTCATTCAATCTCTTGGTCCATGACATGGGATTCTTGCTACATTTTTTGTTGCATCTATTGTTGCATGCTCAATGAGTCCAAAAGGTTCTTATGGGCTTGTGCTAGCTATGTTTCTTTCTATTGCAGCTAACTCTTTGTTGCTTCCTTTTCCCTCTTCAAGCCCTTTGACTCGGCCTTTAATTTAGCCACTTGTATTTGTAGATGGGTTCTTTGATTAATCTCTACTTGGAGGCTTTTGGGAGTGATGCATTTTTGTACATAGACACGAAAAATATATCGACACACTTAATCATGATTACTAACATCATTTCATCCTAAATCATCTTAGCTAATCATCACCCTTCGTCCCTTAATTGAATAAATCATTATTTATTTGATTAAGTCATTCTCTCTCATTAATTAAATAAATCAATGTTATTTAATTAATCCTCTAGTCTCTATATTATTAAATAATTTATTTTATTTTATTAAATTTTTAAAGTCATCTTATTAAATTAAATAAATTAAACCTTGTTTAATTTAATCTAACAATCATCCATCTTTAATTAAATAAGTCAAAATCCTTTATTTAATTAAATCTAAATCATATTCTTCTCAACTTTGATTTATTTAGACCCTAAAATCTAAATCAAATAGTCACATCATCTAATCCCTCATTAAATTAATTAAATCCTAATTAATTTAATCCTAATCATCCAATTCCTCTAGTTTTTTCCACTTGCACATGAAAATACATTTAATTGATTTATTAAATCCCTATTTTCTTTCAACTTGGCATCTTTAGGGGAATATTCCTCTAAATTTGAAAATCCCTCCAAGTGGGTTTTTCCTTCCAACAAAAGAGTCATTCCTTCTTACATGTCCTTGTGCATTGAGCCAAGTGGCATTTAATTCATTCTTTTTCCCTCTAATATGTCATTTCATGATTTTCAAATTCCACCTAATTTCATTTATTGTGCACATTCATCAAAATGTGCTCAAGCTTCCTCCATTCACATCTTGACAAGTGGCACTTGCCTATTGGATGTTGAATGATCCCACATTGCTTCATTTTGCTCATTTCTCCATCTTGTCTTTCTTTAAATAGAAGGTTTTCCTTTGCATTTTGATCATCCACAATTTGAGCAATTCTACTATACTCAATTTCATCCTCAAGCATATCCATTTTCATCCATTTTATCAAGTTTATAGCTAGGTTATTGTAGGTTTCTTCATGGAGCTCAATTGAATCAACCATCAAGTGGATCAATCTTTATCAAATCATCACAAGCTTACATAGGAGTTGGGAAATGATCAATTTCCACATCAAATTGGCACCAACTCCCCCATGGGATTGAGAGTTTGCATCTTAAAATAGGATTTCATTGCTTTCTTGGTTCATTTTCTTCATTTTCTTTCCTATTTGAGCTTTGCAAATGATTTTCATGGGAAATCTTGATTCTCACTTGCATTTGATCTAATAATGTGTTTGTTTGCTATGTTTGTGCGGGTCTAGGATTGAGGTTCTACATTTTGCACTAGAAGGAGGGAAAATCTCAAGTTCTAATCACGTTTTTTAACAAATTTTTTTGCTTTTCTCTATTTTTTTGGTGTCTACAGGGAACTGCGCCACTATCAGTCCAACAGCACCATACAACACCGCTATCAGTCCAGCGATGCTACAAACTCCAAACTCTATCGCTTCAACCTTCCCGCCCAAAAAATTAAATCTTCCAACTATGACGCTGGTTCAATTCTCAAGCACTAGAATTTTCAAACTTCAAACTGTGTTGCTGAGCAAAACTACACTGCCATCAAACTCTCTGTTCCATTGCAGAGCGTCGCGTGCAGACCTAGCGGTGCTATACAGGGCTGCTAATTTCTTCAAATAGTGTCACATATGCAGGTTGCGCCACTGGGATGGAGTAAAAGGTCAAATTTCAATTTTTTTAAACATGTGCTTTTTCAATTTTGATCATTTGGGCTATTAACTACTTTTCTAACCTCTGTTTTGCAGTTCTAACTGGTTTTTTGTAGGTTGGCTTAATCAAAGGTGAAGGAGGGAAACAAAGTTGAAGGTTCATAATGACATCATCATCTCATTACATCAAGTGTTTTTGAACACTTTTGTTTTTTTAACACTTTGGGAGAACTTATAATATTTTCTTCTATGGATTTGTTACCTTCCATGTGCTTAGGACATACTAAATTTCTTTTGGGCACTAAAAAGAACACTACAAAAAAGATTTCATTTTTTGCTATGTAAAAGGTTTAAAAAGAACAATTGAACAATTGAACAATCAAAATCTCACACTTCCTTTGGTGCTTAAAAAGAAATCACTCTTGCTGTGAAAGGATAAAATGAACATGTGCTTCTTTGTCTTGTAATCACTTAACCAAAATAATACCATCAAAAAGGCATATGCGCTTCTTTCACACCTCACGACGATCTTGAAAATCAAATTTTTTTTGGTGATCTTAAGTTGTGTAAGTGATTGCCTCCACATTTCATTTGGGATTAAAAATTGAACAAATCTTGCGAGTGTGAGTGGAACATATTGCATGTGTTCTCTCTTTGTTTCTCAACAAAGATCGATTGAACTATGAATATGTTTACTTTCTTTTGTTTATCTTAGATGGTCTGCCTTGTGGGAAAAAGAAATCACCCAAGGGAACGACCCAACTGAGAACATGCTAAAGCCAAGCGACTTCCACTCGGGATATATGTGTGGGTACTTGAACAGAAGCAAGTATCATGAGGATTATTCTTATGAGAAGGGCATCAATGGTCTCTCGCCACATGGATGGTCCCCCACGAATGGAATGCCTGCATTAAAACCCTTGTTTAGAAAAGGCCAAAAACCTTGATCTATTTATTGATGCAAGAATGGTCATTCTGAAGCCGCCTCACACTTTTACAAATTTCAGTAGAGATGGAAAGTATGCCATGGGAGTTTCATGGGTACTAAAGCTTGGCTGCCTCGTATAAGTGAGTGTCGTGGAGGAGAGCCAATGGGGTCAATTATCTAACCATTCGCTAAAAGAAGGCGTAGTTGGACTTGTCCAAGTGGGTATTCAACAAATACAATCTTTTATATCCATAAGGTTGTGCTTGTTCTTGGAAAAAAAACACTTTGCATGATCGTAAACATTGGGAAAACAAACATTCAACATTATCATCAAACTTCAAACCCTTTAGGAAGCAAATATCTTTGACAAAATTCATGGGTTATTGCTTGCCCTAGGGATTCTATCCTTAGAGGTTTCTAAACATTTGAATTTATATCTCAATTTTCTTACTAAAGTCAACAATAGGAAACTTTTGCCTTAATTTCTTTGATTTCCATACAATGCACTTTGTGGGATGATAAGAAATTAGGACATTAGACATTTAGTTTGAAAAAACCTAATCAAGAATTGTTTGTGGTAAAAAGAAGTCACTAAGCAAAGCTAAGAACAATTGAACCCCACACATGTGTCTCAAATTATTTCACGCAAGATCAAAATCCGAAAACCAAAGTCAAAATCTCTTAGTCCAAAAGATCATCAAAAGCATCTCTCAACGCTCTACGAATTCAAACAAAGATTTCTTTTAAACTTTTACAGAAGATCTTCAAGAAACAATCCCAATTTGTACTCATTTTATTATTGTCAAAATCCAAATCTTTTTCGGCAATTTGAGCATCTTGGTTAGAGTAAAGTGTGTTCTTCAAAACTGAGGTCTTGTAAACAAGAGTCTTTTTAGGTACACATAGGATCAAATCAAAACCTCCATTCATCTTTCAAACATCAAACCAAAATCACCTCACCAACTCCTGAAATTATTGAAATCATCCTTCATGCTAGACTTTTTGGAAAATCCATGAATCAAATCCTTGAAACAAATCAAAATCCATGAATCAAAATCCTTAAATCAAACATCAAATCATCTCGTTTAGCTAGGTATATGTAGATGCATCCTTCTCCATATGCTTAGTTGAATTATCATCTTGTTTGGTTAGGTGTGGGTAAATGCATCCTTCTCCCTACACTTTGTCAAATTATCATCTTGTGAGCAAGTCTATCCCATAGATAACATCCAACATCTTGGGATCCATTTGTTCATTATCCAAAATCAAAATAGTCCAAAACCAAATCAAGGTCAAAACCAAAATCCAAGATCCAAGAATCCAAAAAAGTCCCAAAAGTCTAGCATCCCCTCAAGATCTTCTAATATTTCAATCATCCATATCATTCATCTTTCACACATTTCATCATCACTCCTTTGATTCTTAAATCATCCTAAGTTTTCTCTTTTGTACCTAAAGTTAGATCAATCCAAATAATTAGAGATTTATCTCCCACATTCTTGAAAATTGATCTCTATTTTATGGTGCAAACTAGATCACAACACAAGAGGAACATGGAGGCCAACAAAGAAACATCTACTCCAAATGACCTAAGTCAAACCATTTCTAAAATCAATCTCGTTGGATCAAGCAATCCCCTAACTAATCTTCCTTCATCATCACAAAATCCTCAAGAGGAAGGTCAAGTAGAGGATATCATCAATAATGCCTTTGGAATGACGCAAGATGAGATCATCGAAATGGTCCAAAATCCTGAGAATCATAGAATTGTCAATATCATGATGAAGCTCCATCCCTCACAATATATGCTTGAATTAGCAAAACAAGGGGCTAAACCCCCTTCCGATTTTGATGTGAGCACCATTGTGGAGCCACCTCATGGGATCATGCCCCTAATATCAACCACACTCCCAATTTCATTCACACCCCCAATTCAAAACATCACTCAAATTATCCTACAGATTACATCATCCATTGCTCCAACTCAACCTATTATTAACAAGGGGAGCACATTTCTCAGTGCACTACAAACACACCCCCTTGTGAATAATCAATATTTGGAGGCAAACACTATCTTGGTACAGCTCATCCCCCAAAATCCATTACACCCATATTTCACCCTCACCTTTCATGATCCCAATGACCCATCATCATCATTTCATGCAACACCTCAAACCTCTCTCCCTATAACCTCGCAAGGAGAAGGTGACTTATTTGGACCAGGGGGCATCTTTGACCCTTCATCTTCATCATTTACTCATGGGAATATGCCACTCACTTTTCCACCACTTCCACCTTTACTGCCAACATCAACATCACATCTAAATTTGGGGTTACCTCTGTTGCTGACACTCAGTCAAGGAAACCCCCTGATCATCAACCAAAACATCATACCAAATACTCCCATCTTACCATTGATATTGCAACAAAAAATAGCAACCATCCCAATAACTCAAGAAACCATCACATCATTAACCATCCCCCAGATATCTCAAAACATGGTCTCTCAAGGACGAAGAATATCAACCGCACCATCCACCACTCAAATCCCAATCATCAATGCAACAGTGCCTCTCATCACAACAACAAGCACCATTTTGAATCCACCACCACCTCCACCACCCAACTCAAACATGTCAAACCAATACAACATTGTGTTGCAATTTGCTCAACAAGCTTCCTATCAAAAGGCACTCCAACAAATCCAAAACTGACAAGTTACACAACTAGCTGCACAATAGGCACAACAGGTTGCTCAAGCCCAAACCTTCTTACAACAACAACAATTTATGCAAGCAACTCAAGCCGCACAAGCAGCCCAACAAGCACAAGCACAAGCACAAACACAATACATCACACAATAACAAGCAACCCAACAACAAGCATATTAGCAAGCGCTGAAACAATATCAAGAGAAATAAGAAGAAACCGGACTAGTAGCCCAACAACAAGCGTTGTTGGCACAACAACAATAGCAAGCCCAACAACAGACACTATTACCACAACAGCAACAAGACCAACATCAAATTTTGCTGGTACAACAACAATTACAAGCATACTTGGCACAACAAAATGTGTAAGCACCATCCACCAACACACCAACCTATCCACCCATCCCTCCAACACTTGAACCACCACAAAACACCTTCACTCCACCCCCTGATTAGCAAAACGATGTGACAACACAAATCAAGTTGCTCTCACAATGACTGTTTGATCTTCAGTAAGGGAAAACCATGAAAACACCCAACAACTTGTGTCCCTATCCATTTGACAAGATTCTTGCAATGAAACCATTCCCAAAGGGATTTGAAATCCCAAATTTGATAAATACTGTGGGACGGGAAACCCTGAAGATCACATCAGGGAATTCCAAGTACATTGCATGGAAGTTGCATATGACAATACATATCTGATGCAACTATTTCCTAGAAGTTTGATTGGCTAAGCCATGGAGTGGTTCTCTCACTTTCCTCCTGGCATCAAAAAGTTCCAAGAGATATTAGACACATTCATAAAAAATTACGCTCTCAATATCAGTATGGATGTCATTCTAGAGGAACTATCGACTCTTAAACAAGGTAAAAATGACTCATTTGCTTCCTTCCTATAATGATGGCGATCCAAGGCCAATAGGAGCAAATGGGCCATGCTTGAAGAACAAGAAGTTTGCACCATCATGTCCAATCTCAAAGGAGCCTTGGCATTCCATCTCAAGGTGCAAGGTATCGCCATGTATGACCAATTGATTTCCATGGTGCTTAACATTGAATGGTCCCTTATTTCACAAGGAGGGACACTCGCGTATCCTAAATAGCAAAAAAATCACCCATCCACTAGTTATAATGACAAACCTTGCATATGGGGGTAAAATAGAAACATTACCAATGATGGTGTTGTCGACGCCAAAGTTGTCGTCAGTGCTCCTCGACAAAACACACCAACACCCCAACAACAACCCCAAAACAACAATCAAAACCATCGACAAGCTAACACTGTGACTTAGCATCCGAGCAATCAAACAGTCAACAATGTGAACGATCAAAGGGGGCCACCCCAACGAAATAAAAACTCTCCCAAGTAGAAGTACACTACCCTTGGGGAATCAACTGAATCCATCATGAAGAGACTAGTGGAGGAAAAACTCATCACAATCCCCACCTATGATAACTATCAAGATCCCTTGGTAAAACCACCATGGTACAATGAAAATCACCTTTGTGATTTCCACAAAATCAAGGTACACACAACTGCCAGTTGCATGAGGTTGAAAAACTTGATCCAAGACCTCATTGACGACAAAATCATAAATGTAGAACAACTAATGGGAAATTAAAATCTCACGATCTACACGAATTCGATGCCCAATCATAACAATAAAGGGAACAATAACAATGATAAAGGAAAGGGTACCTTCAAAAGTGTGAATAATGTATACAACCATATCGTCGCATCCCTAGATGAGTATTGCACTGTCATCACCATCAAAGGAGCCCAAGTTGATTATAGAGCCACCACAAGAGGTAGAAAAGTCACCATTGTAGGATCATCTCAGCCTCCTAGAGCACCCACTTCCAACCTGAGATCTATTCCTAGTGGCTATAATGTCCTTGATCAGTTGAAAAGAACCCCAACTCAGATCTCCATCATGGAGTTGCTGAAGATTTCATCAGCCCACCGAAAGATCCTTGAGGAAGCATTGGCTTCATCCACCATCTCCATGGATCTTGATGTTGAACAATTCCAAGCTATGGTCAAAAACATCATTACACCAAATCTTCTTAAATTCTTTGATCAATAATTTCCCACCCAACCATCACACAATCGTGCACTCCATCTAGAGGTCATAGTGCATAAAAACAAAGTCAAGATAGACTTGGTGGATGGAGGTGTAGGTTTGAACATATGTTCCCTCAAGCTCATACAAAATCTAGAAATCTCAGAAGATTCCATTGAAAAAGACAAAGGAATCACAATCATGGCTTACGATGATCAAGAAAGAGTGTCTCAGTGCACAATCCAACTCCCTATTCAAGTAGGGCCAACAATTATGGAAACCAGCTATCAGGTCCTTGACCTCAATTTTCCTTACAACATTCTCTTGGGGTGTATGTGGATCCATGGGATGCAAGCAGTGGCATCAACCTTCCACCAATGTGTCAAGTTCACATACCAAGGCGAAGAGGTCACTATACATGGGGATCCCAAACCCTTTTCTTACTGCAAGAGCCTAGAAGCAAAATATTACAAAATCCCCCAAGAACCTAAGAATTATGAGGGCCCCTCAACTCCATACATTTTCCCAACTACTCTCGCCTCCACTTCTATGACAAAGACACCCGTCATCTCCACCATCTTTGATATCAAGGTCATTTTCCAGGACAATGGGTGTGGGGATTATAAAATGAAGAAAGGGTATTTTGTGGTAGGAGAGTTACCACAATCTCCCAGGTCACGAGGGCATCCATAGTCCAATAATACTTCCTCATCCCAAACCTTCATAGCTGGCTCCTCCAGCTTCCAGAGTTGGGGAGACCTAGGTTAGGAAGTAATAGAGGAGGACCCATCAAACCTTTTGTACCAAGACAACAAACTAGCACTTGACCTACCTATAGATGATAGCAGTAAAGGCTTACAAATGATGCTCGCCATGGGCTATAACAGAAGCCAAAGGCTTGGACAAAATGAAAATGGACTTCAAGTACCTATCATTCCTGAGACGCAAATGAGAAATCTTGGCCTCGGATGTACCCCTCTGAGTATAACCATACGTGGCCGAAGTCCCCCAATTAAAGTAGTCAAGACTCCCTGTCAGCCAACAACAGTTGAACTTCGCTTACCCATATCTACAAGGTGAGTCATAGAAAACTTCACATTTGACATAACTGACGTCTATAGTAGTAGTATTGATGAGGAAAATTCCATAACCGACTTACCAATGCTATATGAGAATTCCTCTCTCCTCGTGATTAGTACCGTGTCATTTGAGTCAACCAGTCAAACCTATGAAATAAACCTAGTCTACCCCTAGCTCATCGATTACAACCAACGAGGACCACCGATTCTAGACACTTTAAAAAATAATGAAGCGCTCTCATAATTCATGGGACTACGAAACACGGTGCCATATGGGGATCACAAGGTTGGGTTTGATATCATTCTAGACACACAAGCTTACAACAAGGAGACGATTGAATCCTTTAGTCACAAAAGCAAAAATTTGAGAATAATCTAAAGGTCTTTGAGTGAAAACCATACTATGGGACTCTTTGACCCAAAAATAGTAAAAAGAAAGGACGTATTCAATGGTGAAAACCTCTCTGAGGCGCCCGAGGATGAAGGATTCAATCTTCCCCTCAGTGCTCTACATCAGGAAAAGTCAACGGTTCTAGCCGAGAAGTGCAACCCAATCAATTTGGGAACAGAGGAAACTCCGCATATCACATTTTATGTTGAATCATTGATTTCTTAAGAACAGGAGCTCCTAGCTACTTTATTAAGGGAGAGAAAGGTTAACTTTGCATGGACCTATGTCAACATTCTTAGGATTGATCCAGAGATTGTGGTCCACCATCTAGCAATTTACCTCGAAGCAAAGCCTGTTAGACAAAAGCTCAGAAAAATGCATCCCCAAATAGATTTGTTGGTTAAAATGGAATTGAAGAAGCTACTTGATGCAAGATTCATACGACTGATCGACTCTCCAGAGTGGGTATCAAACTTGGTACTTGTTTCAAACCCCACTAGGGGCATCCATAACTGCACATATTTCAAAGACCTAAACAAGGCATGTCCCAAAGAAAACTTCCCGCTTCCCAACATTGATATAATTGTAGATATGACCGTGGGACATGAGATGATTTCATTGATGGATGAATTTTCTAGGTATAACCAAGTCATGATAGCCAAGAAGATCAACACAAAATGAATTTTACATGTCCATGGGGGACATATTGCTAGAACATGATGATGTTTGGCCTAAAGAACGTTGGAGCAACATATCAGAGAGCCATGACCTTAACCTTTCATGACATGATCCATAAGACTGGAAGATTATGTCGATGACATATTGGCAAAATCTAGAAAGAGATGGGACCACATAGTAGCATTGAGTGCCATCTTTGATAGACTTGAGGAATACAAGGTACGCCTTAATCAAAAGAAGTGTGTCTTTGACGTACAATCATGGAAGTTGTTGGAATACATTGTGTCCATGAGAGGAATTGAAATAGATCCAGCTAAAGTAAAAGCAATCCTTGAGATGGAGGAACCCAAGACTTTGAAGCAACTAAGAGGCCTACAAGGCAGGCTCCAGTCCATCCTTCGATTCATAGCCTAATTAGTGGACAAATCAATCCCATATTCTCACCTACTCCAGAAGGGGGTAGCATACAAATGGGACGAGAAGTTTGATCAGGCCTTTAACAAGATCAAAGAGTATTTTCTCACACCTCCAATGCTTATGCCACCAATCCTAGGAAAACCTCTAATCCTCTACATATCAGCAACAACATCTCTTGGCACTCTCCTAGCCTAGCACAATGAAAATGAAATAGAAAGGGCTATCTACTACATCAGTCGAACCATGGTAGGGAATGAGTTAAACTATTCCTTCATTGAAAAGGCTTGTATTGTAACCGTGGTGTTTGCCTCACAGAAGTTCAGGCACTACATGTTAGCACATAAAGTCAAACTCATTGCTAAGATCAACCCACTCAAGTACCTACTCTCCAAAATAATGCTCATTGGAAGGATGGCCAAGTGGGTCATGATCCTATCAGAATACAACATCGAGTATGTAGAGAGGAAGGCCATCAAAGGACAAACTATTGCAGACCAACTGGTAGAAGCACCAATGTATTAAATTTTATTGCTAATTTTAGAGTTCCCAGATGAATCCATCTTCAACTTGAACATAGCAGACCACTGGAAGTTGTACTTTGATGGTTCCTACACACAACATGGATTGAGAGCTGAAGTCTTTTTTATCACTCCATAGGGAGACTGCATACCAAGATCCTACAAGTTGGCATTTTTGTGCACCAACAATATCGCAAATTATGAGACTCTAACCATAGGACTCAGAATAGTAGTCTAGTGGCATATCATGGCTCTCAAGGTAAATGGGGATTCATAGCTAATAATCAATCAAGTGAATGATGAGTATCAGACTAAAGATGACAAGCTAACTCCATACTTGAGAAATTGGTGGAAAGTCTTAAGGATTCCTTCGTTGAGATCACCTTCGAGTAGATACCTAGAGCAAGCAACAGGGCAGTAGATGCCATGGCAACAATTGGGTCCCTATTAGACATCCCTCGCAATGTCCCAAAGCATGAATTCCTAGTAGAGCAGCTTCTCGTGCCTACATTCAAGGTACCAGAGTTTGAATTCGTGTGCAAAATTGTTGGTCCTAGTGATCCTTGGTACCATGATATATACACTTATTTGAGAATAGGAGTCCTCCCAATCGACATAACTGCAAACCTTAAGAAAACCTTTGTTAAGAAAGCATCTTGTTTCATCATCCTAGGAGATACCCTTTACCAAAGAAGCATTGAGGGAACCCTATTACATTGCCTAAATGCTGAAGAATCCTTGATTGCTTTAACTGAGGTACATAACGGTATTTGTGGTTCACACTCAAGTGGAATGACCTTGGCCAAGAAATTGCTGAGGACAAGGTATTATTGGCCTACTATGGAAAGAGAAGCACATGACTATGTCAGAAGGTGTCTATAATGCCAGCAACATGGGGACCTCATCCATGCACCAGCTCAAGAGCTCCATCTAATTGTCACACCATGGCCCTTTTTGCAATGGGGGCTCGATCTTGTTGGAATAATCACCCCCACCTCATCTAGTGGCCATAGGTTTATCATTACCACCACTGATTATTTCACCAAGTGGGTGGAAGCCATCCCCATGACATACATCACTGGAAAGAAGATATCAAAGTTCATCCTAAACTACTTAATATGCCGCTACGGTGTTCCCCAATCTATCATTTCAAATAATGGGACACCTTTCAAGAATCAGGATGTCCATGACCTTTTCCAAAAATTCAACATCCAACATCACTTTTCCACTCCGTATTATCCCCAAGGAAATCGCCAAGTAGAAGCTACCAAAAAACCATTCTCAAAATCCTCAAGAAAATAGTCAATGACGCAGGTTGTGACTGGCATTTGTAGTTAAATCCCGCCCTCTAGGCCTATCAAACCAGCATCCGCACACCAACAAGTGCCACTCCCTTTTCCTTGGTCTATGGATCATAAGCCATATTACCCATTGAGATCAAGCTCCCATCACTGAGAATATCATTGTTGAACCTCATCATGGATGAGGAATATCTGGTATCAAGATTGAATGAGCTGGAGTTATTGGATGAGCAGCGTATGGATGCCTTAAATCATTTGCAAGTCTATCAAAACTGACTCAAATGAAGCTATAATAAAAAGATCAGGAGTCAAATATTCCAAGTTGGAGAGCTGGTGTTGAAGGAGAACCAAAAGAATGTCCCAAATCCAGAAAACAAAGGAAAATTTGAATGCAACTGGTTGGGACCTTTTGTCATCACAACAAGCTATAAGTCATGGGCATATTAGTTATCAACACCCAAAGGGGAACCCCTGTAGGAGCCCATGAATAGCTCCCATCTCAAAAAGTTGCATGCCTAAACTTGCAAGGTAGAGAACCAAAAATACAAAAAAAATTAGAAAAATGTCCTAAAAAAATGGTCACCCTAATGAAAACCTAGAAAATAGGTGTCTTGGTGACAAAAGAAAATCAAAAAACATAAAAATCCAAAAAAAATTAGAAAAAAGGATTAAAAAATAGTAAAGAGAAAAAATATTGTCCTCTAGTGAAAACCACTTCGGTGGCACTTTGGGCAAGTCCCTTGGTGAAAACCTGGAAAATAGGCGCCTTGTGTAAATAAGCACTTTCCATCCACCAGGATCTTCATAGCTTGTTCTACATCATTCATCCATCATACTTTCATCATTTGTGTCTGCATCATAGCTTGGTCTTGTGCATGTCATGATCCCTCCTAGTACTACTTAGCCCATTCTCAAGGTCAGTTTGTCCTGCCTTTATTGGAGTAGTCTATTGCATCACATTGGGGGCATATTCTCATTGGATTAGATTTGTATATGTTCCTGAAACCCCAAAATCTAAAAAATCCAAAAACATCAGAAAATCCAAAAAATCCAAAAAACATCATAAAATCAAAAAATCCAAAAAAAACATTTGGAAAATCAAAAAAATCCAAAAACATTCAAAACATATCAAAATCCAAAAACAAGTCAAAAAGTCAGTAAAAAATAGAGTCATCTTATTGAACTATGTCGTCTCTAAGCCTTGAACGTAGGCAAGGTTGATCTTTGATCATACCCCGAGACACTTAGGTCAATCCTTTAGGAGTCTGTCAAAATAAACTGGTAATCCATCTGTTTGTATCTCATCAATAATCGAGTCTATATCAGTTGAACTACGTGGTCTCTGCATGTATAACGTAGGCAAGACTAATTTGTCGATCAACCCCGAGGCCCCTAGGATAGGTCTTTAGGTTAGTCTCTTGGTCAAAATCTCAGAAAACCCCAAAATTGGAAAATCAAAACATTTGTAAAATCTCAAAAATACCAAAAAATAGCCTCAAAAAATTTCAAAAAGATCAAAAACATTCAAAAAACCCAAAAAAATCCATCTGTCTCATCTTGCTTTCACTTGAAATAAACATCACTCAAAATAAATCAATCGTCATCCTCAACCTTTGGTGAAGCAGTCGAAAACAAGTCTAGCAGGTTAAAAGTGAAAACTCAAATGTCAAAGTCTCAAGTCTAGGTCAGTATGTAAACAAGTTGGTCAACTCTTCGTATCAATAGCCTATCATCCAATCAGTCCCAAATCAATCATCTGATATCATCATGTCCTAGGATGCATCCTTCCTACACTAGACATCAACATTAGGCATCACCGTAGTTTAGTCTTCGCTAGCAGTATTGAAGAACATTAGCTTGTTTGTTTGTTTTATCTTTGTCTTTTAACTTATCTTCTTGTGCTCATTTTGATGACCTCTTGAGGATGTCCCAAATGAAGGGATTTAGAGAGAAAGGAATGGGGCAACGATCATTATCTTTTTATCTGTTGTGCTTGTTGGATATTCTTGTAATATAACCTCGATCATATGTGCTTTGTTTAGGTGTAGGGAAGGTGTTTTAGGTGTCTTGTTGACCACATAGGAAGGTTTTCCTTCCTATGTTTTGGTTTGAGATGTCTGAAATATCTTAACTGTATTTTGAATGAGGTTCCATACGCCAGGTGTGAATAGGAGTACTCCTATCTAATTGTCGAGTCAAAGTCCATCACACTAGGTGCAACGTCATCCTAGTTCTTTATAATTTGATGCATCATGCCTATGTGTGTTATCAAACATCAGGTAATTGGCCCTTTTAAAAATCCCAACTCCTCGATAAGAAAATCATCATCATCTCTTATCTTGTTGGAGTCTCTTTCTTCCTTCTATCTCCTTTTCTGCACTAACATGGTACCATGACAGTTAATCGCAAATCATTATTGTCAATGCATCCACCCTACATTCACAAACCGTCAACATATTGTATATCATATCATATAGGAAATATTAAATCATCTCACTTGCATTGCATTTCATCATTGCATAATATAGATTTGCTAGTCTAAGCATTTACATATCATAACACTTTGTATACATTATCATAAAAAGTGCATAAGGAAAGATACTGAAAAGAGAAATGCATCCATACAATCATTGCATCACATTATAAAATCATACATCGCATAGCATCATCATCACATAGGTACCACATAGAATCATTTTATAACATCATTGCATTGCATCACATAAGGCAAGAATCATTGCATCACATATAGAAATAAAATCCATCCATAATGCATAGAAATAGAATAGGACACATCATCGAATCATCTCATCTCATATATATCATCAAAAAAATATACGTTCATGGTACAAATTTTTGATCAAGTGTATCGAATACATAAGGTACAAATTACCCATGGGGCTATCAAAAAAGATCCCATGGGGCGCAAAAAGAATCATGTCTCTGATAAAAAAAATCGGCTAACCAACCCCCACAGGTTAGAGGAGTTGGTCTGAGTCTTGGGTTTGCTCCCTAAGGTCTTGGGTTCGATTCTCTCTAGCCCAGATATTACCCCGCCTCGAACATTTGGGGGCAACATTGGTTACCCCGTGGCCATAGGGATTAGTCTCGCCTCAAGCTTGCCCCGTAAAGGGAACCTGTTGGGCTTGAGTTGTAGGGATACCCTTCGAGACTAAAAAAAAAATTGGCTAACCCTGCTGGTTGTCCTCGCCCTTGCCAAGCTGTCTCTCTCTGTGGTCCTCAGGGGCTCTGTAACTAATCTGCTATGAAAATACTGGGACCCAGGATGCTCGGGGTATGGCCTGATGATAATGAACCTTGTATTAGTCAACCTCTCTGATCGCCTCTCTATATGATCATAACGACACTGAACTTCAGAAGGAATAGGTGTACACGCTCTCAAGCTACTAACGGCAGCCCATCTCCTGAGCTACCCTAAGCTCTGTCACCTACCTCTACTAGACAACCTTATCTCTCTCCTATCTCAGCTAGTCCCTCTCTGTTGTCAAGGCAATAACCTATCCCTGTAGCCCTGCCACCTGTGCGTGTAACTGTTGTATCTGACTAGGTGGTGGTGGAGGTCCCTAATATCTTAGTGGTTGCTAATTTGGATGCTCGTCCTATACATCCTAATCCTGTTGCCTTTGATCCTAGTCCTGCCTAGGGGCATCCTACTGTGGCTGATCCTGTGGACCCCTACCCTGGTCTGGCTAGTAAGGTGGCCCACCTCCTCCCTGGTCCCCATCTTCATCTCCATCCCCTCGGCCTCGTCCTGCTCCTCTACATCTACCTCTGGCCCTGTTTCGTGTTGATGGTGTCCCTAGCACTATAAATATGAGAGGTGGCTAGAACCAATCCCTATATGCATGTGTCATGCCTGGGTTTTCCTAGCCCTGATCGTATGGCCATGGTCTGGCCGCTAGCTGCATGAAACTCTATATTGCCTTAGCTATGGGTATGTAGTAGCCCCAAGAGGTTTGACTCATGGTATGTGCAAATATCACCACGTACTAATCATCGGGTCTGTCCTGAGGCTCCCTAAACTGTATTTGGACTCTACCTGACAGGTATCTCTCTATCATCATGTGCTCCCTACCCTGCATCAATTTGTCTTGCTGAGAAAAAAAGATCTACTACACATCATCGTACCATGCAGGCCATCCAACATATGGTTGCCATGTGAAAGTTCGCATGTCATCAAGGACTCTCCTCCAATGAGAAATCTCGTGTTGTCCCTGTTGACGCATCTCAATGACACAACAATGTGCAAAAAAATATTACTATTTTGTTTCTCCTGAAAGAGAAAGACAACACATGGATATCTTAGCTCCCAAGGTCTTTGTAGTTGGTTCTCAACTGTGCTGATGTTGCTCAATGGTCAATGCGATAGTAATGTTCAAGGGGCTTGTTGGTGTTGAGCTTCTGGATTGTTCTAAGATCAAACATGAAGTTAAACCTATTTTAACTAGGGTTTTTAAAGAAATAGAAAAAGATATATCAAAGCTTTGAATTGAAAAGAATAATAATTCATCCAACTTAGCCAGACTTGTTACCTTTCAAGGAATTGTTAACTAAAACTGGAGAACAAAATCAACTTGTGATTGACACACAACTTCATTCATCCACAATGCTAATTTTAACAACAGATTATAGATCACTATTTAAACAAAACATAAAACAAAACTTCTTTCCTTGAAAGCTTTTCAAATCAAATGATTAACCCAAGATGAACACCATTCTAGAACACAATATGAAATAGATTAAATCTAGTTGCTTCTACTGTTAGTGAAACAAATAAGCAACATTTACAAATCTGGCACAATCACCAATATATAGAAAACCTATGATTTCAGATTGTTTCCATCTATACTACGCAAACTGGAAGGATACATTACTAGCTTCTATTGATTCTAACTCCTAACTAAGAAAACAAAAGAAGCTCCCATTACAAGAATCAAGATGCAGCTCTGTCTCTTCTATCCTTCAGAAAATTCGTACTCTTGAAAAATCTATCTCTAGACCTGTCTACTTTGTTATCTCTTCTAACTCTCTCTATTCTTCTAACTCACTCTTCTACTAACTTTTCTAACCTTCTACAAAGAGGCAAGAATGCCATATACACAAAGTGTACCCAAAAGAATGTGCTGGCCCCCTATCTTTAGGGTTTACAAAATATCTGTTGGTTGTAGGAGGGTTGGCCCTCAGATATTTTGGATATAGTTAATGCAGCATTCAATGTGAATCCCTACTATCCATGTTATTGAAAGATTGTTTCGGGGATGATCTTAGATCTTTTGCAGCTGTAGCCTTTACTTCTGGCCTCCATGTCCACCTTTGAACTCCATCAAGGCCGCCTTGAATGCTCAAAAAGATCGCCATTAATACCAATTCACCTCCTCACTAGTAGACCACACAACTGTCCCTATGACTCGTAGTTTCTTCCTCTTGGCCTCCTTTCTCCCTGCTCCAGATCCTTCTCCCCATTGACCGTCATCTGGAAGCAGAGCATTGGGCTTCCCTTTAGATCTGAACACCATCATTCCCAAGTTGATCCATCAGCTCATGATCTCAAAATGATTCCATGTCATTCGCATTCTATAGATTTCCTTCACAGGAGTAGTCAATCAGTCAAACAACCAATGGGCCACTCCTTTAGCTTCTTCTGATTGGTGAAACATAGGCCACACAAGATTCTCGGGTGGTCAAGGGTCATTTGAATGGAATCTCATGCCGGTGAGACACTAATCATGTCTCCCCAATGCGATTATACCTCATAGCAGCCATCGACGTAGCATAAGATGGTCAGCAAGACCTCCCATTGAGTTGCGTAAGTCATATCAATGCCACAAAGCCTATCAGCAAGACAAAATTCCCTCAGCAAGACCTCCCATCGAACCCTTCTTTCTTTGGTGAACTCATTTTGTATCGGAAAGAGTCCACCCTGTTGGTGAGACATCTTGTTGATGCTACCATCCTTCGCCGAGACCTTCCCTCTTCAGCGAGACCTCACATCAAAGGCAATACCTCTCGGCGAGATCTCCCCGAGCTCAAATTTCTTTCGGCAAGAGCCTATTTGGTCAGCGAGACCTTTCGCTGAACTCAAATTTTCCACTGAGACTCCCCCGGCTGGGACCACCATTCCATGTCAGCGAGATCAGCTCCCTTCGTTGAGACATTATACAGAAGGGGGAAACCTTCGTCGAAACCTCCACACTTCAACCAGACCCCCTGGCGAATATAATCTTTCTCCCCAAAGTGGTTCTACTTCAGCAAGACTCCGCCTCTTTGGTGAGACCTTTTGCTGAATCTACCCTGCTGTCGTGGAGACCTCATTGTATTGGTAGGACCTTTCGCCGAATTCATTCATTCTCCCTGGGCTCGTTATGTTTCGGTTAGACTTCGTCGAGTTAGTGAGTCATTTTTCCAAGCCCTAAATATTTTGGTGAGCTCCTTCATGTCGACAAGACTTTCCATGGTCGGGGAGACCTTATGTCAAATTCACTCCGCCTTGCTGAGACATCTCGTAGTCGCCCAGACATCACACTGAAGGGAGAACCTTCAGTGAGACCTTTAACATTCGGCCAAACCTCATGGCGCATATATCTTTCTCCCCGAAGGGACAACCTGTCGGCGAGACACCACTTAGTCGCCGAGACCTCCTGGCGAGAGCACAAATCTTCCCTAATAGCCCTTGGGGAAAAATTGTTGGCAAGAGTTTCATGGTCGGTAGGACCTTTTGCCAACGTTGTCGTCCTTCGCCGAGACCACTCTGCTTCGCCCATAAATCATACCGAAGGAAAAATCCTTGGGTGATCTGGAACCACTTCGGTGAGACATCGTCTGTTGGGGAGACATCACTGTGAGCGGGACCTCGTTTCCCTGAGCTAGGCCCAAGCCCCTTTCATTTCGGTGAGACCTTTCTTGTTCAGCAAGAGATCATAGCGAGTGGGACCTCGTTTCCTCGATGACATCCTTCTTCGGTGGGGACTGCCTCCACTTGGCCAGACATTATGCCGAAGGTTGAATCTTTTAGTGAGGGCTTATGCTGAATTCACTCTGTGTCGCTGAAACTCCTTTCGGTCGGTGAGACTTTACACCGACCAAACATTCCTTTTTCCGAACCGAGAGCACTTTAGGGAGACCTTAACATATCGGCTAGACCTCATGGCGATGGGATAACCCTTTCGCCGAGACTTCACTTAGTCAGAAAAACACCACCACGAAGGGGAACTTTACCCCGACAGCACCTGACTTTGGCAAGACCTCCATCAGTCGGGAAGACCTCTCCCCGATGCCAACCTCCTTTTGTCACCAAGACCTGACTCCTTTCAGCGAGATGTTATGCTGAACGCGGAACCCTGCGGTGAGGCCTCCTCTTGTCGGCGAGACACAAAGAAACTTACGGTGACATGAACATCTGGGTGACCTGTGAGCCTCAAATGAATAGAACACAATGCTAGTCGGCGAGACAACTGGAGGGTCTTGCCGACTTTCTTCTTAGAGGAAATTTATTACCAACTAGATTGAGGAATGCTTTCCAACTGAGCTCCCGAAGAAATATCATCATGTGCATGATCTGATCCAGCGAAACAAGGTCTCCGTTAGTCCTCAGAAGCATATAAAATATATCATTATAAAATACAATATTGCTTATGACTATTTCACTCAATTTATTAGCAAGAAGAAAACCAACTTAAGCTGAGATAGAACCAAAATTTGATAAAACAAGAAGGAAAACTCATGAAGAAAGCAAAAGAACTCCGAAGAGTAAAGAAAATAATAGAGGCAATGAAACCAAAAAGAGAAGGGGGACCCATTTTGTTCCAAAAAAAATGGGGTGGTTATGCAGGGCATAACAGTCTCGTGTGTGTGAATGAGACACCTCCTCTGAATCACCAAAAAATTGGATCATCTGGCTCCATATTGACTACAACAACTCTCAGACGAAGCATAGCAATGTGCTCCCAGGCCTAGATGTGGAGGAGTGTGACCCCAGCCCCGATGGCTCTGCCATCAATGTATGCAAACTCATGTAAATATATGTACAATGAGGCCAATAGTACTAGCCCCCATGCAAAGCATACTCATTGCTAGACCATGTGCTCACAAGAGAGCCCCCATCTAGGACTGAAATATTGGCCCTGCTAATCTACTACAACAAGACTTGATATGATAGCTACTATAACTAAGCGAAAGGGTGACACACCAGGCCTGTGACACTCCAGCTCGATCTGGCCCTCACAAAAGACAATCTCATTGAGGCCCATCACATCATAGCAAGCCTCCCTCTCGACATCCACATCATATATCATGCACTCTCCATGGATGGGAAATCTAAGTATCTGCCACACATCCTCTAGTGTGACCGTGGCCTTGCCTATCAGAAGGTGGAAGGAGGATGTCTTGCTATGCCATCGCTCTACAAGTGTTGTCATCATACCAAAGTGAGTCCTCACTGGTGGTGCATAAGCAATGTACTAGATTTTGATCACCCCTAGGTGCTCCTACTGTCGCTCAGGCATACCCTCCAAAATGTCGAAAAGTACCCAAGATCTATGCTCACGTGCATGATCATCACCTCCTCCTACATCAAGAAAGCCACTACGTTAAAATTCATCAAAAATCATGATCCTAATTTGTCTCGGCGTGCCTCCAAATAGCCTGTGCATCATTTTTTGTGGGTGTGGCACAATTTGAAAGTTCCAAATTGAGTCGCTAGGAGCCCTAAGCTCTCAAACTCTACTGCGGCATCATAGTTTGGAGCGCAACCCAGTTTAATGCTAAACCCTAATTTGCAAAGAGGCTCATTATGACACACTTTACACATGCGATTTAGTTTGAAGCTTGAACCTAAACTCCAAACTGCGTGTGGTGTTGCTATTCACGACTGCAACATAGTTTGAGGCCATGCGGCACCGAAATAGACTTTCAAGCAGCGTAGTATTGGACCGCTCAAGAAAAAATAAATTCCTAAGCTAATCAATATGTGTGAAAATAAAAAAACAAGGTCAAATCAAGTTGACTCACCGGCAATCCAGTATCAGGCAGCCTTTGGTGTGTGTGCACTCGATTCAAAATATGTCAGGGAAGCTATTGTTGCACCATCTCTCAAAGGGATCAGAGCTCAAAAGTGTAGAATCTCAAAAGGTTGTGTGCAAATGAATTGGAAGTGGCCCCTTGAGGCATATTTAAGCTTGAAAATTAGGGTTTTTTGACCCCATTTAGCCATCCAGCTAGGGTTTTGGACCCCCGAGCCCATTTTTGTCCAACTGAGTGTCGTTTTGCACCATTTTTTTGCGTTTTATCTCATTTTTTGGCATCTTGGAGCCTTTTCGGACCCGTCGAGCACCCTGTCCTCTTTTTTCACGAGATCACCAAAAAATCCAAATTTTCGTATGATCTCTCGAGGGGGCAGTATATCAACATAATTCGTTTGCCGAGGTAGTAGTGGGGCAATTTTGAAAATTGATTTTTTTTTTAAATTTTGATCGAGACAGTTTATTCTTTGAATCAACGCAGTAAGTACTTTGCTTCAAAGAGGGGCAAAATGTAGACATGAAAAATGTATCGACACACTTGATCTTGATTACTAACATCGTTTCATCCTAAATAATCTTCTTAGCTAATCATCACCCTTCGTCCCTAAATTGAATAAATCATTATTTATCTGATTAAGTCATTCTCTCTCATTAATTAAATAAATCAATGTTATTTAAATAATCCTCTGGTCTCTATTTAATTGAAAAATTCATTTTATTCAAGATTAAATTTCTAAAGTCATCTTATTAAATTAAATAAATTAAATCTTGTTTAATTTAATCTAACAATCATCCATATCTAATTAAATAAATCAAAATCCTTTATTTAATTAAATCTAAATCACATTCTTCTCATATTTTATTTATTTAGACCCTAAAATCTAAATCAAATATTCACATCATCTAATCCCTCATTAAATTAATTAAATCCTAATCATCCCATTCCTCTAGATTTTGCCACTTGCACATGAAAATATATTTAATTGATTTATTAAATCCCTATCTTCTTTCAACTTGGCATCTTTAGGGGAATATTCGTCCAAGTTTGAAAATCCCTCCAAGTGGATTTGTCCTTCCAACAAGACATTCATTCCTTCTTACAAGTCCTTGTGCATTGAGCCAAGTTGCATTTAATTCATTCTTTTCCCCTTTAACATGTCATTTCATGATTTTCAAATTCCACCTAATTTCATTTATTGTGCACAGTCATCAAAATGTGCTCAAGCTTCCTTCATTCACATCTTGACAAGTCGCACTTTCCCATTGGACGTTCAATGATCCTACATTGCTTCATTTTTCTCATTCCTCCATCTTGTCTTTCTTTAAATATAAGGATTTACTTTGTATTTTGATCATCCACAATTTGAGCAAGTCTACTATACTCAATTTCATCCTCAAGCATATCCATTTTTATCCATTTTAACAAGTTTATAGCATAGGTTTCTTCATGGAGCTCAATTGAATCAACCATCAAGTGGATCAATCTTCATCAAATAATCACAAGCTTACATAGGAGTTGGGAAAGGGAAAATTTCAACATCAAATTGGCACCAACTCCCCCATGGGATTGAGAGTTTGTATCTTAAAATAGGATTTCATTGCTTTCTTGGTTCATTTTCTTCATTTTCTTTCCTATTTGAGCTTCGCAAATGAATTTCATGGGGAATCTTGATTCTCACTTGCATTTGATCTAATAATGTGTTTGTTTGCTAGGTTTGTACAGGTCTAGGATTGAGGTTATAAATTTGTAGATCATATCTCATTCTTGAGAGGTCCACTTCTTTGGCTCTAACTTCCTCTTTGTAGTAGTCAACTATGGATTTCATTTTTATAATCTCTTGGCCCTTCTTCTCCAATCGATGGTTGAACTTGAAAATTTTCATTGTAACAACCATTTTTGTTTGTTCCATAAGCTCAACCTTGTCCATTGGCCTTACCTCGCTAAGGGGTGAAGCCACAATAGTGCTTTACAATTCAAGTGAGGAAGGAAAACTCACAAAAACTGACCCCATGGAAAAAAAACTTAATTTTAGGGGTACGTACAAACCTACTGGTTCAAGCGAACCCTTTTGATGCTTTCTTGCCCAAAAATCAAGGAAAACCACTTATGGAAGAGAGGTTCAATCGAACCAAGGTTCGAGCGAACCTTGGTTCAAGTGAACCCCTAGGGGTTTGTTCGAACCCCCCTTACCCCTCATCCCCCCTGAGACACAAAAAAAATCTAATTTTTTACGCTTCAAAGCTTGGGTTGAGGATGAAAATGGAGGAGTCTTCACAAAACCAACTGGAATCATGTAGTCCTTGAAACGAGCTATCCAACAAATATAGTTTTAATATGTTTTGGTTTTATTATGTATTTGTTTTTTAGTTTTATTAAAATAGGTTTTTCACCAGAAATGAAGGTCTTTGTTCTGCACATGTGGAAAAATAGCAGATTATCAAAAAAAAATTTTAAAAATATGAGTGCACTAGATATTCAAGTCCTTGATCCAACAAAAATAATAATTGAATATCGATATATACAAAAAAAGTTACGTGTTATATGGTTGCACTATGTTTGAATTGTAATTGGTTTGACTTCAAAACTTGATTTAAAAAAAAAAATCAATAAAAAACTATCTAGCCAAGTGGAAGCACTATATATTAGAGTTACAAATCTAAATTCAAAAGAATTAGAATTTAATCCTTCATGGAAAAAAAGTTATGTGTTATACGATGTGCGTCATTTTTTAAAAATGTTGTTTTCTGAAGAAAAAAAACAATTTTCGTGGGAGATGGAAAAAGAAGTACAATCTGATTCCAAAAAGTAAAAAAAAATATATTTTTTAGAATCTACAGAAAAAATGTGGCGAGACTCTAGTTTGCATCATCTTCAAATTCCTCACGGTTTTGCTGCTATAGGTGCCCGAATGTGAAGATTTAGTTAAAAATAATAATTTCAATGTTCAGTTTGTCCAAAAATTGTAAACCACTATTGTGGGATCACCCTAACGTTTAGGCCAACCATGCAGGTTGAGTAATCTACAAGCATCATTATTCCTTGGATCTTGGTCACATTGGGTGTCTTATGTGTGATAATCATTTCCTGTTGCTCATGGTCAAACATGATTTACATATGTGACACTATTAAAGCCATGGTTGCTTTCGCTCTCCTTTTCTTTACCCAAGCCTCTCGAGTTTTCTTTGTAGTCTCCCATTGCTAATGGAACTACTCTTGAAATTGAATAACTTCCCCTACAAAGGGGAATCCTTGTATTAGTCTAAATAGAGCAATCACTGGTTATAATGAAGCAACAGATGTTGTTCCTCTAACAACGAGTTGGTGAGTGAGCGATGTGAAATGCAAGAAGGAAAGAAGCATGAAGGGAGGGGTGGGTGGAGATTATGTCATGATGGATGTACCTACATGGTAGATGAAGGTCGATGGGTGGAAAACAACATAATAATACTGGATGTGAGGATGGTGATCACAGAGGAAACAATGGGAGGAATTGAAGGGACATAGAAAGAAGATGCAAGACAGAGAGAGGAGGAGGAGAGATGTGTACCACATGTCTAGTGGTCGGTAGCACTTGTGTGACAATGGGAGGTAGTTGCATTGAAATTATGGGTGGCAATGCCTAAACAAGAGGTTCGAAAGCCACCATAAATTGGATTGCCTCTCTTGCTCTTGAATGCCCTGAGGCTCTTTCATCTTCCCCTAGGCTTGATTTGATATAATTATTTCTATATGTTACTTCAGGTGACCTCCACATTCCCTATCCTTCTGCACCAAGGCCACCATTTTCATAGCCCATTTTCTTAGCAATGGTTACCCCTGAAGTGTATCTCTATTTCAAGGCTTCATACATACTGCATGGTAACTCAAATCCTTGGGGTGATCTGTCACCCGTGTCATTTTCCAGTTTTCCTTTTCCTTGCACTTCAGTTATTTTTCTTTTCTTCATTTGGGGCTTGAGGGAAGAGCTGGGGAATTATGCCTCAATGTCAAGTTGAGTGGTGCTAGCCCTTGTTTCTCTTGAGAAAATTGCTTTTGTTGTGGGGTGGGGGGCAACATCTATGGCCTTTGAATGTCATAGCTCTCCTCTTTGTTGGAGGGGATCCCTTATTATTCTTTGACTAAATCCTCTTCTTTAACCTTGGCATCCTCGAGGTAGTACTCATTCCAAATCACCTCAATATTCCTCGTTAATATCAACAGTGTTGACACCAGCCTCTATCTGGCTGATTTTTGGCTTGTACTTCTAAAAGGCCTCCATCTTTTTGCTAGTCTATCCCCATCTTTCAAGTTTTAATATGAACATTTTTTCATCTTTGCGAGGTCAAAACTCCACACTGACTTATAGAAAGAATCGTATGAAAGGAATGTTGATAAATCAATAAAATTTTATAGGTCTTCATCCTCCAAGGATGTTTTCTCCTATAAGAAAGGTCAGAGTTCATGGACAATAGAAATTCCAATTTTCAATGTGTTTATGCAAACATCCAGGTTGTAGGTCCATGAATCATTTATTTGATCCAAGCAAAGTTCTGCTAACCTGTATGCAAGAAAATGCCCCTATCCTCTTCCATTTACTGTGATGCCTCCTCTTGAAAAGGGAACATTATACGTGTCCCTTTTCTTATGAATTGCACCATATGTCAAGAGTGCATCACTTTGAGTTGACGAGCCAACTCCAAAGCCAAGACCTTGTCCATGAGTGTGCGCAGGAGTTGAAATGGTTTGTTCTTGAAACCATGGACCTTAATGAATGTGCAATTAGTTTTGAAGAACCAATCACATTTAGTTTTGGAGGTCTTAATCCAATCCCATTGATCATTCATCATTCGATTGGTGACATACTTCATACTAAGTTCAGTTTAGACCGAGCACATGAAATATTATGATAATTCATGGTAATCTGACATAACCAATAGAATGTGGGTCCAAACAGATACGAGAATCACTTTATTTGGGAAGAGATTCTATTGGTATGTGGCGACTAATCATGCTATACTATACACTCTTCATGTATCCTCACTAAAAAAAATTGACTTTGTAAAACCTTAATTCTGGAAGCTTCTAAAAAGCTTATTATAAGCAGCTAGGATGAGAGTTACATTACAATGAAAAAGGCGGTTATTTGCGAGATTGTAATAAGTTTTTCACTAGATAATAAAATCATTGGATGACTATAGTTTTGTGGATGTAGCTCAGATTGGGTGAACCACGTCAAATTCTTGTGTTAATTTTTTTGTGTGTTTTATTCCTATGTTTTATTGATCAAATCTGCATTTAATTGTTAGATATCTGCCTTCTAACCCTAATAAGTGGTATCAGAGTGGGTTCTATTCGATTATCGTTTGCAGGATGGTCTCACAGTTGAGTGGGAGTCTCATAGTTAAGTGGGAGCAATGGGGGATGAGGGTAAATTAATGGTAGATAAATTCAATGGGAAAACTATCAGTTATGGAAGATGAAAATGGAGGATTATCTCTATCAGAAGGATTTATGGAGGTCGTTGGAAGGAATATCCAAGAAACAAAAAATAATGAGTGATGAGGAATGAAATCTTCTGGACAAAAAGGCATTGGGAGCCATTCGTTTATGCCTGAAACAATTGGTGGCATTCAATATTACAATAGCAAAGACAACTCAAGAGTTGATGGAAACCCTAGTGAAGTTATATGAAAATCCTTCCACTTCAAATAAGATATTTCTTATGAAGCATTTATTTAATATGAAAATAGTAGAAGGTGGGTCATTTTTTGATCATTTAAATGAATTTAATACGGTTACTAGTCAATTAAATTTTGTAAATGTAAAATTTGATGAAGAATTTAGGGCTATTTGATTTTGTGTTATTTGCTTGAAAGTTGGAATAGCTTGGTAATGGTTGTTAGCAATTTTGTTTCTGGTTTGAATGCATTGAAATTTGATGATATTGTTGGTGTTATTTTGAGAAAAGAAATTCTTAGGAAAAGCTCAGGTGGAACATCCACATCAGGCAGTGTTTTGAATATAGAAAGTAGGGGTAGAACAAAGGAGAGAGGAAACAATTTTGGAAATCATGGGAAGTCACGAGGAAAATCAAAGGACAAAAGGCCCCAATCTAGAGACAAGAGGGATTGATGGTACTGTGGTAAGCTAGGTCATTTAAAGAAAGATTGTTCGTCTCGAAAAAATAAAGGAGACAAAAATGAAGGTAATAAAGAGGCAAAGTTGGTAAGTAATAAATCTGATGAGGATACTTTGATTCTTTCCCTTGTTAATGTTGATGATTCTTGGGTGTTAGATTCAAGGGCTTCATTTCATGCTATGCCCCATAGAAGTTATTTTCTTGATTATGTCCAAGGGGATTTTGGGTTGGTTTATTTGAGAGATAATGAACCCTATCTGATTGTTGGAAAGGGAAGAATAAAGATTAAGTTGCAGAATGAGAATCATTGGCTACTACATGAGGTAACCTGAACGTTCCAAAGTTAAAAAAAAAATTAATTTCAGCAGGGCAACTAGATGATGAAGGTTGTGTTGTTACATTTAGTGATAAAAATTGGAAGGTTACAAAAGGTGCCTTAGTGGTAGCAAAAGGTGTTAAAGTAGGAACCTTATATCTTTGTATAGGTCATATTGTTCCTTCTACTTTAGCTATTGCAGATAAAAATCAATGTTCAGGAACAATTGCTGCAGTTCAGTAGGCAGAAAATAAGATAGTTGTTGTGGATTCTGAATCAACACTATGGCATAATAGACTTGGGAATATGAGTGCAAAAAGGTATGAAATTACTTCATTCAAAGAATGTTTTACAAGGTCCAAAATGTGTTAATATGGATTTCTATGAAAGTTGTGTGTATGGAAAACAAAAGAGAGTTAGTTTTCTCAAGGATGGGAAGCAAAAGAAAGATAAAAAACTGGAGCTTGTGCATACGAATGTATGGGGACTAGCTCAAGTATCTTCTCTCGATAGCTCTCGGTATTATGTCACTTTTATTGATGATGCAACAAGGAAGGTGTGGATTTATTTCCTTAAGAAGAAATCTGATATATTTGAAACTTTTAAGAAATGGAGAAGCTTGGTTGAGAATGAGACAAGTAAAAAGTTAAAATGTCTTAGATCTGATAATGGTGGTGAGTATTGCAGTAAAGAGTTTGAAGATTATTGTTCCTCTAATGGTATTCGTAGGTAGAAAATGGTTCCAATGACTCGACAAGAAAATGGAGTGGTTGAGTGCATGAACAGAACAATAATGGAGCATGCATGAACTATGAGATTTCATGTTGGGCTTCATTTAAACATGTGGGAAAAGGATGTAAACACTGCTATTTATTTAATCAATAGAGGTCCTTCTAATCCTTTGGGTTGTGGTATTTCAGAGGAAGCATGCACAAGTAAGAAGGTGAGTTATTCTTTTCTCAAGACCTTTAGTTGTGAAGCATTTGCACATGTAGATTCTGAAAATAGAACCAACCTTGATGCAAAATCAAAGAAATGTATGGGAGATCCCACAATAGTGGTTTACAATTTTTGGCCAAACTGGACACTGAAATAATTTTTTTAACTAAATCTCCACTTTCGGGCACCTATAGTGGCTAAACCGTGAGGAATTTGAAGATGATGCAAACTAGAGTTTCGTGACATTTTGTTTTTATATTCTAAATATATTTTTTTCAAAATTTTTGGAATCAGATTGCACCTCTTTTCGCATCTTCCTCGAAAACTAGTTTTGTTTAGAAAACAACATTTTTAAGGAGTGACGCTCACTGTAAAACGCATAAATTTTTTTCCATGAAGGATAAAATTCTAATTCTTTCGAATTTAGATTTGTAACTTTGATATCTAGTGCTTCCACTTGGTTAGATAGTGTTTTATTGAATATTTTTTCCTTAGCCAAGTTTCGAAGTCAAACCAATTACAATTTAGACATAGGTGGACCATATAATGTGTAAATTTTTTTGTATGTATTGAAATTCATTTTTTTTTTGTTGGATCAAGGACCTCAATATCTAGTATTTTTCAAATTTTATTTTTGATAATCTTCTATTTTTCCACATGTGCAAAACATAGAACTTTATTTTTGATGAAAAACCTATGTTTAATAAAACTAAAAAAACAAACAAATAATAAAACCAAAACATATTGAAATTATAGTCGTTGGATAGCTCGTTCTAAGGACTATCTAATTCTAGTTGGGTTCATGAAGTCTCCTCCATTTTCATCCTCAACCCGAGCTTCAAAGGGAAAAAAATCTAGTTTTTTTTTGTGCCAAAGAGCAGAGAGGTGGGAAAAGGGGGGTTCACTCGAACTAGGGGGGTTCGAGCGAACCCCCTTTGAAAAAGGGGTTTTCATTTATTTTTTTGGTGGGATGGGGTCCACCTTGCATTTAACTATTTCGCATGAACCAGGGTTCATTTGAACCCTTTTTTGGTTTGCTCGAACCAAAGGGTTCATTTGAACCCCAATTTTTTTTGTATGGGGTCATTTTTTGCCACTTTTCCTTCCTCACTCAAATTGTAAACCACTTTTGTGGGTTTACCCATATATTTTTTGGATATGGCATTGATGAATTTGGTTATAGGCTTTGGGATTTTGAAAATCAAAAAATTGTGAGAAACATGGATGTCATATTCAATGAGAAAGTGTTGTACAAATATCAGTTGTAGAAGCATGAGAAGAAAGAAAATGATTATGTAGTGTTGGATGATACACCAAATAACGATGTTCCATTGGTTACTCATGCTCTGCAACAACAACAACAAATACCACAAACTCCAATGAATGTTAGATAATCTTAAGGATAAGTAGACCTCAAGAAATATTTTCTCCCTCTTTGTATTCTATTTTATTAACTGATGCTGGTGAACTAGAATGTTATGTAGGTGGATACCAAGGTTCAGTGGGAGCATGGAATGGAAGACGAAATGGAATCCTTGTGAAAAATCAAACTTGGGAATTATGTAAGTTGCCTACAAGTAAAAAGATTTTACCAAACAAATGGGTTTATAGGCTAAAAGAGGAGGATGGGAGTAAGAAAATATTTAAATCCATATTAGTTGTAAAGGGATTTGCATAGAAAAAGGGTATTGATTTTGATGAAATCTTTTCTCCAGTTGTTAAAATGACTTCTATTCGTACTGTTTTAAGTATTGTGGTTGCTGAAGATTTGCATTTAGAACAGCTTGATGTTACAACAACCTTTCTCCATGGTGATTTGGAAGAGGAAATACACATGGAACAACCACAAGGATTTGACATTAAATCTCAAAAGAAATTGGTGTGCAAATTGAAGAAAATTTTATATGGATTGAAGCAAGAACCTTGGCAATGGTATATTAGATTTGATAGCTTTATGGCTGAGCATGGCTACAATCGATGTAATTTAAACCATTATGTTTATTTTAAGAGGTTTGATGATGATAGCTACATTATTTTATGTCTATATGTTGATGATATGCTTGTAGTGGGGTCTAACATGGATCACATAAAGGAGTTAAAATAACAGTTAGAAAATTCATTTTCTATGAAGGATTTGGGGGAAGCAAAGCAAATCCTTGGTATGAATATTACAAGAGATAGGAAAAATAGAAGAAAAAATTTTTATCTCAGGTTGATTATGTTGAAAAGGTGGTGTAGAGATTTCATATGGCGAGTGCAAAAGTTGTTAGCACATCTTTTCCCAGTCATGTTAAATTGATTAAGGATATGTGTCCAAAGACACAAGAGGAAAAAAAAATGTCCAAGGTACCATATGCTTCAGTTGTAGGTAGTTTAATGTACACCATGGTATGCACAAGACCGGATATTGCACATGTTGTAGGATTTGTTAGCAGGTATATGATTCATCCTGGTGTTGAGCATTGGAATGTGGTAAAATTGATTCTCAGGTATTTGAGAGGTACATCCCATAAGTTTTTATGTTTTGGGGGCTCTAATACTGATTTAAAAGGTTATGTTGACTCATATTTGGCAGGGGATATTGATACCAAGTGGAGTATCACAAGTTATGTATTTACAGTTTTTGGGATAGCAATGAGTTGGATTTCTCAGTTGCAAAAGGTGGTTGCTTTATCCACCACAGAGGCAGAGTATGTTGCTGCAATAGAGGTGACAAAGGAGATGATATGGCTATAACTTTTCATGGAAGAGTTGGGAAAAAACATGACTAAAATTACTTGTTTACAGACAACCAAAGTGTTATACATCTTGTAAAGAATTCTGCCTTGCACTTTAAAACCAAACACATACAGTTGAGATATCATTTCATCTGGTCAGTGTTGGAGGATGGATAGGTCAAGCTGGAAAAGATACATACAGATGCCAATCCAGTGAATATGTTTATGGAGGCAGTGACAAGGGAGAAGCAAAAATCCTCTTCAATTTCGGTTGGCCTTCAAGGTTGTCTTTGAGTATAACAGAGCAGCAAGGTCCAAGGTGCTTCTTTCCAGTGGGAGCTGTAAGTGCAATGGTGCCATCCACGATCAATCTCCAAGTGGGAGATTGTTTGGTGTGGAGCCTGATTAGTCTCCAAGTGGGAGATTGTTGGTATGTGGTGACTAATCATGCTATATTGTACACTCTTCATGTATCCTTGTCAAGTCCAGGGCCCAGTCAAGCCCGAGCGGGGTTTCAGGGGTGGCAACCCCGAAAAAGAAAAAAATTGACTTTGTAAAACCCTAATTTTGGAAGCTTCTAAAAATCTTGTTATAAGCGATTGGGATGAGAGTTACAGTATGATGAAAAAAGGCGGTTATTCATGAAATTGTAATAAGTTTTGCACTAGATAATAAAATCATTGGATGGTTGTGGTTTTGTGGATGTAGCCCAGATTGGGTGAACCATGTTAAATTCTTGTGTTAATTTTTTGTGTATGTGTTATTCCTCTGTTTTATTGATCAAATCTACATTTAATTGTTAGATGTTTGTCTTCTAACCCTAAAAAATCCATCTTAGAGGAATTGATTGAAAAGAAGGGGAACAATAATTCAATATTCTAAGAAAGAATCAAATGTAGGAGAAAAGAGGAATACTTGAAAGTATTTTGCTATGAAAAATGCACAAAATGGCAGAGAATGAAATCGACATAGTATTAGCAAAATCCATCAAATAAGCCCTAGCTTTGGGTACCATCTTTAGGTGAAAAGCGGAACCCAATTGGAAATCATAGACTTGGTCATTAGAATCTAGCCCAAAAGTGAAAGCTAACAAGGAAAAGGTGTCCCTCAATATCTTGTGCCCAAAAGTCTGAGAGAGCAATAGTCGGGGATGACACCTTTGTGTTACTAGTGTGCAGAGTTGAATTTAGAAAATCTAATTTCCACTCATGGGTGATCCACAATTTTCATAGATAATCTTCATTATATAAGTCTTTAGTGAGATTATAGGGAATGCAAAGCATCTCCTTGATCTTTGTTCCATTAAATTTTACCATACTTATTTGGTCACCCTTGATGATGCCTTCCTTTGCATCATATCTCTAGGAACAAAGAGCAATAATTTTTGGGCATGGATGCACGAGGGGCACCATATACTATTCCAAGGTAGAAGTCCATTATTTTTAGCCAAAAGACTCAAAGTCCCACTTACAATCCTTCATACCCATGCATGCATGAGCAACCTCTCTCAAGCATTTTGGATTTGCAGACAATTTAGGATCACAAATCTTATGCGTGTAGTTGCAAAACATCACACCGTCTTTGTAGGACCATTTAGTAATTTTTTTGTGAATGGCAGTGGGTTCTTTGGTGGCACATTTGCAAAAGCATATACCTTGATTCCTTCAAATTCAAGTGGAAGGTCTCCATAGATTGAGGCTCCACATGATTTTCTTTTATCTGAATGCTTATGCTTGGATGAAGACCCAAAAAGCTTCATGTCTTCTTCTTCTCTAGAATATGCTTCCTTACTCTCCTAAAGTCATAGTTCACTAGAATTTGTATGTGATTACAAACTCACTTCTTCACTCAATTATTCACTGAAGTTTTCTCTACTTGAGCTTTTGTTCATGGTAATTCAAGACATTAAAATGTTGTGTTTGAGGAGGAACTAGGTATTTATTGATTACTTCCTTTTAATGTAATCATTGTACGCAACCTTTTGGGATCTATTGCTCATTGATGAAAATGATGGTGCACACTCTTGAGGGGCTTCTCCCAACAAATTTGACAAGATTTTTATGGGAAATTTTGCAATGTACAAGGGCACCTTAAACATTAAATACAAAGGGAGTGGGGTAGATAACTATCTTTCACAAAGGTTTTCAAAATGAGGGGAGCCAAGGTGTGGACACATGGAAAAATCTAAAAGGGTGGCAACAAAATGTGTTGATGAGACTTATTTAGCAAAACAAGAATTAATATCAGGAAAAATAAACTAACTATGTGCAAAGGAAGTAGATAAATCAATTGAAGTGCTTCAAGTGGATTTCGTTAAATAGAATCTCTAAAGTATTGTCTTCTTCATCAGCCAGTTCAAAATCATTGCCTTGGTGATTTCTAATTATACAGAAAGGTACTTTCCATAACAAATCAAACTTCACATGTTGACCTATCCTAATATCCCTCTCCTCGTATTTTAAAACCAAGTCTCCAAGCTTGAAGAATGAATCAAAAGCTTTCTTGTCAAACCACATTTTCACGACCTATTGGAAGCCAACCATAGCATCAATGGCTTCCTCCCTTTCTTCTTCTAGGCTAAGAAACTCTACTAGCCCAACTTCCATAGCTTTGTTATCTTCAATTTCAAGAGCTTTTAGTAGTTGCAAGGTGGGGACTTCGATTGAAACAAGCATCACCACTTCCTTCCCATAGACTAAATCATATGGGGATGTCTTTAATATTTTATTGGGAATGACCCAATCAACCCATAAAGATGTGTACGGATACTTGTTTGTGCCACTCTCTCTTTTGATTTGAACCCATTCTTTTAATTAACCTAAGGAGGTTTTTGTTTGTTGATTATGCCAACCTATTCCCTTGTAGGTAGTAGTTGAATGAAATCTTGAAGAATATTCCATTTCTGAGTGAAAATTATGAGATCTTTAAACTAAGGAATACCCTCACTCAATCATAAATAATATTTTATAGGGTCTAAACCTTGAAACCAGTTCTTCTAGAAAGTCAAGGATTACCTTTTTGGTTGCTTCTTTTAAAGGAACTGCTTCTATCCATATTGTGAAATAATCCATGGTCATAAGTATCCACTTATGTCCTGCATTGGATATAAGGTTGATCATCCCAATCAGGTCCACTCACCATTATGTAAAAGTCTTGTTGTTCATTATCAGGTTCAAAGGAATAGCCTAATTCTTTTGCTTTCCTATGAAGAATTGGCATTGCATGCACTTTTTGACTGCTTGAAAGCAATCTAAAAAAAAGGTTGGCGAATAATATCTTGCATGTGTAATCTTAATGGTTTTCATCTTCACTGAGAAATAACCACCTAGTGGGTTGAAATTCATATCTTGTAAATTCTTGTAAGAATACTGATTGTTGACACACCTGAGGAGGATACCATCAAAATTTATTTTGAGTAGGACCCCTTGGATCAGTGTATAACTAGCTCATTGTAGTCTATAAAACCTTCTCTTGTGCATGGGGAGGTTGTTTGAGTATCGGTCAATTTCCATGAAGCAGATCCTATCAACAACCCATGGCCCATCAGTCTCATACCAATTCACCAAAACTACATTTGGTGCATCATGCTCTTTAACTAGGATATTCATGTATTGTACTAGATATTAACAAATTCCTCTCCCTCAAATTTCCTTGGTCGATCTGACTTCAATGTCATACTCCAGGATCTTAGTGATCCAATTGGCCCTTTTTTTCTATGATCTCCCCTTCCATGATATATTCTAAGACGCTGGGGTACAATACATATACTATGATCTTACTTCCTAACTCTAGGTGTTTGAACTTATTTGGGCCTTTGAAAATGGCAAAGGTCTACTTCTCAATAAATTTATACTTTGTTTCATATCTGAACAATAAAGAAAATATGTGGCCTGATTAGACCACTTATTCTCCTATTATCATTCAATAATGTCCTAGGAGTCCTAATTGGATTGACTAGAAACCTCATAAGGTTAGTCAATTCTCAATGAGGAGGACCTAGGAGGGGTTTCTTTAAGCTCTTAGGGGTTCACCACCAAGCAAATGGTTGGAAAAGAAAAATAAGGATTCAACCTAAAAAACCCTAGTTATGCAAGCTACATGAAGGAAGCAAATGATGAAATTAAGCAACACCAAGACATGATATGTGTCCCTGGGAAGTCTAGTGATGCAACAAGGATTATAGAAATGCAAATAAGTTTTCCAAATATGCCATGGAGGATAAAGATGCCTTTACTATTGTCTTAGTCCCACTACTATTTTTTGGGGAAAATGTGAAATCTTTAGATGTCAGATCAAGATCTCAAAGAATCTTTGAAAAATACCCCTGGGAGGACTAAGACACCCTAAGTGGAATATTAGTCCCATTCTAAATTTCTAAAAACTCTGAATGTGGTCCTGAGGTCCAAGGTCTGTACTTCCTTCTTCTCTGATCTTAGGTTCTAAAACTTTTGAATTCGGCCTGTAAGTGAGTTTTCGTGAAGATGACAACTTTGTAATGCAACTTTACAACGTTGCACTACAAATGATCTTCAAGTCTTCAACCTAAATATGTAATCAAAATATGTAAGAAGGGAAAAACTTGTTGTTTTTCAATGAATGGTGGTTTTCCTTGGTCAAACCCCTTGTTGGTAATTCAACCTTTAAATGAAATAGAATAATGAAGGGAAATGATGAATGAACAACATGAAATGCTATAACTCACCAATCCCTTATAAAGTCTAAATAATTATGTGAAATGGTTGCAATGGATATGTATCTTGAATCAAAGGAAGACTTGATAGATATGGACTTGAATTACTTGCTTGAATCAAAACCCTACATCACAAATGTTAGCACAACAACACACATGATGCAAGAAGATCTTTGATTGATGCTTGAATCTTGATGATGGCTCCAAATGCTTGATAGAATTCTCTTAAATGATCTTGTGAACTCAATTTGATATTATGAATGCTCTCACAAAAGAATTGGATTAGAATGAATGAATGGACCTTGTATTTATACTTATCTATGCTTAATATCCCAAAATTAGATCACACCAAGCCGATATATGAATTCATTAAATAAAAAAGGCTAAATCTTGCCAGAATTCAAAATTAAATCCCAAAAATAACTCAACACGGACTAAGATGCCCTAGGTGGCGTCTTAGTCCCATGTCATGAAACTTGGGGCACAAACACCAAAAAGGGGCCCAATTAAGATTCCTCAAAATTAGGGTCCCAAGACCTTTGGGGGACAAAGATTCCCTAAGTGGTATTTTAGTTCCAACCCAAAAATAAGGGACACACAGATGAAATCATTCAATTATCATTTATGCATTGGAGAATGTCAAGATTAGCTAGAAAAAGACATAATTTATAGGGCTTGTAGATGCAAAATAGGACCAATTAAGACATAAATGAGGATAAATAAAGCAAGGCAGTCCCAAACAAGTTTGAAAATGAAAGGGTATACATTTTATTACATTACATTTAGCCCCTACTTTAGTGAGAGGATGAACTTGCTTCAAACTCAAACTAAAGTAGTCAACCACACAATCAAGAGGGGTTAAAATGTACAAATGCTAGTAAGATAGGACGGCAATAACCAAAAGGGTGGCCAAGCCCCTAGGAACAAGATCCTATGGAAAACCAACATAAGCACAAAGGAACATGCTTACAGATGATATATGAATCCATAACCAGATCACAGACATACACCATCAAAGACAGGAAGAAGAGGGTAAAAGAAAAAGGAAAACTACAATGGATCTGTAAGAGAGGGGGAATAACCATGTTCAAGGCCCCAAGTCACAGAGAGCCAAAAGAAAAATGCTACCCTAACTTACCTTAGCTTAAAAGGGGTGTTTTGGAATGAGGGATGAGAATGATGAGGGATATAAGGTCCTTCAATCACTTTGTAGACCCAAAATCAATTTTTGGGTCCAACATTATGCCTTAGAAATATCTCTTCCTGAGGATGAAAGCATGGTTCTGGGACGATAGCGTGATGCACTGGCATCTCTCAGGTGCGTTGGTGTCTGAATGACTAGAGGATTAAAAGTATAGTGGGAACTGCCATAGAAAATGAGCTGACAACCTAGCTAATGGTTTCTAAGGGAACAAAGCAACACTATAAAATAAGAGATATGAAATCAAATATGATAAAGCAAGTATATTAAAGCTAGGGTGACAAAGATGATCTCACAAAAGAGCATGTTCGCCAGCTAGCTCCAAATGCACATTCACCTACACACAAGGAGGAGGGAAATTGTTGGGGGGCCATATAGGGGTTTGCCTTAGTCATACCCCCATTTTGGTGTTTCCACCTCCACGGACAACCAAGATAGCAACGATGGAGAAAATTATGATAAAGGAAGAATGAAAGTAAAGAACATAATAACACTACAAAACAGTAATGTGCTACTCAACCAAATCATAGTGGAGAGGAGTGAAAATGCTTACCATCTCCACCAAGAGCTCACTAGCTAACGGAGGATAAAATGAGAGGACTCAAGCCCCTGCTACAATGTCGTTCTTCTACACTTGCTCTATGGATTTGATGGAGTGTTGTTCCTGCTGCTATGGAGTGCCAAAGTGTTTCTTGAGAGTGAGAATGAGGGCTAAGAGTGCAAGAAGTGAGTGCTAGAATGCTTAGGGAGTGCAAAAATAAGATGAAAGGCATGAAGAGTGAATTTGAAGGGAGAATGAGAAAAACGACCATATTCAGGTCGGTTGGTCAAAGAGGGGTGTTACAAACCAACCCCAATGGGAAGTGTAATGCCTCTCTATTAGGGACATAAGCACACTGTGTGGATGTGTGTGCACTATGCGGGTGTCCTCGACAGTTATTCTTTTTCTGATGCATAAAAGATATTCCAAGTGGAACGAAGGTAGCAGGTTGATGTGGATTTTAACCTTCATATTTCGTTTTCTAAGGTGAGGAAGTGTAAAAGGGGAATTTGTGAAAGGGGTACAAATTCGCTCCTATACATTTTTTCCCCACTTCAATGAGCACGCATACTAATGAGTGCTTTGGTAAGGTAGATCAAAAAGATAGTAAGATTAGAAATGTATACCTAAACCATCAAGGAAGCAGATCGTGATCTAGCGAACTCGAGAGTGCAGGGTAGGAAAAGGACTTCATAGCCCCACATAATTATGAAGCTATAGAATGAAATTGTCTTAAAGGCCCACAGACCTACAAGGAAGGTATCCTCCAAGATATCTCACATGAAGGATACCCAAAAAAGTGCCTTACAGACCCACAAACCTGCAAGGAAGTGTCTGCCAAGATCTCTCACATGGAGGAAGCCGAGAAAAGTGCCTTACAGACTTGCAGGCATGCAAGGAAGTGTCCCCCAAGATCTCTCACATGGAGGAATCCAAGAAAGTGCCCTACATACCTGCAAACCTGCAAGGAATGTGTCCTCTTGCATGAAGGAAACCCAAGAAAGTTCCCTATAGAATTGAAGACCTGTAGGGAGGTATCCCCCCAAGATCTCTCACATGGAGGAAACCTAGAAAAATTCCCTACAGACCCACAGACTTGCAGGGGATCCACCCCATGAATCTCTCACATGGAGGAAGCTCAGAAGAAGTGCCCTATAGAACCATAGGCCTATAGGGAGGTATCCCCCAAGATATCTCACATGGAGGAAACCCAAGAAAAGGGGACTCAGTAGAGTTAGAAAGTGGCTTCACAGGTGCACCTACAAAGCGACATGTCTACCCGTAGATAGAACATGTCAAAAAGCGGCCACACAGTCAAGTAAGTAGACAGTTTTGCAGACTATCAAAAATTTAGAATACTTTCAAAGGGTTCCCTCGAGAACCTGGCGTAAAGAAGGGGGTCCACTCAAGGGACGCACTTCTCGAAAGTAGGGAAGATATGTTTCTTTCTCGAATCGATTCATCATCAATGAATCCTTTTGAAAGATGTTCACTTCATCAAGTAATTCGAAAGGAAGAAGATGTCCCCACATGAGGGGAAGGTTGAAGCTACTCCCACTTCAGAGGAAGGTTCTCAAGTTCTTTCTTTATGAACCCTTGATGAAGGAAGCATGTTTTGTTAGGTTTCAAGTCAAGAACATGATTCTTGAAAAGAATTTTGTGAAGATTCTTGAGAAAAGATTCATTGGTGACGAATGCATTTTTCGAAAATCAAAGTGTTATAGAAGCAGCATTGTCACACATGAAAGGGAAAACTCAAGCAAATAAGAGATAAAGATAAAGCTAAAGCTAAGAGAGAAAATAACATAAGCATAGGGCAAAAGGGTAGCCTAATATTTTGGGGTCAAAACTGCTCATAAATATATATAAGTATAGTAGTAGTATATATAATGAACTATCATCAACCCCCTACTATATCAAACCATGTGGAGAATGTATGAGAAGACAAAGTAAAAATAAAAAATTGGGTCAACATGGAAGGGAAGCCTAAATGCCCCCAATGCTTTGCATCGTCCCTAATTTACTGAAAGTGAATCAAAAACATGGAAGAATGATGATACAAATAGAAGAAGGTTTACGACACAAAAATAATGTATGTATCCAAGCACCAACAGGGGTGAAAAGGGTCATCTAAGCACACATAGCATGATCACGGGGGAACACATCACAACACACACACATCTATTCTAAAGATACAGAAGGGGCCTCCCCCTAACACTGGTCGACCAAGATGTCATCCGCTTCCCACTCTAGATCATCGTTGGGGGAAGGAGGACAAGCCTATGGTGGGGGAATGTTAATAGGAGGAGTTTCCAACCCTCCCGAAACAAGGGCTAAGGAAGAGGGCCCCGCAAGGTCCTCTCCACCAAGCTCTTGTGGCGCTAAGTTCAGCGATTTAGTGAAAATCACTGACAAGGCCAAAACTTCATCCAAAGAGTTAAACATGCACTTTATAGGAGTGTCATGTTTCACCTCAATGAATCAGGAAGGTTGTGCCCAAGAGTCATCGCTAGGAAAAATGAGTGACTCGTAAGCGGTGACAAACTTAGGGGAAGTCGAGACTAGTTCTATCACTAGGAAAAAACAAGTTAGTGTGGGAACACCTTTTAAATAAGGTGGGATTCTCTTACATCATCCATTGCTAGAAGGACCATTCTCTACCTTCTGCTTCATAAGAGGATGTGAACTCCCCACAAATGAGGCAAGAGGTGTGGAGGAAGAGGAGGAAGAGGAGGAAGATAAAACCACAGTAGACAACACCGAAGTGTTTGTCATATCTATGGGTTTTGGGAAAGGCGAGACATCCAGAAGGGACATCAACAAGGGAAGTTTCACTAAAGGACCGATGAACACTTGCACCTTCTTAGGATCAAGCACATTTGTACTCATAGTGGAAGTTGGAAGTGATGCAGAGCTAGATTAAACAGAAGCAGAGGGGAGGAGAGAGGAGGACATGATAGGAGGCCTTGATACAAGGGCAATCATCTCCACTTCCTCTGTAAGGAGACCTGCTTAGCCATGAGAGCCTTTCGCCAGTGCTTGTGCTCATGCACAAGGCAATTTTTGTGACTCTTTGAACTGGAGGCTAGAATCTATGAAGGAATAAAAGGATCCTTCTCAACCATGCAAGTGTCCACTATAGCCATTTCTAGTGGTGGAACAGATTCTTGAACGGGAGTGGGAGGAGCAGGTTGAGAAGCAGTGGAGGGAGTCAACTCAAGTACCACGGTAGTAGCCCTCTTCATGTTTACTGCTTTTGGAGTAGAAGCGGTAGGAGGCCATAGAGGCTGAGACATATAGGATTCCCCACACAAACCTTTTCCTTTAGCATACAAATAGTACCAAGGTCCAGGTGGTTTAGTAGAAAGGTTTGATATCCTAATCTTTGGTCTATGCCAAGGAGGAATCATCGAGCTTAATGGGTAGAAGCCAGGCTTGCTCATCCAATACTCCTCCCAAGAGAGGGGAGTGGATGAGTCATCCTGAGAGGGGGAAAGCTTCTCCTTCCCTTTTTGGGAAGAGGAAGTAGTCGATTGTTGTGCTACAGGAAGAGCCAATTTTGGCTATCCCTTGTCCCCGGTTTTATACTTCATATAGTTTTTGTAAATTAGGTTTGTTCTTGGAGGAAGCAAACCAACTGGGTAGACCAAAAATGGTCTAATGAATATCCCCCATGGGATACCAAAAGGTTGGTATCCAGTGTCATGCACTACATGCACGACACCTTCATGGGAGAACTTTAGACATTTATGAATGACAGAGGTGATTCCATTCATGGAAGCTAGCCAAGGTATTCCTAGCTTCATCCTGAACAAATTCAACTCTGGAATGACATCAAAAATCGTGTCAACAGCCCTAGGTCCAACTAGGATGGACAAAGTTATTGAACCATATGGATTCATAGAAAGACCATCATGTGTGCAGATGGTGAATCTTGTTTCTTCATATTCTTTTTTATGTAGTGATTTAAGCCACAACGTCTCTTCTGTAATAACATTCACTCAACTTTCCGGGTCTACTAAGACTCCTGTGACAATGTTACCATTGAGGAAAGTAGGAATGTAGAGGGGAGAGGGCTTGTTGTTTAGGGGTAAGTCATACGAAGTGAATGTCACATCCAACGAATCGGTTGTAGAATGTGCAGTAGGAGTAACCGTGACCATGTAAACATAGGCCTTGGGCTGAGTGATAGAATTAGTGGGATTGACAATCATGTTAGCAGAATGTGACAGAAATAGGTCCGTGTATATCTACAATTCACTATTCTCTTTCATCACCGGTTTATTCATATTTTGTTTGTTTCCATCAAGATGAATAGTATCATCCTTGATGCGATACTATATATCATGACATAGGTGCATACAACATTCAGTATCATGTCTGTTGACTCGATGGTACTGACAATAGTACTTGCATCATACCAACTAGGGTAAGGTTCCTTAAGAGGTTTAGGATTCGACAAGGTTACAATCTTATCCTTCACTAATTTTTGCAAGATGAAAGAATAAGTTTCTAAAAACTTTGTGAACTTTCGGTTGCATTTGAGTTCATTGTCATCCATAGCGGCTACTACATTTGCAACATTTTTTCCTTTCCCAGAGATCAATATGATGGATTTTCCTTGAGAACGAGAGTGCAAGAAGGATCCCTCGAACTAAACTACCATCTATTGATACTCTCGTAGGGTTGCACACAAGTTCATGAAAGAAGGGTATTTCATAAGGGAAAACTTCTCCTACCAAGGCCATTGCAAGCTCCCTATGAATACCTTTTGCATGTCAGAATCGGGCAGCAAATACGAGATTTGTGAGAAGAGCACCTGATACTGCACTATGAAATTGGTCATTTTTTCATTATCACCTTGTTTGTATCAGACGAGGTCTGAAAACGTCATCTTTGGCCCGATGTTAGCTTCAAATTGTCATAATAATTGGTTTACAAGTTGGTCAAATGAGAAAATGGAATTATTAGGCAAGGAACAATACCACTTGAGTGTTGTATCCTTGAGAGATTGAGGGAATAGTTTTGCCATCAATGCATCGTGATGGAAGAAATTTGTAAATAAGGCGTTAAAGGTGGACACATGCATTTGTGGGTCCCCTTTTCTACCATTTTTTTTGAATTTAGGAATCTCCATTCCTTGAGGGAAGGGAGTGTTCAAGATTACAACTGACAATGGGCTATGTTGGAAGAAGGGTTGGAAGATAGGCTAGGCAGAGGATTAGGAGAGACTCACCAAATGGCTCTGCATCTTACCCATATTCTGAAGAAGAGTGTTTAAAATGGGGTCATTAGAAGATATAGGACTAGAGGAACCTCCTCTAGAACCACTACCAGAGCCACCACCAGAACCACCGGTGTGACCTCCGCCAAAACCACTGCCGGAGCCACCGCCACCAGTAGGGCCTCCACCAAAGCCACCTCCACTTCCAAAGCCACCACCATGACCTCCACCGAAATCACTTCCACCAGCACCACTCCCACTACCAAAGCCACCGCCACTACCAAAGCCCCCACCGCTTATCCCGCCAAAACCTCCACTACTAGAGGTGACAAGAGGGGTGAAGCTAAAACCCAAGGTGATCTTGTTCACTTTGATATTTTTGGATCCCTCATAGGTAGAGGGGATGTTGATTGAGGGTACGGTATCGACCATGTACATATATGTAGGAGGCATCAAAATTCCTAGCTATCTATCATGGTCTTCAAAAGTGACTCCTCGTATAATGTTAGGATTGTTTGGAGGAGCACATGCATTAGTCAAACTAGAGAGACTAGCCAAGAGTTTTATGCATGTTTGGTCTTTTCCCACCATATGCTTTAGTTTGCTGATAACCCTAGAAGCCCTAGCCAACTTTAGGTCTCTTTCCAAGTGATTTTCCAAGTCACCCAACCCTTTACTGAGGGCAGAGAAATATCCTATAGAAATGTGAACAACCTCATGCTCGTCAACCGACGATGGTGTGAGAGATGCATGAGGAGTGGGGACTTGGTCAGTCTCATAAGAGAATCCTACCTCGCCCCTTGACAACTACTCCTATGCAGCGAGACCAACGATGGATCCAACAAAAAGGCCTATAGAGAAACTAGTAGTGACCTTCCTCCTCTCCATCAGAAGATGTCATACACTTCTCCTGAAAATATACCTGGAGGTTGTGGACTAGGTTGTGATGCTTATAAACCTTCACAACACTCAGGGGAACAACGATCACAAGGTATAAGGGGAAATTTTCAACACCAATGAATGGATAGACATTGGTTCACATCGAGTTCACCAAAAAATGTAAGAGAGGGGGGCCAACCTCGTTCAAGGCCCCAGGTCACGGAGAGCCTTTGAGCAGAAGGCTTCCCTAACTTACCTCAACATAAAAGGGGTGTTTTAGAATGAGGGACAAGAATGATGAGGAATTTAAGGCCTTTCAATCACTCTATAGACCCAAAATCAGTTTTGCGGCTAGGCGAGCCAGTTTTTAGGTCCAACACTGTGCCTTAGGAAGCTCTTTTCCCTAGGATGAAAATGTGGTTCTAGAACAACAACATGGTGCACTGGCATCTCTCAGGTGCATTGGCATTTGTATGACTAGAGGACCGAAAGTACAATGCAAACTTCCAAAAAATGAGCCAACAACCTAGCTAATGGTTTCTAGGGGAATAAAACAACACTATAAAATAAGAGATATGCAATCAAATATGATAAAGCAAGTATATTAAAGCTAGGGTGACAAAGATGATCTCACAAAAGAGCTTGTTTGCCAACTAGCTACAAATGTGCATTCACCTACACATAAGAAGGAGGAAAATTGTTGGGGGGCTGTATAGGGGTCTGCCTCAGTCAAACCCCCGTTTTGGTGTTTCCACCTCCATGGATAGCAAAGATAGCAACGATGGAGAAAAGTATGATAAAGGAAGAATGAAAGTAAAGAACACAATAACACTATAAAATAGTAATGTGCTACTCAACCAAATCATAGAGGAGAGGAGTGAAAATTATTACCACCTCCACCAAGAGCTCACTAGCTAATGGAGGAGAAAATGAGAGGACTCAAGCCCTTGCTGCAATGGTGATGCTCCACATTTTCTCTACGGAGTTGATGGAGTGTTTTTTTTGTTGCTATGGAGTGCCAAAGTATTGCTTGAGAGTGAGAATGAAGGCTGAGAGTGCAAGAAGTGAATGCTAGAATGCTTAGGGAGTGCAAAAAGAAGATGAAATGCATGAAGGAAGAGTGAATTTGAAGGAAGAATGGGAAAAATGACCATATTCAGGTCAGTTGGTTGAAGAGGGGCATTACAAACCTACCCCAATGGGAAGTGTAATGCCACTACAAGCTTCAGATGCAGGAATCTGTTAGGGATGTAAGCGTGCCACGTGAGCATCCTCGACATATATTCTTCTTCAGTCGCACAAAAGAGATGCCAAGTGGAATGAACGCAGTGGGCTAATGTGGATTTTTGCCTTCAAATTTGGTTTTCTAAGGTGAGGAAGTGTAAAAAGGGAATTCACGAAAGGGGTGCAAATTTTCTCCTATACAGGATCAAGCTTTGACTGGCCATCCAATGTGGTGGACTAGGTCTAGTCTGTTTTTCCAAAAGGTTTACAAGTGAAATGCGTTGTCCACTATGCAAACAAAACACACACTCACAAGGGCTAGTGAAGCTAGTTGTCCACTAGGTGAGCCCCAGGGATTCCATACCAACGACATACCTCCATGACTATGATAAGGACAAAAGAAAAATGAACGCTCACAAGAGCTAGTGAAGCTAATTGTTCACTAGGTGAGCCACAAGGGACCATATCAAAGACATACCTCTATGAATTTAATAAGGTGTACAAAAATGCATGCTCACAAGGGCTAGTGAAGCTAGTTGTTCACTAGGTGAGCCCCAAGAAGTCCATATCAAAGCCACACCTCCATGAATTTAATAAGGACAAAAGGAAAATGCAACAAGAAAGAGGTATGTTCAAATGGATTTCACTTAGTTCATACGAGGTCTTTATCCTAGGGAACATCATTCCTAATGTCTCCAAAATAAGACCAATCAAAGGATAACATATTCACAAGTTAGGGGATGCAGTGCGTTGCATCACCACTAAGAGGAATATAATATGCTAATATAGATCACACTCTTCAAGGAAATTACTCCTAATGTCACCACAAAGAGAAAAATGCATCTCGTGAAATAAGAAAGTCACATCAAAGAACATGAAAAGGGAAAAAAAAAGAAATCATGCCAAAATAATGCCAATGTATGCCCCACTTTAAAGGAATTACTAACACCAAGTTGTGAGAAATTACTTTAAAGTAGCCAAAAATGAAAAAGGAAAAGAGGGTTTTCCCCTAGAAACACATAAGGGATCTATGGATTCAGGGTTAGTATATGTATTTACTGCAATAATATTAGAGCTCTCAGAATTTTCATCATTCCCCAAATACACATAGAATTGGAATAATGAAAAAAAGAGAGTGAAATCAAAGAAAAGCCTTTTGGGCCAACATGGAAGAGACATAGGGTGTCTCGACACCTTGCGTCATCCCTAAAAGGAAAATACAACATAAAAAAGGAAAAAGAAAGGAAAAGATAAAAGAAAAATCAAAAAGAAAATGAAAGGGAAAGGTAAAAAATGAATGAAGAGGCAAAAGTATATACGACATATAGAAGAATGAAGGTACAAATAGAGGAATGAACATAGAGAGAGAACATCAAACATAACATCACGAGAGATCATGTTACACACATGTAAGCAAAAGTGAAAAGAAAGGAAAAAGGAAATCAAAAGAAAAATAAAAGATAAAAAACTAGTAAAGCACATGCGAGTCAACCATCCAGCAAGTCATTTGCATCCTATTCTTGTTCAATATATGCATAATGCAGATCACTAGTTAGAGGGACAACATCAAGTGTTGTACTAGGAAAATCACCAAGTTCAACACATGGTGAATCGCTCGGTTTAGGAGGATCACCATGGTTATTGTTTAAGCTCATGGGTGAGGAAAATAAAAAATTCAACTCATTATGCACTTCCTCATCTATTTTAAATTTGTCTTCATCATCATTCAAGTTAACCACAACACAAGGAGGAATGATAATATCCATAGAAGTTGTTGGTTCTTATTGTGTTGGAGACATAGGATCTATTTGTTCTGGTAATGTAGGAGGCTAATTTTATTGCTTCTGTCAAGTTCATATTTTGATTTTCAATGTTGTTTTCTTCATTCATCTTTTGAGCAATAACACGATGTCTACATCTACGCTCCTTAGTATATCAATTTCTTTTATTACAGTTTTCATGTTGCATTTGTGTAAGAGCGGGTTTGTCAACCATAGGTCCCTTTTCTTCTTGTAAGAGAAGAACAAAATAAATTGTGGAAGGTTGTTCAACCACTTTCTCCTTGGATTTATAAATTTTCATGGGAGGTGGATTAGGACTTGTTTGGTTTTCTCTAGGCCTTTTATAGGATATAGGCTCAACATTGTTTTCTTTAGGTGCCAGAGGTTCAAGCATGGGTGGAGGTTCAATCATGAGTGGAGGAAAGTTTTCAAGGGATAGTTTAGCTATGCATTCTAATTTTAATTTCTGGTAGGATAGGAAAAGGAAGTCTTCACGAGGTCTTATAGGTTCCATGGGCTTAGGAAAAAAATAATCTAAGGAGAAATTTTCACGGGAAGATGGGTGTCTAAAGCCACTATGGTTTGCGTTGAATATTGCATTGTCGATTAGAAACTTTAAGCAATTATGGACAATGGATGGGGCCACTTTCATGGAGAGAAGCCGTTTGTAGCCTAACTTTACACAAAATTGGTCCAAATTAGATATGATAGAGAATGATACATTTAATTTATTTTGTCCTACTTGTAAAGGGAGTGCGATTGAGCCCATCGTAGCACGAGCAAAACCATCATGCATTTTAATCCATGATTTCGGTTTATCATATATATCTTGATTAAGTTCATACACATATAAGATTTCTTATGTGATCATATTCTCTTCACAAACGTGATTAATTAAAATCCCAGGAGTGGGCTTGTTATTGATTCTGCCGTCTATGTAAAGAGGACCATCAGGTGCATGTTTGATTGTTTCTTCCGAAGAGAAAGTAATGTCAATGGTTTTCTATTTACGAGGCTCAATTTCAATCACTCCTATCATTGTACTACTATGACTTTGTTTATTAGTATCCATAGGATTCTATTCATCATCATCCATAGGATTTTGTTCATGATTGCTCATATTCTCATCATCTGTATCAACATTCATCACATCGGGCTTAGTTTCACTAGCCTTAACAAATGAAATATTATTTTTGGGCATGGGATTGGTAAAGATTTACAAGTTTATGTTGGGAGGAGCCATAGATTTATTTCCTTTTTGATTTACACCTCCAATTTGGATATGATTAGAATCAATGAGGTCTTGCACAAGATGTTTAAGATGCTTGTGATGTTCTAATCATGTCCTTCTTGTTGGTGATAAGCACAATAGGAATTATGTCTAAAGCTCAGAGGTAATGGATTGCTAGGATCAAGGGGTCGAACGGGAGGTAAGGTAAGCATGTTTTTTTTAAGAGTTGGGTCATAATGTTGTAGAGTGTGTCGGGTAAGGGTGTAAATTTCCTTTGTGGATCCCCAAAGATATAAGGATTACTCTTCTTTATAGCAACTACTTGGGTATCAACTGGTTGAGTAGGTTGAGAGGTGGAATTTATTTGAAGGAAACTTTTATTTTATCTTTTGGAAGGTTAGTAAGTGTTTTGGTTTGAAGCTTCAGACTTTTCAGGATGGGTAGGGGTGGTTTTCAGGTCACTACTACTTATGAAATTTTGATAGTCTCAAAGGGTAGTACATAAATGCATGAAGGAAGGGAATTTCATCATGGTGAGCTTATCCCTTATATTTCTTTGTAAATTTTCTATGAACATCTTTTGAAGGTGGGAATTAGGAATCTTCACACTAATTTGGGAATAAAGCGATTGCTAGTGTGAAATAAAGTCGGTGACTTTTTCACCCTCATTTTGCTTGCATCTCATCAAACCATCCAATGTCATTTTAGGGACCATATGCACTTGGAAATGGATAATAAAGGCCTCAAAAAGTTCATTGAATGAACGAATTGAGTTATTCAATAATGCAGAAAACTAATCAAAGTCAATGTCTTTCAAGGATTGGGGAAAAAGTTTAGCCAAAAGTTTTTCCTCAAGGATAAAGTCACTACACAAAAAAGTAAATGAATTAACATGATTAGTCAGATCTCCCTTTCCACCATATTTCTCAAATCTAGGGATCTCTATTCCTTGTGGCACCAGAGTTCTCAATATCTCCAAGGATAATGGGTTTCTCTTGAGATAGCATGATGGTGGACCATTTTGATTTTAATTTATGGTGGAAACTTGACGTTGAATGAATGAAAGGCTTTGTAAGAGGTGGTTGACGATAGGATCATTTCTTGTAGTGTGTGATGGATATGAATATGGTGGCGGGGTGAATGTGTTGGAAGGACCAGTGAATGGATTGCTTACAGGAGGAGATATAAGATTAGATGCCACATAGGTATAAGGAGCACTAGTGGAAATGTTTGAGGTAGGAAGGATGCTACTAGTTGGTTGCATTGTTGTGGTCATTTGAAGATTGGTATAGGTGGGAATTGAGGTTATGGTTGAAGAGGGAGGAGTTTGACTTCCTCCTTGGTTTTGCATATTGTTTGAAGCTTGAGCACCATTAGTGGTGGAAGGAAGATGTTTTCCAAATATTTGAGCTATGTTACACACAACTTCAAGTCCTTCATCACTTTCCATCATGCGGTGAATACTATCTATGGTAGGTATAATAGTGTTGGAAATGTTTTCAGTACTCACACTATCTTGTAAATGAGCTAGGTCTTCATGCATTTTCATTATGTTTTCTTGTGGGATATGATCAACCATTGTTTGAACACTTGGCATAACACTTGTAGGTAAGGTAGGCATAGAAAAAGAAGTGTCAAAGGTATGGTCCATACCTAGTGAATTAATGCCAACACTAGAAGTAAGAGAGCTTAATAACCCAAGATCCACAATAAGTTTTTTATCGTGGGATTCCATGAGTCTCGCACTTCATCTAACTACAATATTAGCAGTAGGACACCAAGTACTACAACTCATACAAGGGATAAATCATAGAAAGTGCAATGAACACAATATCCTATGCTTGTAATGACACTTGGAATGAAAGAAATTGGAATAATAACAATTTTGGAAACTAAAACTGAAAACTAAAGGCATCCCACAAAAGCACAAAAAAGCAATTTCAGATCCTAAAAACTAAAACTGAAAACTAAAGGCAGCCCACAAAAGCACAAAAAAGAAATTTCAAATCCTGAAAATTGGAGAGTCAAAGTCAATAGGGACTAAGATGCTAGGAAGGGAATCTTGGTCCTCCTGGTGAGATTCTGAAGTTCTAGGGACTGAAACAAACAACAAATAGTAGAGAGAGACTTCTGACGCAGAAAACCTGAGAGGGACTAAGATGCCGAGAAGGGCATTTTAGTCCTAGCAGAGGTTTTTTTGTAGAAAAACAACAAATTTTGGATTTTCTATAGTGTTTGAAGATTTACTATTTAGGATGGTGATGTTTAGAAATAGAAAAATGTGCCAATGAGTACAAGAAAAAGTAACTAGGAACAAGCAATTGAATTCATTTTTTTTCAATTTTGAATGCAATAAGAATGTTTCTAAATGCAATTAAGATGATAAACAATGAAATTTTAAATTTTTCAATGAAATGAAATGATGCAAGAAAGTAAAAATGCAACCTATATGCACTTTCACTAATGCAAATATAAGAAACCATAAATGCAATTTCACTAATGCAAAATGAAAGAAACCCTAGTGTAGACACATAAAAATGACCTAGGCCTGCAAGCTTTATTTTTACCACTTTTGTCCTAGCATAATTGTGACATTTAATTATGTCCTTGGTCCACATTCGACTATTGATTAAATAATTCATGTCCTTTTATTCTTCATGATTATTAAATAAATAAATTTCATTTATTTATTAAATACATCATTAATTGTCTAAGTCTCCCCTTAATTAAATAAATTTCTTAATTTATTTAATTTCCTTCTATTAACTTTATTCCTTATTGATTATTAAATAAATAAGTTTCTATTATTTATTTAATATGTCACTAATTGTCACAATTAAATGAATTAATTTATTTATTTAATTATCAGTCTTATTTGCTAAATTAAATAATTAAATTTAATTATTTAATTGCCAAATTTGATATTCCTCTCATTTTAAATAAATTAAATTATTTAAAATGTCATCTTAGTCTTAACTGTTAGCTCGTTTTGGTAAATAATCTCAAAATTGATTATTTATTATTTCACTCAGTTCACATTTGGAATTAATTTAATTCCAAATTGGTAACTTTCATCCACAAGTCAAGTGATCGGGCATGTTCTTGGTCCTTCTAAAATTAATCTTTAGTCTAATCCTTATCTTCTTCATTTTCAAAAATCTTTATTTTCGAAAATATTTCTTCATTTATTCTCCACCGTCGATCCAATTATCTGAGATATTATCTTGGCCATTCAATTAATGAATTTTCCCTAACCCTAATTAGGGATTCACAGGTTTAATCTGGACCTTTCATTTTAGGTTTTCGTTATGAATTAATCTCACCCGTCCATTCAAAATGGCATTTTCTATAAAATGCCATTTTCCTCTAACTTTTTGATTACACATTACACACATGCACTTTATACAATTTCGTACTTGCACTCCTAGGCTTTCCATAGCATTTATTATCTTTATTTGATCAAGTCTTAGCATGTTTAGGCATTGCCAATCATAGTCATTTAGGCATAGGCATTTGGACATTTATGCAAATCCTTCAAGGCTTGGTGTAGGACATAGGCATATATTTGCAGATTGCTCGCATGACGATTATGAGGGCAAAGCATTATCCAGCAAGCAAGAAGGTACTATGGAGGTAATCATGGAGAATTCAATTTACAAGTATAACTGTTTAATTGTTTAATTTCCTTTGTACTCGATAGGTCTTTGGGTTTCTCTGTCCTTCATTGATTTATTGCTAACCATCTCTAATCTTAAACCTTAAAAGAAATCCTTAGTTACATTGGTGAACCCGACGTTCTATAGAAATATTTGTGTGTTTTTCTTGTTTGTTTTCACTATTTTGCAGGTTACAGCCAAGAAGTCATACAAAATCCCGTCACTTTTATTTGAGCACAAAAAAATAGGCGTATAAAATCATTTAAAAAATTTTATGGGTTTTGTAGATCTTGGTCTCAACTTTCTAGAACTTCAAACGGTTTCAAATTTTGTTAAGATTTGAGAAAGTTATGGCTATTTTAGTGATCACTATTTTTTTAATTTCATTTTTAAAACCCGCGTTTTGTTTTGCATATAACATTTTTTTTGTGTAGAATCTTGGAAAATAGTTTCTAGGTTTTGAAGGTTTGATTCTTAGCTTTCCGAAACTTCAAACGATTTAAAATTTCATTAAGTTTGGAGAAAGTTATTGCTGTCTTAATTTGCTGCTATCATTAAAAAAATTATTTATTTTTGGTTACTAATCTTTGTTGGCAGCATTTGGTGGTTACTTTTCGTGGGTCAAAGGCAAAAATCTAAACTTCTAACACGTGGTCTTGTAGGTTCAAATGTCAAAGAATAAACACTAAAACATTGTGTTTGTATTTTTCTTCGATTAGTACACACTTACTTTTAGTGCAATTAAAAAGAACAATGTCTTCTAATTTGCATGACTGTGTTTGTAAAATGGTAGGTGAGTATGCTCTCACTTTATGAAAACTCGGTGATCAGAAAATTAGACCCGTTTTTATCTATTTTTAACCCCACGATTTGGTATATCGGAGTATCCTCTCTGCGCTTTTGGACGATCTTGGGTGTAAGAGAAACGGTTACCAACTATAGAAATTGGGCCTGCCTGGGGATTTCATCACCCCAATGCGACTCAAACCGGCAACGGAGCTAAGGCCAAGCTACCCCCGACCGGTATATAAATATAAATCTTAAGGGAAAACCTAAGATTGCGAGTGTAGATGTGTCATACGGACAGAGTTGTACTCACTTAAACCCTGTTGAGCTTAACCTCTTCAGGCTGGAGTGCCACCTTATTGGTGATTAATCTCTTGCCCCATGTATGGCCACTTGAACGGGGGTCCTGAACTAAAAACCTTTATGTAGTAAGCCAAAAACCTTCTATTTGTTAGCGCAGCACCGGTCGGTGTGAAGACATCCACACTTTCGCAGTTTGTAGTAGAGGTGATCAACCTACCATGGGAGTTTCATGGGAGTTGGAAGCTTGGTTGGCCTGAGAAGAGAGTGCACTGTAAGGGGGAGCCCATGCAACCAAACTTCTGAATTCACACGCTATAGATATGCGGTTGGGGAAACTCGCATGGAATCTAGTGAATATTTTTATGGCCTAACCTAGGATTGTACTTATCTGATGTGCGATTGGTTACATTCAAAACATTGTGCTTGTCAAGTGCTTGTTGGATTACTCAAACATTACACACAACAGTCACAAATTTGGACACAAACAATCAACCTTAGAAAACTCAGAATTTTCAACAAAACATCAAAAAATAGTCTCAGTCCTCATTTTGAACTTAGACTTTGCATTGTCCATCATAGTCCTCATTTGGCATCTAGACTTGGCATTGGTCATTTTCCTTAGTCAAAATCTTCATTGTCATCTTGGAATTTGACATCCTTTCTTAACAATTTTATCACCTTGCATTAGTCATTTCCTTTGGGCAAACGTCATTATCACTTTGCATTTAACATCATGACATCCACCACCTTGTCTTCCCTTCACCAACATATTGATAGGCTTGCTAGTAAAGTTGAATACCAATTACTCTATAGAGGTCAATACCAACAAGTCTTAGACATTAGGAGACAATTCCTCCAAACTGATAATCAATGTCCTTCATACCAACAATCCATGAGTCCTAGTCCTCCGTCCATCTACCCTCACTACCAAAATTCACTTAATACCATTCATGACATTAGTCCACAACAAACATCCATTACTCACCCTTATCCTAACTTTGACAAGGGAAGCCAACTATCAACTAGTCCATTCCAAAACTCCACGTCATATTCTGACCCTTCACCTATCAATCCTGTCCAAGTCTACATGCCTTATCAACTATCTACCAACACATGTCACATCCCCACATTATACCATATCAATTCAGCTCAAGTCTCCACGTCCCATTTTAGTCAACCTTACTCCAATCCAGTCCAAGTCCCTATGTCATATCCTATGCCATTACCAGCTAATATAGTCGAAGTCCCCATGTCACATCCTAATCTAGTCCAAGACTCCATGTCATATCTAGTCCAAGTCTCCACGTCATACCCTTGTCCTTCACATACTAGTCCAATGCAAGTACCCATGTCCTATCCTAGTCCTTCACATACTAGTCCAGTCCAAGTCCCCACGTCCTATCCTAGTCCATCATTCATTAATCCTTTTCAATTCATCCCCTCACAAGCCACATCTAGTCATAAAAATTCTATCATTACTCAAAGTCACATCCCATCATCTACACTTGAGGATACATGTCAAAACGAAAGCCCAAAACATGACCTTATAATGTCACCCTCATGTCAAGAACAAGGTAGTCCATCCCATGACCCTATCTTAAACTCCATTCAAGAATTCCTTCAAGAAAATCATGACATCCAAAGTACACCTGCCATTGACCAAGAAGTCCAAATCCATGACAACCCCATCTTCGACCAAGACCCTACCATTGACCAAGAAGTCCAAAATGATCCACTCCTTGACCTTTACACCATTTATGATCAAACACTTGACTACCCTATACAAGCCTCGACTATTGACAGTTACCACAATGAGACACTTGCCTCCATGGGATGCATAGACAATATTCCTCTAGAACAAGAATCTTCCACTAGGGACATACTTGCATATGATCAAGTTATAGCTAAAATCATTGGACTCTATGATACTAAGCATAATGATGGCTTCGACATTGCCTTGGAAGCACCAACAAAATCATTTGAACCTAACATGTCACATGATTAGACCAAAGATATCAGTCAAGAATATGTCCAACATGACAATGAAGCTAAGACACTTTATCAACTAGGGTCATCTATCTTTGTCAGAGCAGGCTTTCTTGTAGACGAAAGTATTACAAGTGACAGTATCCACATACCTAATGATGGGTTAGCATCTTTCTTTCAAAACAACAAATACCCCATCACAAATAGAATCTGTCAAAACATGCAATATCAAGGCAAAGGACTAGGCATACAGGAGCAAGGCATGCTAGAACCAATATAGCTTCAGGAAAATTGCAAATATCAAGGTCTTGGGTATTCTTCAGTTAGCAAATCAAATGATGTTAGTGATACCTCCTCGATACTGGGGGAAACTTTGTTAGATACAAATGCCAAAATGGAATCCATGAGAAATCCTTGTCTTAAGATTGCTGCCAACACCCCATCTACCCACACCATAAACCGTCATTCTATCATGAATCAACCTCCCCTTTGGGACCAACAAAAACAAGTCTTACAAGTCAAAAGATAAAAATCAAATGTCAAAGGCCATTTAATCAAACAAAAGGACAAGTGGACAAATGAAATTAAAATGGATCCCAAAGAAAGCTGGATCAAACAAAGACACCAAGTCAAATACAAAAGTCAATCACAATGTGGAGCCACAAGACAAGAGGACTCCCACATACAACAAATGTCCACCTCCTTCAAAATGGTCATCAAATAAGGCATTTAAAACTATTGGTTCCAAACACCATCCCTCCAAAATTCGTCATCCACCATCCCAAGTTTGGAAAATAAAAATTCATTCATCCAAATGTCCAAACAACCTTTCCACATCTACCATCATCTGTCATAATCCTACATCTCGCCTAAAGTCCAAAAATCCCACGTCACAAATCCATCACATCATGGCAGCAACTCTTTACCACAAGGACTCTCATGGCACTCTATTGCGATGTGCGTATTTTGATAAGGCCAACTCTAGTATTAGAAAGGATCACAATGACATGATCAGTTGTATACAAGTGCTATGATCCTGACAAGACAACTACTTCAGGCAAGACATTATTGGCATATCATGGCACCAGTCTCTACATCAGCATCGTCAGTGAATTTAGAATAGGCAGTGGTCATCTAAAGCATCCAGGCTATCCACAAAATTAGAAATACAAAAAAAAAATAAAAAATAAAAAAATCGTCACCATGATGAAAACATGACAAACAGGCATCTTGTTGACACCAAAAAAATCAAAAAGTCAAAAAAATAGTAAAAAGAAAAATTTCGTCCAATGGTGAAAACCTGGCAAACAGGCGTTGTGTGTAAAATAGATCGTCTATGTGGAATTTTATACTTGGGGGCAAGTCATCTCATTTTCCCATGCCTTCCTCATGACATTGACGTTCATATAAGCCCTATCATTTCCACGCATTTTTCCCACTTACCTTGGTCTTGACATAGAACTGGCACACATAAATCATGCTTTGGAAAAAGTCTGGACATGTCTATCCTTTGGTCATACACGATTCACGAAACTTCATGTCATTGACCATCATAGTCTTATTGTTCTTATATGACATAGTCCTTGAAAATCATATGACCATTCCCTTAGTCTCATGTCTCTCATCTTTTACGAAGGCCACCCCCTATCCTTTCATGTCTGTCACCTATCTTGGCTTTCCCTTGTGAAATGTTCTAAGGATAATCATCATCCCATCTAGTCCTAACCAAGTCATTCCAAATGCAATGAGTGTTCGTCCATACAAGCACATTATCCAAAACATTACTTGACTTTGTTCCTAGCCTAGCTGTAGACCTCCATACATTTGTCACATTATCGTCATCATCCTCATGTTGTTTCGGGATGCATCCTTCCCACATCAAACAACATTGTCATCACTTGTCAATTGGTATTCATCTTGACTAGGGGCACAATCATATTTGTCCTTAGATTCCCATGTGTAGGCATCAATCATATGCATTTGTCACGATCCTCTTAAACGTCAAAATCCAAAAACATCATAAAATATCCTAAAAAAAGAAAAAAACATTATAAAATGTCCTGAAGAAAGACCAAAAACATCATAAAATGTCCTGAAGAAAGACCTAAAAATCATAAAACGTCTTGAAACACAAAAACATCCAAATCAATGTCAAAATCCTAAAAATGGAGTCAAAGTCAGTCATGTCAATCAGTCCATGTCATTGTCAAACTACGTTGTCTCTACGCATTTGCTACGTAGGCAAGGCCATCAGTCGATGAATTCCTAAGACATTAGGTTAGTCTTTTTAGGTTGGTCCAAATAAAATCATGGCATTTGTCACAATCGTCACATCGGTCAAATAAGTCAGACATAGTCAAAATCAGACACAAGACAGTCATTTGAAACGTCAATGTCAAAATTGGTCAAAATTAGACAACATAGTCCAATCAATCATATAGTCAACATTAGTCAACTTGTCAAAACATATTAGTCAAAACAATGTTAGTCTCGTCACTCTTTGGTCCTTTTCAAGATGTGTCCTTGGACTTAGACCTCGTCAAAATTTCCTTTTCCTTTTCAAGATGTGTCCTTCCTGACAATAGGCCCTGTCAAACTCTCAACACCGTCAAATTGGCAAAACTCTTAAACTATCATAACTGTCAAACCGACAAGAAATCAATCTTTGGCAAAAAAACATTGGCAAACAAAATTAAATGGTTGTTAATCTTTCTGGTCTATCTTGTCTTATCTTTTGACTATCTTGGCTATTTTGTTTTATATTTTTACTGTCTTGTCTTTTTGGTCATGTTACTAGCTACCTCGAGGATGTCCCATGAAGGATTTAGAGGTGCGATGACGTCTCCTGGCCTATTTTATTTTCTTTGACTGTTGTCTGTGGATTATCTTGACAAAAAGACTGGGGCAACTTCGCCCTTAGTATGAGTTAGGACATTCCTTGTCTGTGACTGTCTATTTTTCAAGTGGCTGACCTTGCACACCTTAGTCTATGTCATATCATGGTGTTTGTTGTCCATTTGTGTCATTTTTTACTGCCCAATGATGATTAAAAGTAATAAATATTAAAGTCCTATGGTGATGTTTTGAAGGATTTGGTCTAGGAACTAACATGCATCTTCTCTAGTCGTGTCATCTTCTCTCGCCCGTCTCATATAGGCATTGCATCCATATCATCATCCATATCTTTTGCACTAAAATTTCTTTGTCTCTTCATATTCTAGTCTTCTCACCAATTTTGAGAGCACACCCATGTTCTTGGAACCTATCTGTCCTCTCAAGGGGGCATACCACAACCCTCCTCGTCATTCTTCCTCATCTTATTTTGCACTGGGGCATATTTTCAATTTATTTTCTTTGTCACAATGCAACATGCTACATTATGGCAAAGAGGGGCAAAATGTAGACACATAAAAATGACCTAGGCCTGCAAGCTTTATTTTTACCACTTTCGTCCTAGCATAATTGTGACATTTAATTATGTCCTTGGTCCACATTCGACTATTGATTAAATAATTCATAATTATTTAATTAATTCATGTCCTTTTATTCTTCATGATTATTAAATAAATAAATTTCATTTATTTATTAAATACGTCATTAATTGTCTAAGTCTCCCCTTAATTAAATAAATTTCTTAATTTATTTAATTGCCTTCTATTAACTTTATTCCTTATTGATTATTAAATAAATAAGTTTCTATTATTTATTTAATATGTCACTAATTGTCATAATTAAATGAATTAATTTATTTATTTAATTATCAATCTTATTTGCTAAATTAAATAATTAAATTTAATTATTTAATTGTCAAATTTGATATTCCTCTCATTTTAAATAAATTAAATTATTTAAAATGTCATCTTAGTCTTAACTGTCAGCTCGTTTTGGTAAATAATCTCAAAATTGATTATTTATTATTTCACTCAGTTCACATTTGGAATTAATTTAATTCCAAATTGGTAACTTTCCTCCACAAGTCAAGTGATCGGGCAGGTTCTTGGTCCTTCTAAAATTGATCTTTAGTCTAATCCTTATCTTCTTCATTTTCGAAAATCTTTATTTTCAAAAATATTTCTTCATTTATTCTCCACCGTCGATCCAATTATCTGAGATATTATCTTGACCGTTCAATTAATGAATTTTCCCTAACCCTAATTAGGGATTCTCAGGTTTAATCTGGACCTTTCATTTAAGGTTTTCGTTATGAATTAATCTCACCCATCCATTCAAAATGGCATTTTCTATAAAATGTCATTTTTTTCTCACTTTTCGATTACACATTACATGCATTCACTTTATACAATTTCGCACTTGCACTCCTAGGCTTTCCATAGCATTTATTATCTTTATTTGATCAAGTCTTAGCATGTTTAGGCATTGTCAATCATATTCATTTTGGCATAGGCATTTGGACATTTATTCAAATCCTTCAAGGCTTGGTGTGGGACATAGGCATATATTTGTAGATTGCTCGCATGACGAATCTGAGGGCAACGCATTATCCAGCAAGCAAGAAGGTACTATGGAGGTAATCATGGAGAATTCAATTTACAGGTATAACTGTTTAATTGTTTAATTTCCTTTGTACTCAATAGGTCTTTGGGTTTCTCTGTCCTTCATTGATTTATTGCTAACCATCTCTAATCTTAAACCTTAAAAGAAATCCTTAGTTACACCTAGATGCACTTTCACTAATGCAAGATGCAATGAAAGAATGAATACAATCTAGATCTAAGGACTTTAATGGACTCCAAATTAGAAATGAATGCTCAAAATGGGTCAGGTTCACAAAAATGAGCAATGAAGAAAATATGTGGGGGTTAGACCACTTATTTAATAATGTCCTAGGAGTCCTAATTGGATTGACTAGCAACCTCACAAGGTGAGTCTATTCTAAATGAGGAGGACCTATGAGGGGGTTATTTAATCTCTTAGGGGTTCACCACCAAGCAAATGGTTGGAAAAGACAAATAAGCATTCAACCTACAAAACCCTAGTTATGCAAGCTAAATGAAGGAAGCAAGTGATGAAATTAAGCAACACCAAGATATGATATGTGTACCTAGGAAGTCTGGTGATGCAACAAGGATTCTATAAAAAAAAATTGTCCAAATATGCCAAGGAGGAAAAGACGCATTTATTGTTGTCTTAGTCTCGCTGCTATTTTTTGAGGCAAATGCAGAATCTTTGGATGCTAGATCAGGATCTCTAAGAATATTTGAAAAATACTCTTGGGAGGACTAATACACCGTAAGTGGTGTATTAGTCCCATTCTGAATTTCTAAAAACTCTAAATGTGATCTTTAGGTCCAAGGTCTACACTTCCTTCTTCTCTGATCTCAAATTTTGAAACTTCTAGATTCGACCTATAGGTGAGTTTCTGTGAATATGACAACTTTGTAATGCAACTTTCCAACTTTGCACTCCAAATGATCTTCAAGTCTTCAACCTAAATCTGCAATCACAAATATGCAAGAAGGGAAAAAATTGTTGTTTGTTATTGAATGGGGGTTTTCCTTGGTCAAACCCCTTATTGGTAATTAAACCTTGAAATGAAGTAGAATAATGAAGGGAAATGATGAATGAACAACATGCAATGCTATAACTCACCAAACCCTTGTAAAGTCTGCAAACTTGTGTGAAATGGCTACAATGGATATGGATCTTGAATCAAAGGAAGACTTGACAGATATGGACTTGAATTAATTGCTTGAATCAAAATCCCACATCACAAATGTTATCACAACAACACACATGATGCAAAAAGATCTTTGATTGATACTTGAATCTTGACGATGGCTCCAAATTCTTGATAGAATTCTCTTAAATGCTCTTGTGAACTCAATTTGATATTATGAATGCTCTCACAAAAGACTTGGATTAGAATGAATGAATGAACCTTGTATTTATACTTATATATGCTTAATATCCTCAAATCACATCACACCAAGCCGACATATGAATTCATTAAATAAAGGAGGCTAAATCCCGCCAGAATTTGAAATTAAATCCCGAAAATAACTCAAGGGGGAGTAAGATGCTCTAGGTGGCATCTTAGTCCCAAGTCATGAAACTTGGGTAGAGACACCAAAAAGGGGCCCAATTAAGATGCCTCAAAATTAGGGTCCTGAGACCTTTTGGGGACAAAGACGTCCTAGGTGGTGTTTTAGTCCTGACCCAAAAATAAGAGACAGATGAAATCATTAAATTATCATTTATGCATTGGAGAATGTCAGGATTAGCCAAAAAAATACATAATTCATAGGGCTTGTAGATGCAAAATAGGACCAATTAAGACATAAATGATGATAAATAAAGCAAGACGGTCCCAAACAAGTGTGAAAATGCAAGGGTATGCATCTTACTACACTACAATATCCCCACAGAGTTCTAGAGTAGAATGTGATGAGGTGTTCACCTTTCCCTTCATCCTCCTTTTGAGTTAACATAGCTACCAAGCTTTGTTCACTTCTATAAACATACATGACAAAATCCTTCAAGGAGAAGTCAAGGTTGACAAGCATTGGAGTAGTTGATATTACATCTTTAATTTTATCAAATTTTATCCTTCCCTCGGCGGTCAACTTGAAAGATTGATTTTTCTTCAACATGAGGGTAATGGGCCTTACTAGCCTTGTAAGGTTTGATATGAACCTGGTGACGAAGTTAATATTTTTGAGGAAATATTGGACTCCACTTTTGTACACACGCATGGGTAAATCTTTGATAGCCTGCACTCTCTCTAGATCAATGGAGATACCGTCTTTGGATACCTCGTATCCTAGTAACTTGCCATGAGATACTATGAAGGCATATTTCTCAAGATTCAGGGATATCCCAAAGTCTTGACATCTTTGAAAATATTTTCCAAGTGCTAAAAGTGATCTTCCTTCTTCTTGAAGAATACTATGAGATCATCTAAGTAAATTAGAACTATTATATTAATTAAGCCCTAGAAGGCTATGTTCATGGACCGTTGGAAGGTAGCTCCTACATTAGATAGGTCTAAAGGAATATGGGAAGGTCCCCCACTTGGTGGTGAAAGAGGTCTTATGTTGGTCCTCCTTTATCCATACCTAAATATAACAAGAGAAACTGTCAAGCAGGGAGAACATTTATGAACTCGTAACTATTTGGAAGATTTTCTCCATAGAGGGAAGGGGACAATGATCCTTTAGGGATGCCTTGTTTAAATCTCTAGAATAGGTTGAAAGGCATATTCAAAGGTACCCTACTTGGTGGTGAAAGAGGTCTTATGTTGGTCCTCCTCCTTTATCCATACCTAATTATAACCTAAGAGGGAGAAAATCTATGAATTATAACTATTTGGAGGATTTTCTCCATAGAGGGAAGGGGACAATGATCCTTCAAGGATGCATATTCTAATGTCACTATTCATCTTTCTCATAGGGACTATATTAGACGCCCATGTCAAATGTTTGATGGGGTATATTATCTTTGAATCAATTAGTTTCCTTAGCTCTTGAGCCATGAGGGGCTCAAATTTTTAACTTACCAACCTTTGCCTTTAATGCACTAGCTTAGTTTACTCAACCAAGTCTATGGTATGTTGTATCACCTTTTGGTCATATCCTTTCAATTCATCATATGTCCAAGCTATAACCCCTTCTTAGTCATTACAAAATGATATCAACCGGTCCTTATCTTTCTAGGAAACTTCTTTCCCAACCTTTAATTTTCTTTTTCCTTCTACATCGAGCTTAGAGTAATCATTTTTATTCACAAAAAACTTCCTTTTATCTCTCTTGGCATCATCAAATTGAATAGATTCTCTAGAGTGATTAGTCCCTTTGGGAGTTTATTGGACTTAAGCCATATAATTATATCCCCATATGCCTTCTCGATTTTTAGTTACAGTTGCTCTATGAACTTGCATGATTGCTAGAGAAATATGGCAATCTGAGCAACACTTTCAAAATTGTTAGTTTTGGTTGTTGTCCAATATGGAAGGTCCAATAATAACCTGCACCACATGTTCATTTGTTAGTAGATCAGTCACTAGGTAAAATTGTGTACCAATAATAGCCATCTTGTCTACCTCCACATTCTTTGATCTGAGAATGATTTTGTATAGGGGATAAATAGGGTAGATCCAAATGCATGAGCAAGAGCATGAACCACTAATTTTTATAAGACCCTAAACACTACAATTATGTGTATGATAAGATGCAAATAATAATCATAAATACTACCTAACTGTTATAGAAACTATGGGGGAAGTTTTTATAGCATAAAAAGTTGTGTACCTAATCAAAAAGTTGTTGTTTTTGAGCTACAGAGGACTCATTTTCCTTCAATGGTAAATGGGTCCTCTTAGGGTTTTGGAAAACTAATTTTAGGTTCATGTTCCTTGATGTACGCACTCTCAAATTCCCTATTATCAACTTTTGAAATTCTGTAGGAAATTTTGTAACTTCAATTCTTTTATTTTGCACTTTGAATGACAACTTTTGCAACTAGAAAATTTTGAAAATTTTGATCCAAACTTTCTCTTCAGCTTGTAAATCTGCAACCACACACTCAAGGGAAAATAAACTTGTTGATTGTTAGTGAATAGGGGTTTTCCTTGGTCAATGTAGGTAATTAAACCAAATGATGAAATAAGGAAATTGAAGCCTAAAACATGAAATAATAAAGTGTTGATACCTTGAAAGATGTCTTGTAATACAAATATGCAATCTAACATGTAGTGGCCATGAAGAATGTAGATCTTGGATGCTTGAATGTGATTTGAATAATAGTTGCAAGTAGATCTTCAATGCTACATCCACCTCTTTAACTCAACAATATGAATGCATGCATCAAACCCTTGACCTAATGATATGATCTTGAATTGCTACATAAATTTTTGAAATCTTCCTTGAAATGCCTTATGAATGCTCTTGAAATGCCTTATAATGCTCTCTTGAAATTTCTAGAATGCTTGTAAACTTTGCTAGGAGAAACAATGTGAATTATCCCCTTATTTATACTAAATTAGGAGATTAACCCCGCAATTCAAACAATTAAGGATGACACTAGATTTGGAAAGAAACATTATTAAACTCCCACCAGAATGAAATTAAAAAATGGGGTCTCATTAAGGGAGGACCCATTCTCCACCTAGGGTGAATGGGTCTTGGCTCAGTTTACCAAGACCTAACCCTAGGGGATTGAAAGAGGGCTAAAACCCATTCCATATCAACTAAAAAAAGGGGGTCCTATTAAGGGAGGACCCATTCGCTACCTAGGGTGAATGGGTCCTGGCATGATTTTCAAGGACCTAACCTTGCCCAATGAAATATTTTGTTAATTAAATTTTAAGGGTTGGGATAGATCTTTGGGAGGTGTGAAAATTAAGGATTAAATTTGAATTAAAAGGGGGTTAATTACTCCAATTACTCACAATTACTTAATTACAACCTAGATTAGTGTGAAAGTGCCTTATAACACTTTACAACACTTAAACAAGGTACAAATTTAAATATATTTTTATTAAAAATGGACCCATTAGGCTTAATTAAGCAAATACATCCTAGAAAAGTATGAAAGTGTGTTACAACACTTTACAACACCCTTGCCAAGGATCAATTAAGGCATGTTTTAGTCAAATAAAGGTCCTAGAATAGTGTGAATGTGTACAACACATTACAACACCACTCCAAGACATAATTAGTTTAGTTTTGATGTCAATTATCAAACCAAGTAAGGAAAAAGGATACTTTTTTTGTTACTACATTTTCCCCCGACTTTAGTGAGAGGATGACCCCATTGTCAAACTCACACTAAAGTAGACATCAAAGACACTTAATTATGTAGCAATAACAAACATAAATTATCATACTCTAACAAAGGCCAAGAAAAATAAACAAAAACAAAGGATCAAGCACAACTGTTTCAACACGATGTGATACATGGTTGTTTATCCATAACATATGCTGCTCACTCTGGGGTAGTGGAACCTCAGTCTATCCACTAGGTGAGTTGTCCCAATGAAGTGGTTTAGTGAGAAAGTCATGTCAGTGTAGCGACTTCTCACAGTATAATGAGAAAGTCATTCTAGTGTATTGGCTTCTAATTATACTAACCATACAAAAGTTATCCACCTAAAAACTTAAATAAGGAACCACAATCTAATGCTTTTGAATATCATGTAAAAAAATTGTTAAAGGGGAATTTGCTTTGTTCGTGTAACGATCTTCCTCTTAGGGAGAATTGTGCCTAATGTCTCTAAGAGAGAACAAGTCAAAAATGTCAGATCGTTGCCCATGGGATGCCTCATTTGCATCATGCCATGTCAGTAGATTGTACACTCTTGGATGACATCAAACCCAATGACACCACCAAGAAGAGGACACATCACAAGAAAAAAGAAAAATCATGCCAAGAAATTTTGCCAAAAGATTTCATATATGTATACCCCCACTTCAAAGCAATTGTTGTAGACACCAAAATTTGGTCTAAGCCTGTATCTTCAATTTCTTCATAATTCGTATTTTCATGGTCATGATTAAATAATGTCAATTCTATAATTATTCTCTAAAGTTCTTCATTTCTTTATTAATTAAATAAATCTATTTATTTAATTAATTTACCTTAACCTTAATTCATCTATTAATTAAATAATCTTAATTATTTAATTAATTCTCATTTTATTTATTCTATCTGATTAATTAAATAAATGCTTTTTATTTAATTATGTTACTAATTAACCTTATCCTTCTTTTCAAATTAAATAAATTCTTATTTAATTTGCCCTTTATCATATTTCAACTATAATTAAATAATTTATTTATTTATTTAATTATTCATTTAATCCCTTCATCACTTAATTAAATAAATCTTATTTATTTAATTATTCTTCAAATATTCAATCTCAAATTAAATTTAAATCATTTAATTTGTAAAAATCTATTTTAACACACTCCTCTATATTTAGAGAATTGTGTAAGTTATCTAAGTATTCACTTTGACTCAACTTGAGATCTATTTAAATCGGTCAGTTAACTCCTGATTTAATGTCTGAGTTGCTTGCATGAATAAACTCTTTGTCATATCATTCAGTCATCTAGTTCTAACTCATTTGTGTGTACATGTGTATTAATTAAATATCTTTAGTTAATTAATTAAATCTTGTGTGTGCGTTCGAACAGAGTGTTGCTTTAATTCTATCTTTATTTTTGTCATGCAAAGACTATTCTTCTACTTTTGAATACCAAACTCAAAGATTAAATCATTTATTTAATCTTTATTTCCATTTCTAGTTTTTATCACTCATGTCACTACTAACAGTTATCACAATGCATGTCTAATCTTTTGATCTCAACCATATGTCGATCTTTCGATCCTGACCTGTCATTCAAATGATCAATTTTCTATAAATTGATTTGTCTTTCATCATTTCAATCTCTCTCAAAATCTTGTGACTTTTGGAGCAATTATCTTAAATCTTCGATGTTTCATTATTATCACAATCCTTAGGCTATGCTTGCACACAAATACTTGAAAATATGAGGGAAAGTACACTATAGAAGATGAAATGGAGAAGGACAACAAAGGTTATCCATGGAGTTGCATCGATCTTTGGTGAGATTGTTTTATGTTTTAACTTATTTCCTTTGTTCTTTGTTGTTTCCCTTTAGATTACATTAGAGCTTGATCACATTAAGTGTTTTCTTTTAACCTTTTACTATTTTCCTAATGTTACATTTGGTTCAAACCCAACGTGAAGACACCATCTTCATGAAATCCATATACTTTTATTTAATTTTTGTAGGTTCTTGTATGAAACAATGCATCTGACAATGAAAACAACGCAACTGACATTCTAAAACACAACCGCTAGATGAAATGACGCATTTGTGATTTATCAAGCTGCTACTGAATGAAAAAATACCACGATGCATCTGACAACGAAAATGATGCATCTAACAGGTAAATTTTTAGGTTTAGATTTTCAATTTACAGCTTTCTTTCGTGTTTTTATTTTCACTAATCTTCTATTTTCAGCATGTGTCTTGAGGAGTTAATGAAGTTTTTGCAGATTGATAGTCGAAGACCAATATTAAAACTACTAATGAATCTTTCTACAGAATGCAAGTCAAAGACCATAGTTAAATTTTTGAAACAGATTGTTTGGTAGTGTAACAAATATTTCATTTGGATTAAAATTTACAAGTGTCTACTGTGTTTGCTGCTAAAGCACAATTTTGTTATTACCCTCACGATTCGGTATATTGAAGTATCCTCTCCCCTTGCGCATTCGTATGATCCTGGGTGTAAGAGAACCGATTATTGAATTAGAACTTGGGCATGTCCTGGTGGGAAAAAAGTACTCACCCTAGGATGACTCAGACTGGTAGCACCCTGAACCCGAGGGACTTCCAGTCAGTATATAAAAGTGGATTCTTGGGGAAACTCCAATGAATCACACGTATGGTTCTAATGAGATGGATCGAAAGGGACTCTCGCTGCATGGATCATGCCCTACAAACAAAATTCCCAAATTAAACACCTTTTGTTTGTAGTGTCCAAAACCCCTCTATTTACTGGTGCAGCAGGTCAGGCCTATGAAGTCGTCTCACGTTTTGACGGTTCATGCGTAGAGATGAAAGTATGCCATGGGAGTTTCATGGGTATTGTAGCTTGCCTGCCCCAAATGAAGTGTTGAGCCATGGAGGGGAGCTAGTGTGGTCAAGCTACTAGTCATCCACCTTGAATAATCGTAGCTGGGGTAAAACCCAAGTGAGAACTCAGTAAATATTGTCCTACACAGCCTAGGATGTGCTTGTTTGTTATCGGATTAAACATTCTTTGTGTTAAAATCAAACTAAAAATAAATTGTCTTCTGATTGTCTTTGTTTGCCAAAACTAGATCATGAAATAAAGTCAATTTACATTATCATTGACTAAAAAACTACAACTATTCACCAAAAAGTCGCAACTATTATTTCGAGTCGCATCTATTTAATCTTGAATTGCATCTATCAGGAACTATCCAATTTCATCTAGAGTCACATTTGTTTAACCTACAGTCGTACATGCCAGATTAGCTCGCATTTACTCAATAGAAAACCACATCTGATTTAGAAAACCCACACTTGTCTTATTCTATAACGCATCTGACTAGGTGAGCCGCATCTTCAGTCTGGAATGATGCAATTGCCCCTATCACAAAAACATTACCAGTGCACATTCTAACAAAAATATACATTTGTCCAGTTCTGAGTCACAATTGTCATCCTAAGTCGCATCTGTCAGAAACCACACTGCAATTGTTTGATACCAGAATCCAAATTTATCAAAAATGTGCATCTTTCTAGTTCTAAGTCACAGTTGTCATCCTAAGTTGCATTTTTTAGAAACTAAACTGCAACTGTCTAATACCAGAATTACACTTTACCAAAACGCCACAATTGAGCAGCAGAAAACCACAATTGACAAACAAGAATGCAACTGTTAAATTCTATGACACATTTTCCTAAGAATTAGGAAACTAGAATTGAGTGTCATAGATCTAGAACAAACCAATCAAACTAATATCTAGTTTTACCTTTCTCACTGATCTTGGACATAAAACTAAACGTTTTCTCAAAACTTGCATAAACTGCATTCTTTAGGCATCACTCAGTCATAGCAATAGGTACCCTAGTTACACATCTTACTTTCAATTTAGAGGTCTTTACTACCCTTAGAGAGATCATCTTTTATAGATTCTAGGATAGGCACCCTTTCATAATTTGGTTAAACCCTTGTTCAACAAAACTTCATCACTGAACCTAGTCATCATATCCTTTATGTGAATCCTTCCAGCTCATCAATCTAGCCTGGGAGTTCACTTTTTCTTTAAGTCCTGGCTCTATCAAGGTTCCTTTCTGAAACAAAATTGAAACTTGGGTTAAAATTTAGTTGATAGCTACCTCTTTTAGAGTCCTCCAATTTGGTCACCTAGACTTTGCATTTCTAGACACGGTCATCCTAGAATAATATCATTCTTAGACGTAACTTACTTGCAAAGAAAATCCCAAAAACATAGGTTAGACTCATATTATCCATAGGATTATCTTTTACGTTACTTGCATTTTGAGCTCACATCACATGGTTGAAACCAGATCGAAAAGGAAAGCAAGAGAAAAAATGGTTGATCCTAACGAATTTATCAATCTGTTCTCGTCTAAACCTCACAAACAGTTGTTAGAAAAATACATTACCAGAGATGCACAAGGGTGTATCATAGTTGAAGAACTAGATGTTGCAGTACAAGACCCTGAGTTTTCCATGTTCATAGATGATTATCTAGCAAACGACCCTCAATGTCACTTAGCCAAATTTCTAGTAGAAGGTGCTAAACTACCTCCTAGTTTTGGCATTAATACCCTACTAACTACATCAACTCAGGGAATAAACACAACTACCACTAGTGCAACCATACCTTAGGTAACCACAACCATACCATCTGGAGGACCTACACCAAGTACCACAATACATACATCTCCATTTGGTACACCTACTTCGACACAAGGTTTAAACTTTACTGTGGGTATGTCCTCGTCCAATCCCTTCGGTCCTCGTGTTGGGAACAAAAAATCTAGAACATCTGCACCTACACCAAGTGTCAACGTCACTAGCACAACCCCACAGAAAACAACTATACCTAGTCATAATGTCGCTAGTACAATATCACAAAATGGAGACATAGACAGGAGGTATACCCTCCTTTTAGTACGAAAACCAACCTCATACTTCACAAATTTTGACACAAAACCCATTTACACAAATTCTGACTCAAAACCCATTTACACAAATCCCTAATCAGAGTTCGTTCACCAACATCCTGAATTCTAATCCACTATACATACCAACATTCAATCAAAACCCCTCACAAAACCTTGGGTATTAGAACACATACATTGATCCGAATAATCCAACCACCACCTCGTTAACTCAAGTCGACGTCCTGCAGACACAAATGCAGGAACTCCAAACACAAATGGATAACATGACAATGTTAACTAAGAAATCCTTTTCAGCAAGGGATCTGTGTCCATTTCCCTTTGATAAATCATTGTACATGACACCTTTCCCTCACGGGTATGTCATACCAAATCTTCCTAAGTACAATAACGAAATCCGATAGAACATATAAGGGATTTTTCTACCATGTGCATCGATGTCGCTTATGACCCCACTTATCTTATGAGACTATTTCCAAGAAGTCTTGTAGGGATTGCACTCGAGTGTTTTTTAGGTCTACACTATGGCATCAAATCATGGGGCGAATTGGCTGAGAAATTCATTAAGCAATTCTCCTTCAACATAAACCATGAGATAAATATAGCGACCTTATGTCACACAACAAAAGATGAAGGAGAAAATTTCATTGCTTTCTTCTAGAGATGGAGAACAATATCTAGTCGTTATCCTGTCGAGATACCTGAAAAACAAAAAGTCACCATGTTCCAGGAAAACCTCAACCCAAAATTGAGGAGTGACTTAAGGGTACATTGTTGCACATCCTTTACAAAACTAGTGGAAAAGGGTCTCATCCTAGAAAAAACACTTATTTACAAAGGATAACTTAAGACAAACACTTAATAGAAATCCAAATGTGCAAAACACCCCCAATGACAAAAACAAGTTTTGGTCTCAGAACAAAAACATTACTAATGACACGGTAGTGGATGCTAAAACTTTACAAGAAAGACCGATCATCACCCTTAGAGGAAAAAACTCCTCTACCAATGTACTTAAACTGTCAACCAAACACCAAAAACCACTCAAAACACCCAATGACCATAACAACAAAGACAATTTCCTAAATGTGAATTCACTCCCCTTGGAGAACCCATAGAGTCAGTTTTCAAGCAGCTGTTAGAACACAAGCTCATACAACGACAGGAGCCAAGACAATATGATCCAAGAAAATTTAAGCCATCTTGGTGGGACGATAATTCCATTTGTGATTATCATCAAACTATAGGACATACCCTCCAGAATTGCCAACAACTGAAAAATATCATACAAGATTATGTTGACAACAAAACTATCAAAGTTGCTGGATAAAAACTGATATCTACAAACACTGACCACAAGGTCTTTTTAGACCCACTACATGACCATGGGAAAGGAAAAGCCTCTAGTTCAGGGAATAAGGCCAACACTACTACAAATTATGCCAATGTTAAACATGATTATAATGGCACAATCATACATTGTATCTGAGCGACTAAGGAACATGTTGATACCATAACCATAAAGCTAACTCCAGAGTGTGTTGTTAACACTTACCAAACCAAAATCACTGTCCAAGTCCCTTCAACATAGCAAGTACCAAAAACTTCCAAGTCATGATATAACCTACTTGATCAGTTGGGGAAGACCCCAACTCAAATCTCTATCTTGGAACTCTTGCGTATTTCACCTGAACACCGCTCCATTCTAGACAAGGCCCTACAAAGTGTGACTATCCCAAATGATCTTGATGTCAATCAATTTGAGGAAATGGTAGGCTAATTGACTAATAACCATCATGCCACATTCTTCGAAAAAGAATATGCCACTAAAAAGACCAATCATAATGACCCATTACACCTTGAAGTCCTTGTTCACAAAACCAAAGTCAGATGAGTCCTAGTAGACAGAGGAGCAGGGTTAAATCTTTGCACTTTGAAATTGGTTAAGGCACTAGGTTTCTTAGAAGCATGTGTAGATACCACTAAAAGCATAGTCATCAAGGCTTATGACGATGAGGAATGGAAATCAAAGGGAGTGGTAACACTTCCTATTAGGATTGGTCCTGTAGTGTTAGAGACAAGATTCCAAGTCTTGAATCTCACCCTTCCATACAACCTCTTGTTAGGCAGACCATGGATTCATGCCATGAAGGCAGTCCCTCCTACATACCATCAATGTCTAAAATTCCCCTACAAGAGATAACAATAACAATATATGGTGACCCAGATCCATTTCAATAATGCACTACTCTACAAGAGATACCCCAACGACAAGTGCTAGTCAACCAAGAGGCTTCATCATCCAAGTCATCTCACCATGTCGATCCATCCACTCTCACCAAAACATCCACTTCACGATCACTACCATCCACTCCTAGGGTTGAGATTCAAGACAAGGGTTGTGGAGAATATCACATGAAGACTTCCTATTGTGTTAGCCACTTGATTCCTCCTAAGTCTTATGGTTTTCCTACAACAGATAGGAGACAGCCAGTAGTCACTATACATATTCCTCCCAATACAACTTTTACAAAATGGGGAGAATTAAGTAAAGAGGCCATAAATGCAGAAGAAGTGACTTCGTGGTTGTATAGAGAAGATCTTGAAGAACCTCTCTCACTTGCTCACATTCCTACAGATCTATATGGAAAAGGTTCCACAATCATGCAAAGCAAGTGCTATAATGGATATAATGGTTTAGGCCTATATCAAAATGTGGAGGAAAAACCAATCTTTGTTTCTCAATGGCCAAAAGGCTTAGGGATTGGGTTTCAACTGATTCAGATTGGCATTCCTAGTACCACATCACACTTAATTGACGAAGTAAGTGCTTCAGAGGATATCGAGACATCCGAAAAACCAAAGGACCAAACCTATTGTGACTCTCCTGACTCAAATGAATATGAGTGGGATTCCCTGTCATCCACATCCACTATGGACCTTGAAAAAATGTTTGGAGAGCTGGACTTAATGCTAAAATCCTCACTATACTCAGTGAAGTCTTGTCCACATAAGAACTTGACCAAAGAGGAATGGTTAAAACATTACTATTGGGAATCTCTTGATCCCACCTCTTGGGAACCAAACCAACCCGTTTTGAACAACCAAACCTTGGCATTAGGCCCACCTAAGAACCCACCTACATCCAAGAAAAAGACCAAAAAGGACTTGGTACAAAAATTTTGTGACTACATGAACAACTCAGCATTTACCTTGACCCCTATAGATTTTTACAACTCCGACGTTGGCATGCCTTTAGTTTACCCCCAACTTATTGATTGGGACCATCAAGACACACCCTTCTTAGACATTTTTGAGAATGACGAAGCTATCACTGAATTCCTGGGATTACGAGAAGGCATACCTTATGGTGATCACAAGGCTGGCTTTACCATTGACTTGGACAACAAAGCATATTTTGGGGAATTTTTTCAACCCTCCAGTCGCAAAAATGAGAAAAAGAATAAAAAAGATAAAAAAGATGAGTCTCTAGGTGAAAACTGAAAGGTGCCTCTAGACAATGAAAAAGAAAAAATAAAGGACGCATCCAAAGGAAAAAACCTATCTACGGCACCTAAGGATGGAGGTTTCAACATTCTCCCCATAGCATAGGAAAATTCACCCATGCTAGTGGAAGAATCAGCGGAAGTCAACATAGGCACATAAGAGAATCCCTGACTAGTTTACTTTGCAACATGATTAACAGAAACAGAACAACAAGAATTTCACAACTTCTTTGCACAAAGATTAATTTTTCCTGGTCATACATAGACATTCCAAGGCTAGATCCTAAACTTGTACTACATCATTTTCCTTTGCAACTAGGGGTAAAACCAATCAAACAAAAATTGAGGAAAATGCACCCACAAATTGCTTTACTTGTCAAAGCTGAGTTGAAGAAACTCTTGGATGTTGGGTTCATTAGATCAATTAACTATGTCAATTGGATTTCTAATTTGGTACCAGTCACCAAACCAATAGGGGGCATCTACATCTGCACAAATTTTAGAGACAAAAATAAAGCCTATCCTAAGGATGACTTTCCTTTACCCAACATTGACATGATTGTTGACATGACAACATGCTATGAGATGCTATCCTATATGGATGGATTTTTAGGATATTTAATCAAATAAGGATTTCAGTTGAAGACCAACCAAAAACAACTTTCACATGTCCTTGGGGAATGTATTGCTGGAATGTTATGCCCTTCAGACTCAAGAATGCTAGAGCAACCTACCGGCGAGCTATGACCACAATTTTTCATGACCTTGTACACACTCTTATGGAGGATTATGTCGATGACCTTATTGCTAAATCACTGACAAGAGCAGATTATTTACAGGTTTTAGACAAGATATTTCAAAGGCTAGAAGAGTATAAAGTGAGACTGAATCCAAAGAAGTGTGTATTTCGAGTGAAATTAGGAAAGCTCCTAGGGTATATCATTTCTAGACGGGGCATCAAAGTGGATCCAACCAAGGTCAAAGCCATCATGAACATGCCTCCACTAGCTAATCTCAGTTAGCTAAGGACATTATAAGGAAGACTGCAATCCATCAAAATATTTATAATATAGTTAGTAGATAGGACACATCCCTTTCAACATTTACTTAGAAAAGGAATACCCTTTGTATGGACAGGTAAATGCTAGGAAGCCTTTCAACTGATTAAAGATTATCTACTCACACCACCAATATTAATGCCACCTGTTGAAGGATGACCATTAATTATTTATATTTTAGCAACCCATTCATCACTTAGAGCATTGCTTGCACAGAATGACGGTGAAGGTCATGAAAGGGAAATATACTATATCAGTAGGACTTTGGTACGTTATGAGCTCAACTACAGTACCATTGAACGTGCTTGTCTTGCAGTAGTATTTGATACTCAAAAAATAAGGAACTGTATGTTGAATCATCAAACAATGTTGGTTACAAAGATAGATCCTTTAAAATATCTTCTAAGCAAAGCAACATTAACAGGACGATTGGCCAAATGGGTTATGATACTTATTTAGTGAGTATGATATCCAGTATGTAGAGAGGAAGGCTATTAAGGTACAAGTCATTGCTAATCAGTTAGCTGACGCACCAATACAAGCAGATCACCCATTAGTTGCAGACTTTCCTGATGAGTTTATATTCACAGTTGACACAAGCACAACATGGAGATTATACTTTGATGGCTCCCATATGAATCAAGGCTCAGGGGCTGGTATCCCATTCATCACACCACAGGGTGATTATATCCCTAAGTCATTCAACATTGCATTCCAACGTACCAACAACATAACAGAGTATGAGGCTCTAGTGATAGGGTTATGCATGGCAGTCAAGTGGAAAATTAAGAACCTACAGGTATATGGTGATTCTCAATTGGTAATCAGACAGGTAAATGACGATTATGAGACTAAGGATGAGAATCTTGTTCCATACAAACACATGGTAGATATTTTTAAGGAATACTTTGAGAAGGTCGAATTTCATTAGATACCTTGTACTCTAAACAGGGCAGCATATGCTATGACTACTATTGCATCACTTCTAGACATTCCTAGCAATGTGCCTAATTTGAGTTCTTGGTAGAATAGCTTTTGGTTCGTGCCTATGATATCCTAGATTCTAAGATGGTATGTGATATTGTTGGTCTTGATTCCCCATGGTACAAATATATATATGACTACCTTCATGCCAAAATCATACCCCTTGGCTTTTCAAATAACCAATGTAGGAGATTCCTTCACAAGTTAGCCAAATACACCATCATCAGAGACACCCTATATAGACATTCCTTAGATAATACCCTACTGAGATGTATCGATTCTGAAGAAGCACAAATAACCTTGCGTGGGGTGCATGAGGGTATATGTGGTTCCCATTCTAGCGGTCCTACCTTAGCTAAAAAGATTATGAGATTGGGTTACTATTGGCCTACCATGGAAAAAGACTTATATATCTTTGTAAAGAAATGTCGCCAATGTTAGGTACATGGAGATTTGATACATGCACCAGCATAGGAGCTCTGTCCCATAACGTCATCATGGCCCTTTGCCCAATGGGGACTCGACCTCATAGGTAAGATCCATCCCACATCATCCAATGGCCACAAGTTTATCATTACCACCACTGAGTATTTTACGAAGTGGATTGAAGCTATTCCCCTAACCTACATCACCGACACCTAGATTTCTAAGTTCACCTTGAACTATATCATTTTTCGGTATGGTGTACCACAATCCATCATCACAGATAATGGCCGCCCATTCAAGAATCAAGAAATCTACCATATTTGTGAAGAGTTCCATATCCAACATCATTTTTCCACCCCATATTACCCACAAGGTAATGTCCAAGCAGAGGCATCTAATAAAACTATTATCTGAATCCTCAAAAAGACTGTCAATGATGCTAGCCAGGATTGGAATTTACAACTCATTCCAATTTTGTGGGCTTATCACAAAAGTATATGTACTCCCACTGGCACCACTCCATATTGACTAGTATTTGGTTCTAAAGTCATTTTTCCTATTGAGGTCAAGATTCCTTCCCTAAGGGTATCTTTAAAAGGGCACATCAACAATGAAGAGTACTGAGTTTCAAGATTACATGAGTTAGGATTCCTAGATGAGCGATGAAAAAAGGCACTGGATCATCTCCAAGCATATCAGAATCACCTTTGTCATAGCTATAATAGGAAGGTCTTGAACAAAAACTTTGACATTGGTAACCTGGTTTTAATGGAGAATCCCAAGAATCAAGCTGAAAGAGACAAACCAGGGAAGTTTTAACCTAACTAGTTAGGACCTTACATTGTCACATAAGCCTTTGGATCAAGAGTGTATCAATTCTCTACTCCTAAAGGAGAACCATTGTCAGCACCTATCAATAATCTTCATCTGAAAAATTTCTACGCATAGCTTCTGAGGGCCTTGTCTTAATTAAAAAAAAAAGCGTTACATAGGTGAAAACCTGGAAAATAGGCATCCTAGTAACATAAAAAAATAAAAAATAAAGAAAATAGTAAAGAGAAATAAGTCGTCCAAAAGTGAAAACCACCTCGGTGGCACTTTGGATAAGTACCATGGTGAAAACCTGGCAAATAGGCACCATGTGTAGTTGACTCTGCTCCTTTGTCTACTATTATTCTAATTTGACTTCCCTATACATAGTCCACTTCCCTGTACATATCGCTTATCCATGTACATACTATCTATCCTTGTACATATCACCTATCTTTCTCGTCCATCGCTTGTACATACCATTCGTAATAAGTGGTAGTCTTTCCCATAACTTGGAACGATTGACATTGAGTGCATTTCATATCCCCCATTTTATCCTATTCATAATCAATTGGTCTTATACTTGATTGGGGGAAAACAATTGACGTGTGCCATATGGGTTCTTACATTGGCTATGTTGAAGACATAAAACCATCGAAAAATCCAAAAACATCACAAAATGTCTTAAAAAAATCCAAAAACATCACAAAAGGTCCTGAAAAAAAAAATCCAAAAACACTGGAAAGTGTCCTGAGAAAATCCAAAAAACATTAGAAAACTTCAAAAAGACAAAAAAATTAAAACATGTCAAAAATCCAAAAACAGAGTCAGAGTTAGTTGCACTTGTCAGTCTTTGTCATCTGTCGAACTACGTTGCCTCTACAACTGGACGTAGGAAAAGCCATCTGCCGATGTGCCCTCGAGGCATTAGGCCAGTCCTTTTAGGTTTGTCTGTATAAAATCATGATTCAATCCATTTGGTCTTTGGTCATGTCGAACTATGAGGTCTCTGCATGTATAACATAGGCGAGGTCATAAATCAATGAGCCCCCGAGGCTACACTAGGTCAGTCCTTTAGGGTTCGTTGTCATGCAATACCACACACATCAGATATCTTCATAAAAATCAAGCTTTTTAACGTCAGTCTTGTCAATCAAGTCTAGACTAACTACAAGGTCTCTGCATGTAAAACGTAGGCAAGATCATCAATCAATGATCCCCCGAGGCCGCACTAGGTTAGTCCTTTAGGGTTCATCGTCACACACATTCAACTGTCAGCACATCATATCAAGTCATGCACCAACAAGATCAACAAGTCACAATTTTATCAAGTCAAATAAAACAAATTTCCAAAGCTGCAACTTATGTCTGCTACAGGATGTGTCCTTCCTGAAAATAGACATTATCAAAACAATCAACATGTATCTTATTTAGGATGTGTCCTTGAATAAAAATATCGACAAAACAATCAATCAATGTCTTATACAAGACGAGTCCTTCCTACATATAGACATTGTCAAACAATCAACAAGGCCTCATATAGGTTATCACATCAATAGTATTAGACTCAACATCTTATCCAATACGTGTCTTTCTGAAACCAAGTTTTTGCCATGCCTTATACAGATAGTCATAACATCAAAATTAGACTCAACGTCTTATCTGATATGTGTCTCTCCTAAAACCAAGTCTTACCAATCCATCATCTTATCAATCAAAACAATCAAACAAAATAGATCAAGTTTTGGAAAATATTTTATTGGATTTGTGACTTTATGGCTTATTTATCTTATCATTTCATTTGACTTTATGATGGGAATCATGTTACTAGCTTTCTCAAGGATGTCGCATGAAGGATTTAGAGAAGCAATGATGTATCAGAATTCTATTTTCTCTGACTGTTGTTTGTCGACTGTCTTTTAACATATGAATTTCGAGTCATGTTACTAGTTTCCTCAAGGATGTCCCATAAAGGATTTAGAGGAGTGATGATGTCTCATGACCCATCTTTTATTTGTTTGTTGTCTGTGGTTTGTCTTGACAAAAAGACTAGGGCAATTGTGGCCTTCATATGAGTTAGGACAATCCTTGTCAGTGACTGTCTATTGTTAGCAAGTGGATGACCTTGTACACCTTGATCTATTTCATATCATGGTGTTTTTCTCCATTTGTATTATTTAACACCCAATGATGATAAAGTGCAATGCCTTTAGTGATATAGTGAAACATCAAAGATTGCTAATACTAACATCCATCTCATTTTTATTTTTATTTTATTAATATTTCTTTCTGCACTAATAGTTCTTTCTTGCATTATGACAGAGTCCTATGACACACAAAAATATAAATCATCCTTCATATACATTCATGTTAGACATATCATATAATCATACATCATCAATCATACATAAATCTTGCATTTGAAAAATACAAAAATATAGGCATTTATCATATCTAGGACATCATGGCATAATAGACATTCATCATTATAGATTAGATAATAAAAGCATTGTACATATAACATTACATTGCATCTCATAATCATAAATTGCATACATAACATCCATTGATACCCTAAGAAATTAATGCACACATCATCATATAGAATAAGTATCACATCATAGGTTGCATAAACACATCATAAAGTAGATATGATCATCCATCA
>VDFB02000013.1:117532942-117649019 GCA_007258455.2 Sequoia sempervirens
AATCCTTGCTAAGCTAAATGATGAAAATGATATGAAAATACTATGAAGATTGTGGAGATGATGATCAAGATGAAATGCTAACTTGGATGAGTTGTGGAGGATTAATACAATAGATAAACTCTCTATTTATATCCCAAAAGGATAAAAGAATGCAAAACATGGAGGATGTGGGACTAAAGATCTACCAATGACAAGATGCTACTTGTCAACATGTGAGAGGTTGAGGAATGAGCACATTTTGGTCAATGTGCCAAAGAGGGGGAGATTTGAAATTTGAATTTGATGACAAGATGAGTTAAATGCTAATTTTGACTTGTGCAAGAGACATGTAAGAGCTCTTAAATGCTTTGTTGGATGTACATGTCAATTTGGGGGGAGATTTCAAACTTGGAGAATATTCCTCAAAGATGCCAAGTTGAAAATAAATAAAGATTTTAATAAATCATTTAAATGCATTTTCATGTGCAAGTGGAAAAATCTAGAGAATACAAGTGATTAGGATTAAATTAATCAGGATTTGATTAATTTAATGAGGGATTAGGTGATTTTGACTTTTGACTTAGATTTATGGATTAAAATAAATAAAAAAGAGATGAAAAGTGATTTAGACTTAGTTAAATAAATGTTTTGATTTATTTAGCTAAAGGGAATGATGTTAGTGGTTTAATTAAATAAGTTTGATTTATTTAATTAAATGAAGAACTTTAGAAGACTAACTAAATAAAGTTGATTTATTTAATTAAAGATATAACTTAGGAGATTAATTAAATAAACTTTATTTATTTAATTAAAGAGACGGATATGATGATAAAGAGATGATTAATGACACCATGGAATTAGTGAATATGGATTAGATGCATGATGTCAATTTTGCATGTCTACATTTTTCCCCTCTTTAAAGCAGTGTACTTGTTGTGTTGGTTCAAAGAATAAACTTACCATGATCAAAATTCAAAAAATTTATGATTTTTTTAGATGCCCTAGCGGAAAGAAGTATACTGGTACATTTCCCCCTCGAGAGATCGAGCGAGAAGACTCAATTTGAGGGTTGATCTCATGATAAATAGGTTCAAGATGGACATATGGATGGTTATGATGATGATGCAAATGAGATGATTTTAAGATGCTTAGAATAACCAATCTATATTATCCTAAATAACTTAAAATGATGATGTAATGCATGTGAGATGGATGAGATGGATGATGTGATATGCTACATGATTATGAGATTTATGTATTCTAATGATTTGAGGATGTAGGATGGATGCACTAGCTATGATGATTAACTGATCATGACGTGATGTTAGTGCAGAAAAGAAGAAATGAGAAATGAGATGATGACAAGAGGATCCAACAAATCCATGATCCAAGAAGACTTTATTAGAGATGATGATAAGTGATGATGATGTGTTGCTTATGAAGGATTGGGATTTAAAAAGGGCTACTTACCTTATGTTTGATTACACATGTAGGTACGATGCATCAAGGTATAAAGAACCAAGATGGTGTTGCGCGTAGTGAGATGGACTTTGACTCGACAAACAGATAGGAGTATCCTTGTTCACACCTGCCATACAAAAACCTTGCTAGGATGCATTTTTGAAGTTTCAAACATCTCGGACCAAAACATGGAAAGGTATAACCTATCAATGCAATAGTCAACAAGCTGCCCAAAACAACTTCCATACACACCTAACAGAGCAAGTATTTGCCAAGGTTATATTACAAGAATGTCCAACAAGCATAGTAGACAAAAGATCATGATCATTGCCCCATTCCTTTCTCTCTGAATCATTTTGAGTAGACATCATTGAGAGGTCATTGGAATGAGTGCAATAAGATAAATCAAAACAAAAGATCAAGTACACAAATAAGCCAATGTTCTTCATACCTTCAGCCAAAGGGATGTGTTTTGATAGGATAAGAATCCAAAGTGATATCTAAAATGATGCCCGTTGTCAGAACGATATATCCTAGGACATGCATTGTATAGGATGATGATGGTTTGATAAGTTTTTTGAAAGGCTATTGATATAAGGTTGATTGAAATGTTTGCGAATGATCAAAATGGAGTTTGATTTTACAAATTTTTTGTTTCAATTTTGATTTTACATTTGAAGTTTGCTTTTGCTTATTGTTGTGTTTTTTTATGTTTTTGTTGCCAAAGGATGAAGGTGACAATGATTTATTATGGATGATTGATTATTGCGGGTGATAGTGAAATGGGACGGATGGATTTTTTCAAATATTTGGATGTTTTTGATTTTTTGAAATGTTTTGAGGCTGTTTTTGGATTTTTTTTGGTTTCAAATGTTTTGATTTTCAAAATTTCAAAGGTTTTTGTGTTTTCTAAGATTTTATGAATGTTTTTTTGGATTTTGTGTATGATTTTGATGATTTGGATATGTGTGACGATATCAGTGCTCTGTTTTGATATTTTTTTGAAAACCAAGCTAAGGTTGATTGATCAGATTGATGGATTGATGATGATAACATTGTTGAGGATGCACAACAATGCAAGTATAGTGTTACACAAGGATTAGGATGGATATAACAAGATGATGAGAGATTGATGATGATAACATTTTTGAGGACACACAACAATGTGAGGATAGTGTTAAGCAACACAAGGATATCTCGAGATGATGATTTTTTGATTGGATTTGATTGATCGGGATTGATGAAGCTTGGTTTGGAACAAAAGTTGGTTTTGGAAGATTTGATGTGATGTTGACGTGCAAATTAGATGCGACTAATATTGATTGTTTGGATTGATGTTCAATGGAAGATAAAACTTGATAAGGAACAACTTCTCGCCAAAATATGCCATGGGTTAGTGATTTGGAATCTTTCTCACAAATGTTTTAACCAATTTGATTTAACATTTTCCAATGTTCAAATCACCACATAAGTAAGTTGGAGGATATAGATCAAGATTTATTCCTGAAGCGAGATCTAAATATCTACCCCCAGTGTCTAGCAATGTATGGAATGTTACAGATAGATGCCTGGATAGGTGTATGGATGGATGGATATGGTAAGCATGCAAAGGATGCCAAGGATTATCTTGCAATAAGATAAGGTGTTTAGATAAAGAATGCTTATTGGATAATGCTTCATGGCTCAAATAACACTGGGTAGGATAGGATCAATGAAAATGATCTAGGTCAAGATGTTTACCATAAGCAAGTGTAAAGTGTGCCCCAAACTTTCATCAAGATCAAGATAACTTGGATGATGGATGCAGATGGATGAAAATAGATTGGATAAATGGTTCATGGACGAATGGAATGCTAGATTTATTATGGATGGAATAAGATGCTTTCACCTGAACTGGCACACATAGATGCTGGATTCCACACATGACACCTGTTTGCTAGGTTTTCATCATGGTCTTTCCCAAAGCGCCACCATAGTGGTTTTCACTAGAGGATGATTTTTATCTTTACTATTTTCTTGATTTTTTGATTTTTTTGTTTTTTCTGTAAGATTTTAAGCTCATTTCGAACCACCTTGTGGTGTTGATGTAGAAAATTTTGTCATAATTTTCCATCAATATCCTGCTTGACGAAGTTGTTTTTCCAAGATACATGCACTTGAATACAAATTTTGAGATTCCTAATCTACTTTGTTGATACCAAAGTTGACTTTGTCTTTGTGCACACATCGCGATAGAGTGCCTTCTAAATCCTTATGATGAAGGGTCATTTCCAATACATGGTCAATGTAAGAACTGGATATCATGTGTGGAGGTGTGGATGGAGTGTGTTTAGGAATAAAATTTGGATTGGTTGATAGCTTGGAATCTTTGACTCTGCAAACTTGGGAAGATGAGCAATGATGGGTGGATACGAAAGTGTGCTTGGAATTAGGACCAACTATTTGATACACTTTGTACATCGCTTGAAAAGCCTACTTTTTCTTTTGTGGACATCTTTGATGGATACTTTTCCCTTTTTATTTTTTCCCATAGTTTCTTTGACTGATGGAGTTTGATAGGGATAATCTTTCTTTGCATGTTTTGGTATCCATGTGTATTTGATGTTTCCTTCATGCTTTGTTTCTTTTTCTTTGATAACGTTCTTTGTGATTTGATTCAAATATTTCTTTTGATGTTGGTCCCAATTCATGAATTGGGTGATGGGTGGATGAAGATTCACGATGTGGCTGGTTGTAGTATTGACACTAATTTCATCATAAGGACTCTTCGTGCTTCCTATGTTGGTGTTTGCTTGAGACATAGTTTCCCCCAATATTGTGGAAGTAGTATCTTGATGCTTTGATTCTGCCTATTCTGAGAGCTCTTGTTTAGAATGTATTCTTCGATAAATGACCACTACAGATGGTGTTATTTCAATTGGATGCTTTGCTGACTCTAGAATATCTTGGTCTATCTAACTAGTTTCCTTGAGTGGATAATGTTGGATATCTTCATATGTGATGTCCTTAGTGTGAATTTGGGATATATCTGATCCTGATGTTGACAACTCAGTTTAACTGTAGGAATTAATAACCTTCTCTTTTCTGTAATAATGTCAGGAGTAAATGAATCCTATTCTGAATGAAGATCATCTATGTGTCCATCCACATAAATCATCTCATGGGTAGATGGAGGAGTATGTGTTATATGGACATGATCATCATTGGCAACATCTTGTATAGATAGAGTGTCCATTAGATCATTGTAGTATCTTGGAGATACAAATTCTTGATCTTGAATGATTTTGGAATTGCTTTCGACATGCTTTGGATCAAGTTCTTGACATGGGTCAGTTTCAAAGGATGGATTTCTTATAAAGGATTCTTGGATGTTGTCATTAGGAATGGGAAGTGGCTCAATACCCTCTTGATCTTTGAGTGGAATTGGGTCAAATTTTGAGCTAAGGATCCCTGTAGTATCTGTAACCATGAGGTCAAAGGGTGTCAACATGTCTGGGGAACGACCATTGCTAGACTTTGGTGAAAGATGTTGATCATGCTTTGGAATAAATCCTTGAGATATGTTCTTTAACTCATAAGGCAATGCAGAGAGATTTTCAATATGATCATTGGTCGATGGATCGTAGATTATGTTAATGGGATCAAATAATTCCAATGCTCCTTGAAATAGATCACTAAAAATTGGCTCTTGATGTATGGTGAATTGATCATCATATGGGGTAGAAACATCTTTGATGTGATCATTAATGGAGAGATCTTGAACATTGTTTTCAACAATTGTGGTAGAGAGATTATCAATGTATTCAACCATAGGGTCAAATGATGTTGACATTTCTTGAATTGGATCATTGTTGGGTATTGTTGGTGGATTTTGATCATGATTGAAAAGTGACTCTTGATGTATGTTAATTTTAACATTAGATGAGGTGGAAACATCTTTAAGGTGTTCATTGATGGATAGATCTTGATAATTGTCCCCAATAGTGATTATCTTTTTATCAATAAGGTCTTGGATGAGATTTTTGAGTTGAATACAATCTGATGTTGTGTGTCCCTTTGTTTTGTGGAAGCCACAACATTAGTTCTCGTTATACCTAGGTGGTTTAACTAAGGGCTCTTGATAATCCTCATAAACAAGGAGTTTAATGAGATTTTCTTGCGCCAACTATTGCATGATCAATTCAATGGGTCCCCCAAGTGGTGTGTATTTTTGTTTGTTACCTTGTGAGATTTGACCTTGTGGTGATTGATTTTGGAGACGTGGTGATTGGGTTTGTTGTTGATGTTGTTGATCTTGGTATCCAACTTCTTGACATTGAAGATATTTTTCTTGACATGGTTGTGGCCACAACTTACTGCTTTGATGACATGGTTCAATCAATGGTAGAGTACATTGATTTTGGAGTAAAAATGTATCTTGTTTCAAGGCTTTAGTTAGTTTGTCAAGTGAAGCAATTTGGTCTAGTAAAACTTGGTCCTGATTTTGATCTTGGTGCCCTTGATATAGTTGGTTTGGATTTTGTTTAAGCCTGATTTGGAGTGTGTACTTGTGGTGTTTGATTTTGGATAATTTTTTGATTTGGGATGACACTTAGATTTGGCATGATAGGTTGAAATTGAACATTGTTGTGGTTGGGAATCACATTGCCTTAATTTAGGTAACTTTGATTTTTCATGGTGTTACCTTGACTTGGATCAATACATGGAGACGTTATCATCTTGTTTGGACTTTGAACAATATTTGTGTGATTCACAAACATATCTATCCAAAAGTTTGCCAAGTTTGGATTCAAAATGTTCATTTTTGGTAAAGTTGTACTTGGTACATTCACATTTGGCATGTACAGATTTGATGGGATGATGTTGTTCATTTGAAGGCTCATGCATTGGGTGTTTGGTTGATAGATTTGTATTTTTGGACCTGGATTTAAATCTACCATTGGGAAAGGTGTTCCAAACTTTTGACTAGGCATACTCACATTTGTTGTACCATTGAGGTTTGCGGGAGATAATGATCCCATCTATGGATTGTATAAATGTAAGTTTTTATAATCAATTGGAATTGTGAGGCTTTGAGAGTTTGGTTGGTTTAGACCGCTCATGATGTATGGATCAAGTTTATATTTCATGTTCTTCTTGTGTTAAGGTCTAGTTTGGACCATAAAATAAGGATCAATTTTCAAGAATGTGGGATGTGAACCTATAATTCTTTGGATTTATCTAAACTCTAGGTACAAAAAAGAAAGTCTAATATTTTAAGGATCAAAAGGATGGTGATGAGATATGAAATATGGATGATTGGTGAGTGATTGGAACTCTTAGGAAACCTTGAAGAGGATACTAAACTTTAGGACTTGGATTGACGTTTGATCTGATTTGGGATTGGTTTGATTTGATTTGGATAGTAAACTCATAAACTCTAAGAGGTTGGATGTTGTCCTAGAGTAAATTTTCCACAAGATGCTAATTTGACTAAGTGTGAGAAGAAGGATTCAGCTAAACACACCTAACCAAACAAGATGAATTTTTGATTGGATTTTGATTTTGGATTTATGAACTCCTAACCCCAAGATGTTGGATGTTATCAAGGGATAGACTTGTTCACAAGGATTGATAATTTGACTAAATATGTAGAGAAGGATTCATCTACACACATCTAATCAAACAAAATGATTTTGATTTGGTTCAAATGATTTTCCCAAAGTTTAGCATGAGGGATTTTTTCAATATTTCCAAGAATTGTTTATGAGGTGATTTTGATTTGATGTTTGGGAGATGGATGAAAGTTTTTATTTTGATCCTAAGAGACTTAGAGAGACTTTTTTTACTAGATCAAGATATTGAAGAACACACTTTTCTCTAAGAGTAGTTCAAACCAACAGACCAATGTTTGCTCGAAAGATGATAAAAAGATAAACAAGCACATGTGTGGGGTTCAATTTGAGTTAATCTTGGTTAATGACTTATTTTTACCACAAAAACACTTCTTGCTTAGTTTTCAAACTGAATTTCTATGTCTCAATTCCATTTTCATCATGCAAGGTCCATTATGTGAAAATAAAGGTTTCAAGAGCATAGTTTCCTAATGTTGACTTTAGTAGGAGCAAATTGAGAAGAAATCCAAATTCCTAGAAACCTCTAAGGATATGAATCCCAAGGGAAAGCAAGGGCATGCAAATTCATTCAAGGATATTTGCTTCTCCTAAAGGGTTTCAAATTTGAATGATTTGTTTATTGTTTGTCTCAATGTTTTGGATCGAAGCACTATGTTTTCAAACTGAATCACAAGCAATATAACATCCTAGCTCAATTGGTACGTTTTTCTTGGTGGGCTTGCCTCATTCCCTTCGTAGTAGAAGAGATGATTTTACATGCAACCAAGGAAAAAATATAAAGGAATGTTAAGAATGAATTCTTAACCTCTATATTTTAACCAAAATCAGACATGGCGAGTAACTTCTTAGAATCTAAGTTCCAATGCACCACTTTGATAAACTCGTTGGATGGATTGGTTGGTTACTATAAACAAGGTTCTTAATGACAACAAACCGTGAACACCAGAACCAACACTCACTCGCTTGGCCACTTAAGGCTCTTCAACCATTCCTATTCCACTTAAGGCATGGGATTAGGTGCAGTCTTTTGTTCACACGGATTGGTGCTAATTTCTCATGATTTTAGACCCTTTGATATAGCCCACCGGTAAACATGCTTGCAAGAAATTTCCTATGAGTTTCCTATTACGAGGTGTTTCTCATAGTAAGCCCTTTCTTAAAGGTGACTCAAAGCAATAAAATGCATTTTGAGTGTTTCTCTTGCACCCCAAATCGCACGAAGCACAAGGGGAGAGGATATGCACTCAAAATGTACCAAAGACAAAAATCACTCAATTCAAACTCTTGTTCGTTTTAGCCTCAAAGAAATGATGAGTTTGTTTTAAAGCACCAAACTTGAGTGTGAAGTTTGTTTGTTTGTTCAATTTTAACCAAATCCAAAAGCTAGTGAGTTTCTAGAGTTCAATTTTTAGCCCAACTTTGAAAAAAATTCAATGATCTAATTGGCCTAAAATAGAAAATAAAATCAGCCATGGATGCTCTAGACTATTAAAATAAGCATTGAAAAATGGTCTTTTCAAGTTCCAATTCAAGGCCCACTTTCAACTCAAGAATTTTCCAAATATTTTTTCCTACGCTTTGATTTTGCAAGTTCTTTGTGCAAACGAAATCCCTCCTGCAAGATAAAAAAAGACAAATATGCAAGAATCAAGTTATTTAATTCAAGTCATTTTAAGCATTAACTTCAAATAAAAAAAAAAATTATATTGAAAAGACTACTGATTAGGACAATTATTATGATAATAAATGGAGTGTCAATAAGTGGATCCTACAATTAAAATACCCCAAAAGTGCACATATTCCCTTGAAATAACTCAAACAAAAACATCAGTCAAAAATAAAAAACCTCTACAAACCATACTATGTGACTTAATGTACACCAACTTCCATTGTACAGACAATGTAATCTACAAGTCTCCACTTCTCAATAAAAGTAAAAACCCTTAAAGCACCTGTCCTTACTTAAGATGCTCGCAAGATCATTGACAACATAGCGAAAAAGAGTACACTGATGAAAATGACAACCGTACCTTTAGCTTAAAAATGTTAGCATACCTTTTCCACCAAAATAAATTGCTTCCCCACCACATTGACCATTGTTTTCAACCATTATTTTTTTTCCTAAAAAACTGTCAGATTGTAGATCTCCAGTTTCGATGCCCTCACAACTCGTACTAAATCAAATAGCAACCAATAAAAAGCTTCTTCAGGGAAATTTCTAAACCCATGCCCCTGTCACCTATTGATTGTTAATTTATTCTCTGTAAACAGAACAAAAACAATTTACAATTGGAGTCAAGTTGACATCCAACGTATGCAAACTGTGAAAGGACAAACAAAGCACATGAACTATTTGACATAATGCTTCAAAGAACTGTGATCTCATTGAATGCCATGTATGTAAAATGCAGAAGCACAGACAAGGTATGCGAATTTTTTGACATAATGTGTCAAAGAATGTGGTTTCATCAAATGCCATGACAATCAATATGCATCAAATGCATTAAAAAGAGAGAAAATTTCAAGCAAATGCGATCGACAGGTTTAAAGCCAATCTTTTGCTAGCAACCTCCCAGCCTGTATGCCAATGGAAGCTTTGGAAAAGGGAAATGACATGCAACGAAAGCATGAAGGATAGAAGATATTTGTCAGATGTTGTCATTGAAACTGCCTTTGTTAACATGTATGCAGAATTGGAAGCATAGAAAAGGCACACAGATTGTATGAGAGATTTCCCTTAAAGAATGCAACCTCATGGAATGTAAATGATAGTGGGATATGCATAAAATGGATTTATTTGAATAGGCTTTAGAAAATTTTAAACAAATGCAAGAGCAGGTGTAACTCCAAATTTCTCAACCTTTGACTAGCATCCGCCTTGCAAAACGAAAGCACCATTTATTGTGAAGGGTGTGTTTGTCAGACGGGCATCCTACGCATTAGAGAAATAATGGTTGGGAAAATGCAATTATAAATTTCAACTGTCAAGCAAATGAATTTTATATCTTTCAAGCTAATGCAAATGGCAGGCTTAAAGTCATGCCATAAATGTAACTGATAGGCTCAAATTTTTGCCATGAATGCATTTTGAAAGCTTAAATGAAAATAGTCAATAAGCAGCATACGGATTGAAGAACACTAGCAAATGAGCTTTCATCCATTTTATTTATCCCTCCCCCATACACACACAACACAAAATTCTCATCAGATGCCTCTACACCATGCAACGTCCTCTTTATTTCATTCTTGTTTCATCTTTACAAAAAGCCTTACACATTGTCAAGCCCCGTCGTACAAACCCCAAAGGACAACAAGAGACTTCAATAAAAGCACAATATTTTTTTTTTTAAAGTGAGATATAACAAATAATGGACATGAACAACCATCACATACATTGTAGTGAAACATATAAATCATATACCACATCCTCTGGGGTACACGTGACAACATTACAAACGTAACCCATACCAAGACAATGTTTAACTAACCACAAGGATCCCACTTAACCATTATTTGGTATTACTAACGATGTTCCAACATCCACATCATGATATAAGTAAAACCATCTATCACATCTATGAAGATAATGATAAATATTTCCACAAATACAACACTGTTAACAATTACATATTGTGAAACAAAAACTCATAATAGTACCAAGTATTAATATAAATTTCAAACATAACAAGTATCCATCAAAGATCATAAATTAAGGTCAAAGGTTACATTCGTTAAAATGATAATACTAAAATTTACATTGTGCAAGAGTGACAGTAATAAAAAAGTATTCCCCAACATGAATGGGAACAATACAATAATGTAGAATAATACAACTCAAAAGGTGAATATAAAGTAACAAGACTAGCTCTGAATTGGGTACAATTCTAGAGATGTTGCAAGCGAAAAAATCTGCATATCTCGATCCTCGGTTGGGGACCCAATGGGGTGCGTAGCACATTCCACCCGACCATATGGACCCAAAAGTTCAGCCCCTGTATTAGGAGTTGACAAGAACTATCCCCATTCCTCAACCAAAACAGTCAAATGAACCAAAAGCAAACCAAACTCCACAACAAGGATAACAAAAATATAAGATAACAACCCATAACATTGCCATCACATAGCCACAACATAATAGTGAAAAGTCCAACAAAATCAAATTCCAATATTATACATCAACACTAAAAGCCATCAGAGGTGCCAACAACAGTAGGATCCAAAACCTTCAAATGAACTCAGAATATCAACCAACACTTAATACCAAGGGCACCTTTCATTATTATCAGTCAAGTTTCCATTAGGCATGTGTGCAACACTAAAAGATAGAACTTAGATGCTTCAACAACAAACACGAAGAACCAATTGCCTCAATAACATCAACAATTCAATCAACACTCCAAGAGGAAAACAAACAAACAAGGGAAAATAAATGGGTACTGTAGGAGAGTGTCATCGCATGGCCTTACATGGATTTTCCAGGCAACCTAACACAAGGTACCGCCTCCATCTATGGTTATCCAAGTTGCCTATCTCAAGGTGACCGCTCCATAGGGTGATTCATGTGGGACCACTTAGCTTTCGTGAGGACAAGGAAGTGATCTTACCAACCAGGTCTTCTCATCCCATCCTTAGCCTATGAAAGCACTAACGGTATGGGTGAGATTCATAATTAATCTTGTTTAGTGTTTATCTACCCAAACCTACTAGTTAATTAATTGCATTATCACTTGTTTAAGAAATTATTTCGTGGGTTACCCTAACAACCACTTTGTGCATCGACCCCCATGAAGAGCCAATCTCCCTACGACACCAAAACTAAATACAAGCAAGGGGTGTACCTCCACTCACATAAACAAAATCAAATTGTGCATAACATACATGTGAGTCAAGAACCATCTCACAAAGCTATTCCATATCACTGATACAAGAACAAGGGAGGTACTACCCACCATATCAAAAGTCAACACAGTAGTACAAGGTAATACTCACAAGCTCAAAATCTAAAATAAGATCAATAAATCATGATGGTCCAACCTTGGAAATCATTATAAGTCAAATTTATCCATTGCTTCTAGAAGCCTAAAATACCAAAAAACCACAAACTCCTACTGAAGGTAATTCAACACTTCGGCTTCCCAATCATCTCAAAATATGACTAAAAGAAATTCAATTGCAAAAATTGCCCCCAAATCAAAATTTGCAATAAAAGGAAGAATCTCCTCATGGAACCACAAAATGACTATATAAAATCTATAAAAAGACAAGTGAGGAGTAAAAGTGACAAACATCATAATGGATTCATCCAACTTTATCAGAGTTGACATAATAAATTCAGTACAAAATCAATCGCAAGAATCAAACCCCCCCAATAACCATTTGACACCAACAACCTCACTCCAATAAGAAATAACCAAAAATGAACGCAATGCAATAACCATAAGAAAATCAACCAACTCACAAATGAACACTAAAACCCAAGAATTCAACATAAACAACTGATAAAATACTCCATGAAGGACATTGTCTCCACCATTCAGATTACTCAACAACTTTCAACCAAGGGTAAACCAACATTACAGATTCTCAAACAAATTCCACCACGAATTCAATGAATAAAATCTTCCTAAATTACAATAACTCAAAAGGGAGACAACAACGTGGGGCCAACAACTCAACCCTTAATTTCACTAACATAATCAAAGTGATAAATTCCAAAGAATATTTAACTTATCATTATATTTTATCTTTTCATTCAACGAGAAATCATTTAAAACAAGTAAGGAAAACATACAAACGTATTTTATAACTATCCCCCTATGCATGTAACATGGTAATAACTCAATTCCCTTTCATTTTCATTTATTATGTGCAATAAATAACCTAAGCCCTCTTGATTGTATTTTATTTCCTAAAAGATACATAATTAAATAACACAAGTTTATTTATTATTTTTATTTATTGATTGATTGAATAACCATTTCTTTAAATTCTAGAACAATACAAGCAAATAATAAATAATGGAGGTTATAAGAAAACAACCATTTATTCATTCCTTAATAAGTCACTTAAAATAATTAAAGGAATTTTGGAAACATATTTATAAATAACACAATACGAATCTACACATATAAATTACTTTCAATAACATGTTCAGGTGACCAATCATAAGAATCATTTAATAAACAATTTACATTTTATTATCACATTGTTATAAATTCATTTGAGAATCTATATATGAATCTACTTAAATTTACTTAATTAAGTCCTTCCATTATCTAGATGGGCCAATTTTCCTCAAAGTGCATTAAATAACATTAGTATCTTCCTTATTCCTAATTTTAATTCAACCTTTTAAATAACTGATTCCCTTAAAAGATATTACTTATAAAATTAAAATGTTATATAAAAGGAAGATATTTATTCCTCTTAAATTGCTCATTTAATATTATTAAAGTAATCTACAAATTCACTAATTTCATTAGCCAACTAACCTAAACACTTTTCCCACCTATTAATCTCTATGTCATAATTCAATTATATGAATGTATTTTTTTATATAAATATGTTTTTCTTTTAATACATAACCATTCTATCTATATACCTACATGCTTATGGATTAGATAAGAATAAATACTAGATTCAAAGTTCCTTAAATGTTTTATTTGCAGCCTCTAATTAAATATTTTATTTACAACCAATTTTATTTACAGCCAACCTTTGCCTTCTTTATTCGTTCAAATATTAAATATTTAATTTACAATCAACATTACTTTCTTTATCCATTGGAATATTGAATATCTTATTTACAACCAACATTAACTTCTTATTTTGTTGGAGTATTAAATATTGTATTTACAGCCTTTTTTTTTTCTTTTAACATCTTATTTTGATGGAGTATTAAATATTTTATTTACAACCCTTTTTCTTTACTCTTTATTTTGCTAGAGTATTAAATATTTTTTTTACAACCCTTTTTTTTAACTTCTTATTTTGCGAGAGTATTAAATATTTTATTTGCAGCCCCTTTTTTTCAAGTATTAATATTTTATATGCAAACTAATAAATTTGTATAGAGATACATACTGCTATTGAAATACAAACAATAAAATTATACAGTCATATCTAGTACTAAATCTGGAGGTGCAACTTCATTTATAATATTAAATATTTACTTTGTTGCCTATCCACGACTATTGGACAGAAATTAGAGAATCTATTATGCACAGGAAGTCAAGGGCCTTAATAATTGTGTACAAATAACAATGTATGATGGCTATAGATCCTCAACCGTTTGCACAAATTATATCTTGTAGCTACCGGTTTCCTCCCCTGCCCGCCTTCACTCTCCTTGGTAACTTTTTTTTATCCTCTCTCCCAAAAAAACAAAGATGGAGGTGAAAACAACTTCCTCCCCTTTTGTTTTTCGAGAGCCAAAATAATATAGGTGGCAATTTTTTTTTGTTTTCCGAGTGCATGCCCTAACACCTGTCAAACACTTATTTTCTTGTTTTTACCACTTGATGTAAAACTTACGCGTGTAATTCTATTTGAAAATGTCTTCCCTCGGCAATATACGTGATTAAGAATGTTGATTCCAATGTTAATCATTATTATTTAATTTATTTAATTTACCATTACAGGTAAAAATGAATCATTTAAATTTACTGTTTATTTAAATTTATTGTTTAATCAAATTGGATCTAAATATTATCACTAAAATTAACCCTAAGTTTAATATTATTAAAACACAAGACTTCTATATTTACATCACTTATTTATTTTATTTCTTTAATATAACTTATTACATATCTACACAAATAATTTATCATCTATTTATTCTTAATGGGATCATTTAAATAATTAAGAACTACATTAACATCTTTTAGAAATACCTAGTTACTCAATTTAACACAAACAAATTATTATTTTTTAATCATAATCAAACATAAATATATAAATATATTTCTACCTACATACATATGTAAATATATTCAATTTAAGTAAACTTCAGTGATTAAAAGAACAATATCATATATGTACTAATACCTATGTTGGACCGTGGTGTATCCTAAAATATTTAACAATGGAATAATATTTTCTATATCACGTAAGAATCATCTCATTTGGAATGATAGTTAATTTTGATAAAATTCATTGCTCTCAACATAAGAGTGAATTGAAAGGCCTCTAAGTATTTCATAATAAATCTACTATTTAGGGACAGATCCATGTAGTGAATAACATGAAAGAAGAGGATGGAGTACTTATTCAATTTCATGCCCCCTCCTTTAGGCTAACAGTATATACAAATATCTATATACCAACAGTAAATGTTAGAATAACATCCATTTGAGAGCAATGAGATTTCAAATAGGTATTAAATGGAAAGTTTGTTACCCTTATTGCAACACCTATTTAAGATTTCATAATACCGATTTCTAAATTTGATAGGAGGACACATATAAATATTTGATTGTGGTATGAGAGGTTGGATAGATGTAATAAATGAGAGGATAAAGTAATTACATGATCATGGAGGCTCTTTGGAAAAAGTAGGTTCCTAACATAACAAAATCCCATACCTATTTTTCTTGCGGAACACCTTTGATTTTAATTTAAAAGAAGATACAACTAAATACTAGAGATTAAATAAAGCAACTTTTATTTCTACTTTATAATTTCTTGCCTCAAAAGTAAGAGTATAAGGACGAATGTTTCACTCGATTTAGGGAGATAAATTGTGGGGAAACTTCCTTCTAAATGCAAATGACACTAGTAGTTATTATTTCAAATCTTCTATGATAAACCAGAGATGTTATCCATTAAATTAAAACAACATCAAACAACAAGTTCAACATGACCTCACAAGACACAAATAAACAACTTACACGATATTCAAAGATGGTTGAAACGAAGGGACACTAAATCCTCCCCCCCTTGGCATCGACTTACTCCTGGAAGTCGCTTGCAAGCATAAGCACAATAATGCAACAAACTAACAACTGTATCAATCATGATAACGACATTAATAAAACAAGTAAAATTATACGACTCAAAATGAAATGATACCAAAATGGAAATAGGATCACAAACAAACGACATCATCAATGACAAAGACAAGTTGATGGACTAGGATGTAGGACTTTGTTGTCAACTCTATTTTCAACTTCATACCCATTGGGATTTATGAGGCTCGCCCTGTCCTGCTAATGCAGGTGGAATTGAGGCTTGGGTACTTGCAATCATGCATAAAATCAAACATTGTGTATACATATATCCAATAGTAACCACACTATGAAAGGAAATCATAGCGAAGTAGGGCACTCGTGAATGAGTGATACTACTCTATCCCTTTCACCAACCAAAAGCAACAACCACATCATCAGAACAATATAATAATCAATTTCATTTTATAACAATTAGCTACTTAACCATTAGAAAATACTCACATAAAAATCATAACCATGTATCTATATCCCATACTGTATCAGAAATGGATCACTACTTGACATTTTAAGTATTTACCTTTAAAGATCTTAATTACGTTACCTTTATGGCTGAGCTTTTGAAGTCAACTTACCTGGAAATCACAAACTAAGGTGGAAACATAACACATTAGTACCAATTGTTAAGTTGATTCTTTAACCTTTATGTGCAACATAATTATCCACACAAACACATATTTTCGTTAAGTATCATCATTTACACACAAACTATTCACTTCATTCACTATTTATCACAAATTTTCACAACATTTTCAGCAAAAGTTCAAAATTTTACACTTTAGTTTTCAAGAAAACATAGCTCATTTTTCCATAACACCAAAATCAAAATAAGAGTATCACAACTTTTCTAGTCATCCACACTGTCAACCAAATAAAACTAAAGGAGTGCACAAGCACCAAACAAAGTCTTAAGGTATCTATTACATCAAAAAGGATTTTATCACAAAGATGTCTACTCGCTACTAGCTAGAGGACACTCCTCTAGATCCTCATCAAAATCTATAACCGCCTCTATGGAAGCAGAGGGTTGTGAATGAAGGTTTTTCTTTTCTTCCTTAGACAACATAGGTGCATAATGTCCACACCCTATCGTCCAATCCCAGACGACAGATGGTTTCTTCACTTTTATTGTGTGCTCTGGCTCCTTGACCTTCTTCCCTCTTTCCATTTTTAGCCGAGAGAAGATTTGGGCTAGGGTTTCATTATCAAAGCTACTAGGTGGAACTTCTAGCGTGGGGTTATCATGGATGGTCACCCCCTTTGCTGCAGCCTTGATTTCCTTTCCTTTCTTCTTCTCAGCCCTTGATCTTCCCATCCCTGCACACCAACTAGGGTAATCGTTAGACTTTAATCAAATTTAAAGTTCCAACTAATCCTGGAATAATATACATTGACACACACTCTACCCATTCACGTGCTACTCAATTGTCCAGAATACATTTCCCCGGTAGGAAGGATATTAGTGCATTCTGCACTACACCGAGCGTCCTATCCCTTCTATCGATTGTCTCCACCATTGGACCAACACCTCCCCGTGACCAAATTCGAATTGCTAAGCGAGAACGACAGGAAACTGAAAACCTAAGCTCAAGAGTCTATACACAAGGTTAACATAATGGGCTCAATTTAACCTAGAGTACCCAATGTTTGATAAGCTTGGCTCTGATACCAATGATGTAACGCCCCGCCACGCAAACCCTAAAGGACAACAAGAGACTTCAATAAAAGCACAATATTTTTTTGTTTTAAGGTGAGATATAACAAAGAATGGACATGAACAACTATCACATACATTATAGTGAAACATATACTTCATATACCACATCCTCTGGGGTACACGTGACAAAATTACAAATGTAACCCATACCAAGATAATGTTTAACTAACCACAAGGATCCCACTTAACCATTATTTGGTATTACTAACGATGTTCAAACATCCACATCATGATATAAGTAAAACCATCTATCACATCTATGAAAATAATGATAAATATTTCCACAAATACAACACTGTTAATAGTTACATACTGTGAAACAAAAACTCATAATAGTACCAAGTATCAATATACATTTCAAACATAACAAGTATCCATCAAATATCATGAATTAAGGTCAAAGGTTACATCTGTTACAATGATAATACTAAAAGTTACATCGTGCAAGAGTGACAGTAATACAAAAGTATTCCCCAACATGAATGGGAACAATAGAATAATGTAGAATAATACAACTCGAAAGGTGAATACAAAGTAACAAGACTAGCTTTGACTTGGGTACGATTCTTGAGACGTTGCAAGCGAAAAAATCTACATATCTCGCTCCTCAGTTGGGGACCCAATGGGGTGCGTTTCACGTTCCACCCAACCATGTGGACCCAAAAGTCCACCCCCCGTGCTAGGAGTTGACAAGAGCGATCCCCATTCCTCAAACAAAACAGTCAAATGAACCAAAAGAAAACCAAACTCCACAACAAGGATAATAAAAATATAAGATAACAACCCATAGCATTGCCATCACATAGCCACAACATAATAGTGAAAAGTCCAACAAAACCAAATGCCAATATTATAGATCAACACTAAAAGCCATCAGAGGTGCCAACAACAGTAGGATCCAAAACCTTCAAATGAACTCACAATATCAACCAACACTAAATACCAAGGGCACCTTTCATTATCATCAATCAAGTTTCCATGAGGCATGTGCACAACACTAAAAGATAGAACTTGGAGGCTTCAAAACCAAACACCAAGAACCAATTTCCTCAATAACATCAACAATTCAATCAACACTCCCAGAGACAAACAAACAAACAAGGGAAAATAAACGGGTACTATAGGAGAGTGTCATCACATGGCCTTACATGGATTTTCCAGGCAACTTATCACAAGGTACCGCCTCCATCTATGGTTATCCAGGTTGCCTATCTCAAGGCGACCGCTCCATAGGGTGACTCATGCGAGACCACTTACCTTTCGTGAGGACAAGGAAGTGATCTTACCAACCAGGTCTTCTCATCCCATCCTTAGCCTATGAAAGCACTAATGGTATGGGTGAGGCTCATAATTAATCTTGTTTAGTGTTTATCTACCCAAACCTACTAGTTAATTAATTACATTATCACTTGTTTAAGAAATTCTTCCATGGGTTACCCTAATAGCCACTTTGTTTGTCGATCCCCATGAAGAGCCACTCTCCCTACAACACCAAAACTAAATACAAGCAAGGGGTGTACCTCCACTCACATAAACAAAATCAAAGTGTGGATAACTTACAACATGTGAGGCAAGAACCATCTTGCAAACCTATTCCATATCATTGATACAAGAAAAAGGGAGGTACCACCCACCACATCAAAAGTCAACACCATAGTACAAGGTAATACTCACAAGCTCAAAATCTAAAATAAGATCAATAAATCATGATGGTCCAACCTTGGAAATCATTATAAGTCAAATTTCTCCATTGCTTCTGGAAGCCTACAATACTAAAAAACCACAAACTCCTACTGAAGTTAATTCAACACTTCGGCTTCCCAATCATCTCAAAATATGACTAAAAGAAAGTCAATTGCAAAAATTCCCCCCCACAATCAAAATTAGCAATAAAAGGAAGATTCTCTTCGTGGAACCACAAAATGACTATATAAAATCTATTAAAAGACAAGTGAGGAGTAAAAGTGACAATCATCATAATAGATTCATCCAATTTTATCAGAGTTAACATGATAAATTCAATACAAAATGAATCGTAAGAATCAAGCCCCTCTCAATAACCATTTGACACCAACGGCCTCACTCCATTAAGAAATAACCAAAAATGAATGCAATGCAATAACCATAAGAAAGTCAACCAACTCACAAATCAACACTAAAACCCAAGAATTCAACATAAACAACTTACAACCAATGGTAAACAAACTTTACGGATTCGCAAACAAATTCCACCACAGATTCAATGAATAAAATCTTCTTAAATTACAATAACTCAAAAGGGAGACAACAACGTGGGGCCAACAACTCAACCCTTAATTTCACTAACATAATCAAAGTGATAAATTCCAAAGAATATTTAACTCATCATTATATTTTATCTTTTCATTCAATGAGAAATCATTTAAAACAAGTAAGGAAAACATACAGACGTATTTTATAACTATCCCCCTATGCATGTAACATGGTAATAACTCAATTCGCCTTTCATGTTCATTTATTATGTGCAATAAATAACCTAAGCCCTCTTGATTGTATTTTATTTCCTAAAAGATACATAATTAAATAACACAAGTTTATTTATTATTTTTATTTATTGATTGAATAACCTTTTCTTTAAATTCTAGAACAATACAAGCAAATAATAAATAATGGAGGTTGTAAGAAAACAACCATTTATTCATTCCTTAATAAGTCACTTAAAATAATTAAAGGAATTTTGGAAACATATTTATAAATAACACAATACGAATCTACACATATAAATTACTTTCAATAACATGTTCAGGTGACCAATCATAAGAATTATTTAATAAACAATTTATATTTTATTATCACATTGTTATAAATTCATTTCGAGAATCTATATATGAATCTACTTGAATTTACTTAATTAAGTCCTTCCATTATCTAGATGGGCCAATTTTCCTTAAAGTGCATTAAATAACATTAGTATCTTCCTTATTCCTAATTTTAATTCAACCTTTTAAATAACTGATTCCCTTATTACTTATAAAATTAATGTTATATAAAAGGAAGATATTTATTCCTCTTAAATTGTTCATTTAATATTAATAAAGTAATCTACAAATTCACTAATTTTATTAGCCAACTAACCTAAACACTTTTCGCACTTATTAATCTCTATGTCATAATTCAATTATATGAACATAATTTTTTTATATAAATATGTTTTTCTTTTAATACATAACCATTCTATCTATATACCTACATGCTTATGGATTAGATAAGAATAAATACTAGATTCAAAGTTCCTTAAATGTTTTATTTTCAGCCTCTAATTAAATATTTTATTTACAACCAACCTTTTCCTTCTTTATTCGTTCAAATATTAAATATTTAATTTACAACCAACATTAACTTCTTGTTTTGTTGGAGTATTAAATATGTATTTAAAACTTTTTTTTTTCTTTTAACTTCTTATTTTGCTGGAGTATTAAATATTTTATTTACAACCCTTTTTCTTTAACTTCTTATTTTGCTAGAGTATTAAATATTTTATTTACAACCCTTTTTTTTAACTTCTTATTTTGTGAGTATTAAATATTTTATTTGCAGCCCCCTGTTTTTTACTTCTTATTTTGTGGAGTATTAATATTTTATTTACAACCCCTTTTTTTGACTTCTTATTTTGTGAAGTAATAAATATTTTATTTGCAACCCCTTTTTTCATTGTCAAAGTTATTAGTATAAAACGTGCAGTGATTAAAATTAATTTTGTTTAGTTGCTGCACTTTTCATTTTCCCCAAACATCTAAATTTTATCCCTAAGTTAAAAATTCTCAATTAAAATAACAAGGCCTGCCCTATTAAATATAAAGGCAGGCTAAAATCCTACATGCACATAAAGGATGGATGAGGCGCCAACTACTCAAGTGCATAGATTTTTTTTTAAAATAGTAATAAAACATGTTTACCTAATTTCCTCTCATATTTATCTCAAAGGGGAAAAACCCTAAGATACTCTAGTTAATCAACATGGTGGTCACCCTTGCTCATTTGTTTGATAATAATTTATTTATTCTATTTTCCTCCTCTATTTTGTGATAATATAAAAACCCAACATGCAGGATAAAATACTCACGCCCAGGTTAGAGTTCAAGAAAGGAGCAATGACATTTTTGTTTTGCTTTCTTTTTCTTCTCACTATTCTTTTTAAATTCTTACAAACACTAAATTGTAATAGATATGCAAACTAATAAATTTGTATAGAGATACATACTGCTATTGAAATACAAACAATAAAATTATACAGTCACATATCTAGTACTAAATCTGGATGTGCAACTTCATTTTAAATATTTACTTTGTTGCCTATCCACTACTATTGGACATAAATAAGAGAATCTATTATGCATAGGAAGTCAAGGGCCTTACCTCTATAGGTAAATAGTTATGTACAGATAACAATGTATGATGGCTACAGATCCTCAACCGTTTGCACAAATTATATCTCGTAGCTACCAGTTTCCTCCCTTGCCCACCTTCACTATCCTTGGTAACTTTTTTTAATCCTCTCTCCCAAAGAAACAAAGATGGAGGTGAAAACAACTTCCTTCCCCTTTTTTTTTGAGAGCCAAAACAATATAGGTGGCATTTTTTTGTTTGTTTTCTGAATGCATGCCCTAACACCCGTCAAACACTCTTTTTCTTGTTTTTACTACTTGATGTAAAACTTATGTGTGTAATTCTATTTGAAAACCTCTTCCCTCGGCAATATACGTGATTAAGAATGTTGATTCCAATGTTAATCACAAGAGCAAATTATTTTAATTATTATTTAATTTATTTAATTTACCATTACAGGTAACAATGAATCATTTAAATTTACTGTTTATTTAAATTTATTGTTTAATCAAATTGGATCTAAATATTATCACTAAAATTAACCCTAAGTTTAATATTATTAAAACACAAGACTTCTATATTTACATCACTTATTTATTTTATTTCTTTAATATAGCTTATTACGTATCTACACAAATAATTTATCATCTATTTATTCTTAATGGGATCATTTAAATAATTAAGAACTACATTAACATCTTTTAGAAATACCTAGTTACTCAATTTAACACAAAAAAATTATTATTTTTTAATCATAATCAAACATAAATATATAAATATATTTCTACCTACATATATATGTAAATATATTCAATTTAAGTAAACTTCAGTGATTAAAAGAACAATATCATATATGTACTAATACCTATGTTGGACCGTGGTGTATCCTAAAATATTTAACAATGGAATAATATTTTCTATATCACGTAAGAATCATCTCATTTGGAATGATAGTTAATTTTGATAAAATTCATTGCTCTCAACATAAGAGTGAATTGAAAGGCCTCTAAGTATTTCATAATAAATCTACTATTTAGGGACAAATCCATGTAGTGAATAACATGAAAGAAGAGGATGGAGTACTTATTCAATTTCATGACCCCTCCTTTAGGTTAGCAATATATACAAATATCTATATAACAACAGTAAATGTTAGAATAACATCCATTTGAGAGCAATGAGATTTCAAATAGGTATTAAATGGAAAGTTTGTTACCCTTATTGCAACACCTATTTAAGATTTCATAATACCAATTTCTAAATTTGATAGGAGGACACACATAAATATTTGATTGTGGTATAAGAGGTTGGATAGACATAATAAATGAGAGGATAAAGTAATTACATGATCATGTAGGCTCTTTGGAAAAAATAGGTTCCTAACATAACGAAATCCCATACCTATCTTTCTTGCGGATCACCTTTGATTTTAATTTAAAAGAAGATACAACTAAATACTAGAGATTAAAGCAATTTTTATTTCTACTATATAATTTCTTGCCTCAAAAGTAAGAGAGTATAAGGACGAATGTTTCACTCGATTTAGGGAGAGAAATCATGGGGCAACTTCCTTCTAAATGCAAATGACACTAGGAGTTATTATTTCAAATCTTCTATGATAAACCAGAGATGTTATCCATTAAATTGAAACAACATCAAACAACAAGTTCAACATGACTTCACAAGACACAAATAAACAACTTACACTATATTCAAAGATGGTCAAAATGAAGGGACGCTACACACACATAAAGACCAAAGTAACTCACGCAATCACTAAGAAAAAGAAATGCCACAATAGATTGATAATAGGCCGAGTACGGGTGTAATGAGAGGACACACAATCTACTTTATAGAAACTGTTCATTTGTCATGATAACACAAATTTACTATTATAAAAATATCATGCTTTAATTATACAATGTGAAGGGTCATTATTTGACTCACGAGCATTGAAGATAACCTTCCTTGAAGGGAATCCTGGGCCATTTAACTAATCAAAATTATCCAAGGTAAACACTTTGAATATCGGATATGACATTGGCCTAAAGACAAGTTGTTAAAAGTAAACAAGCTTAATCCATTGGTTGCTTAAAATAAGAAAGTTCTCATAATAGGTCAATCACATATATTAGATAAGCAATGGTGTAACAAGAAGTATTGCAATGAAGACACATTATGGGAAAGAGCAATCAAAGATTATTTAAAGAAGAATAACATGAAGAAATTCTAGATTCTTCCATACTCTACTATTTAAGTTAGTTTGGTAGATGGACTGTGGGGTGCACTTCCACTACTTGTTAAGGTAACAACTGATTTTGAGCAATAAAGCAATCAAATAAAGGTATGCGTATTAAAAAATGTTGAGGTGAAATTAGGGCGTATGAAATTAGAGAGTTCACACCAATGTAAACCAACTTGCAAATAACAATAAAACAACTATAAACTTGCAGTTAGCAATTAAAATAGGCTCAACAAGACAATCGACAAACAATGCTCTCCTTCTAGCGCCATCTATAACACCATAAATCTGCAAGCTAAACTTTATCTCAAATATCAGCATAACATTAGTTCATAGTAAGCAAATAAAGTGGTGTCCTTATGAAATAATTCAACATGTGTAACATTGTAAAAAAAATAGAAAATTAAACTAATTGAAAACATGAAATACACATTGAATACTTATTCCATAGTGGATTGGTGCTTCTGTGGAAAGAAGCCCTTTCCCAATCCTTGATAAGCTAAATGATGAAAATGATATGAAGATGTAGGATGATGATCCAGATGAAAATGCTAACTTGGATGAGTTGTGGAGGATTAATACAATAGAAAAACTCTCTATTTATAGCCAAGAAGGATAAAAGAATGCCAAACATGGAGGATGTAGGACTAAAGATCCACCAATGACAAGATGCCACTTGTCAACATGTGAGAGGTTGAGGAATGAGCACATTTTGGTCAATGTGCCAAAGAGGGGGAGATTTGAAATTTGAAATTGATGACAAGATGAGTTAAATGCTAAGTTTGACTTGTGCAAGAGACATGTAAGAGCTCTTAAATGCTTTATTGGATGTACATGTCAATTTGGGGGGAGATTTCAAACTTGGAGAATATTCCTCAAAGATGCCAAGTTGAAAATAAATAAAGATTTTAATAAATCATTTAAATGCATTTTCATGTGCAAGTGGAAAAATCTAGAGAATACAAGTGATTGGGCTTAAATTAATCAGGATTTGATTAATTTAATGAGGGATTAGGTGATTTTGACTTTTGACTTAGATTTATGGATTAAAATAAATAAAAAAGAGATGAAAAGTGATTTAGAATTAGTTAAATAAATGTTTTGATTTATTTAGCTAAAGGGAATGATGTTAGTGGTTTAATTAAATAAGTTTGATTTATTTAATTAAATGAAGAACTTTAGAAGACTAACTAAATAAACCTGATTTATTCAATTAAAGAGATAACTTAGGAGACTAATTAAATAAACTTGATTTATTTAATTAAAGAGACAAATATGATGATAAAGAGATGATTAATGACACATAGAATTATTGAATATGGATTAGATGGATGATGTCAATTTTGCATGTCTACAATTTCTCAGAGCCTTGACCTCTAAAACGCCGTACCACCAAACCCTCAACTTTCATGCAAATAGCCTAGGGTTTATTGAAAGTCTTGACAATTGGGCTTGCCAGACCTCACCAATACCAAAAAAACTTCAAAAATACCTTGCACAAACTCAAACAACCATTACATGGAAGGTTCCTTCAACATTTCATCAAAACCCTTCTTTAACACCCCATTTACACAAGTAAAACAATGTAATTCTACCCTAGGGCATCACCCAATTTCAAACAACTTACTTCCTCTACCTTCAGGACCATGTGGAAACCCTACCACATTGGCATGCTAGTGAGTGAGCTAGCTTCCCAAGGAATTCGAATTTGCATGCCTTTTCCATGCTTCCATTTTGAGCCTATCTTGTAATCATGGAATTCCCCTACACCACCTTTATCTATGCTAGAAATAATCTTGTACATGATGATTGTAAGTATTTTTTATGAAGCCTTGAATGCCATATATTTCATTTCTTTGAATGGATACATTTAGGAGCTATTATTCATCTCATTACCATGCTATAGGTAAAATTATCCATCATGCCGAAGAAATGAAGAACAAAAAAACTAATAGATGAAGAGTATGAAACCTTCAAAGAAAAGGAGAGAGAACGGGTGGCAGCATATCGTGAAAAGAAGTAATTAGATACAATTGAAGAAAATAAGCCAATTGAAGAGGAACCTCAACCATCAAAAAGAGAATAGGCATTGGTAGCACAAAGAGCACAAAAGCAAAAGAGAATCTCAACCAAAAAAGCAATACAACATCCTTATTTTGATGATCTTGACAAACCTCAATTCTGATTTGAAGCCATTATAAAAGAGCATGTGAAACTTAGCAAGGGAATCTCAAGTTACTCAATTGAAGTTAATGTGCTCATGAGCACCTATGATGTATGCATTTAAAGAGAATCTTGAATGTATGAGTGACATTTTAAAAGATCTATGAGAACAAATTACCTAAGGCATTGTAATGAGATTTACTCAAATATTGAAATTTTGGAGTTCATGTTTGGTGTAGGAGCACCTTGTTCTCTAAATGCCTTCAATAGGAAAATTTACAAAATTTGAATTTCAAATGTAAACAATGTGAAAAAGGTCATGTGAAGGTCATATGTAATGTATTCAAAATCTCAAACATGTCATTAGGTGATTAGAGAAGTGATATTACACAAAAGTTGTCATTTGGTGTAAAAATGCAAAACTTGCATTAGTTGCACAATTGCAAAATTAGTAAATAAAGGATGATGTTATTTGCAACACTTTTTCTTTTTTGTTTCAAACTTGTACGGGTTGTACAACACCTTATACTTTGATTGTTGATTAGTTTTCTTCAAAGAAAGGAGTTAGGTAACTTTTGAAAGTATTTTGAAGTCTTTTAACTCAGATTTGAAGAAATAAGAACAATTTTGTCATAACTTCTCAAATGACTTAAAAAAAATGACTGATCTAGATACTCATTATTGAGTTACAACACATACTTCAAAATCAATAGTGACTGTATTGAAACATGTGCATAAAAAATGAACCTTTTTTGTTGTCTTAATTAGGCTAAGTAGGCCTAATTTACAAAGGAACATACCTTTAAACATTCAAGAACCCCCTGAACTTGTTGGGGTTGCAATTCTCATGTATCCAAACCCTCAAATCCGCAATTTCTCTCAGGAGAAACTCACTCCAACATGTCAAACCACAAAACCCTTATTTTATGCTAGTATGACGAGGGTTTATTGAAAGGAATGGTTCCACACCTTACCAAAATATGTCACCACCTCAGACCTTCCTAAAATCACTTGTTCAAACTCAAAAGACAATCACCCAACCTCTACATGCAATATTTTATCAAACCCTAGGGTGAAACGTCATTTTTCATGCCCATTTCCATCAAAATCTACAAGGGAAAAAACTTAGATACTATGATGCTTAGAAAATTCTTGTCTAATTCTATGGGATTGAATTGGGCCCCTTTATAATAACCTCTTTCAGTTTTTTTTTATCTCAGAGTGGTTTTTCCGTGGTGGTGAATTTTCACTTGATAGAAAAAGTGTCAAATGCAAGTAGTGCAAAGTTGCAAAGTGGTGAAACTTCGTTCTGCAACTCGTGTGACCGCATAGACTATTTCAACATGTCCAAATAGGTATTTTTATGTTAAGCATGGTCCTTTTTCATACCCAAACACATAGAATCACTCTGAACTACGTTCAACCGGATCGATCCCTTAAGAGTCCAAAGTGCAAAATGGCTACAAACTTCAACATGTTACTTGGATACCATGACGGTTAGAAACTTCTCATCTAATTTTATAAGATTGCGTTGGGCCCCTCTACATTAGCCTCTCTCAGTTTTTGTTATTTTAGAGTGGTTTTTTGCGTGGTGGCGAATTTTCACTTGACAGAAAAAGTGTCAAATGCAAGTAGTGCAAACTTGCAAAGTGGTGCAACTTTCATTCTGCAACTCATGTGACCACACAAAATATTCCAATGCATCTGAATAGGTATATTTATGCTAGAAATAGTCATCTTTCACACCCAAACATGTAGAGTCACTCCGAGCTACGTTCAACCAGATTGATCCCTTAAGAGTCCAAAGTGAAAAATGACTGCAAACTTTAGCATGCCGTTACTCGGATATCGTGACCAGCATGTTGTTACTCAGATACCATGACATTTAGAAACTTCTCTTCTAATTGTATAAGATTGTGTTGGGCCCCTTTACATTAACCTCTCTTGGTTTTTGTTATTTCATAGTGGTTTTTTGCGTGGTGGAGAATTTTCACTTCATAGAAAAAGTGTCAAATGCAAGCAGTGCAAGCAGTGCAAACTTGCAAAGTGGTGCAACTTTCGTTCTGTAACTCATGTGAGTACACAAACTATTCCAATGTGTCTGAATAGGTACATTTACACTACGAATGGTCTTCTTTCACACCCAAACATGTGGAGTCACTCCGAGCTACGTTCAATCGGATTGATCCCTTAAGAGTCCAAAGTGCAAAATGACTGTAAACTTCAGCATGTCGTTACTCGGATACCGTGATGTTTAAAAACTTCTCGTTTAATCCTATGGGATCACATTGGCCCCTCTAAAATAACCTCTCTTGGTTTTTGTATCTCAGAGTGGTTTTCCCATGGTGAAAAATTTTCACTTGATAGAAAAGTTGTCAAATACAAGTTGTTGAAAATTGCAAAGTGCTGCAACTTTTGTTCTACAACTCGTGTGACCAAACAGACTATTCCAATGCATCCAAATAGGTATGTTTATGCTAGGAATGGTCCTCTTTCACACCCAAACACACAGAATCGCTCTGAGCTACATTCAACTGAATCGATCCCTTAAGAGTCCAAAGTGCAAAATGACTGCAAACTTCAACATGTTGTTACTCAGATATCATAATGCTTAGAAACTTCTTGTCTAATCCTATGGAATTATGTTGGGCCCATCTACAATAAACTCTCTTTGTTTTTGTTATCTCAGAGTGGTTTTTCTGTGGTGGCAAATTTTCACTTGATGGAAAAAGTGTTAAATGCAAGTAGTGCAAAGTTGCAAAGTGGTGTAACTTTCATTTTGCAACCCGTGTGACCACACAGACTGTTCCAATAGTTCAAAATATAAATTTTTATGCTACGCATGGTCCTCTTTTACACCCAAACATGCGAAATCACTTCGAGCTACGTTTAACAGGATCGATCCCTTAAGAGTGCAAAGTGCAAAATGCAAAATGGCTACAAACTTTAGCATGTTGTAATTCAGATATCGTGACACTTAGAAACTTTTCGTCTAATCCTATAGGATCATATTGGGCCCCTCTACAATAACCTCTCTCAGTTTTTGATATCTCAAAGTGGTTTTCCTGTGGTGGCAAATTTTCACTTGATGGAAAAAGTGTCAATTGCAAGCAGTGCAAAGTTGCAAAGTGGTGCAACTCTCGTTCTGCAACTCGTGTGACTACAAAAATTGTTCATATGTGTTTGAATAGGTATTTTTATGCTAGGAATGGTCCTCTTTTGGATTCAAATAGGCAGAATCACTTTGAAATACGTTCAACCAAATCAATCCCTTAAGAGTCAAAAGTGCAAAATGACTGTAAACTTCAGCATGTTGTTACTTAGATACCGCGATGCTTATAAACTTCTCATCTTACCCTATCAGATCATGTTGGGTCACTCTACAATAACCTCTCTCAGTTCTTGTTATCTCGTAGTGGTTTTCCCATGGTGGTGAATTTTCACTTGATAAAAAAGTTGTCAAATGCAAGTTGTTGAAAGTTGCAAAGTGTTGCAACTTTCATTCTACAACTTGTGTGACCAAACGGATTATTCCAACACATTAAAATAAGTATTTTTATGCTAAGCATGGTCCTCTTTTGCACCCAAACATGCAAAATTGCTCTGAGCTACGTTCAACTAGATCGATCCTTTAAAAATCCAAAATGTAAAATGGCTGCAAACTTCAGCATGTTGTTACTCAGATACCACGATGCTTAGAAAATTTTTTGTCTAATCCTATGGGATTGCGTTGGGCCCCTCTACAATAACCTCTCTTAGATTTTGTTATCTCAGAGTGGTTTTCCTGTGGTGGCGAATTTTCACTTGATGGAAAAAGTGTCAAATGCAAGTAGTGCACTTTCATTCTACAAATTGTGTGACCAAACGGACTATTCCAACGCATTTGAATAAGTATTTTTTATGCTAGGAATGGTCCTCTTTTGCACCCAAACACGCGAAATTGCTCTGAGCTATGTTCAACTAAATCGATCCCTTAAGAGTCTAAAGTGCAAAATGGTTGCAAATTTCAACATGTTGTTACTCAAATACTGTGGTGCTTAGAAACTTCTCGTATGATCCTATGGGGTCGCGTTGGGCCCCTCTACAAAAATATCTCTCAATTTTCACTATTTCAGAGTGGTTTTCCCGTGGTGGCGGATTTTTATTTGATGAAAAAATTGTCAAATGCAAGTAGTGCAAAGTTGCAAAATGGTGCAACTTTCATTCTACAACTCGTGTGACCACACGCACTATTCCAATACATATAAATAGGTAATCTTACACTAGACATGGTCCTATTTCACACCCAAACACACAGAATCGCTTCGAGCTACATTCAACCAAATCGATCCCTTAAGATTCCAAAGTGCAAAATGGTTCTAACTTCAACATGTTGTTACTTAGATACCGTGACACTTAGAATTTTATCTGATCCTATGGGATTGAATTGGTCACCTCTACAATAGCCTCTCTCAGTTTTCGCTATCTTAGAGGCATTTTCTCATGGTGGCGAATTTTCACTTGGAGAAAAAGTTGTCAAATGTAAGTAGTTGAAAGTTGCAGTGGTGTAAATTTCATTTTGCAACTCATGTGACCAAAAAGATTGTTCCAAAACATCCGAATAAGTATGTTTATGCTAGGCATGGTTCTCTTTCACACCCAAACATGTGGAATTGCTCTGAGCTATGTTCAACTGGATCGATCCCTTAAGAGTCCAAAGTGCAAAATGATTACAAACTTTATCATGTTGTTACTTAGATACTGTGATGCTTAGAAGCTGCTTTTCTTATCCTATGGGATCATGTTGGGCCCCTCTACAATAAATTCTCTCAGTTTTTGTTATCTAGGAGTGGTTTTCCTGTGGTAGTGAATTTTCACTTCATGAAAAAAGTGTCAAATGGAAGCAATGCAAAGTTGCAAAGTGGTGCAACTTTCGTTGTGTAACTCGTGTGACCACACAGACTATTCCAACACATTTATATAGGTATGTTTACGCTAGGAAGGGTCCTCTTTTTCACCCAAACACATAGAATTGCTTCGAGCTATGTTCAACCAAATCTATCCCTTAAGATTCGAAAGTGTAAAATGGCTATAAACTTCAGCATGTTGTTACTTAGATACCTTGATGCTAAAAACTTCTCGTCTAATCCTATACGATCGCATTGGGCCCCTCTATAATAACCTCTCTCATTTTTCACTATCTCGAAGGCATTTTCCAGTGGTGGAAAATTTTCACTTGGAGAAAAAGTTGTCAAATGCAACTAGTTGAAAGTTGCAAAGTGGTTCAAATTTTATTTTGCAACTCATGTGACCAAATGGATTGTTCGAATACATCCAGATGGGTACGTTTACACTAGGAATGGTCTTCTTTTGCACCCAAACATGAAAAATCACTTTGAACTATGTTCAACCGACTTGATCCCTTAAGAGTCCAAAGTCCAAAACGAAAGCAAACTTTGATGGGCTACTAGCTAAAAAATGTGATGCTTATGAACTCTCTGTCTAAGCCTATGAGATCATGTTGGGCTCCTCTACAAGAACCTCTCTCGATTTTTGTTATCTCAGAGTCATTTTCCTGTGGTGTCTAGTTTTCACTTGATGGAAAAAGTGTCAAATGCAAGTAGTGTAAAGTTACAAAGTGGCGCAACTTTTATTTTGTAATTTGTGTGACCAAACAAACTGCTCCAGCACATCCCGATAGGTAGGTTTACGCTAGGCATGGTCCTATTTCACACTCAAACACACGAAATTTCTCTAAGCTACATTCAACCAGCTTGATCCCTTATGATGGCATGCAAAACAATCGAAAAAAGAAACATACACATGACAGTTGAGAAGTCTGATTTTTCCACACAAAAAGTGTATTATCATTAGTGCAGAGCACCTTGTTTCTCCATTTGATGAAGAACGTTTAGTTCAGTGGTTTTAATCATGATAATGTCAAATAAGGCTATGATAGGCCATTTTGTAATCTTTCTTTTAGTTTTGAGTTAGTGTGGGGTCATTTGAGTCAATTATGTAAGTATGATAGGGAGTAGGAATAAGAAAATAGCATTGGTAAAGGCATTGGAAGAGATTACTAATGCTTCCCTCTTGAAAATTCAAAATTTAGGCCTTAAAAGCAAGGCTAAACGAGATGAAAAGAAGATATTTCTTCAGAATAAGTTAGAATAAGTTGGAAATAGGGTGAGGTTGTCAATTTTGATGTGTTCAAAAGGTTTGCAAGGACAAGGGAGGTCAAAATTATGTTATGGCATGATGCCCTAGTTGGGAAAAGAGGGGTTTTGAATGAAAAATAGAGGTTTGAGGGAGTAAAAGTGGGTAAAGTCAGGGGTAGCATAGTTTGGTGGTCAATTAAGTTTGTGTAGGTAGAATGAAGAGTGTTGGAAGAGGTTTTGAGGTTGTACGAGGTCTAGATATGGGGTTTTCAATAAACCCTAGTTAAATTTGAGAAAAGTGAGGGTTTAGAGGATAGTGGGGTTAGAGGGCCAATCACACCCTAAAAATTGTGGATTTTGTGGATTTGCAAACTAGTAAATGCTTCCCAATGGTGTTTTGTAATTGGAATAGTGATTGAGAGGGTGTTGCTTTGTTAAATAGACCTATTTGGGGGTCTAGGACAATGTTGAGTGCATTTCTTATTCGTATTATAAATTATAACTTGCTTTCTCCTGAGTCCATTTCCTATACAAGAAATAATATTGCAAAAAATTGACATATAAATCTTTTGACATGTTTATATGGTGACAGATCAAGAACATAACAATTCATTTTGCACTATCAAGATTATGCTATGAAAACGTTTAAAGACTATTCAAGATAAATGTTTGTATGATAATGTGTCAAGAAGTTAACTACTTCATCTACTCTAAATATTATGTTTTGCAAGTGCTGTGAAGATTATGCATCATTTGCTTAATTGAGTTGTTCCAATCAAATGATTAAATATATTGAAATATTTTTATGAATCATTTCATGGAATACCAATTGAAAATGTGTTTTTTTATTTTAGATAAAGTTGTTTAGCATCAATCAATTAATATTCAAGACAAACCATGAAAGGAAACAATGATCAATGCTAGGGCTAACCAATTAATAAGTATACACGTGAATAAGTCAAGCATGTACATGTGAATAAGGGAAACACAAGTACTCAAAAGCATGTAATCCTTGAAGTATACACACGAATTCATAGTATACACAAATTAATAAAAAGTATATGCACAAGTACAAGGTATACACATGAAAACACATAAGTCACAAATTATACATTGGAACACACGTAAGTCACAAAGTATGCACTTAAATTATAAAGTATACACTTGAATACACATAACTCATATATATTGAACCATGAATTTATAATGAGAATATGAACACCATCGATAAAAAGATTTGTATTAACCAAATAGCCATGTAGGCATACATCAATATATGTCAATATAAGTATGAAATATAGGTACAAAATAGCCATATAGGCTTACGCGAATGCTATATAGGAATACAATGTCAAATATATCCAATATAAAATATGTACAAAACTGTCATGTAGGCATACAACAAAGGGCTCTTGAATCAAAATTCATTGCTCTCCATGCTCTTGAAATAAACTCTTTCCCTTTGCTTGTTGATCCAATGGCGATACATCTATCACTCGTTTATTCTGCGCTCAAGGAGTGCTCCTACTCCTCCTCCTAGTGTTTAGTTCTTGGTGAAGTTTTATCTATTAAAATAATAAGTAAAGACATTAATATATATAAATTATATTATAAAAATGATATATTTAAAAAAAATCACTTACCATCATCTGATGATCACTCTCCATGAGGGAAATATTCACACACCTAGGTTGACGCATGTTGAAGCCCTGTATAAACCATCCAAATAGAAATTAAACTATGAATCAATAATGGTTTGTTTTTTCACTAACAACATCTATAACAACGAATGTAAATTGAAATATAGTAATTTGCCTCATACCTCCCCTGTCAGAGCCATCGATGATTCTATAGCAGATGAAACACTGATCTTCGTTGCCCTCGTCACATTTAGAGGTTTTTCCACTTGCAACATTTGAAAATAAAACAACAAATTATTCAATCACAAAAACTACAATAGCAATCCACATCATGACTTATAATGTATGGGATAATGAACAAAATTTTGAGTACTTAAATTAGACTATATATTTCTGACTATCATTCTTACTATTTTCCCTATCCATATCTTGTTTGAAAGAACATGTTTTTAGGCTTTCACCCATAGTAGCAAGCCGATGAACTGTTTGATAAAATGCTTTCATAGACATGTACAATAATTGTGGTGGCATAGAGAAGGTAGTGAACTGTTTGAAAAAATGCCTCAAAGAAATGGGGCTCGTGGTGATGGAATGCCATTACAAACAAATGCACGTCATGGCATTCCATCACCATAAGACCACATTTCTTTCAAGCATTTTTTCAGACAATTCATTTCCTTCTCTATGGTATTATTGCTTACTATTATGCTTTGATAGAAATTTTTCCAAGCATCCATAGTTTGTTGGAAAGAACCTATTTTAGGCTTTTAGCCATAGCAAAAAGGAAGTGAGTAGTTTGATAAAATGCTTTGGTACACATGTATGGAAAATGTGGTATCATAGAAAAGGTGGTGAGTTGTTTAAAGAAATGCCTCGAAGAAATGTTGTCTCATGGTGATGGAATGGCATTCCACCACCATGAGACTGCATTTCTTCGAGACATTTTTCAAACTACTAACTACCATGTCTATGCTATTGCTTACTATTATGCTTTGATATATTTTTTCCAAGCATCCATAGTTTGTTGGAAAGCACATTTTTTAAGCTTTTAGCCATTGCAGTGAGGAAATGAAATTTTTGATAAAATGCTTTGGTAGACATGTATGGAAAATGTGGTAGCATAGAAAAGGCGGTGAGCTATTTGAAAAAGTGCCTCAAAGAAATTGGGTCTCATGGTGATGGACATCACCATGAGACCGCATTTCTTTGAGGCATTTTTTCAAAAAACTCATTTCCTTGTCTATGCTATTGCTTACTATTATTCTTTCATATATTCCTTCCAAGAATCCATAGCATAGACAAGGCAGTGAACTGTTTTAAAAGATGTCGAGCAGTAAAAAGTGGTCTCATGGAATGCCATGACAAGAAAATACAATTGGAAGTTTCTCCTAGACATATTACTTATGCTATGTGAAGTAATTGCATCACTGCTTATGTTGGCTTTCTAAACAACTATATTGTAGTTGAAATTTTGTCATTTATCAACATCTAGTTATTAGTTATGGAATGTGAAGTAATAATTTGAGTTTGAATGATGTGCAATGCAACGTAATCAATGATATAAATATAAACTACACAAATCTATTAAGTACAATTCATTAGTTAAACTTTTTATTTTATTACCTACGTGTAGGTTTGAGTAAATCCACTGGCACTAAGAGGTGTTCCCTCGAAACCTTCAATATTAGCCTATTCAACATCCAAAATCACATATTAAAATACCATTCGTAAAACAATGCTCTTAACATGTAATAAATTTATAATTGTTTACTAGTTACATACCCCACTTATAGGTGTACTACAAAAATAAGTAGGTGGAGGGTTGGTGTATCCAGTCTCAACACTGTGACACTACAATTTTATTAAAATAATAAAACTAAATTAGTTAATCTTTCATTTCAAAATTGAAATTTAATAAATTAAATTCAAACATGCTAACTTTTACCTGAGTATCAATGTCATATGCCCCATGGGGTGCTGTCATAATAGTGGTTTACAACTCCTGAGAGGAACAAATTTTAGCTAAAATCACATATTTTTATAAAATATAATGATTTAAGCCTTAAAAAGTTCCTTTTTAAGGATTCCAATTGAAAAGGGTTTGATCAAATCACCTTAGATCAAACCCCCTTGGATAGAACCTCGCTAGTTTTAAACCATACCTATAAATGCATCTCCTTTACACCTATCAAAATGCTGATAAAAAATCACTTTTGATTTAGCTTTTGGAGGATCAAATGAATTCATTTAAAATTTATTTCAAATGATTATGGTATTCCTCAGAACAAGCTATCCAATGAATATAATTTTAATATGTTTTGGTTTTGTTATGTATTTGTTTTTTAAGTTTTATCAAACATAGGTTTTTCATCGAAAAAGAATTTCTTTGTTCTTCACATGTGGAAAAATAGAAGATTATCAAAAAAAAAAATTGAAAAATATGATTGCACCAGATATTGAAGTCCTTGATCCAAAAAAAAATTTAAATTAAATTTTGACATATACAAAAAAGTTACGCGTTATATGGTGTATAATGCGAATTGTAATTTTTTCACTTTGAAACTTGATTAAGGAAAAATATTAAATAAAAACTATCTAACCAAGTGGAAGCACTAGATATTAGAATTACAAATCTAAATTTGAAAGAATTAGAATTTTATCCTTCATGGAAAAAAAGTTATGTTATACGGTGTGGTCACTTTTTAAAAATGTTGTTTTCTGAAAAAAATAATTTTTGTGGGAGATGGAAAAAAGTACAATTTGATTCCAAAAATTTTGAAAAAAATATTTTTAGAATCTACAGACAAAATTTGATGAGACTCTAGTTTGCACCATCTTCAAATTCCTCACAGTTTAGCCGCTATAGGTGCCCAAATGTGAATATTTAGTTAAAAATAATAATTTCAGTGTCTAGTTTGGCCAAAAATTGTAAACCACTATTATGGGATCACCCCATGCAAAATTTCAGTTTCCCTCTCCATCTCCATAGCTACAGATGGATCTTGTGTAGCAGCCTCCTGAGTGTCGGTGGGGTCATATGAACAAGTCACCTCGCAAGATTGACACACATGGGTTCAAAGGTCACCACTCAAAGACTCCTCTAGATGGCGCTATAGAATAGGGTTATGATGTTGGATGACACTCTAGGTCAAAGTGTTGATTTCCTCCAATGTTTCTACATCAACACTCTCCTTCGCGACGGAAGGGATAACAATGTGCTCATCAGGCGGCCTAGCGAGAGGTCGTCTCCCTTGCTGCGTAGGATCCAGCTGTGCGTCGGGTCTATCCTGAGCCGACCCCCCACCTCTCCCCTAGAAGTCCCTCATATCAAAATAATTTGGTATTTTGTTCAATATGAACTCACAGTATAGTTTCTTAGAGAAATACTGCAGGACTTCACAATTGTTGCACGGTGGGTAATCAAAAACCATGTACGACCTATCATAAAAAAAGTTCCTAATCTGTTGGTGGTGGCACCAATGAATAGTAAACCTCTTCACATTGAGGGTAATATTTTGATTTGTGCGCGGGTCAATGAATAATGAGCACAAATCACCTTTTGTAATTTTTAAATCCTTTACATCTTTATATGATAACTTATCCGCATAATAAGCCCTAGATGCCTGCCTCCTATCTTGCCATCCAGTTATTTGTTTGCTAATTGAATCTACATTTTTTAACATATCTTTCAATGAAGTTGTCAGGGTCATTCTTTCTATGATTGAACCATTTGGATCACTCAACCTACTAATTAAATCCTCAAGTTGTTTTTTGTTGTTCTCAATTTCACTCATTAAATTTTGTTGAGTGCCAGGAGGGTGTTGAGGGATTGGTGGAGGAGGTTGTTGTTGTGTTTATTTTGTTGCTCTGCTTGTTGAAGATTTTGAGGGTTTTCAGGTTGATTTGCATCTCCTACAAATTCAAAAAATAAAATATCAAATACAACCTAAAACTAACAAATTCAAAACAAAAAGTAAATAATCCTTACCTCTCACACCTCCTCGTTGACGTGGTAGAATCCTTGCTATGAAATAACAACCATTGATGAATATTTTTGCACAATACCTCCTCCTAGAATTCAAGTGTGAAAAATGGGGGTTTTGACTGCAAGCAAAAGAAAAAACATAGTCAAAATGTAAGAATGAATTCACTTTACTTTTTTTTTTGTTTTAATAGGTCATAACCCAAGTACGTTATAATGTGCTCACATTATGGGCTTGTTTTGGCCAAGCCTCAGGCTCAACACACCAAGTCATAACACGAGTGCGTTATAACGTGCTCACGATATGAGTTTTCATAACTTTTTAAAAAAGTTGTCCACAAATTAGCTACCCATCTTCATGCACCCACCCTTCTATTTGTATCTACATTCTTCTATATGTTATAGCAATTTTCTTTTCACTTGTCTTGTGTTTTCCTTTTGGGGATGATGCAAGGCGTTGAGACATTTAGGTGTCTTCCATGTTGACCCAAAAAGCTTCTCTTTGTTTTCGCTCTGTGTCATTCCTCCTTTATGTTTGTTATTCCACGAAGTATTTAGGGAATGATGACAATTCTAAGCTCTATTATATCACTATAGGAAAGATATATGCTGACCCCAAATCTGTGGATCCCTTATGTGTTATCTTAGGATTGCATGTGGGGGAAACCTCATTTTCATGATGTAGCTCTATTTGGAAACATATGCTTGGCATAGGTATTTCCAAATAATCTCTCATTACCCTTTAATCAATTGCATTTATTATTTTCTACTTTAAAGTAATTTCTCACAACATGGTGTTTAGCAGTTCCTTTAAAGTGGGGGCATACATTGGAATTATTCCATGTTGGCATTAACATTTTTGATTGAAACCAATGGTGGAACATGATGAATTCTAGGCTTGAGAGATGCACTTCTCAAGACCTAAGGACTTGTTTTCTAGTGTTCCCATCTTTGGTCTTTATTTCTTACTTCACTTTGTTCACAAAGGATGAACTTAGTGTATCATACATGGTGCATTATTTTCTACTTTAAAGTAATTTCTCACAACCTGGTGTTTAGCAATTCCTTTAAAGTGGGGGCATACATTGGCATTATTCCATGTTGGCATTAACATTTTTGATTGAAACCAATGGTGGAACCTGATGAATTCTAGGCTTGAGAGATGCACTTTTCAAGACCTAAGGACTTGTTTTCTAGTGTTCCCATCTTCAGTCTTTATTTCTTACTTCACTTTGTTCACAAAGGATGAACTTAGTGTATCATTGGCATAACATCTTGATCATGTTGTGGAAACTTATCAAATTTATCAGGGAGTATAACTTTTGGTATGGTTGACGTATGGAAGGCTTGTTGACCTAGTGTGACTTTTCCATCTCCCACCTTTTGTTATGAGTTCACACCTTGTAGACCTGGTGTGTATTTCTCATTTTTTCCTCGAGGCTCACCTAGTGTATACCAGACTGCAATATCCCTTGTGAGCATGTTTGATGGATGTGGCATAATACAACTTACTAGTGCATCCCTTTTTGTATTAGCTTTAACATTGCATGCTTATGTATCTATTCTTGTTGCACATATCTTACATATCTTGTGTGTCCCTTTGTCCTTATGTTAGTTTTCCATGAGATTTAGATCTTTAGGTCTTAATCACCCTCTTTGATCTTTTTCATCCTATCTTTCTAACATTTGTACACTTGGACATCTCTTGACGCATATTTATCTACCTTAGAGAGAGTTCAAGTGAAAGTCCATACTCTCACTAAAGTGGGGGCTAAATGTAGTGTAGGAAATTGTATACCTTTACAATTTCACATTATGTTTGGATCCCTTAATTAAGCTCCAAATTTTCCAAATTTTACATTCCAAAGCCTTAATTTACTCATTTTTCGAAAGGGGAACCTATATTTAATTAATGTAAATAATATTTTATTCACCTTGAAATTATTCAAATTTCATATGCAAATGTCAGCTTTTGGAATCTAATTTTCAAGAAATTAGATAAACACCTATAAATACATAGTTATTTTATCAATTCAAACTTGACACACATGATTCAAATTCCATATGAGCAAATATTATTGTCAAGAGCATTCAAGAGAAAATTTTCATTCATTTTGTTGTGGCATTCAAGGTCCTATCATCATGTCCATGCTTATGTGTGTTCATGTAATTTTGTGAAGGCTAATATGAATTGTTGATCCTAAAGCATCCAAGCATTCAAGTATCCAAAAAAAAAGCAAAGCAAGATTTAATTCATTAGAGTGATGTGTTAAATTTCAATCCTCTAAGAGAAGCCATTAAAGGTTTGGCGAGTTGTAGCAAGCAAGTGTTCATTCATCATTCCTTCCATTTATCAATTTTCATTATCTTTCTATCAAGGTTTAATTACCAAACATGGGGTTTGACATAAGGCAAACCCCCATTCACAACAAACAATTTTTCCTATTTGTATGTGCAGATTTACAGGTGAAAGAATGATTGAAAAAACCTTAAGGAGCAATTTTGCAATATTGTCAAAGTTGTCACCATTTCCGTCAAGTTATGAAAACTCAATTGTAGATCTTATATTTGGCTTTCTGACAATGGGACTTGTACAAAACAGTAGCTAATATCTAGTATCTGAGGACTGCCAAGATTGATTTTGGACTCCACATCTAGAGCCCAATCGCCCTAGGGCGAATATGTCCTTCTATAGTCTCATAACATAATTTTTATACCACGTACATCTGTCCAAACTCTTCTTAGATCTTCCTAAAAATTTGTGAATTTAGTTTCTGTAGTTTTGAAATCTTGCATTTTATCATATAGGTCATATAGTTTCACTAGTTTAGTTGCATCAAATCATTTCTAATTAATTCAAAATCCTCTTGTCCTAAAGAAACTGGGGGATTCAGGTATGATTGCTCTCACCTTAAGGTTGAAATTCAATCTCTACACTTTGCAATCCCCTAGTTTCAATGAAATTTGAGGAAAAGAGGGACACTATTAGTTCCTAAGTTCTTTGTATGAAGGACCTAGGATACCCCATTTTGGAGACCAATCCTTCTCTCTCCCTTTTCCCCATATTTCACTTCCAAGGCCTGCCCAAAAATTAATGACATGTATCTATTGGCACAACATCACAAATAACTCCATCCACATAAGAACCAATTTTGAATTCCAGAAGACAAGATTTATCCACCAACACACTATGATCCTTCTTTAACCAAGAAATTTTGCAGGGATTAGATTTTGGAACAAAAGAAAGTTGTGATTTGTTAACCATTTCTTTACTCACCAAATTATTAGTAGATCCCACATCTATGATTGTACTTACATAACTTGTCCTTACATTTGTATTTGGTTCAAAAGACACTTTTCCTCCTCCAATCAGCTTCAAGAAATTCTTTGTCCCTAGACATCAATGTTCTCCTCAACATTAGGTTCTTCCCCAACTTTGCTTTAGCTTCTTCAACCTAAAATTTTTCTTCTTCTTGGACTACCATCATCCTTTTGGGGTTTTTGAGGGAAATCTACAACCTTGTGGGCTTCATAAAAAAAACACTTTAAGGGCTTCTGCTAACTAGAAGATGGTTGTCCACATCCTCTACCCCTAAAGCCCCCCCTTCTCAAAAATCTGGCTTCACGCTCTCATTTGGTTCTTCTTCTTTATTAGACATGGAGGAACTCACTCTTCCTCTGTTTTGGTAGTTATCACTTCTCTTACTCATAAATTTTCCCTTTTGACCTAACTTCTCCTTTGTCCTTAATACACATTCATAAGCTTCATCCAATGTAGGAACTTTCAATAATGCAAGCTGATCTTGAAGTTGAAACTTGAGTCCATTCACATATTGAGCTACTACTTGCTCTTCACTCTCCTATATATTTGTTTGAATTTGAAGTCTCTTGTACTGTTAGTATAAGTAGGTACTAATTGATCCTTTTGTTTCAAATTTTGGAATTCTTTAAACAATTTTTGTTGGTAATCAGAGGGAAAGAATCAAGATCTCAAATGTTTTAGCATCCTAGGTTAAAGCTTAATGTTATATTTTCCTTTCCTTCTCCTTGAAATATGCACATTCTCCTACCACAAGCCTGCATGCAACTTCATCTTGGATGCAGTAATTTTCACTCTTTTTGGATCATCCTCATCAATGTCCTTGATGCCAAAGTACTTCTCCAACTCTTGAACCCAATCTAAAAATACATCTGAATTGAGCTCTTCTTTAAAATTAGAAATATAAACCTTTACCTTGGAACTTTGGCTTTTTAAGGCTTTAATAAGCGTCTCCATAGGGTCTACTACATTGGAAACATTTTATGAAGGATTGCATTCCTTTTGCCTCTTCCTCTCCAATTCACACATACTCCCCTCTAGGCTATTGTTGATTGCTCTAATACCAAAACTGATGCAAAGAGTACATCTACTCTCTCAACCACTCTTCTCAGTTTTGTGACCTGCATGATAGCTTTTAAAAAATCCACAAACAACTAAAGATGCAACACCAACTGATAATATAAAAAAAATTAAATTCAGAACTTAGATCCATTTACACAAAAGGCATGCATAAAAAACAAAGATAGTAAACAACAATCCTCCTTTATCTATTCTCATTGATTTCTCTCCAAAAAAAAATGAATCATAGCCCTCCTACTTTTTCACCCCCAACCCAAAAAATAAACCAAAAACCTTTGCCTCCATACAAGAAGGAAGAATAAGCCAAAAAAGGAGTTGGTCCAAAGTTGATCGCTACAAACCAAAAAAGCATGAACAACTAAAAAAGAAAAGAATTGATGAGTAGTGGGAGTCCACAAGTAATTTGTGGTTACATTTAAAATAGAAGGTATTTGTTGTGCTCGCCTTTTATATTTGTGATAGGACAAACTATTAATATGAAATACTTCAATGTTTGTAATTGCTATCCCAATAGTTATACACATAAGAGCAATATTTTTTCTTTATGATACCAATACTTGTTTGAATTAGTGTCTTATTTTATTAAATGAGCAATTTATTTTATAAATGACACACTTATAGTGGATAGTTATGATATTTTATTTGAGACAAAAAAATATTTATTTCACTTCTCATCAATGTATTTATGTTTTTTTTTAATATAACATCTGTAGATTCTATTTTACCCTATCTACATAATGCTATAAGGCTTGGTTGAAATAATTGGATCCCAGAGTTCTATTCTCGGGTCCAATGGTTGGGTTATCACTTCTTCAATTATATTACCACTGACTCAAAGAAATATGAAGTTCACAACATCCACATAGTGTTTGGGAAGATTTTTAATCGAAAGGAAATTTAACAATGATCTAAATTTCGATGATAATTCTTTTCTTAAAAAATATTCTATTTAGATTAGGAAGAATAATTTGTTATCAATGAAACCTTAGAACTTCACAAATGTCCCAAATTTTTATCCCCGATATGAGCCATGAGAAGGAAGAATCATACAGACATTTGAATCTTGGAGATAGAGAAAGCTGGCTTATCTATTTAAATATTATTACATTAAGATAAACTTGGATACTGAAATACACAGAGATATCTTTAGTTAAATCTCTACAGGGGTTCTTTAAAAATATGTAGAAGCTATTCTCAGACTGAAAAACATGAAATCACTGCATACATATTACCACAATGGAAAAAAATATCTTTACTTAAAACTGTTAGGCGACATTCAACATTCATCCAAAATTGTGTTACATATTATTGAGATATCCCAGTGCCCTCATCCCCAATAATAGATGCATTGTTTGGCTTCTTGAAAGATAAAGAGACACCTGCCAGAATAATTAACAGAGATCGTCGAGAGGGATATCGGCCATAATTCCCTCAGAAAAGCATTTGGAAAGTGACCTTCAACATAGCCCCTGCAGCTCTTTTGGGAGTTTTCCTTTTCCCCACTCATTTGAGTGTTTCTAATTTTGATTTGGGCGGGAGGAGTCAAATTTTAAAAAAAAAACAGTACTTAACTACGTGACTGACCGCAGACTGTTGAGAGCCCCCACCGTAGCATTGACTAAACAGAAACGGAAAACAGGAAAAGGGACAGATTAAAAGGCCCAACATGATCTACCTAAGCAGTCAAAGCTTAGTGTGTGATCTTTAAGCCCGACCCCACAGGTTTGACATTCTGTCAAACATTTCACGTGCCTTGTCCTTCTTTATACATTTGCATATCCGCATACAATAGTGTTTCAAAATGTAATATCTGTATCCTTCAACTATGGTGGCCATAACAGCGAGTGAGCAAGTGGGCAGTTGTAACTACATCATTTGATAAAATCTTCAATCGTCTCGACTTTGATTGTTGTCCATAACCATTTTGACGCAGGCTATAGGACCAAAGAATTTGTATAGTAAGCAGAATGTGCAGTGCCTCAATTCACCCCCATTTTAGGAGAAAGCAAAAGTTATATTTGATTCCTTTGCTATGGGCAAGAAGAAGAGGTTTCAAAACTAATGAAAGCCCTGATATAATGTATGTCGGTAGATAGGAGAGGTTTGGAAACCTTTTAATAGATCTGACAAAGAGAAAGTATTGCTTTATAACGTTGGTGGGCTCTTTGACATCACTTAACCATCGGGTGATTATGAAGGTTTATAAGCCATGCTAATGGTTAAAGGATTGGAAACCAAGTGTTTTCTCTTTTTTTTTGTTTTATTAGATTAATGTTTTTTACTAGAGTTATGAATTGAAAGAAGGTTTTAAAAGACTCTAAACACTTGATTTAATAAATATAATATATGTTGGGATTTTTAGGAGGTTTCAAACTTACATGAAAATTTCGATAAATACTTTAAATTGGATGTGAAATTCATGTCCACCTGTAACAATAGTTTTAAAACTTCACTAAGTTGCTAACTAATACATGAAGAGTTATTATTTAATGATTTTTCCTTCGACATGCATTAAGTTATAAAAGTGGTGTTGACACCTAATAAGGCTCATGGAATCACAAAAAACATCCAATAAAAATATCACAAACTATATTTTCCATTTGAGATACTCTTATCCTATGTTTTTTATTGACCAGGTAAATAATCTAGCAAGTTCATTCCAATTTTGAATAGTATGGGGACTTCAAATCCAAACATGTAGTCTCATTTGAGCATATCTTGTGATTATTGCATTCTAGTGCTAAAATTTTCATTGAGATATCTCCTTCATGCGTTGTCTATAAATATGGAAGAGACTATTGGACTTGCACCTCCATGTCTAATTGTGAGCTATATTGATAAATTATTTGATTAAAAGATAATTGTGAATTGATCACTTTCTCTTCAAAGAGATATGAGCATTGAATAATGTTGAGCCTTTTCATGAACTAGGAATCAAGCCTATGACCTTCTATTTGCTACTAGAGTGCTCAACCACTAAGCTACTGGTCCCTTTATGGCCAATCCAAATTTTCTCCAAGTGTAGCTTATTTACAACACCCCCCTTAAGTCACATTAGAGGACTTGGGGACTACTAGCATAGCTTAACTTTGATATCATATTTATCTTTTTATGAACCAACTAGGACTCAAACCTAGGACATTCTATTTGTTGCTAGACTATTGTAACATTGAGCTCTTAGCCCTTTGTGTCCATCTTTCATTCGGGTGTTACTTATTTCCAACACATAATAACTTGTGATCAAGTATCAAACTTTTGAAAGTAACTTTTCTTAAAACATGTATTGCTACAATAGAACTTAATCCAATTCATCTTTGTTCTCAAATAAATCACTAGACAAAGAAGATATAACAATACGGTGTAGGAAACATGTGATAACATTTTGTGACCAAGAATGACATGACATAAAGACTTGACACATGATGATCTTTATCAATTTGATATTAAATTTTTTGAATTTACAAAAATAAGACACATGAAAAAGACATCGATAGCCTTGATGTGGACAACAAATCGTGAAAAAATGTTAGATGTGATCCATTCTCGAAAAGGATACTTCAATTGTATTTCCTTTAACCATTGTATTTCGTCCTAATACTTTGACTAATGGGGAGAATATAAATCTTATTATTCCCCCTTCACTTGAGGAGCTAAATAATTGCTTTCTAATGATTGTGACTCACATGGTTAATAGTCTTTGGAGCCACCATTCATTGGCCTTATCTTTCCTTTTTCCGAGGTGGCATGTTTGGGGTTTTTTGTGACTTACATATTTTAATGGGGTGGTGGCAGTTGGTGCATGACATGGGTTTGTTCTGCAAACTCCTATTTGAGTCTATTCTAAATTGCTAACAATATGGAGAATAAAGCTTTTTGCAGCGTGGGAGAAAATCAGACATCAGATTATACAACTAGATCATATTAAATTTCTGTCCTATTTGCGGAGGAGAGGAATTGAGACAGTTGGAGAAGTGAATGCACACACGCTTGAATGGACGGAGAAGACAAAGCTGGCGGCGAGGAGGATGAATGGTCTACGGAGGAGATTGATGACGTAGTTAGGATTAAATTCTAACGGTTTTACCGAAAGAACGATAAATTTCTTCCAAATCTCCTCAAACAAGAAAATAGAAATATAAATGCGAAGCAGTTTATTTGAAGTCTGCACATTAGGCAATAAGCTTAATGTGTCACTTGTCAGCAATTTAAAGTACAATTTTGCCTGTTCGACACGATTAAACTGGATATAATGTCTAATAGCTGAGTATGTTGTATTGCCTTCACTATTTTATAGGTGCATTTAAGATTCAATCGAAAGGAAAATGCTTTTTGTTTAGTGTAAGGGAAAATAATTATTGTTTTAGAGTTGTTGGAATTAATCCCAACTACCTACCTTCCGTTACTCGTCGGCTGTTCCTTCATTCTCTCCGCCGTCGTATATTTGTTCAAGCGTGTGAACTGTCTTTGTTGAGCTCAGATCCATATCTTTTTCTCCACTCATTCTCTCCATCAGGACAGTTTTGAATATGAAATAATTGCGTGATTTTATTCTTATAATCTTCCCACACGCTTCACCAATTTGGCATTAGAAATTTTACTATGGTTATTGAAGGAAGAGGCAGAGAAGAGAAACAGAGAACAAAAGAACAGAGATATAACAACAAATGATTTATGTTTTATATATTTCAAAATATACAATCTTCAAAATATAGATATAACAACAGACGATTTATGTTTATATTTTAAAATATACAAACTTCATTACATCGTAAACATCTATGAATCCAATACACAGAGTTGTTGCTTTTCCAGAGCACTTCAGAAAATAAAATTAAAATGAAGTTTACCTGTTTGCTGACTGTTCAGACTGTTGCTAGAACAAAAGATTACTAAGTTCAAAGTATATCTTCGGCAAGGAGAAACCCAAAACAAAACAATAATTACAATTAATTTCAAAGCTTTTTGAAGCGTGTGAGAAAATCAGAGATTAGATTATACAATTAGATCATATTAAATTTCAGTCATATGTGCAGAGAATGTGGATGAGAGGATTGAGGTAGAGCTAGAAAAGTGAATGTACACACGCTTGAATTGACGGCGAGGAGAATGAAGGGTCTACGGAGGAGATTAATGAAGTAGTTGGGATTAAATTCCAACAGTTTTTACCAAAAGAACCATAAATTTCTTCTTAATCTCCTCAAGCGAGAAAACAGAAATATAAATGTGAAGCACCTTTATTCAAAGTCGGCATTGAGCACCAAAAGCTTTGGTAGAAAGAGATACAACTGACAGATTTATCTTGTTGGCACTTTAAAAGCTAAACTTTATGTGTTACTTGTCTACAGTTTAAAGTACAGTATTTTGCATGTTCGACACGATTAAATTGGTTTTAATGTCTAATAACAGAGTGTGTTGTATTGCATTTTAACCATTTAATAGGTACATTTAAGACTCAATCGACTGGGCAGAGAATTGTTAAGAACAGGAAAATGCTTTTTGTTTAGTGTAAGTTAAACCTTATTGCTTTAGATTTGTTAGTATTAATCCCAATTACCTATAATTACTCTTGTTCATTCATTATCTCCGCCGTCATATATCTGTCCAACCGTGTGAGCTGTCTTTCTCCAACTCCAATCCATATCTTTCTCTATACTCATTCTCAGCATCAGGACAGTTTTGAATATGAAATAATTGCATAATCTTATTCTTAGGATCTTCCCATGCTGCAGCTTTAATTGTAATTAATTTCCTCTTTGTAATTGCTCTTTGTGCAAAGTATATAAAAAGAAAGAATAGAATAGAAAGAAGACAAGAAAAGTGTTTCGCTGTAGCGACAGTTGAAAACAGCCAACGCACAAGGGAGTTTGATTTTCAGTTTTTCGAAGACAACAGAGAAGCAGGTCTGTGTTTGTTTTATGATATATGAAATAGAAATCATCTCCTCTGCCTCTTCCTTCAAGATTGACTTGCATGTTTTAGTAATTGGAAATGGAGGAGAAGCCTATTGTTGAAGAACGTGGATATAGTGTTCTTGATGAATATTGTAAGCAGTTTCATCACATGGAAACCGAATTGACTATAATTAAATCAGAAAATAAGGAATTAACCGAAAGAAACAAAAAACTAGCGGAGGAGTTCCAAGAAGCTAAAGAGCAATCTTGTAAGCAGATTCAAAACATGAAAGCCGAACTAGGGAGGTCGGATTCGGTAAATAGGGAATTGGATAAAAGAAACAAAAACCTAGAAGAGGAGCTTCACAAGGCTAAAGAGCAATGTTTTAAGCAGTTTCTTGACATGCAAACCATATTAGTTAAAACTCGATCCCAAAATAAGGAACTGGCTGACCGAAACGACAAACTGGAGGAGGAACTCCACAAGGCTAAAGTAAACGAACAATTGAGCGAAATAAATCATGAACAAACAAGAAATAAGCTGAAGGGATGGTGTACAGCATTAGCTGCAATGAAGGAGGAATGTGATGGAATATGCCAGCAACAAGAGTATTCAGGATTGGCTACACAACTTTCTAGAAGGAAGAAATATGTTCTTAAAATTTACGAGATCAATGACTACATGAATTGCCCACTTTGCTTGAAAGTATGGAATCCATCAGGAGAGCACAATGTCTGGTATGTTATACAAGCACATGGGTCTCAAATAGAACTATCATATTATTTTTTAAGCGGACTAGTCTATGTTTTGTGCCGAATGATAAAACAATTTCTGTGGCATGGGGCCATATGATCTAATACGGCACTTTATAGTATTATGTACTGGAATTTTGGCAAGTAGGTAGACTAAAAAACTGGAATTTTGGCAAGTAGAATAAATTTTTTAGACATATATGCTGCTTTAATTTTATAACCGGGGAAAATAAGAGCCGTCATGTTTTTCTCTACTTTCAAACACGTTGTTTGAACTTTCCATATCGTTAAACATAAAGGAAGAATTCTAATATTTAGAATTATGGAATTCCAGTTCTCTTTCCTGTGGCCATTTTTTTTGGCAGATCATGCATAACACAATGGATTAATAAAACTGGAACTTAGGGTTCGTCTACGGTAAGTCGAATTTATTCAGATAATTTTTCCTATTTATGTCAGTCTATTAGTTTTTCAATGAAATTAATTTTTATGTAACTGATTACAGTGTCCACTATGTTCGAGTAAGGCCACATTAAAAGAAATAAGAAATCACTGTGCATCACAAACGTACGGTTTGATTTGTTCTCTCTCTCCTATCGATCAAAAAGTATGTCTGATCTATTTATAGTAGTAATTTTGTTTTGAAATTCTCAAACTATAAACAATAGTGTATCGAAATTGTGGAAATTAATACTCTGTTTTACCGGAATTTCAACGCACTAACATCGGTTTTTTTGTTTTACAGGTTGGAAGATATCTGACTATATTTAGCTTCAATTTTGGAAATGTGAAGCTTTACTCAAATGCGAGACACTGTTATAAGTGGGTAATCCGGGCCATTGTAGGATTTAATTTTGAATTGTCTAGGAAAATGATTTTAATTCACAGAAAAAATGCCACATTTCACCTATTTTAAAAAGGACATACATATGCTATTATGTATAGCGGAGAGGAGTTTGTAGTCGTGTCACTGGACATCTTTATTTGTTTTTCCAGTATGTCGTTGGCATTACTTTTGAGCTTTGGAAAATGCACTTTTTTCGAACTTTTGCTGCCATATTTATGTTGCTGGCAAACAAATCCTTCTTCCAATAAATATTGCTACAGATCTTGATGTTCCCAAATATCTGAGATTAAAAGGTTGAAATCAGGGCAGGGTGTATATGGGCTTCAAAATCAGTTTTTAAACTCTGGCTGGTATTGGGAAGTGAGAGGAGATCATACAGTAAAATACTCCCTAAAAGCAATCTTTCTGTATTGTTGTACTTGAAATATATTTATTTATAGCTTAAAAAACTAAAAAAATCACTCTAGTACTTATAATTTGTTTATAAGTAATGCCAAAAAAGCCAATGCAATCAGTTTAAGAATTTGTTTTATATGTTTAACTTTATTAAATATCAATGCTATTCTTTTTTTTCACACTTTTTAGAGTTACAAATCTCATTTTTCAGTTCACAATATTTCGAAGAGAAAAGACATTTTTTTTTTTTATATGTTTGACTTCATTAAACATCTGTTACTTTTTATTTTCACATGATCTTAGAGCCACCAGTCTCATTTTTCATCTTACAATATCTCAAAGGTAATGGACAATTTATCAAGTCCCATCAACAAGAACAATTTATCGAATCACATCTGCAAAGGATAATTTATCAGGTCACGCCAGCAAGTATTCTTATAAGACCTTTGAATGTAAAAGACAAAGAGATAGCATTACATGGGTGACATTACATCTTTTTAAAAAGGTTGAGTGTGAAGGGTTTAATTTTTGGAAGCTGAAAATAAAATAAAAATGTTTTTATTGATTTGTTGGAGCTAATAGAAAATAGAGATTCTATGTCAATAAATCAAGTGATTAGAAGTTTGGGATTAGTTGAATCAAAATAAATTTGTAGATTAGATCCAAGTGGGAGATAAGGGATTGTAAGTTAGTGATCAAAATATATTCAAGTGGAATATAAGAGTTTTTATGTTAGATCCAAGTGGGAGATAAAAAAATTGTATGTTAGATCCAAGTGAGAGATAAGAGATTGTATGTTAGTGAAATTTGGGATTAGTTTATTTGAATGTATGAATTTTTGGAAGCTGAAAATAAAATAAAAATGTTTTTATTGATTTGTTGGAGCTAATAGAAAATAGAGATTCTATGTCAATAAATCAAGTGATTAGAAGTTTGGGATTAGTTGAATCAAAATAAATTTGTAGATTAGATCCAAGTGGGAGATAAGGGATTGTAAGTTAGTGATCAAAATATATTCAAGTGGAATATAAGAGTTTTTATATTAGATCCAAGTGGGAGATAAAAAAATTGTATGTTAGATCCAAGTGAGAGATAAGAGATTGTATGTTAGTGAAATTTGGGATTAGTTTATTTGAATGTATGAATATTTCTTTGAAAGTCATTTCTTTTTATTTGAAAAATGCAAGATACCCACATAAATATGTTCAAAGTTTATTTTTAAATATAAGTTTTTTAGAAATAAGCTCGCAACATAAGCTGCATGTGGTCAATGAACAAAAGATGTAAAATGTAATGATAGTTTTTGGGAACTCGTCATAATCCTATTTAAGATTGGTAGTAGCTCTTAACAGTCAAATCAATTTAATTTTTTGTGATGTAATAACATTACCATTTTTGGATTTTGTGTGCAGTGGGTTGCTCATGTTTCTTTAGCAGGTTATCTCCCTTGCAGCTCCTATTAAGGTGTAGGCCACTCCTATTGAGGTGGAGTTGGGTATGTTGGAGAGTCTTTGTTGTTGTGAATAAGGTATTCTTGGTGACTTCTCCTATAGACGCGGAGAGACAAGTTAGATGATGGGGTTTCTTTGCTCCATCAACATTGTTGTTGTTTATTGTTGATAAATTGGTTTTTTGAGTGACAGGTTTGTTGTGGGCTAGCTATCTCAAGGAGTGTTGATGGGCTAAGATTTTTTCTAAGCGTGATTATGACACTTTTTTGGGTTTGGTGGTTTGGGTTTTAAGTCCCATCAAAACTTGCTTGTAAGGGTTTTAGGCCCCTTTTGCAGAATATATACTCTATTCAACCTTTAGGGTGGCTATTGTTGATGGATTACTAATTTTGTTTGTAGCTTTGTGGGTGCCCTGTAGGCTTGGTTTTGGTTTGAACTATTGGTTGGGAGCCTGTTTTATATTTGTTGTTTTGTTTAGGTTTGATCTGTTAGTCAAGAAACTCGTTTCATGATATTGTATGGGATTAGGGTGTATGGGATCAGAGCCCCAAACCCTAATTTTTTAATAAAAGCATTACCATTTTAAGAGATAAAACATGCATGAGATGTAAATGATATCAACATGTCACATCCCCTAATAATGACATCTAAGTTGGACATAGCAAATGGAGAAAAATAATTAAAAATAAAAAAAATTGAAAATTCCTTTTGAAACAAGAAAATAGATGGGGTGAAGAAGTCAATAGACATTAATGGAGGTGACTTCCTCTATTCTATGTCAGCGTGCTACATACGTTTAATAAAAATGGCATAGGTATGGTGGGATTGGTTATAGGGTATGGCGTCCTCGAACCATCCAAATGACAAGTCACGTGTGAAAGTGGTACTTAGGAAAATATTAACACTCGTGATGCCCCCTTAACAACTCATTCAAGTGTGCTTTAGAAGTTAGAGAGCGAAAATGCATGGAGGAATCAATGCAAAAACTGGCATGGAATAAATAACATGAAGAAAGTGAGGAGTAAGTTGGAGAGTTCACAATCATAGCCATTATTCTCCTTGCCTCAACCAAAATGAGAGTTTTGGAACATGTTTATGGACACCTATGAAATCACAATGGATAGAAGATTTTCACCAGAAGAGATTCACAATGTCTTGAAAAAGGAAAAGTCATAGAAAGGATGCAAGTAGAATCCAAAGTGAAAGCATGAAGAAATGAAATTTGGAAGGGCGGTGAGATCTCTCAAGGAATGCATAGGTTGCAGGATTCCCACAAAATCAATTCATTGAAGAGGCCCTTCACAATTTTCACCCTCTAATAATTTTAGGATTTCAAGTGGGTGCAAGATTGGATGAAAAGAAAGGAAAATTTTATAATTGTTTGGTTGAGAAATATCTTCGAGCTAAGTACATTCATTTTTCACTACTTTTCTAAAATAGTGTTTAACTTAGACTTATTTACTCTTACAATTGAAAAAAATAAAATTAGGTGGATTAATTGCTTGTGTTGTCATCTATCATTCTGTAAGATTTTTGTCAAATAGTTAATTTTTCTTATGCTTGCCTTCACTTTCTTTTAAGAAAAAATTGTTAGACAGTTCACGTTCTTGTGTGTGACTTTTCATTTTGAAATATACATACTTGGGCAATTTTGTTGTTAGAAGAGTTGGATCAAGTTCTCTCACTCTCTCTCTCCACACACATAGGGTAACATGTATGCAAAATGTGAAAGCCTAGACATGTAAATTGTCTGGAAAAATGGTTGACTTAACGTGGTTTGAGAAAATTCCTAGGTAGTTCTGTAAGAGTTATCGTGTATTTGAGAATAATTAATTACTTTAATTAGTTATTATTCTAATTCTCATGCACTTAAGCTAAACTTAGGTTTTCTTTATTAGTTAACTCAATTTTTTATTTATGTTAACTACAAAGCAAATATTAGATCAATTCGTCTCATCACACAAGATGTTGACACTTGTCATGATCTAATCCCTTTTCATTAGGGTTGCTCTTATAAATCATTCATTCTCTCTTGTAATTATTCATTCTGTAAGTATTTTATTTTTGAGAAATATCAAATCTTTCTTTTGTAGAGCTCTTGGGTGGAAGGTGTTTTGTTCATTGTTTGATCATGTGGCTCGTGTTATTCACAAATCTAACATGGTATCAGAGCGAGGATTTAGTGAAACCCTTCTCCATTTCTAAGCTATTTTCTCATCTAGGGTTACAAGTTCAAATTTGGAATTTTTAATAGTGTTTTTTTGCAATTTTTGGAGGTGGGAAAATTTTTAGATCACTTTGGTGCAAAACATACCTCACCATTGTGTCTGGGGCAGCCAAAAACTTAAACATCGACTGTCATTTCATGAAAATGAGAAAAAAAATTAGAGGAATTTTTTTTTGAGGCACGATTTACAAGGTTACAAATTTGTACAATGATATAGAATCTGTATAGCGTACAGATCTAGACACTGTATTATAGTGCCATTAATTTGTTGGTTCAAAAAAATTCACAGAGGCTTAAAAAAAATCGCAGTTTCTTGGTTTTTTTGACTAGTTAAATTTTTTTATGCATAAACAAAAGAAAAACTCTTTTTCCAAAAAAAGGGCACTTTTTTTATTTAGGCGTAGGTTTTAAAAAAACATGTGATTTGGAATATTCTTTCATTCAAACTATGATAAATCAAAATGTAAGTGTCCCTTTTTAACAATATTCTTTGCATTAGCTTTTATGTGCAACCCCTGTTCCTAGCCATCAGCCCCCACGTGACCAAGAGTTTGACTTTTTAAGCCCCTCAGATCACCTCCCAAGGCCTAATTGTGCAACTTTCACAAAATCAGGTATATCTTGGGCATACAAACTCCATTTTTTGAAAACTTTATATCATCGAAAAGCTGGTTTCGAGCCCATTCCAGATCTAGAGGTTATTCTTTTAGATATTTTACTAGAAATTTTATACATTCAGTTGAAGAAAATCATTCTATTCTACACTTTCAGGGCCATAACTTGGGCAAACAAACTTTGTTTTTTGCAAACGAAATAGGCATTGGAAAGCTCTTTCAATGCTCTATACAACCATGTAGTCCAATTTTCCAGAATATTCACAAGGTACACAAGGATCTCTCTAATGTGATTTTTTATTTTTAAAGCCTTTCTTCTCTCAAAGTTGTATTTGGGTTTAGTTTTTCCTATTGTGGGGGGGTATATTTCATGCTTTCGGTATATATACATCTGAGATTAGAAATCCTTTACCATACATTGCTTTGAAAACAACTATCATGGCAAACACCTATTCATTTGAACGTCTTACACCACACAACTATCATACTTGGAAACCTCATATGAAAAGAATGCTCATGTCTAGAGGGGTTTATGGTCCACTTTGGATGAAGTATAGCAAGCATTGACTTGTCCATTTGACATATTTCAACATAGGAACAAGACAAATGAGGGCGATCTTGAAAGTTTCTATATGATAATCTCATGCTATTTTATCACAAACATTGGAAACAAATAGATACATCCCTATCAGATGCAAATAGATAAAATTCCTAAAGGATTTGGTAGACCCTTTAATGAATTTTACCTACAGCTAGGAATGAGCAGTACTTCATATCACTATACTGTAATTAGAGGTGTGTCAAAACTTGTAAATATTTATGTTCTTTGTCAGGTACTGGCGACTCACTAACATCAAAGGTGACCTAAAAAAAGTACCAGTGCCTTATCTAAGGGCAAAAAATTCACATATGCAACAACACATCTAATCAGAGTGATTGAAGATGAATAAATGAACCTTGTTTCCTTTATTCATAATTCGAAAGCCAAGATTACAGAGGAGACCAATCTAAGAACTTGCAATTATCATTCATATATCTTTGCTATTCTAGAAGAATTAATCTTATTACAGATCTAAATACATTCTTAAGACTTAACACTAATCTATTTTTCTATGCTTGAAATTATTAGAATTACTCATACATGAGCTCAAAAATTTCTTAACCATCAAAATACCCCTATAATTGGCTGTGAATTACTATTTATAGAAAAAATGGGAGAAACAAGCATCAAGCCAAATTATAATTAATGTCACATTTACATTTGACATACATTTCAATTTCAGTTTCAACATTCCCTAGGTAGTTATATTTGCATCCTTTGAAAGTGGGGGGAGAACATATAAGACAAAACTTATTTGCACATGTTGAAGAATATACATCCACCTTTCAAAAGACATCTTTCAATTGTTGCAACACCTAACCAAAATATCTTCTTCGTGAACCAAAAGTATTAACCATGTGCATGGCCCATCAACAAAACTTTAAAATCATGAAAATCAATAGAAAGATAAAAACTGATTCATCCAAGTCAACACTTGCGCCACCATTCTCCATGATGGAGAGAGAACAATATTTTTGTAATACGTCAACAAAAGCCTAATCTATATTGTTTTTAGTCTATGCATTGTTTCTCTCCCGTCCATTAATCATCATGGTGGCAAGCTTCAAGACCAAAATTATACTCACCACCCCACCATTGCAATTCAATCCTCCAGTATGTCCAAGTATTTTCTCTTCCAAGCCTAGAACTCCTCTTCAGTGGGACAATTCAATTTCATGACACTATCAAATTTTCGTTTGTAAGGAAAATACTTGGTAACAACTTGATTGGCTTCCTTATCAAACTCTGCTAAGACAATCTCTGCATGTGCCAACATGCCCATGTTCCTCTTTAGTGTACACCCATATCATTCCCATGACAAATTGAAGTAGCTTGACTTGAAATGACATCATTAGTTTCCTTTCTCCACTTCTGCAAGGTTTTTATACTACCATCATCCCTTAAATTAGATTGGAGGAGACCATGATGTGCTTCATGAAAGTTCTTTACCAATTCCCTCATCCTAGTTTCCAAAGGCTCAATATTTCCCCTGAATTCCTTAATCTCATTTATAATAGTAATGGTGGACTTAAGCTTATCAAGGGGGTCAACATCCTGCGTGGCTCCAATATACATCATTCTCAACTCTTGCAACCTAGGGATCCATGTTTCCATAAACAGAATAGCTCTCTCCTTATCAAATGTTGCCAAAATTATTTATAGTAGACTGCATGGAGGAATAACTATCATGAATGTTGTTTAATCTATTATTTAACCCCCTATTTAAGTGCTCCAAGACTGTAGTGAAAACCTTCATATTACTGACAAAGATTTCCCCATTGTGATTTTCATATTTTTCTTTGTAATCACTTAGTCTGAAAGCTTAAGTAACTCCTCCTTGCTAGCACCTTCCTCTGCTTGTGGTACTTTAGATGTGTTTGGCTCTACCATTGAAATGGGTATAGTTCCCATATTATATGGCACAATTTCCCATGAGGAACTTGTGGTAGGGGTATAGTTATCAGGTGTTGGTTCATGTGAAACAGTAGGGGATGCAACATCAATCTCCTTTTATTCTCTTGGTTGTAAGTTTTGCAATTTCTCCCTCAATAATGTCGTCTCTATTTGCATTTGCATATTTTGTTGTTTAGTCTTCCCATAATCAACTAGCAAGTAATTGTATTGTTTCTTGCATTTTTCTTTTTTTTGTAGTTATTGACTCTACTGTGGCTTTTGTAAACTAAGCAATATGTCATGACATTGTTTCTGCCTCAAAAGATGATGTCTTTGACACTCTCTTTATTATCAGGCCTCCCCTGTAGTCTGGTGCAGGCTCTACAATGTTAGGCTTCCTTGTGCTTGGGTCTATGGACCATATGGCTAATGCATCCCACTGCTCAATAAAAGTTGATCCTTGTAGTACAATTGTAGCTTCTTCTAAATTGTAGAGTGGTCTTCTACATCTCTTTATCGTATTAGAAGAAATAGAAGAGACCAAATCCCACTCTAGTAACAACAAAACACCACTATTTCTTACTAATTCATTGCCTTCTGCTGCAGTCATCTATGAAATTTGGCTTTCATTTCTTTTAGGACCTAGGCTTGAATAGTTGACTCTAGCAACTCTGGATGAAAACTTCTTTGCTTAGCTACATTAGTAACATATTCATCCTTCTTAACCCTATAGGAAAATTCCATGAAAGCCTGGGATTTTACAAATGAATCATCATCCATGAATTTTGTGCACGCCTCCACCCTAAGATCATCAAATTTGTTTATCCCAGTGAGGTCAACCTTGCTCAACCTCATACCCAAAAGTTACAACACAATCATTGTAGGTGTAGGGTGCATTCCCTATTGCATTTCATGCTTAGACACCCAAATCTCTTCATCAGGGGGTCAAATTTGGCACTGGAGAAGGAGGTCCTCGATCCTCTTGTTGAGAGTGAGAAACTACTACATCATATTTCTTTGCTTTTTTATTTCTCCTTATGAAATTTTTTATCTTTTGTTCCTTAGGAGGTTTGTATGTAGGTGTTTCTTCCATAACAAGGATTTCTCCTCCACCCTGTTCCTCCTCCATATGGCCCTTCTCTTTTTCTTGCATCATTCTTTCACCTCCAAGGTGACCAATCAATGTTTCTAAGTTCCGGAATACATATTCCACTCTGCATTATATTAGGGATGTTTGCAAGAGCAATGAATTTAGGATCTTTTTCCTTTTCCTTTCTTTGCATTTTGTTAAAAGTAATCCACTTCACTTTTCTATTCTCTTGCTCCACAAGATCAAAGATGTTCCTTATTATATCTTCAAGGTACTAGAAAATATGCACAAACTTGGAACTCTTGTTCCTTTCCTTTAACCAGGCCATGAAACCTTCAAGATCATGATACTCTCTTGTCACTTCTCTCTTCACGCGAAAAGTTTTAAGTATATCATTTACTTTATTCCAACCCCCTTTAATCATTATAAAATCAGAGAAGCATGTATACGAGGGGAAGAAAGTTCCCTTTCCCTGATCCAAATTTTTTGTTTCTCCACACTTCCTAATTGATACATCACCTCAAGAAACCCAACTCTTTCTGGTACACATTTAGGCAATAAGTGAGGTGCAACAGTGACACATACACTCTCAAAACTGTATATGTAGGATAAGGGATAACATCTCCTCAATTATGACTAACCCCCAATTCAAGCCTCATATCTTTAGGTCTCAAGAAGTCATGTAGGGCCTTGGGGAGTCTTGGAACATTCATAACCAAGGATCTTCTCAACTCAGAGGCAAACATATTTTCAAATATCACAAAATCAAATGTTCTATCATCCTTATCTAAGATGGTGGTCCAACATTGGACAGGAAACTCAAAATTACCCTCCTTATCCAGTGTCATATTCTACCCAAAGATGCATCTTTGAATAGAAACATGTGCATGAGTAGTGAATACCAACTGAATCTTACCCCATCTCACTCTTCAACTTTACCAAATCCTCATGAATTTTTTCTGTAAGAAACCATGCATAATCATATATTGTGTAATACTGAGGGTGTTGTATATGTGCCTCCATATGCATCCAAGCCATGAGCATTCCAGTAACTGGGTCATAGCCAATTATTTGACAAATGGAGTAGAAAGTTCTTTAGAAGTAAGGGAAAAAATAAGTGAAAGGATAGGGCTCTTTATCAAATGGTCCCAGTGTAACCCTACAACCATTAATCTCTTCTAGATTTTTTTTTGAAATATATGGACCTTGAATGCATGTTTAGTTTTATCATATTCTTCCCTAAGAGACTTTTCATCAATTTTAGTCATATCATCACTCTACTTGCTGAATTTGGAAACACAAGCAATTTCTTCCTTGGTGACTTTAATAACCACGTCAATTTCATCAAAGGACCTCACAGTTCTAGTCACTGGGTCATAGTTGACAACTATTGCTTAGTAACAAATCAATATCCAAGTATACATTTGACACAATCAATTTTCCTAAGTTGAGGTTCCAAGGGTTACCAACTGGAACACCACAGTTTTAGTGACTGGGTCATAGTTGACAACTATTGCTTAGTAACAAATCAATATCCAAGTATACATTTGACACAATCAATTTTCGTAAGTCGAGGTTCTAAGAGTTACCAACTGGAACACCATAATTCCTATTTCCAAACTAGCCACATAACAATTCCCACCCAGTGTAGGGCAATTTGGCATCCCTAATAGTACAATTTTTGTTGACTCTAGGCTCTCAACTACTTGTGTATCCTTAAAAAGCAATTGAACTTTGGGTTTTTCATTGGTCAAGGGTGGCAGCTAGTTAGCTAGGTCCTTACTCAAAGGTATTTTAGAAGTAGAAGCTTCCTCCTTTGATGAAGACATTCTCGTTTTAGGGGCCATGACTCAAGGGTTTTTATAAACAGGGATTTCTGGTTGCACAAAAAAATCTATATCTCAAACAAGGGTTTGACATAAATTATAGCAATTCAGGATTGACTAAATATTCTTAAAAGAACAAAAAACCTTAAAAGAAATGTAAAACCAAGAAAATCTTGATGACTGAATGACAGAGAAAGTATAATTGAGAAAGTTTTAATAATTTCAAAGGTGGGATAATATACCAACTTACTGGCTTGGTGTAAGCTTAAAACCCTAACTCTCGCATCAAACTGGCTTGAAAATTTCAGCACAAGATTCTCTGCACATGTAGAATGCTTTTACCAATCCACAACTGTGCTTTAAAACAAGTTTTAAAGACCTTACAACTCTTAACTCGGTAGCTTGACATTCTATCCACCATTATGGCTCACTTGCCCTTGATTTCAACTTCGAATGTCGTCTGTTGATTTTGCAGCAAGATGAAATGATCACCAGTTCAGATTGAGTTAGCCTAGTTTGAATAAGTTGACTATGCACAACCATTTCCTTCATCAAATCCAATCAAGCCATGTTGAGAAACTTGCTAGTGATTAGCAGGCTCCATCATCACTTTGTCATTGAAGCAAGAAACCACATGTCATCTTCCCCTCTCCCTAATGAATACTTGTGTGTCTTAACACAATCCCTCATGCCCATACAATACTTGTGAGTCTTAACATGAGCCCCCATGCCCATACAAATAATCCTTAGGTACACTTCAACGGATGCGATCAAAAGATCCTCTAGTTATTACATGTGCTTTTGAAATTCCTTTTTGTAACCCGAGATTTAACCCCTTCAATATTTGGTGAAATATTTCATTAATACTCCTTCATTCCATAATGTTTAATCCTTGGCTTAAGTAATGACACGTGGCATTCTCCCACTTCCCCGTTAAGAGATGAGAGGTAGAGGTGGGTGTCCCATGAGATGGTAGGGATTGTTCAAGATTGACCCACATTACCCCTCCTCAACCATTGATCTCACCAAACAAAGAGTATTCCCTCTGTAAAACAAACTAGGTCCCATTGACATATGTCATTTGCTCGCTACCGCATGAAAAATTTTAAATGCAAAAAGAAATTGAACGAGTAAGTAGGGAACAGTCCTGATACAACTGTGTTACTCTACCACCAATGTTGATCTGATCCATCTCATCGCCCTCTAACTTTTAAACGATGTTGGCCTCTTATGTACATAGGATACATGGCACTTGCTCGCCATCTTGTAACAATATTTTAATGTGAAACAAAATCAGACGGGGGCATGTGGAATGGCCATTATGTGTTCTCATTGATCAAATGGTCCTCATAAAGTAAGAAATCTACACAGGTCAATTTGTTAGTTTTAAAAGAGGGGCCCAACTAAGCACACAGTGGATGAGGGAAATAAGGGATAAAAATGAAACCCTAGGTCAAAGAGGAAAAATTAAGCCAAACCTAAGACCTGACTTAATTTTAGACATATTTTGACCTGCATTAATATAGAGAATTTTTTTAGATACAATGATGGGCAACAACTGGGATAACTAGGATCAAGGGACCAGTTACTTCATGGGCTCTGATGACATAGGATGTAACTTAAAAGACTGGTTACCAGAGATAAAGGGGTCAACAATGAATTAGAACATTGGAAAAGACACATGCCTAAGGGTTACTTGGGAAGGTTTTGAGCAATATAAACAAAAACCTAAGCCCAGAGAGATGCATTTAACCAAAAATTATAGAATTTTGAGATGGAACATGAAGCATCATTAGGGGTTCCATCAGATGCATTGGGTGTTGTGTTTACCTTTCCTACTTTTGAGGTTTTCTGTGATTGTTTGACACATGAACAAGAAAAGTTGGTTCAGTTTGAATCTCTTTCTGGTTCCAAAAATCATGCATTGGTAGCACAAACATCTAAAGGAAAAGAAAAGAACAAAAGCCAAAGATAAATACTTCATCAGGTAGTGAGTGTTCCTCCAAAACATCACAGAAGTCAGAACAAAAACCTCAAACCACTCCTTGGTATGATAAAACTTCCAAGTCTGGTGAGTCTTCCTCCAAGATGAAGAATAAATTAGGTGAAACTTGTAGTTTTTGTGGTAAGTGTAAACAAATATTTTGGCACCCTAATACTCTCTTGCACTTCTCGGGTTTTTCACCTAGAAGGAGAGAGGTAGGCCAAAATGGGCAATGTCTACACTCAAGATTAATGAAAATATGGATGAAATGTGTCTAAATGTAATGTTTGAATGCAAGAAATGACTAATTAATGCAAAACTAAAGAAATGTAGCTTTTTTGAAAACACATTGTGATATGCAAAATCACCTAAAAATGAATGTAAATTGTAACAGAATTTGATGAAATTGAATGTGTGTACCTAAGAATTTGTTGAAGACTAGAAATGACTTTTGAAATGTTGCTGATGTTGAAATTTTTCCCGCAATGACTCATTCGCCATTTTGGGAGGATTAGCCCTAGATCAGGGAAACTGCTACGGAGCTTGTTTTAGACAAATGGGTATCTAAAAATGCACAAAACCAAAATCAGGCCTAGCAATGGGACTCATTCACCACTAATGGTGAATGAATCCACATTTGAATTTTTGAAGATTCAAAATTGGACACATGAGCCTTCGTTCTGCACTTTCTACTTCTACAGGTGTCTGGTTCTCAAACTGTCAAATTCGGGCCTAAAGGTGACTTTTTGTGGGTATTTTGACGTATCCAATGAAGAGATGACTTGAAAAACTTTGCAATGCAATCTTCAATGATTTCTAAGCCTCCAAGATGTCTAAATCTACAAACACACAAGACAAGAAAGAGAAATGTTAGATGTTAGGGCATGGGGGTTTTCCTTGGCCAAACCCCTTTTAGGTAATTAAACCAAATGACTAAATAACATGAAACATGAACATGAAATGAAGGGATTAATACCTTGCCATGATGATATATCTTGGATTGCTACAACAATATGAAGAATCTACCCTTGAATGTCTGAAAAGTGCTATCTTGATGACTTAGAATGATCAAAACCCTAGCTTGCTTGAGAAGAATAATGAATGAATAAGATGTAAATTAGAGTTAAGAGACTTATATTTATAGGAAATTCACCTTATTTTCCTATTAATTGGATCCCTAAGGTTGACATGGAGAAAAATTAAACTTAAAACCTATTTTTTCTGCTCAGACCCCAAAAATGACTCAAATGGGACTCATGCACCATCAAGGGCGAATGGGTCCCACCTGTATGGGACTAATTCACCCCTAATGGTGAATGGGTCCCATAGGGGTAATTTTTGCTATCTAGGATGTTGGGAAGTAAGAAAATTAGGTTTATATGATGACTATGTTGGTTATTTCATCAAATTATGCCTCAAGATGCACAATATGGGGTCATAGGGGCCTATTAATGACGATGTAAATCTTAATTAGGGCTTGGGACATAGAATTCAATGTGAAAGTGTAATTAAATACAATTTACAACACTAAAATGAGGTCCTCATAACCTAGAAAGGCACAACGTCCAATGTGAATGTGTAAGACACATTATAACACTAGATTAACATTAAATTTAATTTACAAGCCTTCTAGATTGATGTGATCTTGCAATTAAATACATTTTATAATGTTGAATTAAGGGGAGATGGGTTCATTAAGTCTAGAAAGGAATGAAAGTCTTCTACAACACTTTACAAAACCTTTGCAAGACATCAATGAATGCATTTTATTCAGTTTGCAAGGGTCCAACACCTAGTGTGGATGTGAAAAAAACCTCACAACACGAAATCAAGGCCTTGTTAAGTGCAATTTCATATGTCAAACAAGAAACATCCATTTTTCTATGCCACATTTAGCCTCCACTTTAGTGAGAGGATGAACTTGCTTCAAAATCACACTAAAGTAGACATTCAAGAGGGGTCCAATTGTACCCATGTGGATTGTTTAGGATAACAAAGATGAAGAAAGCGATCAAGCCCCCAGGATCTAAGATCCTAAGTCAAGCCGACATAAGCACAAAATAACATGCATAAGGTTCAAATGATATGCAACGAAACAAGATATGTGATCATGCAATGGCACAAACTAAAAGGAAGAGGAGTGAAAAAGGTGGATCAAGCTTCGAGTGTTTGTCCAACACATTTTGGATAAGATCTAGGTTGTTTTTCTGGAAAGAAAAATGCATACTCACTCTGGGGCAGCAAAACTCATGGCTGTCCACTGAGTGAGAAGGCCCAAAAGGTGAGAAACATACGCTAGTTGGTATGCACTCACAAACACACAGGTGGATATGGGGAAAGTCGTGCCTTGGAATGGGATTCCTGCTCAACCATACTAAAGTTATACCTCCTAATAACTTTAATAAGGCACCACAAAGGAAAATATTTTTTGAGTTCTATGAGGTAGGAAAAACTTTGTATGCTTGACACTCATAGACAAATTGTAAATGTAAAATAGTGTAAGGAATGTTCAAAGGGATTTTGCTTAATTCATGAAATGTCTCATCTTAGGGAACATCATGCTTAATGTCTCCAAGAGAGGAAAAGTGAAAAGGTCTCATCTTGTTTCCAAGAGAGGACAAGTGCACTATCTCATCCTAGGAAATATTATACCTAATGTTTCCAAGAGAGGAAATCGTAAGAAAAATAAAATCGCACAATGAAATGTGAATGCCAATGTATGCCCCCACTTTAAAGTGGTTGCAAACACCATTATTATGAGAAATTTCTTTAAAGTAGAAAAAGAGGATATGAGAGCTTACTCGAAAAGCCCTATGCCAAGTCATATGTTTCCAAGAAGCTACGTCATGAAAAAGGTAGTATTTCACATGTGATCCAACTTAATGCATGCCATCCGCATCCAAAGCTTGCTCTTTATGTTCATGAAAGGTAATCAACTAGCCAGAAGAAGTAATGACAAGTGACATATGAGGACAAGGCTATTGAACCCCTTGCCCCACTTAGTGCAGGACAAGGGCGAGCCAAAATGATGGAGAAGATGCATGGTAGAGTGAAAATTAGTATCGATTAGAGGCATTAGGTGCCCCCACATAAGGGATATTACCAAATTCCCTAAGATGATGGATTTTACAACTCAAAGCCTTGCATTCATTAGTGGAATGACCATGAACTCTATGATATATGCAAAATGAATGTTTGTGATAACATTGCTTACATGTTCTTGGAGGAAGGGATATCAAGTGATCTTGGAGGAGTCTTGACTAGATACCCTCTTGATCAAGGGGAGAAGTAGTTTCTATTGTTGGTGGAAAAGAGATACATCTTGCTTAGTATAGGATGTCATACCTATGCAAGGCTATGTAGATTGCAAGATTTTTTTCTCACTCTTACAAGAGGAGGGAAAATCTATTGAATGAAAATATTTAGTGCTATGTGAGATGACATTGATGTTAAGCGAAGATTTATTTGTGGATTTTGGTTCAGGAGAAAGATTAAAACCAGTAGTGTCGATTAGCTCAGGATGTACTACTATTAAGGTTGGTTTAGAAGGATGTTTTTGTTGGTGTAATTAAATGTCTTGTACCTTGTCCTAGGTCATGATTACACCTTAGTTAAGTTTACTTAGGGACCACATAGGAGGTTGTTGGAGAATCTCCACTTTTGGTGGACTTGACATGTCATTACCTCATCATTTCCACCTTTTGTGGACACATCATGTGATTATCTCTCCATCTTTGGTGGAGTGATAAGTTTTACTAGTTGTCTCATGTCATAAGATTCTGACACTTGTCATAATCTTATGCCCTTCTATGTTCTCACCTTGGCTATTTAACCAAGGGGTCTCTCTCATTTGTAATAATCATAATCATTATCATATTAATGACATTGAATACAGTTTATTCTTGTCATAATTTCTCTCTTTCTTGTGCTTTCCATTTGGTCCATAGATCTTGGGTGGCATCCATAGCCAATTCTAACAGTTTTGTGATAGTATTGATGTTAAGGGATGGCTTGTTTATCTCAATCAAAGGATAATAACTAAGACCATGAGTCATTTGTTGTGTGTTAGGCTCTATAGGGTTGCAGATACCTTATTCTCAAGCACCGCATCCTTTTCCACTATATCCAAGTTGTTTCATGAGTTCATAACCTTTTCCATAAATATTCTTCATTTCTTTTGAAGTTGGTGGTTGTTCATGATTAATTTCATCAAAGGTTGTTGTGTAGCCTGATGTTTGTTGTTCTAAAGTGGTTGAGGGGGATGCTTGTGAAGGGTTGTTTGAGTTTTGTGTTGACAAAACTAAGGTTTCTTTTCCCTTTCTAGAGTCTTTGAGTGTGTTATGGTATTCTTTGAAGGAGGTGGGTGTGAAGTCTAAGGAACCCCAATCACCAGCTAAGAGCTTCGTGACTAGTTCAAGATGTTGGATGGGGTCCACTTGTGTGATTGGTGTTAATGTGTTCAAGGGATTCTCTTTTTTTTTCTCAATGTTTAAAGAAATATTTGGATGAGGGTTAGCTTGAAGTGTGTACACTTTGTTGTTGTAGATTTATTTAATTTTATGATGAAGAGTAGAAGGCACACCATTCATTGCATGAATCCATAATCTGCCTAAGAGAAGGTTATATGCAAGATCGTTAGGCATAACATGGATTGGTGTTTCCAATGTGGCCACTCCAACTCTAATAGGTAAAGTGATCACACCAAGTGATTTTTTTTCTTATATTATCAAATCCCCTGATGGACAAAGGATCAGGTCAAATGTTTGATTTATTGAAACCAAGTCTATCGAGAAGGTTTACTCTACACACATTAAGAGTGGAAACAGTATCCACAAGAGTTCTCTTAATCCCTTTTTGTTTGTATTGAGTGATGATCATGAAAGCTTCATTTTGTTTTTGCACATTCAAAGGAGGGAGCTCCCTTTGGTGGAAAACAATGTCAGCATTTATGGCTTGAATCAGGGCTACTAGATCATTTGGTTGCGTATTATAAGGGATAGGAACTTGTTGCAAGGCTATTTGAATCATGTTGTGGTAATGCGGGGAAACTTGAATAAGGTCCCATAATGATTAGGTAAAGGTAAGGGAGTTGGGATTTGTTGTTTCAATTGCAGGTTGTTTCTTGTATTATATGATGACTCAGGTGCGTTGATATATTGTGGTGAGGTGGGTGGATGATAAGTTCATTTTTGGTTTGAGTTTAAGGTTTGTGTGAAGGGGGGTAAAGGATGAGTTGAGGTTGAATAATATTAACATCCCTTAGCGAGTGAGAGTCTATATCATTTTTGTTAATTTTATCCTTGTTTGGCATTATGATATCCTCCCTAAGAGGAGGGTGTTTTAGGAGAACTACAAAAAAATGTTCATGACATTCAATGTTTGGTTCATCTAAAAGGATTTGATCACATGTAGGGGAATGAACAAGGTTTAAATTTTTTTGGTCAAGAAGGGTTTCTTTAGGTGAAGGGGGACAATTAAGATTCTCACGACCTTTATTGATTGTGTTTTCTAACATCAAAGTATCTTCCTCACAACTAAGGGAGATACTAGGAGAAGAAAAAATGGTACTGTCATGATTACCTATGGTTGTGTTATCTTGGTCATGAATGTCTTGTCCACAAAAATAGGTAAGAGGATAGAAACAACTTGGATTCTCAAAACTCTCATTAATTGGTTCTTCTAACACCAAAATATCTGCTCACTAAGAGGAGAGATATTAGGAGAAGAACAAATATGATCATTAGGAATGTCCAAGGTCGTATTCTCTTGCACTAAAACACTCTTAGAGGGAAAAGATAGGGAATGTTTGTTAATATGTCTAGTTATGTAAGATACTAGTGTTGTTTGAACAAAAATAAAAAGCACTTATAACCATTTCATGCAATGTTTTAGCAATATAAACAATGTATGTGCAAAGATGCAAAAAATTCTTATCCAATATATCCAAGGTTTGATGAATGTACATAATGAATATGCAAGAATAAAAGGCACTTTTAACAAACTTATGTAAATTTTTATGAATAAAAACATTGTATATGTAAAAGTGAAAAGTACTTTTAGAAATATTATGCAAAATTTTAGAAATGTAAAGATTTTCAAATCTAATGATTCTTTAGATTGAAATTATTGGAAAAATTTTAGTGGCGAATGAGTCCCACTGGTCATCAACAATGAATTTTACAGCATTCCAGAACCTCCTCAAATATGTAATCTACCTCCAGGTGCACTCCATTCAATCCCATGCAATTTTATTTTCATTTGTGCATGTTTCTAGTTTATGTTTGAAAACAACATTGTGTTTTCCAGCACTTCACATTTCTTAGGTTTTGCATTAATAATCATTCATTTTTATTAGGTTTTTGAATCTAGGATATTACATTTAGGCATATTTTCATTGCACTTCATTAGTTTGAGTGAACCACCTAGATTTTGGGGTTTATCTCTCTCCTTTAGGTGAAAAACCCTAATTGAGCAAGAGAGAACATACCTAAGTTACCAAAAATCTACAATTCATTTTGGATTGTTGCAACAATATGAAGAATCTACCTTTGAATGTTTGAAAAGTGCTATCTTGATGATTTAGAATGATCAAAATCCTAGCTTGCTTGAGAAGAATAATGAATGATGAGTGAATAATGAATGAATGAATGAGATGTAAATTAGGGTTAAGAGACTTATATTTATAGGAAATTCACCTTATTTTCCTATTAATTAGATCCCTAAGGTCGACATGGAGAAAAATTAAACTTAAAACCTAATTTTTCCCACTCAAACCCCAAAAATGACTCAAATGGGACTCATTCTCCATCAAGGGAAAATGTGTCCCACCTAGATGGGACTAATTCGCCCATAATAGTTAATGGGTCCCACAAGGGTCATTTTTACTAGTGAGGATGCCAAGAAGTAAGAAAATCAGGTTATATGATGACTATGTCAGTTATTTCATCAAATTATGCCTCGGGATGTGCAATATGGGGTCATATGGGCCTATTAATGATTATGTAAAAGTCAATTAGGGCTTGGGACACAAAATTCAATGTGAAAGTGTAATTAATACACTTTACAACACTAAAATGAGGTCCACATAGCCTAGAAAGGCACAACATCCAATGTGAATGTGTAAGACACATTACAACACTAGATTAACATTAAGTTTGATTTAAAAGCCTTCTAGATTGATGTGATAATGCAATTAAATACATTTTATAATGTTGAATTAAGGGGAGATGGATTCATTATGTCTAGAAAGGCGTGAAAGTCTTTTACAACACTTTACAATACCTTGACAAGACATCAGTGAATGCATTTTATTTAGTTTGCAAGGGTCTAGGACCTAGTGTGGATGTGAAAAGAACCTCACAACACTAAATCAAGACCTTTTTAAGTCCAATTTCATATGTCAAGCAAGAAATGCAACTTTTTCTACACCACAATAATGAGGGACATCCAGTCAATCAATGTTGGAAGAAATTAGAGGATTTGGAGGAATCCATGCAACAACATAACATCTCCACCCCTAAATCTTCTTCCTCATAGATACAAGTAAAAGCCATGCTCTTTCTGAAAGGGCCTTACCTTCTCTAGCTCCATGGATACTTGATTCTGGTGCAACACATTACATGGCACCTTCTTAATATTTTGTCTCATCCTTTTCAGATTGTAGCACGACTCAGATTGCAGTTGGGGATTCTACACAACTTTTAGTTTTGGGCTCAGACACTGTCACACTTGAGGGTGATTTTCTTCAGGAGGTACTTGTAGTTCTTGATATATCCACCAACCTTCTTTCAGTGTATTAGATTTTTCAATCTAGAATTGGTAAGATTATCAAGTTTACCCCACATGATGTATTTATTCGAGACCTTCATGATCCTAATATTATTGTGGCTACTGGGAGTGTTGATTCTTCTCATTTATATTGATATGATCTTTTTGAGAGTTCAGCTAGTTCAGGTTCATCCTTCATAGCACATGAAGACATTGAGAGCATGTTATGGCATGAACATTTTGATCATGTCAATTACATATATCTCTAGCAGATGAGTACATAGGAATTAGTGTCAAGGCTCCCTAATATTTCTTGTACTGATGGTGTTAGAGAGACTTTCCTACAAGTAGAGCCACATGTGCTAAGACACCCTTAGAGTTGGTTCATAGTGACAAACTCCTTTATTTTTAGGGGCCAAATATGTGCTCACACTTATTGATGACTTGTCTAGGCATACATGGGTGTACTTTCTTAAGTAGAAGAGTGATGCCTTTGATTCTTGCAGAATATTTAAGGAATTTGTGGAGAAGCAATCTGGTCTTTCTATCAGAAATATACACATAGATAATGGGGGGAGTATGTTAATCAGACTTTCAAGGACTTATGCACTGAGCATGGTTTGTAGTATCAACTTATAGGTCCATACACCCCTCAATAGAATGTTGTTGTTGAGTGAAAGAACAAAACTTTATGGGAGATGGCCAACTGTATGATTCAATCACAAGATATGCATTCTTCTTTTTGGGATAAGGAAATTAATTGTGCCAATGATATTTAGAATCATATGCCTCACAAGCTATTGAGACATTTGACTCCTAAGGAGGCTTGGTCCCATGTCAAGCCCAATGTAACTTCATTCAAAGTATTTGGTAGTGAGTCTTGGGCATTCATACCTGAATCTCAACAGAAATCCATGGAGAGGAAGAGCCTACCACTCATATTTGTTGGCTACTGTGAGGATGTTAAGGCCTATAGGTTGTTTGATCCTAATTCTAGAGAGGTCTTGTTTCAATGAGATGTCTAGTTTGATGAGAACTTTCCTCTGATGGATTCTCCATCCCCAACTTCTCCCTCATCTCCTACTACTCGCACTTCATATCTTGAGGATTTCTCATCTCTTGAGGATGAGGATGATGCTCCAACTATCCCACCACCTCTAGATATTCAGCCTTTACCCAAGTGGGCCTGCCATACTATTGATGCAACTAGACCTTTGGTAGGTGATCCTTCAAACTCTCATTGCACTTGTGCACAGACATCAGGTGTTAGTCTTTTGAGTCATACCATTTCAGATGATCCTTAGAATTTTTTAGAGGTGGTTGGTATTCTTGAGTGGGATAATGATATGGCAGATGAGTATCCTTTTCTGATGAAGAATCATACTTGGGATTTAGTTCCTCTTCCTAAGGGAAGAAATTTGTTTTGGTGAAAGTGGGTGTACCATTTGATAAGTATAAGGCTCAGCTTATTGCAAAGGGTTTCTCACAAGTCAAAGGTATTGATTATTTTGAGACTTTTTCCCCTATTGCCAAGATGAATTCTATTCGCCTTGTACTTTCCATTGTAGCTTCACATGGATGGTCAGTATTTTAGATCGATGCGAAGATTTCCTTCCTTCATGGTGATATTCATGAGGGGATTTATATAGAGTAGCCACATGGTTTTACTAAGGACTCTTTGCTGGTTTGCAAAATTCATCATTCATTATATGGTCTCAAATAGGCCCCTGGGGCTATTGGGAAGTTTTGGTCATCTCAAAAAGAAACATCCAAGAACAGTAGTGCCTTCGGTAATTTTAATTTCATCAGATTTCCTCAAAGACACAAACTACTATGCCACAAAGCAGAATCGGACATAGTTCATTTCCCACATTGAACCTTAGAGGAAAATTAGTGCTAATTAAACCAATTCTAAATAACACCATTAATAGATTCAATCAAGAAAAATAATTAAACATGAAAGAGAGAATATAAATCATGAACACACATATTTACGAGGGGAAAACCCTTTCGGGTAAAAAATCCCACACTCTAAAAAGCCCAGATCGCCATTATATTATTCATAAACAAAATACAATTAAGGCTCTAAGACTTTACAGAGTTTACATCTTGTTCCATCCTAGAGAGAAACCAACAACATAACCCTACTTCGATCTAATCTCTCTCACCTTATTGTAGAATGTTCTAAGGTTCTATAGTTCATTTGTTCTTAACCCTAACCCTAGTTACAACATTCCAACATGAAACGGTTCAGTTCAACTTCCCACAAGCAACTGCAGTAAATGGTCAAGAGCATTCCATATAGTTAACATAATATCAAAGAGTTAATTGCTCTGCCCGCTTCACAATAACCATGTGAAGTGAGCAATATATCACCATATCGATGGGAAACCTTATCTCCTCCCAATAATACAAGATAGTCACTTTGATGTTCACTGTATCGGTCTAACAGTTCACAATGCATCGGTCTATCAACAAGACCAAATTTCACGTCTTGGAGATGGAGTAAAGTCTTGACGATCAGTCTTACCATCAACACATTAGGGGGACTAGCTTTCAAGTCCTGGTGATAAATCATAGTCACAACGATGAAGTACTAACCATTCAATCTGGTTCCACTACCAAGCAAGCTCCAACTATTGCTTTCCACCTGTCAACTTGGGTCCCACCATGATCATTGTTCCATCGGGGAGACAAGGTTGAACATCCCAACGATGACCTCAATTTTTTTGATGAAGGAACATTATAATCCTATCGTTGGGACATGACTCACAGTCCCACCTGAACCATAGATTTTTGGGAGTGAGATTGATAGGCTACTCTTGCACTCTTAGTATGTTTCACCTAAAAGGAGATAGATAAAACTCACTAAAAATCAATGTGGTTCACTCAAATTAGGAAATGTATTATGTTATTAAGGCTAAATGAGATGATCTAAATGCAACTAAATGAACTAACTGATTGATTATGAATGCAAAATCTAAGAAATATGCAATCTTTGAAAACACAATGTGATATACAAGCATGAACTAATGTATGAATGAATGCAAAACATAAATGAAGAGGGTTGAATCAAAGTGCACCTAGGAGTTTGATGAAGAATATGGAGTGTCATGAATGCTGACAAAGATCACTGAAAATAACCAGTGGGACTCATTCGCCACTCATGGCGAATCAATCTAGCTTTTGATGAAAACTTTTGAAAACAGGTTTCTGAGTGTCAGGATCTGGAATTTGACAAATTTGAACTTTTTAGTCTGAAGGTAGGAATCATTTTCCATTGATGGTGAATCGGTCCTCTCCCAAAATTTTGTGAAATCGGGGATCAATTATGTAGCACCAAATCTAGACTTGTCTTTTTGTCAGGTTGATAGAGTCAAATCTATAGAAAATAGACTATAGGCTGTCTCCAAGCTTTAAATAGGATTGATTTGACTTGAAACACTTTGTTTACTTCTAGACCACCTTTCAACACCTAATTTCTTGATAACTCTACAAACACAAGTCTGCAAACACACATCCAAAAGGGGAAAAATGGTTAAGGGTTAGGTTATAGGGATTTTCCTTGGTCAAATCCCTCTTTGATAATCAAATCCTTAATGAAGAATGGAATGAAATGAACACGGAAAGATGAATAAACAACATGCAAATTTCCTAAACTCACCACAACTTTGTTGGAGAAATCTGAAGATATGTCAATGGCTTCTCCAAGATACTTGATTGATGTTTGATTGAATGCAAAGTGCTTCAATGGATGATTGAATGCTTGGATGAACTAGTGAATGAATCGAGGTTAAAATGGATGTAAAAGCACTTATTGATACACTCTTGTGCCTTAGTAACCAATGATACCTCATCACAAGTTGACATAAGGTAATTTTGAATAAAAACTTGAAAGGAAAATTTGAATGTTTTTGAATTTAAAGCCAAGAGAGACTCATTCACCACCCATGGTGAATGGGTCCCACCTTAAACTTGAAAGTGGGTGTCAAGAATTAATCCACATTTAATGTTATTTTTTGGGTTTACATTAAAAAATAAACTTCATTAAGCCTTATAAGGGCATAAAGGGGTCAAATAAAGCATAAGAAAGGTGTAAATAGTGAAATCAAGTCTAGGAAAGCATGGAATATTGTTACAAGACCTTACAACACTTCAAAATAGGACTTGATAAGTGATGAAAAGGTGATTTTTAGGTGAATTGTAATGAATAGAGTTTATAAAAGTGTAGAAATTTTTTACAATAGTAAACAAAACCTTCACAAGACGTCATAATTTGAATTTTTAGGACCTAATGTGAATGCAAAAGTCACATTGTAACATTAAATCAAATCAAAACATATCAAGCATCATGAGAGAAAGACCTAAAATATCATGAAAATGTCCAAGAGCCATTTTTCTATGGTACGTTTAGCCCCCACTTTAGTGAGAGGATGAACTTACTTCAAACTCACACTAAAGTAGCCATGCACATCGAGAAGAGGGTTCAAATGCACTTATGTTTGCAAGATGGAATGACAATGATCAAGAGGGATGATCAAGTCCCCAGGATGGAGATTACATGGAAAACTAAACATAAGAAAAAAGGAACACACATGTGAAGAAAAGGGAGAATTGGGTTAAGCTTTGATTTTCTACTTAACTAGTTGTGGATTAGATCTAGGTAGTTTGTGAGAAAAAGAGAATGCATACTCACTCTGGGGTGATGGAACTCATGGCTGTCTGTCGAGTGAGAAGGCCCAAAAGGTGAAATACATACGCTAGTTGGTATAAACTCACAAACACATATGTGGCTATGGGGAAAGTCATGTCGCTGAATGGGCTTCCCGCACAACCATATCAAAGTATACCTCCTGATAACTTTAACAAGGAACCACAAGGGAAAATATCGGTTTGTGCTTCATGAGGCAAGAAAAGATTCGTATGCTCAAAACTCATGAAAAAAGAGGATGGTACCATAGGCATGCAAGTTGTGTTATGCAAGGTGGAAAATATGCAAAAGTGTAAAATGTAAAAGATGTTCAAAGGAGTCTTGCTAAGTTCATGCAAAGTCTATCACTTAGGGAACATCATGTCTCATGTCTCCAAGAGAGGACCAGTCAAAGAATAGTATATTCACAACTTAGGGGATGCAGTGCGTCACATTAGGCCACCAAGAGGAATGCAATATGCTAAGATAGATCACACTTATGAGGGACATCATACCCAATGTCATTCACAAAGTGACAAACACATCGTATGAAGTGACAATGCTACACTAAGAACCAAAAATGCAAATGAATTAATGGTAATGTATGTCCCCCACTTTAAAGGAATTTCTACACACCATTCTATGAGAAATTACTTTAAAGTAGCAAAGGGAAAAATGCAAAAAATAAATCAAGACATGAGATCCAACATGGAAAGCCCCTATGCCAAGTCATATGTTTTTGAGTAAGACTACATCACGTGAATGAAAATGAAAACAAAAGAAAGGGGAGTTTCCCCCCATAAAAGAAAACACCAAACACATAAGAGATTTATGGATTTGGGGTCAATATGTTCATTTCTACAATGTTTTTAATGAAAGAGCTTAGAACTGTTATTATTCCCCAAAGCACATAAAACCATAAGAATGACACAAAGAGAGCGAAAAAAAAAGAAAAAAAAGTTTGTTTTGGGTCAACATGGAAGACACATTGTGGTCTCAATGCTTTGCATCGTCTCCAAAAGGAAAACACAAGTGAAAAGAAAACGTAAAGGAAAAAGAAAAGAAAAAGCTTTGGGTCAACATGAAAGAGACATTTCGGTCTCAATCCCTTGCATCATCCCCAAAAGGAAAACACAAAAGAAAAAGGAAAAGTAAAAAGGAAAAGGTATCGTTTGGGTCAACATGGAAGAGACACAGGGCATCTCAATGCTTTGAGTCATCCCCAAAAGGAAAACAAAAACAAAAAGGAAAAAGTAAACGGACCTTTTGGGTCGACATGGAAGAGACATAGGGTGTCTCTACGCTTTGCATCATCCCTAAAAGGAAAACAAAAAACAAAAAGGAAAAAGTAAAAGGACCTTTTGGGTCAACATGGAAGAGGAATAGGGTGTCTCTATGCTTTGTGTCATCCCCAAAAGGAAAACACAAAAAAAAAGGAAAAAAGAAAGTAAAAGTGTATGACATATAGAAGAATAGAGATACAAATAGAGGAAGTGCACAAAGAGAGAGAGAACATCAAACAAACATTACGAGGGAACACAATACACACATAAAAGAAAAATGTAAAGGAGCTAGTAATGTTGTAGACACTCAAAATATCTTGGTCGACATCATGCATTTGACTCTAGCTCACTAACACCAATTCTTCCTCAATCATCTCATTTACTAACCATTTAATCAAATAATCTTTATTTGATTAAATTCATCATATTTCATCCTTTAATTAAATAAATCAATTTTATTTGATTAAATAATCATCTCCTCTTAATTAAATAAATCATTTTTTTAAATTAATCATATAGTCCCTCTTTTAATTAAATAATTCATTTTATTTAATTAATCTCTAAAGTCATCTCCTTTAAATTAAATAAATTAATCTTTATTTGATTTAAATCTAACACCATCCTCTTTAATTAAATAAATCAAGCTTTATTTAATTAAGTCTAATATTCATTATTTCTCCCATTTTGATTTATTTAAATCCTAAAATCTAAGTCAAAATTGTCAAATCAGCTAATCTCCCTTTTAATTAATCAAGTCATGATTAATCCTAACTCTAATCCATCAAATCCTCTAGCTTTTGTAACTTGTTCATGAAAATCAATTTAATTAATTTATAAATCTCCTATTTTCATTCAAAAAGGCATCAAAGTGGGAATATTCTCCAAGTTTGAATTCTCCCCTCAATAGTACTTGTCCATCCAACAAGGCATTAAATGCCTCTTACATGTCCTTTTCTTGAGCCAAGTGGCATTTAATTCATTTCTTCTCTCCCTCCAACTTGTCACTTCTCCAATTTTGAATTTCCACCTAATTGCTTTAATGTGTACATTCATCCAAATGTGCTCCACCTTTGTCCACTCACATGTTGACAAGTGGCATTATGCTATTGGATGGTTATTTGTCCCACATTCATCCATTTTGCTTCATCCTCCATCATTGTATTCTATAAATAGAATGCTCTCATTTGGATTTTGGATCCACAATCTTAGGAACTTGATCCACAACTTCATGCAACATTATTATCTTCAAGTTTTGAGTATTTTTCATCTACCTTTATCCATTTTCATCCATTTTCATGATTTCATAGCTAGGTTATGGAAAAATCTCATCAAGGAGCATCACTCTTCATCCATTGATCATCAATCTTGCAAGGAATTGGGAAAGGGCCATTTTCCACATCAAAATAGCTCCAATTCCCCCATGGGATTGAGAGTTTGTTTATTTTGAGCAAGATTAGATAATTTTTATTCATGTTCTTAATTTATTTCTTGTTCTTGATATCTCAAATGAATTTCATTGGGAATGTTGTTTCTAACTTGCATATAGGACTAATTATGTGTTTGTTCTTTGTGTTTGTGCATGTCTAGGATCACCATTCACATTTTGGTGCTAGAAGGAGGGTGAATATGAAGAATCTAACAAATTTATTTAGAAATTCCATTATTTTTTTTGAAGTTTTTTTGTCTATAGGAAACAACACCGCTGATAGAGAAAATGCAACACTATCAGTCTAGCGGCACCATATAGCGACGCTGAACAACTCCAAATCGTGACACTGGTTCTTCCCGCTAGAATATTTGAATTCTAAACTACGACGCTTTGCCATTTTCTTGTTGACTAGTCAGCCAAACTCCAAACTCCACCGTTGGTCAAAAAAACAATGCATATGTGGTTACTGGTTTCTCCACAATCTGCCACTATCAGTCCCAATGTCGCCATATAGCGATGCTGACTCCATCAAGCTAGATTGAATTTTTGGATTGCACCGCTGGGTTTGAGTAAAATTCAACTTTCAGGTTATTTTGAGATGTGCTTTTTGTCTTTGATCATTTTTAACCTTTTAACCTATTTTTTGTCTCTGGTTTTCTATGAAGAAATCAGTTTTGTAGGTTAAAGTGGTCAAGAAGGAAGGGAGAGAGTGAGGAGGATTTTTCTTTATGACATCTTCAAGTTCTATTGTATCAAGTGTTTTTAAACACTTTGAAAGAGATTATAATTCCATTCTAAGGATTTTCTATCTTTCAAGATTTAAGACTCAATAGATTTCATTTGGGCTTAAAAAGAACAAAACAAAGGGAGTAAAAAGAATCTTAGGAACTTACTACATTTTTTTTTGGACTTAACAATTGGACAAACAAATCTCACACTTCAAAGTTGGTGCTTGAAAAGAACTTATTTCTTGCTTTGAAGGTTAAAATGAACATGTGCCTTTTATGTTTTGTAATCCCTTATATGTTTTGTAATCCCTTATCCAAAGTAATATCATTTAAAAGATGTATGCACTTCTCTTGTGCCTCACGGTGATCTTGAGAATCAAAAATCTTTTTGTGATATTAAGTTGTATAAGTGATTACCTCCACACTTCAATTTGGATTATTAAAATTAAAAAAAATATTGCTAGTGTGAATGGAGTATATCGCATGTGTTCTCTCTTTGTTTGCACAAACAAAGACTGATCGAACTACATATGTGGTTGCTCACTGTTGTCTATCCTTAGAGGGTCTGTCTGGTGGGAAAAAAAATCACCCTAGGGAACAACCCAACTGGGAACACGCTAAAACTAAGCGACTTCCCTCATGTATATAAGTGAGGGTACTTGAGGAAAGTTCAAGTATCATAAGGATTGTTCCAACAAGAAGGGAAACAATGGTCTCTTTCTGTATGGATGATCCCCCATGAACATAATGCCTATACTAGAATCTTTTGTTTAGAAAGCCCAAATCCTTAATCTATTTGTTGATGTAAGAATGGTCGTTTTGAAGCCGCCCCACATTTTTGTGGTTCTTGGTAGAGATGAGAAGTATGCCATGGGAGTTTCATGGATACTAAAGCTTGGCTAACCCGTAGAAGTGAGTTCCATGAAGGGGAGCCAATCTGGTCAAGCTTTTAATCATCCGCCAAGAATAAGCACAGTTAGATTTATCCAAGTGGGGATTCAAAAAATATTGTCTCTTAATCATCCATAGGGTTGTGCATGTTTTTGGAATCAAACACTTTGCTTGGATCTAAAACATTAGAAAACAAACATTCAACATGATCATCAAATTTCAAACTCTTTAGAGGAAGAAAATACCTTTGACAAAATCCAAGTGTTATTGCTTTCCCTAGTGATTCTAGCCTTAGAGGCTTCTAAAAATTTGAATTTACATCACAATTTTCTCTCACTAAAGTCAACAACAGGAAACTTTTTCCTTAATTTCCTTGATTTCCACATAATGGACTTTGTGGGATGAGAAGAAATTGGGACATTAGACATTTAGTTTGAAAAGCTAATCAAGAAAGTGTTTGTGGTAAAAATAACTCATTAGGAAAAGATAAGAGACAATTGGACCTCACACGTGTGCTCTTCCAAATGATTTCCTGAAAGATCAAAATCCAAAAACCAAAATCCAAAGATATTAGTCAAAAATATCGTAAGAAACGTTTGTCCATGCTTTACGAATTTAGAGAAATATTGACCTTCAACTCTTACAAACATGCATCAAGGAACAATCCAAATTTGTATTCATTTTACTATTGTCAATATCCAAGTCTCTTTCAAAGGTTTGAGTATCTCACATAAGAAGTAATAGCATGTTCTTCAACACCTTGGTCTAGTAAACAAAAGTCTCTCTGAGTCTCTTAGGATCAAAACCAAAACATTCTCATACATCCTTCAAACATAAAAATAAAAATCACTTCACAAAAAACTCTTGGAAATCTTGAAAAAATCCTTTATGCTAAACTTTGGGCAGATCCTTTAAAATCCAGATCCAAATCATCTTGTTTGACTAGGTGTGTATAGATGGATCCTTCTTTGCACACTTAGTCAAATTATCATCTTGTGGAAAAGTTTACTCTAGGACAACATTCAACCTCTTAGAGTTTATGAGTTCATTATCCAAACCAAATGCAATCAAAATCAAAATCATATCAAGTCAATCCAAAATCAAAATCAAAATTCAGAATCAAATCAAAACATCAAACCAAAGTCATAAAGTTTAGCATTCTCCTCAAGGTTCCCTAAGAGTTCCATTTATTCACCAATCATCCACATTTCATCATCACCATCACCATCCTTTTGATCCTTAATATCTTAGAATTTTCATTTTGTACCTAAAGTTTAGATCAATCCAAAGAGTTAAAATTTCATCTCTTACATTCTTGAAAATTGAACCCTATTTTATGGTTCAAACTAGATCTCAACACAAGAAGAACATGGAAACGAACAAAGAAACATCAACTTCAAGTGACTTGAGTCAAACCACTCCCTAAATCAATTCTATTGGATCTAGCAATCCCACGCTCAATCCTCCTCCACTTCCACAAGATTCTCAAGAGGAAGGTCAAGTAGAAGACATCACCAACAATGTCTTAGGGATGACACAAGATGAAATTATTGAAATGGCCCAAAATCCCGAAACTCATAGAATTGTCAATACCATGATGAAGCTCAATCCCTCACAATACATGCTAGAATTAGCAAAAGAAGGGGCTAAATTTCCTTCCGACTATGATGTGAGCACTCTTGTTGAGAAATCTCTAGGGATTATGCATCCAATATTATCCACACCTCCATTTCAAAGCATCACTCAAGCCATCCCCCAAATCACATCATCCATTGCTCCAACTCAACCAATTGTTAACAAGGGGAGCTCATTGCTTCATGCACTTCAAATACACCCCCTTGTGAACAACCAAGATTTGGATGCAAACACCATCTTGGGTCAATCAATCCCATTGAATCCGCTACACCCATACATTCCACTCACCTTTCATGACCCCAATGACCCATCATCTTTTCTCGCAACACTAGCATATCCTCTCAACACACAAACATCTCCCCCTATGACTTCACAAGGAGAAGGTGGGCTATTTGGATAAGGGGGAATCTTTGAGCCCTCCTTATCATCATTTCCTCAAGGGAACATTCCACCCAATTTTCCACCACTACCACCTTTTCCCTTAACATCCACACCACTCCTCGGTTTAGGGCTCCCCCCTTTACCAACCATCAGTCAACAGAATCAAAGGAACCCCATGATCATAAATAAAAACATCATACCGAATCCTCTGATCTTTCCATCGATATCACAACAATAGGTGGAATCCATCCAAGCAATCCAAGCAATCACCACACCATCCATAAATGTGGTCTCTCAAGGACCAAGCATATCAATCATACCATCCACTACACAAATCCTTATCATCAATACAATGACACCACTCATCACAACAACAAATAAAATTCCCAATTTTCCACCACCACCACCACCAAGGCCAAATGTGGCCAAATAATATAACATCATGTTGCAAGCAGCACAAAAGGCCTATTAAAAGGCACTTTAGCAATTCCAAGTGGAACAAGCATAAAACATGCAAGCTACACAACAAGCGCAAGCATCTCAAGTCACACAACAAGTGCAACAAGCACAACAAGCACAAAAAGCTCCTCAAGCTCAACCCTTATTACAAAAACAACAAGCCTCCCAAGCTTCCCAAGCTACGCAAGCAGCCCAAGTAGCTCAAGTTACACAAGTCGCACAAGCTGCATAGGCTACACAAGCTGCCAACAAGCACATGCTCAAGCTCAAGCTCAATATCAAGCTCAAAAAGTGCAAGCACAAGCTCAATATGAGGCACAACTGCAAGTAGCTCAACATTAAGCATATCAACAAGCCCTGAAATAGTACCAAGCACAATAGGAAGTAGCTCAATTACTAGCCCAATAACAAGCGTTGTTGGCACAATAACAACAAGCCCAATAACAAGCGTTGTTGGCACAACAACAACAAGACCAACAACAAGTATTGTTGACACAACATCAAATGTAGACATATATGCAAGCCTTGATTGCACAATAGAGTTTCCAAAAAACTCCCACCAACATACCCAACACTCCACCCATCACTCAAAGACCTCGACCACTTCAAAACATATTCACTCCACCTCTTGATCCGAAAGATGACGTGATGACACAAATCAAGTTGCTGTCAAAACAAGTGCTCGATCTCCAATAAGGGAAAACAAGAAAAACACTAAGCAACTTGTGCCGCTATCCTTTCGACAGGAGGCTTGCAATGGTACCATTCCCAAAGGGGTTTGAAATCCCTAAATTTGACAAATATAGTGGGACCGGAAACCTTGAAGATCGCATTAGAGAATTCCAAGTACATTACATGGAGGTCGCATATGATGATACTTATCTGATGTGGCTATTCCCTCAAAGTTTGGTTGACCCTACCATGGAATGGTTCTCTCGCCTACCTCTAGCATAAAAAAGTTCCAAGAGATTGTAGATGAATTTATAAAGAACTATGCATTCAACATTGGCTTGGATGTTAGTTTGGAGGAACTATCTTCTCTCTAACAAGCCAAGGGGGAATCATTCACTTCCTTCTTGCAATGATGGCGATCCAAGGCCAACAAAAGAAAATTGGCCATGCCAGAGAAACAACAATTTTGCACCATCATTGCTAATCTTGAGAAAACCTTGGCATTCCATCTCAAGATGCAATGAATCACCACATACGACCATTTCATCCCCAAGGCACTCAGCATCGAACGAGAACTTATGGCACAAGGGGGGACAACCACATATCCAGAACATCAAGACAACAACCCCTCCACTAGATATAATGAAAAAACTCACACGTGGGTGATAAAAAAGGAACGTCACTAATGATGGTGTGGTGGATTCCAAGGTCATAATCAATGCTCCAAAAAAAAACACACAATCATACCAACAACCACAAGGAAACAATTGAAACAATATGCAAGCCAATGTGGTATCACAACAACCACTCAATAATAAAGTCAACAACTTGAAAAATCAAGGGGGACCACCCTCGCAAAACAAATATCCCCCTAGGCACAATTACACTAACCTTGAGGAACCAATTGAATCAATCATGAAGAAACTGATAAACAAAAATCTCATAAAAATTCCCACTTATGAGAATTACCAAGAGCCCCAAGTGAAACCACCATGGTACAATGAGAACCACCTTTGTGATTTTCACAAAATCAAGGGGAACACAACAACCAGTTGCATGAGGTTGAAAAATCTAATCCAAGACCTCATCGATTATAAGGTCATAAACTTTGAACAACTAGCTAGGAATCAAGACCTAAAAAGATACATGAATCTGATGTCGGATCATAACCAAGGGAACAATCATGGAAAGACCAAGTATGCCAATGTAAAACATGTGTACGATTATGTTGTCACATCCCTAGATGAAATGGTCATTGTTGTTAGCATCAAAGTAGCCAAAGCTGATTATGGAGTCACCACAAGTGGTGGAAAATTTACCATTTTCAGGTCATCACAACCACTTAGGGCATCCACCTCAAATCCAAAATCCATTCCTAATGGCTACAATTTCCTACACCAGCTGAAAAGAACCCCCGCTCAGATCTCCATCATGGAGTTGCTAAAGATATCGCCCACACATAGAAAAATACTAGAGGAAGCATTGGCTTCATCCATCATCTCCGCAAATCTTGATGCTAACCAATTCCAAGCTATGGTCAGAAATATTCTCCTAGCATTCTTCAATCAAGACTTCCCCACCTAGCCATCTCACAATCGTGCACTCCACCTTGAAGTCCTGGTTCATAAAAACAATTTCAAAAGGGTCCTGGTGGATGGGGGTGCAGGTCTAAACATCTATTCCCTCAAACTAATAAAGAATTTGGAATTCTCAGAGGATTCCATTGAAAAGGGTAAGGGCATCACAATCAGAGCATATGATGATTAGGAAAGAGTGTCCCAAGGCACTATTCAACTCCCTATTCAAGTAGGGCCAACCATTATGGAAACCACATGATAGGTCCTTGACCTTGATTTACCCTATAACATCCTCCTGGGCACCCATGGATCCATGGGATGCAAGCACTCACTTCCACCTTCCACCAATGCATCAAAATCAAGAGGTCATGATCCATGGTGATCCCAATCCCTTTTCCTACTGCAAGAACCTGGAAGCAAAATACTATAAAATCCCCCAAGTCCCAAAGAATGATGAAGGCCCCATAACTCCATATGTAAACCCAACCACATTAGCATGAAGAAAAGTGCTTTCGTCATAGGAGAGTTACCTCAATCTCCTAGGTCTCATGGGAAACCCCAACCAGCTGAGACATCATCCCAAACCTTCAGAGAAGACCCTTCTAGATTCATATGTTGGGGGGATCTAAGTCAAGAAATAGTAGATGAGAAAGACATATCAAGCTTTCTATACCAAGATGAATGGCCCACGCTTGATCTTCCCATGGATGAGAGTAACAAAGGATTACAAATGATGCTTGGTATGGTCTATAAAATAAACAAGAAGTTTTGACAAAATGACAATGGGCTTCTAGTACCTATCATTCCAAAGAAGTGTATGAGAAATCTTGGCCTCGGATGTACCCATCCAAAGGTGACCATACTTGGCAAAGGTGCCTCAGTTGGAAAGGTCAAAACTCCCCCTCAGTTATTAGCATCCACCCTTCAATTACCAGTATCCACAAGTTGAGTCATAGATAACTTTATTTTTGACATAACTGATGTGTGTAGTAGTGATGAGGATCCTATAACTAACTTGCCTATGCTATTTGAGGATTCCTCCCTTCTCATTATTAGTACCCTATCTATTGAGTCAATCAGTCAAACCCATGAAATAAACCTAGTCTATCCTCAACTCATCAATTACAACCAATTAGTACCACCAATTTTGGACACATTCAAAAATGAGGAGGCACTCTCAAAATTCATGGGATTGCAGGATACAATACCATATGGAGATCACAAGGTCGGGTTTGACATCACACTGGACATACATGCCTATTATGGAAAATGATTGAATCCTTCACTTGCAAAAGTGAAAATTCGAGAATAATCTCTAGGTCTTTGAGTGAAAACCACACCATGGCACTCTTTGATCCAAAAAATAAATAAATAATGGATGTATCCAATGGTGAAAACCTCTATGAGGCACCATAAGATGAAGGATTCAATCTTCATCTTAGTTCAATTCATCAGGAGAATTTAGTAGTCCTAGCAAAGAAGTGCAATCCAATCAACTTGGGAATGAAGGAAATACCACACGTAACATTCTATGCAGAGTCACTTCTCACAGAAGAGCAATAACTCCTAGCTGCATTCATAAAAGATAGAAAGATAAAATTTGCATGGACCTATGCCAACATTCTTGGTCTTGATCCAGAGGTTGTGGTTCACCACCTAGCTGTGTATCCTGAAGCAAACCGAGTGAGACAGAAGCTAAGAAAAATACATCCCCAGATAGCATTATTGGTCAAAATGGAATTACAAAAGCTCCTAGATGTAGGATTCATACGGTTGATCGATTATCTAGAGTGAGTTTCAAACCTTGTACCTATTTAAAAGCCCATTGGGGGCATCCACATCTGCATGGAATTTAGAGACCTAAACAAAGCATGTCCCAAGGATGAATTTCCACTTCCAAACATTGACATGATTTTAGATATGATAGCAGGACATGAGATGTTATCATTGATGGACGAATTCTCAGGTTACAACCAGATCATGATAACAAAAGATGACCAACATAAAACAACTTTCACTTACCCATGGGGGACATATTGCTAGAATTTGATGTTGTTTGGGTTGAAGAATGTGGGATCTACCTATCAGAGGTCCATGAAACTAATCTTTCACGATATGATTCATAAAACTATGGAAGATTATGTGGATGATATATTGGCTAAATCAAAGAAACATTGAGATCACATAGCGGCATTAAGCTCCATCTTTAATAGGCTAGAAAAGTACATGGTCCGACTAAATCCAAAGAAGTGTATCTTTGGGGTACAATCAAGTAAACTCCTAGGGTACACTGTATCCATGAGAGGAATCGAGGTAGATCCCACCAAAGTGAAAGAAATCCTCAAAATGGAGGCACTAAAAACATTGAAACAATTAAGAGGCCTACAAGGAAGACTCCAATCCATCCACTAGTTCATAGCACAACTAGCAGACAAGGTTGTTCCTTACTCTCATCTACTCCACAAGGGGGTGGCATACAAGTGGGAAGAGAGGTGTGATCAGGCCTTCAATAATATCAAGGAGTACTTACTCAGGCCGGCATTCCTAATGCCACCAATTCTAGGAAAACCCTTGATCTTATATATATCAGCAACAACGACAACTCTCAGTGCTCTCTTAGCACAACAGGATGAAAATGGAAAAGAGAGAGCTATCTACAACATTAGTCGAACTATGGTGGGACAAGAGATGAACTATACATCCATTGAAAAATCTTGTCTAGCAGTTGTGTTTGTAGCACAAACATTTAGATATTACATGCTAGCACATCAAATAAAGCTCATCGCAAAGATAGACCCACTCAGGTACCTACTTTCCAAAGAAATGCTTACAAGGTGGAAAATAAAGTGGGTTATGATTTTCATGGAGGATGACATTATGTGGAATGCAAGGCCATCAAAGGACAAGCAATTGCAGACTAACTGGAAGAGGCACCAATATACTTAGAGAATGCACTTATATTAGAATTCCTTGATGAATCAATCTTCAACCTAAGTGTAGCGGATCACTGGAAAATGTACTTTGATGGATCCTACATGCAACATGGGTCGGGAGCAGGGATCTTCTTCATCACCCCATAAGGTGATTGTATACCAAAATCATACAAGTTGTCATTCCCTTCCAGAAATAACATCGCAGAATATGAGGATCTTGTCATAGGGCTAAGAATTATAGTGCAGTGGCAGATCATGGCACTCAAGGTCTACAGAGACCCACAACTCGTAATCAACCAGGTAAACGATGAGTATCAAACAAAGGATGACAAGTTGAATCCATACATGAAATTGGTGGAAAGCATTAAGGAGTTCTTCATTGATATCACATTTGAGCAGCTACCAAGAGCAAATAACAACGTGGTAGATGCAATGACTACGATTGGATCACTCCTAGAGATCCCACACAACATCCCAAAGCAAGAATTCCTCGTAGAGTAGCTTCTCATACCAGTATTCAAGGTACTAGAGTCTAAATTTATGTGTGAAATTGTTGGTCCCAATGATCCCTGGTATCATGATATATACACCTACTTGAGAATAGGAGTCCTCCCTAAAGATATAACACCGAAGCTCAAAAGAGCCTTTGTCAAAAATTCATCCCGTTTTGTCATCCTAGGAGATACCCTATATCACAAAAGCATTAAAGGAACCCTGTTACATTGCCTAAATGCTAAGGGAGCTTTGACCAATTTGACCGAGGTACATAAGGACATTTGTAGTTCACATTCGAGTGGTATGACCTTGGCTAAGAAACTACTAAAGACTGGGTACTATTGGCCTACAATGGAAAGGGAGGCTCACGATTATGTCAAAAGGTGTTTGCAGTGTTAGAAACATGGGGATCTTATCCATGCACCAACTTAGGAGTTCCACCCGTTTGTTACACCTTGGCCCTTTTCATAGTGGGGGCTCAATCTCATTGGAAAAATTATCCCCACCTCATCTAGTGAACATAAGTTCATCATCACCATAATGGAGTATTTCACTAAGTAGGTGGAAGCCATCCCCATGACCTATATCACAGGAAAGTAGATATCCAAGTTCATCCTGAACTACCTAATTTGTTGGTATGGTGTCCCTCAAGCCATTATCTCATATAACAAGACACCTTTCAAAAACCAGGATGTTCGTGACCTATGCTAAAAGTTCAAAATCCAACATCACTTTTCCACTTCGTACTATCCCCAAGGAAATAGCCAAACTGAGGCTACAAATAAGACCATCCTGAAAATCCTCAAGAAAATAGTCAATGACGTAGGTCGTGATTAGAATTTGTAGCAAAATCCTGCCTTATGGGCCTACCAAACAAGCATCCACATTCCAAAAGGTGCCACCCCATTCTTCCTGGTCTATGGATCAGAATCCATACTCCCCATTAAGATTGAGCTCTCGTCCCTAAGGATATCATTAGAGAATCTCATCATAGATGAAGAATATCGGGTATCAAGGTTAAATGAGTTGGAATTATTGGATGAGCAGTGTATGGATGCCTTAAACTGTTTGCAAGTCTACCAAAACTGATTCAAGCAGAGTTACAACAAGTAGATCAGGAGTCAAACTTTCCAAGTAGGAGAGCTTGTGTTGAAGGAGAATCAAAAGAATGTTCCAAATCTAGATAGCAAGGGAAATTTTGAACCCAATTGGTTGGGGCCCTTTGTCATCACAACAAGCTACAAGTTAGGGGCATATTAGTTATCAACACAGGAAGGGGAATCTTTGTAGGAGCCCATGAAAAACTCCCATCTCAAAAAGTTTTATGCCTAATTTTGTAGGGTGTAAAACCAAAAAATACAAAAAAAAGAGAAAATGTCCTGAAAAAATGGTCACCTTGATGAAAACCTGGTAAACAGGAGTGTTGGTGACAACAAAAAAATCAATAAACATAAAAATACAAAAATATCAGTAAAAGGATTAAAAATAGTAAAGAGAAAATAAATTGTCCTCTAGTGAAAACCACTTCGGTGGCGCTTTGGGTTAGTACCTTAGTGAAAACCTGGAAAACAGGCACCTTTTGTGAATAAGAACTTTCCATCCACCAAGATCTTCATGACTTGTTCTACATCATCCATCTATTATGCTTCCATCATCCATCGCATTCCATATCTCAATCCATCACCCATCCATGTCTGCATCATAGCTTGGTCTTGTGTTCATATCATGATCCCTCCTAGTACTACTTGGCCCACTCTTAATGTCAGTTTTTCCTGCTTATATTGGATTAGTCTATTGCATCTCATTGGGGTATGTTCTCATCGAATTAGATTCGTGTATATTCTTGAAGTCTTCCTTAAAATAAGAAAATCCAAAAACATCAGAAAATAAAAAAATCCAAAAACATTCAAAACATATCAAAAATCCAAAAATAGGTCAAAAAGTCAGTCAAAAAAGGTCAAAAACAGAGTTGTCTTGTCAAACTATGGGTCTATGAGCTCTAGACATAGGAAAAGTTGATCTTTGATCATCCCCTGAGACACTTAGGTCAATCCTTTAGGAGTCTGTCATAATAAACTGGCAATCCATTTGTTCATATCTTATCAATAATCGAGTATGTGTCAGTCAAACTATGTGGTCTTTGTGTCCATAATGTAGGAAAGGATAATCTATTGATCAGCTCTCGAGCCCCGTAGGATAGGTCTTTAGGTAAGTCTGTTGGTCAAAATCTCAGAAAACCCCAAAACATCAAAAAATTGAAAATCAAAACATTTTTAAAATCTTGAAAATACCAAAAACAACCTCAAAACATTTCAAAACATCAAAAACATCCAAATATTTGAAAAAATCCATCCACCGCTATCTCGCTTTCACCCACAATAAACATCACTCATAATAAATCATCGTCACCCTCAACCTTTGGTGAAACAGTTGGAAACAAGTCTAGCAAATTGAAAGTGAAAAATCAAATGTCAAAGTCTTGAGTCTAGGTTAGTAAGTAAACAAGTTGGTCAACTCTTTGTGTCAATAGCCTATCATCCAGTTTTTCCCAAATCATCTGATACCATCATGTATTAGGATGCATCCTTCCTACAATTGACATCAACATCAGGCATCACCGTAGTTTAGTCTTAGCTAGCGGTATGAAGAACATTATCTTGTTTGTTTACTTTATCTTTTGTCTTTTGGCTTATCTTATTTGCGCTCATTTCAATGACCTATCGATGATTTACAAACAAATGGATTTAGAGAGAAAGGAATGGGGCAACGATCATTATCTTTTTATTTGTTGTGCTTGTTGGATATTCTTGTAATATAACCTTGGTCATGCATGATTTGTTTGGGTGTAGGGAGGATGTTTTAGGTATCTTTTTGACCACATAGGAAGGCTTTCCTTCCTATTTTTTGGTTTGATATGTTTGGAATATCTGAACTACATTTTTCATAAGGTTCTGTATGTCAAGTGTGAACAAGAGTACTCCTATCTGATTGTCGATTCAAAGTCCATCACATTAGGTGCAACACCATCCTGGTTCTTTATACCTTGATGCATCATGGCTACATGTGTTATCAAACATAAGGTAAGTATCCCTCTTAAAGTCTCAATTCCTGATAAGCATCATCATTTATCATCATATCTAATAAAGTCTTGTAGATCATGGACTTGTTGGATCCTCTTTTCATCATCTCATTTCTTCTTTCTTCTCTTCGCGCTAACATGGTATCATGACGGTCAACCAAAACATCACCAATGCATCCATTCTGCATCCACAAATCATTAGCATACATAAACCTCATAATCATAGCATATCACATCATCCATCTCATCCATCTCACGTGCATTGAATTATCATTTAAGTTGTTTAGGATAATATATATTGGTTATTCTAAGCATCTTAAGACCTTCTCATTTACATCATCATCATAACCATCAATGTGTCCATCTTGAACCTCTTTTTCACGAGATTAACCATCAAATTGAACTTTTCGTTCAATCCCTTGAGGGGGAAATGTACCAGTATACTTCTTTCCACTAGGGCATCCAAAAAAATTAGAAATTTTTTGACTTTTGATCTCAACAAGGTTATTCTTTGAACCAACACAGCAGATACGTTGCTTCAAAGAGGGGAAAAATGTAGACACTCGAAATATCCTGGTCTACATTATGCATTTGAATTTGGTTCACTAACACCGATTCTTCCTTAATCATCTCCTTTATTAACCATTTAATCAAATAATCTTTATTTGATTAAATTCATCATATTTCATCTTTTAATTAAAGAAAAAGACAAAGTAAAAAGGAAAAGGGATCGTTTGGGTCAACATGGAAGAGACATAGGGTGTCTCAATGCTTTGTTTCATCCCCAAAAGGAAAACACAAAACAAAAAGGAAAAAGTAAAATGACCTTTTGGGTTAACATGGAAGAGACATAGGGTGTCTCTACGCTTTGCATCATCCCCAAAAGGAAAACATAAAACAAAAAGGAAAAAGCAAAAGGACCTTTTGGATCAACATGGAAGAGACATAGGGTGTCTCTACACTTTGAGTCATCCCCAAAAGGAAAACACAAAACAAAAAGGAAAAATAAAGTAAAAGTGTACGACAGATAGAAGAATAGAGATACAAATAGAGGAAGTGTACAAAGAGAGAGAACATCAAACACACATTACGAGGGAACACAATACACACATAAAAGAAAAATTAAAAGGAGCTAGTAATGCTATAGACACTCGAAATATCTTGGTCGGCATCATGCATTTGACTCTAGCTCTCTAACACCGATTCTTCTTCAATCATCTCCTTTACTAACCATTTAATTGAATAATCTTTATTTGATTAAATTCATCATATTTCATCTTTTAATTAAATAAATCAATTTTATCTGATTAAATAATCATCTCCTATTAATTAAATAAATCATTTTGTTTAATTAATCCTATAGTCCCTCTTTTAATTAAATAATTCATTTTATTTAATTAATCTCTAAAGTCATCTCCTTTAAATTAAATAAATTAATCTTTATTTGATTTAAATCTGACACCATCCTCTTTAATTAAATAAATCAAACTTTATTTAAATAAGTCTAATATTCATTATTCCTCTCATTTTGATTTATTTAAATCCTAAAATCTAAGTCAAAATTGTGAAAGAAGTTAATCTCCCTTTTAATTAATCAAATCATGATTAATTCTAACCCTAATCCATCAAATCCTCTAGCTTTTGCAACTTGCTCATGAAAATCAATTTAATTAATTTATAAATCTCCTATTTCCATTCAAAAAGGCATCAAAGTGGGAATATTCTCCAAGTTTGAATTCTCCCCCCAAAAGTACTTGTCCATCCAACAAGGCATTAAATGCCTCTTACATTTCCTTTTCTTGAGCCAAATGGAATTTAATTCATTTCTTCTCTCCCTCCAACTTGTCACTTCTCAAATTTTGAATTTCCATCTAGTTGCTTTAATGTGCATATTCATCCAAATGTGCTCCACCTTTGTCCACTCACATGTTGACAAGTGGCATTATGCTATTGGATGGTTATTTGTCCCACATTCATCCACTTTACTTCATCCTCAATCATTCTCTTCTATAAATAGAAGGCTCTCATTTGGATTTTGGATCCACAATCTTAGGCACTTGATCCACAACTTCATGCAACATTATTATCTTCAAGTTTTTAGCAATTTTCATCTATTTTTATCCATTTTCATGTTTTCATAGCTAGGTTATGGAAAAATCTCATCAAGGAGTATCACTCTTCATCCATTGATCATCAAGCTTGCAAGGAATTGGGAAAAGTCCATTTTCCACATCAAAATGGCACCAATTCCCCCATTGGATTGAGAGTTTGTTTATTTTGAGCAAGATTAGATAGTTTTTATTCATGTCCTTAATTTATTTCTTGTTCTTGATATCTCAAATGAATTTCATGGGGAATGTTGTTTCTAACTTGCATATGGGACTAATTATGTGTTTGTACAGGTCTAGGATCACCATTCACAAATGCAAATGTAAGTCAACCATTAACCAAGTTATTGACTTCACAATCATAAGTAATATAAGTGGAAGATGAATAATGTGATTAAGAGAAAAAGAAAAAGGCATTACAAGGACAAGACTAACTACTTCTTTGCCCCACTAAGTGTAGGGAAAGAATGAGCGAAGGAGGGTGATGGATCATGGAGTGAGAATGGAAATTCTACAACTATGGCGTGAGGAAAGGAGCTTGATTTTTTTAAGGGATGATGGGGAAACAATCGGTATCTGTGAAGTGATACTTATCTAGTATGTCCTTCAATGTCCGACATTCTTCTGTTTGATGTCCAAGAATACGATGATATTTGCAATATGGTATGTTAGAATCTTTAGGATGGATGACCAACTTGTTCATAGGTGGTAAGAGTATAAGACCTTTGTTTAAAAGTAGTTGAAGTCTCTTTTCACATTTAGGTGGAGGATGAGTAGGAAACTTGAGTGTTTTCAATTTGTAAGGCCATTTTCATTTGTTGGATTCTCCTTTTTCATGAATGGAAGGAGGAAGAGGACCCATGAGGATCCTAGCATCCTTGTTTTTGGAATTGGGTAATGGTTGTTCACGTGGAAGAAGAATGTTTAAGTAAGGAGGAGAATCAAAGATCATTGTACCATCATCGCAAAGTCTCCAATATTCGAAAGGAGGCTTATCAGGATGAGGAGGATCTTGATATCCTAGTCTTGTTGTGTTTTCTTTTTTTGGTTTTTGTTTGAGAAGTTATTGAATGTTATGCTCATTTGTTGTGTCACACCCTTGTTTTCTTAGGATAGTAAATCCTTTTCCATATGTTTCTTCAAGGTTAATTGATGTTTCTGTAACTTTGTTGTCATAAAATGGTTGTTTAGAGGAACTAGGGCCACTTTGTGGAGGAACCTTAGGTCCATTGATTTTAGGATGTAAGTATGCAAAGTGATCAAGAGGTGCAACAGTAGGAATATCTTGTGGCTTCATGGATGGGTAAAAGGCTGCATTAGCTTCAAGGTTATCAAGACATTTGTTTAAGAACTTGTTCATGCTAGCATTATCTTCTCCAATGATGTCTACATCATGAGGAGGACAATAATGAGGAGTTGGAGGAGCATGTGGAAGCTCAAGGTCATTAGGATCACAACCAAAGGCATAATTGAACATGTCTACTAAGGATTTCAAGGGTAAAAGTACAAAGCTGTGTCACACTTTCAGCCAACTTATCAACACAAGTAAATTTTATTATTTATAACTAAAAATAAATTTTGGTCAAAAATATGATCTAGTAAGATTCATTCTAGATAAGTTAAATACTTCTGCAACTTTTCCAACTAAAATTGTTGGCTAAATGCATATGTAGCACCACTTTGAGGACAATTTACTAAAAAAATGCAATTATTTGAAAAATTTAACATTTCAACAACTCCTACTCATATAAATAATATATTTTTAAAATGTAAAAGTACACTTTTGTAGATCCATAAGTGTAGTTTTAAAATATATATTTAGTTTAATAGTTCAATTATTATTTATATTTTATTTTTTATTTTTTACTAAAATTAGGTTATCAACACAAAAATATTAGGTTGGTTATTGTGCCAAGAAAAATACTAAAACTTAGTAATTTTTTTTTTTAAAATATGATGCCCTAGAGAAAAGAATAAAGATTAAGATATAATAATTTATTTTATATTCTAGATAAATATTTAATATAAAAGTTGATGTCGACTAGAAACAATTGCGTTTTAATTCACGCACATTTATATATTTATTTAAAAATATATATTTATTAAAATTACAAAACAATAAATCTATGCCCTAAAGTTTATAGTTATAAATATACAAAAAAAAATTGAAGGAAAAAAATATAAATTTACTATATAAAGCTTGACGTTCCATACATAACATCATTTTTCAACATTTTATCATTAACTAAATTATAGTGTTAATTTATAAAAAACTATATTCAAATAATTTTTATTTTTTTTTCAAAAAGATACAAGCTTAAAATATACTAAAAAATACACATTTTATTAGTTTACATCCTTTCAAAATTCAAAATATATATGCCACTTTCTAGTGATTGAATTTTAAAAGTTAGATCAGTGTTCATTGTTTCCTTTATAAAAGTGTGACACAACTTGGTACTTTTATCCTCAATGAATTCCAAAACGTGTTAAAGGAGAAGGCCATGATGACAATGTATGAAAGTAAACTCAGACGGAAGAAATAGTTGAAAACAAAGAATCTAGAAAGCAAGACAGAAAGCAGCTACAGAAAACTGAAATGCAGGAAATACCCATAAAAGGCCTAAAAATGTTATTCAAAATGTGTAGGTGGACTGATTCGCCCAGGGTGGCGAATGAGTCCAAGTATGATATTTTTTTGTGTTTTTCATAAAATTTAAAGTTATTTTAATGCTTTTTAGATGCAAACTAAGGATGCAAATGTATTTTTTTAGTTTTTGAATGATGTGATATGCAAAAATGAAATCTAAATGAGTCTTTCACTAATGCAATATGAGAAACTTTAGGATGCAAAAACAAAACAAAGCCTACTTGAATGTTGATGAAAATGAAGCATAGGATGTAAGATGCGATTGAAATCAGAAAGAGAAAGTGCTCAATATGTAGGTTCACCAAAATGAACCATAGATTTTTGGGAGTGAGAGTTATAGGCTACACTCGCACTCTTAGGATGCTTCACCTAAAAGGAGAGAGATAAACCTAACTAAAAATCAATGTGGTTCACTCAAATTAGGAAATGTATTATGTGATTAAGGCTAAATGAGATGATCTAAATGCAACTAAATGAACTAATTGATTGATTATCAATGCAATTTAATCTAAGAAATATGCAATGTTTGAAAACACAATGTGATATACAAGCATGAACTAAAGTATGAATGGATGCAAAACATAAATGAAAAGGGTTGAATCAAAGTGAACCTGGGAGTTTGATGAAGAATTTGGAGTGTCTTGAATGCTGAAGAAGATCACTAAAAATCACCAGTGGGACTCATTCGCGACTGATGGCGAATCAGTCCTGCTTTTGATGAAAGCTTCTGAAAATAGGTTTCTGAGTGTCAAGATCCAGAATCTGATAAAATATAACTTTTCAGCCTTAAGGTGGGACTCATTCACCACTGATGGTGAATCAGTCCTCTCCCAAAATTATTTGAAATTAGGGATCAATTCTGTAGCACCAGATCTGGACTTGTCTTTTTGTAGGGTTGACAAAGTCAAACCTGCACAAAACGGATTGTAGCTTCTCTCCATGGTTGAAATAGGATTGATTTGACTTGAAACACTTTGTTGAATTCTTTACCACCTTTCAACACCTAATTGCTTGATAAATTTGTATACACTTGAGTTTGCAAACACACATGCAAAAGGGGAAAAATGGTTAAGGGTTAGGTTATAGGGATTTACCTTGGTCAAATCCCACTTCGATAATCAAACCCTTAATGAAGAAATGGAATGAAATGAACAAGGAAAGATGAATAAACAACATGCAAATGTACTAAACTCACCACAAAATTGTTTGAGAAATCTGAAGATATGTCAATGGCTGCTCCAAGATACTTGATTGATGCTTGGTTGAATGATGCAAAGTGCTTGAATGGATGATTGAATGCTTGGATGAACTAGTGAATGAATCGAGGTTAAAATGGATGCAAAAAAACTTATTTATACACTCTTGTGCCTTAGTAACCCAATGATACCTCATCACAGACTGACATAAGGTAATTTTGAATAAAAAATCGAAAGGATTTTTTTTTTTTTTGAATTTGGAGCCAAGAGGGACTCATTCGCTAGCCATGGTGAATGGGTCCCATCGTGGACTTGAAAGTGGGTGTCAGAAATTAAGTCACATTTAATGTTATTTGTTGGGTTTACATAATACACTTAATTAAGCCTTATAAGGGCATAAATGGGTCAATTAAAGCATAAGAAAGGTGTAAATAGTGAAATCAAGCCTAGAAAAGTGTGAAATCTTATTACAAGACTTTACAACACTTAAAAATAGGACTTGATAAGTGATGAAAAGGGGATTTTTAGGTGAATTGTAATGAATAGAGTTTAGAAAAGTGTAGAAATGTTTTACAACAGTTCAAAACACCTTCACAAGATGTCATAATATGAATTAAAAGGTCCTAATGTGAATGCAGAAGTCACATTGTAACATTAAATCAAAGAAAAACATATCAAGCATCATGAGAGAAAGACCTAAAAGACCATCAAAATGTCTAAGAGCCATTTTTATATGGTACAGTTAGCCCCCACTTTAGTGAGAGGATGAACTTGCTTCAAACTCACACTAAAGTAGACATGCACATCAAGAAGAGGGTTCAAATGCACTTATGTTAGCAAGAGGGAATGACAACGATCAAGAGAGATGATCAAGCCCATAGGATGAAGATCCCATGGAAAACTAAACATAAGAACAAAGGAACACACATGTGAAGAAAATGGAGAATTGGATTAAGCTCTGATCGTCTATCCAACTAGTTGTGGATTAGATCTAGTTTGTTTGTGAGAAAAAGAGAATGCTTACTCACTTTGGGGTGAAAAAACTCATGGCAGTCTACCGGGTGAGAGGGCCCAAAGGGTGAAATACATACGCTAGTTGGTATGCACTCACAAACACATAGGTGGCTATGGGGAAAGTTGTGCCATTGAATGGGCTTCCCACTCAACCATATCAAAGTTATACCTCCTGATAACTTTAAGAAGGTGCCACAAGGGAAAATGTCGGTTCGTGCTTCATGAGGTAAGCAAAAATTTATATGCTTAGAACTCATGAACAAAGAGGATGGTACCACATGCATGTAAGTTGTGTTATGCAAGGTAGAAAATATGCAAAAATGTAAAATGAAAAAATGTAAAATGTAAAAGATGTTCAAAGGAGTTTTGTTAAGTTCATACAAGGTCTATCACTTAGGGAACATTGTGTCTAATGTCTCCAAGAGAGGACCAATCAAAGACTACTATATTCATAACTTGGGGGGTCCAGTACATCGCATCAGACCACCAAGAGGAATGTAATATGCTAAGATAGATCACACTTATGAAGGAAATCATACCCAATGTCATCCAAAAAGTGACAAACACATTGTATGAAGTGACAATGCTACACTAAGAACCTAGAATGCAAATGAATTAATGGTAATGTATGCCCCCCACTTTAAAGGAATTTCTACACACCGTTTTGTGAGCAATTTCTTTAAAGTAGCAAAGGGAAAAATGGAAAAAGAAAACAAGACATGAGAGACAACACAAAAAGCTCCTATGCCAAGTCATATGTTTCTGAGTAAGGGTACATCACATGAATGAAAAAGAAAAAGAAGAGAAAGGGGAGTTGCCCCCAGAAAAGAACACACCAAACACATAAGGGACCTACATGGATTTTGGGTCAGTATGTTTGTTGTTGCAATGTTTTTATGAAATATCTTGAAACTGTCATCATTTCCCAAAGCACATAGAACTGGAAGAATGACACAAAGAGAGCAAAAACAAAAGAAAAACAAAGTCTATTTTGGGTCAACATGGAGGAGACATTGCGATCTCAAAGCTTTGCATCATCCCCAAAAGGAAAACACAAGTGAAAAGAAAATGTAAAGGAAAATGAAAAGAAAAAGATTTTGAGTGAACATGAAAGAGAAATTTTGGTCTCAATTCCTTGCGTCATCCCCAAAAGGAAAACAAAAAAGAAAAATACAATTAAAAAGGAAAAGGGATTTTTTGGGTCAACATGGAAGAGACATAGGGAATCTCAATGCTTTGCATCATCCTAAAAAGGAAAACAAAAAACAAAAAGGAAAAAGTAAAAGGACCTTTTGGGTCAACATGGAAGAGACATAGGGTGTCTCTATGCTTTACATCATCCCCAAAAGAAAAAAAAAACAAAAAGGGAAAATTAAAAGGACCTTTTGGGTCAACATGGAAAAGGCATAGAGTGTCTACGCTTTGCATCATCCCCAAAAGGAAAACACAAAACAAAAAGGAAAAAAGAAAGTAAAAGTGTATGATAGATAGACGAATAGAGATAAAAATAGAGGAAGTTCACAAAGAGAGAGAGAGAACATCAAATGCACATTACAGGGGAAAAAAATACAAACATAAAATAAAAATGAAAAGGAGCCAGTAATGCAAATGTAAGCCAACCATTTCCCACCAAATAGATTTCGATCAGAATAGTGGCTTTGTCTTGGTGATATTCAACTGTCTATTTGACAATGCAGAGGCCCGAACACCAGTATGTTTGAGGCACAATTTCTCAACACGAGATTGGTATGAGAAGATAGACACTTTTCTACTTTCTTCTAGCTTCACACGATGTCATTTCGATCCCACATTTTACATTCAGAGACATGAGGGTGATATTTTTATCCTTGTGCTATATGTGGATGATTTTATCCTTATAGGTGGTTCATCCTCCATGATCTAGAATGTTCATCGAGCTTTGATGGAGCAATTTTTGATGACAAATCTTGGCCTTTTGCACTACTTTCTTGGTATACATGTTATTCTTCAGATGGGATTTCCATATTTCAAGAGGAGTATGCTCTTGAAATTCTTCAAAGATTTGGAATGTTTGATTGCAAGCCTTCCCCCACACCATTCTAGTCAGATGTTGTATTGTCTTCCAATTGCACTACTCCTTTACTAGATGCTACATTATATAGGTAGTTGGTTGGCAGTCTCTTGTACCTAACACATTATCATCTTGATCTTTGATTTGTGGTTAGTCTTGTCTCTCAATTCTCACATGATCCACATGAGATTCATTGGCAAGATTCTAATTTTTTTTTGAGATATATTCAGGGAACCTCACATTATGGTATTCATTAGGCATCAGGAGATCCTCATATTATTGGCTTCACTGACTCAGATTAGGATGGTGATTTCAATGATAGGAAGTCCACTTCTGGATTTGTTTTTTGTCTTGGTTCTGGCCCTATTACATGGTCTTGCAAGAAGCAATCTTCTATTGCATTATCATCCATAAAGGTTGAGTATCATGTAGTGGTTTTGGCCAAGCATGAGGTTTTGTGGCTTTGGTAGTCTTTGAATGAGTTCGGTTTTCCTCCTGATAGTCCCACTATTCTTTGGTGTGACAATCAGAGTTCCATTCACATTTCTCACAATCCAATGGAGCATCAACATACTAAGCACATAGAGATCCATATGCAATTCACACAATAGTTGATTTAGGATGATTTTCTCACCTTGGAGTACATGCCTACAAAGCAAGTTGCAGACATCTTCATAAAACATTTGGCATCGCCCAACTATCTTTAGTTGTGATCGATTCTTGGGGTGAAGGAAGTTGTCCTTGGGGGTCTTCATGAGGCCTTTCTTCTTTTTTTTAAAAATGCTTTCATCTCTTTTTGGAGTGGAGTTTTTCCCATGAGGTTTTCTCCATTTCTCCATTTTTTAGAGATCTTTTAGCTATTTTGGGTACATCATTAGGCTTAGTTGTTGGGACCCATTCATGCTTTCTTTTCTTTTTATGCATTGGGTTTAGATTTTTTTAGCTACTCCCTAAGTTACACTTAAAGGTGGGTGTACGTATTAGAGAATAATTAATTATTATTCTAATTCTCATGCAATTAAGCTAAACTTAGGTTTGCTTTATTAGTTAACTCAATAGTTTATTTATGTTAAGTACAAAGCTAATATTAGATCAATTTGTATCATCACACAAGATGTTGAAAATTGTCATGATCTAATCCATTTTCATTAGGGTTTCTCTTATAAAGCATTAATTCTCTCTTGTAACTATTCATTCTATAAGTATTTTCTTTTTGAGAAATAGCAAATCTTTCTTTTGCAGAGCTCTTGGGTGGAAGGTGTTTTTTTCATTGTTTGATCCTATGGCTTGTGTTGTCTACAAATCTAACAAGATATATATGTTCACAATGGGTATGTTGGAAAGGCTTTAAAAACCTTCAATTAAAATTTTAACATAATTCTACATGCCTACACTCAAATTGGAGAATGGAAAGAGGGCATGATTGCCTACCGAAGCATAATTGAAAATAGAGTTTTATTAGATCTAATTGTGAATGCCACCTTTCCTTAGTAAAACTTATGTTCATAATTTAATAAATAATTTATGCACAAAATCTCTCTTGAATGATATCAAATTATGAGTAATTTTATATATTAGTAGCTTATATTTGTGAATAGGCTTGAATTTCCTTGTAGTTTCCTAAAATCTCATGAGAGGGAGAAAGTGTGGCTTAAGTAGCTTATACAAAGATTCAATTAGACTCGTGTTATTTTGATCATTTATAAAGTCTATACACATGATTGTTAATTGTTATTAATGTTGATAAAAAATACATTTTCATGAAAAGCATTAGAAACTCACACGTAATGAGTACAAAATATGTATGATAACTAAAACCAAAGACCTAATATTGAGCATGGTATGAGGGAACACCTCATTTATTACATTTTGGATCCCTTATTGATTGAGAAAAATATACTTATGTCTTAGAAACAAAAATGGTTTGAATGGGGCATCATTATCATTGATTTTGTGGCATTATTCCTATTAAATATCCTTCAAATTCTAATTGATAGTGATGTCAAAATTAAATTAAGATTTAGCTTTCCAACTGCACTTAGACTTATAGGTATGTAAGGGAAATATAATGGATTTTGGTAAGGGTTTGTTAACCATAATCAAAAGTGTTGTTTGCAAACATATTATTTGAAACAAAGGAAAATAGTTTAAAAGGGGTTCACCAATATGGAATATGGGGTTCAATGGACCTATCTTCCTTCATTCATTCAGAAATGAGATACCCACCAAGAATTGACTTACAAACCTTAGGTGAATCAACTCAAGGTGAAAATTTTCAAGTTTCCTTATGATTGAGGATGGGGTACCAGCCTGAACAACACTTTTGGGAGAAGAACTAAAAATAGAAAAGTGACCTATTTATGCCAATTTAAACTTGAAACAACAATATAAAGTATATAAAAGAAAAAAACCACTAAATTTCTATAGATCTAAGAGGTCTTGAATGTTGTGCACGTGTCACCAAAAGGCAGTTTCAAGAGGCAAACTGGGACTCATTCACCCATGGGAAAATGTGTCCTTTTTTAGGGTTTTCAGAAATCTTTCAGGAGCCTTTGATACTGATCTATAGCTTCTGTTTGATCCAAGTTGTAGTGTCCAAAAGTCAAAAATCAGATCTATAAGTGAGATTATGCGGTTTGACAACTTTGACAACTTTTATAACTTTGACAAGTTTTCCAATCTTTCTCTTCAAGAGGTCTCCAATCCTTCTTCAACCTAAACCTACAACACAAACATAAGAGGGATTTTTTTTTTTTTTTGGGTGAATGGGGGTTTTCCTTAGTCAAACCCTGGTTTGGTAATTAAACCTTGTAATGAAATAAATCATGAATGGAAGGAATGATGAATGAACAAAACTATGTTACCACTCAACAAACCCTTGGATAAACCTTTGAATGGAGGTCTCCAACTTGCATTAAATGGCTTCAATGGATGTGGATCTTGATACTTGAGATAATTCTATGAATGCTTGAATTGATCTTTGAAACCTACATCACAAGGTTAGCTCCAAAAACATGCATGATGCAAGAAGACTATGACATGATAATTAGATCTTGATTGGTAAAATAATCTCTAATATTTCTGCTCTTGAATTCTCTTGATCATCAACTTTGTTTTAGGAATTCTCTCGTCAAAATTCTCTTGAAATTCTCTTGAAATTGCTCATGAAAATGCTAGGTGAAACTTAGAAAATAACCTTGTATTTATAAGTATATATCCTTTACTATTTTGAAATATGAATTTGGGGACCTTAAAATACCATTGAAAACATATTTTAAATTTAGGTTCAATGGCTTAGGGAGGACATGGGAAAATGGGTCCCAGTTCCCTATTCTTGGAACACACATTACTCAAGGTAAAGTGTTATGTTTAGGCATTAATTATTTTCAAGTTTTCCCTTCATAAAATGTAATTTATTAGGCTTGTAGATACAAAATAGGGATTATTAAGGCCTAATTAAGTCCAATTTAACAAAGAGGACCCAAACAAATTGAAAATGTAGAGGGATACAATTTTCTACATTACATTTAGCTCCCACTTTAGTGAGAGGATGACCTTGCATTAAACTCACACTATAGTTGACAATCAAGAGAGGTCTAATTGTAAAACTATTGGAAAGATAAGATGACAAAGATTAAGGAGGATGATCAAACCTCTAAGATCTAAGATCTCATGGAAAAACAAACAAAGGCACAAGGAGACACATGCCTATGTTAAACATGTACATGCAACAACAATGACAAGATACTCAATCATACAATGTCAAAGAATCAAATAAAGGAAATAAAATTAAAATAAAAAGGGTGGATCAAGCATTGACTATTTGTCCAACTTGATGTGGATCAAGCCTCAACTATTTTTCCAAAAAAATCATCTACAAGTGAAACCCACTATTCACCATGCAAACAAATGTGCGCTCACATGGGCTAGTGAAATTCGTTGTCCACTAGGTGAGCCCCCAGAAAGTGTCCAATGAGAGAATATTATTGGATCTGATTAAGCTAGCCATACCAAAGTTGGACCTCTGATAACCTTGATAAGGTGCGCAAAAATATGAACTTCAAGCTTCATAAGAATTAGTAAGCTACGTTATGCTAAGCACTTATGAACAAAAATGACTCCACTGGCAAGGATGGTGTGTTATGCTTGGTGGCCATGAAAAAGGGTTTGAGATTCACAAGGTTAGCAAGCTACTTATTAAACACTTATGAAAAAAATGCAAATAGTATACGACATGTTCAAAGGTGTTTTTCTTAGTTCATGAAAGGTCCCACCTTAGGGAACATTGTTCCTAATGTCTCCAAAAGAGGATAGCTATAGGATAAAAGATTCATAGCTTAGGGAATGAAATACATAGCATCTCCACTAAGAGGAATTGTGTATGCCAAGAAAGGTCACACTCTTGAGGGACATCAAACCAAATGACACTACCAAGAAGAGGACACATCATGTGAAGTAAGAATACCATACTAAGTGTTGGTGTTTTTTCCAGTACACCCTTGGAATTATCTAAAGAGTAGCTAATCCCCATAATCAAGAATCCTCAAGATGAATGGCCAACATGATGAGTAAAGGACTCTAGGTGCTTTTATCCTTCACTTTAGGATCTATGGGACCTAGGAGGGTGTTCCTTATTGTGTTCATTTTGATCTGTATGATGGAGAACACTTCTATACACATATTAGTTCCTACCCTTTGCAAATAAGCATAACTCACTAAAGATTTGGCTAATCTTTCAGTAAATTATTATCTATTTACTAGGAACAAGGAGATATTTCAAACTTATGCTTCATAATTGAAAGATTTTAAGTGAATTGTGTTCCTATTCTAAATCCATGGTCAGGTAAATCATCAACTCATTCAATTGCAAAAATCCCTAACAAATAGACCAGTGGTTCATCAATTGGGAAATGGAGTCAAATATGCAATAACTAGTAATACACAAGTTATTTAACTCAGATAATTTGGTGGACTATCTTCATAATGCCTTGCAATCTGAAAACTCACAATTTCTAGAACATAACATCTTATTAGATCCTATGCAAATTCTCACAAATCTGTGACCCTCTTCAAGCATTTAATTAACTCTTTGAGTTAAAGCGGAAATAAGGAAACACATTCAATTGAATATTTGAAGATAAACAATAATACCCTTGATATTTTCATTTATAACTTGCAGAGATTTACAAAAGGAGAGTATGCATTACAGAGATAAGATTTGTTTTGATATCAATAACTTGCATAAAACTAATTGAAGACTATTACATATAAGACTTAAACTCAAGACAATCCTATTGTTCTATTCATTGGCTTTTTACAGTATATCCTTTCTATACTTAAATTCTACCCATACCATTTATTGGAATCAAAATTGAACCCCCTATAATGCACCTTAAAATACCTTTTATAGAAACTAAGGGAGCAATAGGCATTGAGCTCATTACAGTTACATTTCAAAAATATTTCTTTTCAGTCCAAATTTCAATTTCATTTTAAAAATTCCCCGCAAGGTCACTTGCAATCATTTGCTAAGCCGAGGAAAAAAAATTATAATCACCACCAAAAGAAAAATGTCAAGGAGCTACCAAAATTTACCTTTAACCACCAACTAGGTGCTGCATTCCACACCCACGTTGAACAAAAGTCTTCATAATATTAATCTCGAGCATCCACAGTCAACATGAAGACATAAAACCAACATATGCAAAGAACACAAGAAAACCACCATAAAAATTTCATCATCACCACAAAAATTAAGACCCAAACACCATTTTCATCACCCAAAACCAGAACAAGCACTAGCACCAGAGCCACGATAGACCTACCCACTTCGTGTTTTTGTGGAAGGAAAAGGAGAAACCATTTCCCCTTTTTCATCTTTATCTCTACCATCCATTGAGTAATCACACCTGCTCGGAGTCTTTACAGAAACTGGGGCAACTGATATCACTTCCTCTCCTGGGACTTCCAATTGATTTAGGATCATGAGATATCATTGTAACTTGAATCTGTCTCAATCTTGTTGTCTGAGGGGCTATTAGTAATGGAAATTGGGGAGTTCTACCTTCCAAGAGAAGCTCAACCATACCTTATTTTTTTTGTATTACTCATACAAACCCTAAGGGCTCCTTACCTTTGGCCTTCGTCATTTTTGTAGTCATGACTCAGCTTCTCTGAAACCTATGGTTGCTTTAGATAGCAAGTGGTGTAGACTTCTCACCACATACCTTCTCCTTTCCTTCTTTCTTTAGAGTTATAGTAGCTATAGGTATGTTTTGTTCGCATTCTGGAACCTCACTGTGAGACTTCTACACATTGAACCTTGGGGACCTCCACACCAATAACACAAAAGTAGCTGGCTTGTTCATCTTCTCTGAAAATGTAGCTTCACAAACATAGAGCACACCTATAGAATTCATAAATTTACACTTTCATTTGCAATGGTGAAAATAGAGGCCGTCAACCTTCATTTAATAGGAACATTAGGAATGGTAATCATCAATGCTTGATGAAAGTTGCATGAGTGAGCAAGAAATCGACCACTGGCATCCACATCTCCATCATTAATTAGTCAAGTACATGAAAATCTGTGTATCATTCTCAATGATGGCAGGGAATTAATTCCTCATACACACCAAGATCAAATTGATCATTCCTGAAGAACACACGCCATTAATTCATACTCCTCATAGATAAAAAACAATTCACATGCCTATTTCTTATTTTTGAATATCGGTCGTCGATCTCTAGATGAGATGGAAAATCGAAAAGCTCAGATTAAGTAAAATTGGGTTTAAAATCCCAAGACCATAGCCTACCGATTTTTGGAAAATAAAACTTACTGACTGGGAGCCACATCATTCCATCCACACACTCTACCACACTCTTCATAGCAGTTGAGGATTTCCACGTGTCCTTCGATTGCATATCTCACAAGCTTCCATCAAGCATTAATTAAATGTCGTGAGGTGTGCGATAGACGGTTAAGATTCAACTCCCATGCTACATAATATTCGTTGATCTCAAAATCATCAATTATTAGGCGCTCAGATAAGGATCGGGTCCCACCATGGCATGGATACGTGACAATCCATCGTGTTTCTCACACAACTTTTGACAGCTATTCTTTAATGCCTACATGATGTGCGATCAATGGTCGGGGTCTAGTCTTCAAATCTAACGGGCGTGCTTTCTACACATGCTAGAAGTTAGTCTTAAAATGGGGCCATGACTAGGCCAATGATAATTATACCCTTGAGCAAAATGACTTAAACTTAAGTCTTTTGAAGGTGAAATATTTTGCCAAACTTTATAGGTATTTGATGCAGGATAATGCGTGGGTAACCGTCTTTCCTAGAGAAAGGGGCCGGTAAATATACACATTTAAAAGACTCAAGTGATAACTTAAGTGACCGATGACTAGCTAAAATAGGTCAATTCAAAATTAAAATGCCAAAGGGTTTTAGATAAACCTATAAGGTAAGGGTTTCTAGGTCACACCCTTAATCCATCCTTAGGCACAAAGGTTAACAATTAGGATCCAAGTCATGATTTTCTTGTAATTTTTGCAAGGACTTTGGAAGCTCTATCAGTGGTTCATGCTTGGGGACATATACCCCCTATTGGTATAGCAAGAATCTAGATCTCGGGTTGAAGTAGACAAGGGAAAAAGAACAAAAAACCCAAAAGCTTGCTCAGACAAGGAAAGCAAACACAATGAAAAGAAAACACACCACACCAAACCTATATACACTATTTATAAAACTATATAATATAATTTATCTTCTCAGAATCCCCTTTCATTTGATTGGCTTCAATCCTCAAACTAGAGGCCCATGGCTCTCAAGGACTTAGGACTAATTCTTTCCTCTATCAAAATATTTATCCTATTCTACTTGTAATGGATCAACATGTGTGTTTACCATTTCTAAACAACCAACATCATCATGATTGACACGATCGATCCCACTTACTATAATGCTGTCTCATTCACTAACCTGTTCCACCATAGGCTCATCAAATTGGATTGGGAAAGTTAAACATTGATACTCCATTTGATCATGAATTTTAACATCACACTCAATTTGCACATCAAATTGGAATCCTTCATAGACACTTTGTTGCATGCTAGGCCAACAATCTTTTGAAATGTCAAGGAGAAAGGATACATAATCAGGAACACCTTCACTCTGCTTTACATGAGTGTTATCCTCATTGGATGAGAACAAGTCCATAATCATGCCAAGAAGATGAGTGGCATCAACAAAGAATTCAACTACACATTTATATTGATTAACATCATACTTCATGCTATATGCACCCCTAAGTTTCTCTTCACATAGATCAAACAATCCTGCAATATCAACACAAATTGAAGATTCATCAAATCACTTCTCCTCATCAACATGCAACAATGCTACTTCAGGACGAAAGTACCCATTCGGGTGCACATCTTGATCATTCAAGAATAGGATCCTTCCTTCATCATGTATATGTCATCTCTATTATCTTGTATGGTTGAAAATTCAATCATTGTTTCAAGCACACAATTAGGTACCATAGGAAAATGGGTATGTTCATCTACGTCTCCCTTAATACTAGCAATGTATTTAGGATTGTCACCATGGACAATGAAATCCTTATCTTCAAATTCTTCACCCAATGAGCAACTATCATGTTTAATTAATAGAAAACTTGAATTACATTCTTGGTAATCATCAAATATAGTTTTCTCATTCACTTGTGGACAAGTGACTTTACCAATACTTGTACCACTGCATCCTTCATGTGATTGTGGAGCTTTTGACTCAAGGTTACCACCTTCAAGAATACAATTAGAAACCTTAATGTCAACTTGGTCTTCATTCCTTCCCATCTCATTTGTATCAAACCCAATATATTTATAAGTGGTACTTACCAAGAACCCATCATCATGTTGTTTTACTTGTTTAAGACCACACTCTAACTCTATGTTAGATGCATCATCAAAATTTTCAATAAAGAGTGGGTTATTCCTACACCAGCAAGCATCATCATTTATCATCTCACATAATGGTGAGGGTTCATCATACAGGGGATTCTGCCACACCTTCATTGTTGTCACACATAGCCCTACCTTCTTAGTATGAGGATCTCAATCCCTAGAATCATCAATGCACTCAAGGTCATTGTAATCACTTGAAGAGCAAAGAGAAATATTCTCAACATCATCTTCATCATTTGTATTCAAGATTATTGATCCACATTCTAAGAACTCTTCATATGAAGAAAATTGTTCACTCCCAAGAAAGTGCACCCTCACAAGGCTATTAACATATTCTCTACTTGAAGCAAGAGATTCCATCTCTATTTCATAAGAATTGTAATCAACAAAGGACCGACCAAGCTCAATTTCATCACCTTGGTCACTGATTTGTGCATCATTTTTAACATGTGCATCATTGTCACTGATCAAATCAGGATATGGGACTTCCCCACGGACCCCTTGTATTTACTCACAATCTAGGACATCCCAAGGATGAAAATCATGCACCATTTCCCTGTACGCATATGGTGTATCTTCATCCGCACCTTCGTCGTATGGATCTGCATCTATGTTGCTTATTAAATGGCAACAATCATCAACCAACTATTCACATTCTGATCCATCCTCTTGACTTGCTTGCACTATCTTTTGATCCTCCTCATCATGGTAGCCACTACTAACATTCTGAGGTATTACATGCTGCACAAGATCATATTTGATCTCCTCTATGGTCCTTATCTAATCAACCACTTGATCAAGACCATGATGCTTCAATTCTTTCGATAATTCACTCAACCCTGGTTTGTAAACCTCACAAAAAAAATCAATGCTTATTGAATCATCAGATCTGACACTCTTGGGTACCTCTATCAGGGCATCCAAAAATATTGAGAACAAGTCATAGGGTGATTCCCTTGTATGTATTTTCATTTCATATAGCTTCTTGAAAGAAAATATTTGGTCAATTTTGCATGAGTTTTGTTGATGCATAGATGGGATCAGATTATAGTCAACACATTATGGTGAGGGGGAAAATACAACAACAAAGAAATTCTTAGTTTGATAAGTATTTCTACTACCCGATACATGTTCATTTACATGAAATGTACTTGATTCGCCCACACTAGCAACCAAATGTCCTTTCATAATTGAGTACCTCAAATTATTTTCAATATTCATGGTGATTTGATATGCTTGATGTAATGTGGTAGGATCTTTATCCCTTAACAAGTAACCTATTTTTCTGTCAAATGCACCAAGGTACATGACCAAACATTCAACATCATTTGGTCTCATATTTTCAGGGATATCCCTTATAGCTTTTGTGAATCTAAGATTGAAAGTAGGGATCAAATCATCTCCACTTCTACAGATCTCCATGAAGTTTTTCCTTACTAAATTTGGATTTACTCTCTCACCAAATTGTTCCATGAATATCATTTTAAATTCAACCTAGGAATTTATAGAAGATGCTGGTAGAAAAGAAAACTAGTCTCTCTCATCTCCTTTCAAAGACTAAACAAATAGCTTCATGAAACCATCCTTGAAATCCAATTCATAATCCCCCATCATATCAACAAACTCCTGCAGATGTCTTCTTGCTGACTCAAAATTTTCACCATTAAACTTTGCTACCTTATCTCTAATATTGGGTGGTACAATATTTGGATAACCACAAACATTGTCAAAATTAATGGCCCTGTACCTCTTGGTACTAAAATTTCCTTGAAATAACAAAGGTTGTCTATTATGCATGATTATGTTCACATCCACACCAGGATGTGTAGCTTGACAATGCATCCTCATACCTTGAAAGAGGATTACCAAGTCTTCTTTGAAATTACACAAAGAATATCTATATTCCTTTTGCAATATTGACCTTAAGCCTTTACAATGCAAACTTCTTATAAATTTTGCTTAAGATCTTAAAATATAACATTCTTCTTCATGATAATGCATAAATTTCAATTCTCATTCTAAAAGCATGCTAAATTTCCATTATTATTCCCTCATCTAGTGCTACTCCACCTAATAGGGAATCAATTTACAGAAGACTTCTCATAATTTTCTTTCAAACATAATAATGCTTTCTTTAGATTTATGAGAATACCTAGAAACTTGTAGCGATTGTTCACCTTTCTTCCTGACCACAAAATTTTGTTGATCTAGAAATTCTCTTCACGTTTTAATTGGTTCTTTAGAAAAAGTTGCCACCTCTTTCAAAGAGGATTGAACTTCAAATATCATGCAGTACTTTCAAGAGTAAATTTCATTCTACGTCTTCTCCAGCAGAGGAGTCACATTCAAATCCTTTCATCTTTGTTGCAATCAAACCTTTTCCAGGTCCAAGAACTTCTTAGTTATCTGGAAAAGATGTTTAGATCCACCACCCAATTGAATCTATACAAATGGATATATCTCTAATTATCCCTAGTAGACTCGCCATTCTGTCGGTGTTTTTTCCAATACACCCTTGGAATTCTCTAAAGAGTAGCCAACCCCCATAATCAAGAATCCTCAAGATGAATGGCCAACATGATGAGTAAAGGAATCTAGGGTCTTTTCTCCTTCACTTTAGGCTCTGTAGGACCTAGTAGGGTGTTCCTTATTGTGTTCATTTTGATCTATTTGATAGAGAACACTTTTGTGCACAGATTAGTTCCTACCCTTTGCAAGTAAACGCAACTCACTAAAGATTTGGCATATGTTTCAGTAAATTATTATTTATTTACTAGGAAGAAGGAGATATTTCAAACTCATGCTTCATAATTGAAAGTTTTTAAGTGAATTGTGTTCTTACTCTAAATCCATGGTCGGGTAAATCATCAACTCATTCAATTGCAAAAGTCCATGAAAAACACTTCATCAATTGGGAAATGGAGTCAAATATGTAATAACTAGTAATACACAAGTTATTTAACTCAAATAATGGTGGACCATCTTCACAATTCCTTGCAATCTAAAAAACTCATGATATATAGAACGTAACATCTTATCAGATCCTATTCAAATTATCACAAATCTGTGACCCTTTTCAAGCATTTAATTAAGTACTCTTTGAGTTAAAGTAGAACTAAGGACACACATTCAATTGAACAGTTGAGGATAAATGATAATACCTTTGATATTTTTATTTATAACTTGCAGAGATTTAAAAAAGGATAGTATGCATTCTAGAGATAACATTTGTGTCGATATCAATAACTTGCATAAACCTAATTTAATACTATTACATATAAGACTTAAACCCAAGACAATCCTATGGTTCTATTCATTGTCTTTTCACATGTATATCCTTTCTGTACTTAACTTCTACCTAGACCGTTTATTGGACTCAAAATTGAACTTGCTACAATGTGCCTTGAAATCTCTTTTATAGACTAAGGGAGAAACAAGTATCAGGCTCATTATAGTTACATTTCAAAAATATTTCATTTCAGTCCAAATTTCAATTTCATTTAAAAATTCACCACAAGGTCACTTGCAATCATTTGTTGAGTTGGGTAAATAAAATTCATAACCACCACCAAAAGAAAATTTTCGATGCCACTAAAAGTTACCTTTAACTGGAAACTAGGCATTGCATTCCACACCCACATTGAACAAAATTCTTCATAATATTAACTTCGAGCATCCATAGTCAACATGAAGAAAAAAAACCAACATATGTAGAGAATGTAAGAAAACCACCACAACAATTTCATCATCACCACAAAAATTAAGACCCAAACACCATTTTCATCACCTAGAACCAGAACAAGCACCAATACTAGAGCCACGGTAAACCCGCCCACTTCATTTTTTTGCGGAAGAAAGATGAGAAACCATTGCCTCTTCTTTATCTTTATCTCTACTAGTCATTGAGTAATCACACCCACTTGGAGCCTTTACAGAAACTAGGGCAACTGATATCACTTCCTCTCCTAGGGCTGCTAATTGATTCAAGATCATGAGATATCATTCGTAACCTGAATCTATCTTGGTCTTGCTATCTGAGGGACTATCAATAATGGCAATTGGGGAGTTCTACCTTCCAAGAGAAGCTCGACTATACCTTATTTTTCTTCGTATTCCTCATGCAAACACCGCAGGATCCTTACCTTTGGCCTCCATTGTTTCTATAGTCACGATCTGACTTCTCAACCTATGACTGCTTTTGATAGTAACTGGTGTAGAATTCTCACCACATACCTTCTCCTTGCCTTCCTTCTTCAGAGTTGCAGTAGTTACGGGTATGTTCTATTTACATTCTAGAAACTCACTGTCAGAATTCTACACATTGAATCTTGGGGACCTCCACACTGCACACAGAAGTAGCTAGCTTGCTCATCTTCTCTAAAAATGTAGCTTCACAAACATAGAGAACACCTCTACAATTTAGAATTTCACACTTTCAATTGCAATGGTGAAAATAGGGGCCATCAACCTTCATTTAATAGGAAAAATAGGCATGCTAATCATCAATGCTTGATGAAATTCACATGAGTGAGCAAGCGATTGACCACTGGCATCCACATCTCCATCGTTAATTACCCAGGTACATGAAAATCCATGTATCATTCTCAATGATGGTAGGGAATTAATTCCTCACACACACCAGGATCAAATTGATCACTCCTAAAGAACACATACCATTAATGCATACTCCTCGTAGAGCAAAAAAACTATCACATGCCTGTTTCTAATTTTTGAATATCAACCATCGATCTCTAAATGAGATGGAGAATCAAACAACTCAGATTAAGTCAAATTGGGTTTGAAATCCTGAGACCATAGCCTGCCAATTTCTGCCCAATAAAAACTTGCTGACTGGGAGCCACGTCATTCCATCCAAACGCTCTACCACACTCTTCACAACGGTCAAGGAGTTCCATGCATCCTTCAATTGCGTACCTCGCAAGCTTCCAGTGGGCATTAATTAAATGCTGCGAGGTGTGCAATGGATAGTTAAGATTCAACTCCCATGCTACATAATAGCTATTGATCTCTAAATAATCAATCGTCGGGTGCTTGGACAAGGATTTGGTCCCACCATGCAAAGGACACACATCAATCAATTGCGTACCTCACACAACTTCTGATGGCTATTCTTTTATGCTTTCACGGTGTGCAATCAATGACCAGGATCTAGTCTTCAAATCTAACAGGCGAGATTTCTACACATGCCAAAAGTTAGTCTTAAAATGGGGCCATGAGTAGGCTGACGACAATTAGACCCTTGAGAAAAATGACTTAAACTTAAGTCTTTTGGAGGTGAAATATTTCACCAAACTTTATAGGTATTTGATGCGGGATAATGTGTGGGTGATCATCTTTCCTAGACAAAGGGGCTTGTAAATATACACATTTAAAAGACTCAAGTGATAACTTAATCGATCGGTGATCGACTAAAATAGGTCAATGCAAAATTAAAATGCCAAAGGGTTTTAGATAAACCTGTAAGGTAATGGTTTCTAGGTCACACCCTTAATCCATCCTTAGGCACAAATGCTAACAATCATGATCCAAGTCATGATTTTCTCATAATTTTTGCAAGGATTTTGGGAGCTCTATCACTAAGAAGCATAAGATATAGTAAAAAATTTCAAAATGATAATGCCAATGTATGCCCCTACTTTAAAGAAATTGATAACACCAAGCCATGATCAATTACATTTAAAGTAGAAAATAATAAATGCTAAACCATAAAGAAGACATGAGAGATTATTTGGAAAGCCCTATGTCAAGCATACGTTTTCAAATGAAGCTATTTTATGAAGGGGTTTCCCCCAAGAAAAATCCCAAAATAACACAAGGGATCCACAGATTTAGGGTCAACATATGTCTTTGCTACAATTATATTATAGAGCTCAAAAACATCATCATTCCCCAAATACTCGTAGAACAAAAAGAATGAGACATGGAGAGAAAAAATAAATAGAAGCTTTTGGGTCAACATGGAAGAGACCTAAATGTATCGATGCCTTGCGTCATCCCCAAAAGGAAAAAAGCAAGACAAAGAAAAGATAAAGGAAAATATTTTGGGCAACATGGAAGAGACCTAAATTTCTCAATGCCTTGCATCATCCCCAAAAGGAAAACACAAGACAAATAAAGGATATAATATTTACAACATAAATAAGAATGTAGATACAAATAGAGGAATTTTCAAAAAGATAGTGCTTTCACAAGTATAAAAAACTTCCAAAAAAGAACTAAACCTGATTTGGTGCAAAAATTGGTGAGGCCTATTGCTTGATTGCCATGCCAACACTAAGCAAACTTCATTGAGAACACAAGCAAGATAGGCTCTTGTGAGACTTGGTCACACCAACCAATGGTGAAGAGTTGTATATGAACACAAAAGAACTCCTACACTTGGAGAATGTGGGATAAATTTTCCCAAAACAACCTCAAAGAAACTTGGGACCACACCACTTTAGCTACACAGAAGCAATAAATATTTTGATTGAAACTTTATAAAGTATAAAGTTTGATACCGAAATTCGTGTCCTCTAATGAAGAAAAGTTGCCTCCAAATAGAAAATTTGAGTGCCTTCTACAATGATCAATTGGACTACAAAATTTGTGAGGGCCTTTCGAAGGCTAGCACAACCTGTCAAAGGCTTGGGAGAAGCTTCCATGCGGTAAATATTGGTTTCCTCCAATTTTAAATCTTGCCCAACAAGAACCTCATGCCCTCTCTCAATAAATTCAAGCTTTAGAACAAAAAGATCAATGTTGTTGCAAACATGCCTTTCTCAACTTCTAATCAGCGTACCATTAATGTGTCAACCAATGGTGTCTTATGACATTAATCACCCCTCAAAACATAGGCATCTGTCCTTAATTAAAATCAAGGCCCTCTTTTGCCAGATCACACTCATTGCAAATTTCGCAGCCTCCACCAAGAAAATTCACACCTCTTCGAAAAACCAAGCATGAGTCTCAAAACACCCCAAATAGACTATTTAATGAAATAAACATGACCTCCAAATGCATGAATAACAACTTCAAAGTCACCTAGTTTGCAATAGAAATTCAACCTTTACAAAGATGAGTCACACCATCAACAAACCAGAAAATTGCCTTCAATCAGGAGTGAAAATCATGCTTTCAAATAAGAGAATTGCACCAACAAGAAAAAAATAGAAAAAAAAAACTTCTCTTTAGGAAAAAAAATAAAAAATAAGGCAACTTTGAAATTTCATAAATTTCAAATGCCGAAAAAACCTTCAGCAAATAAATGATCTCAAAACAACTTGGTATGAAAACTCCCAATGGCAGAAGAAGACACGGGTTGACAGCTTTGATACCATGTTTGTGTCAACCACCTACGAGGAGCACAACCTGCAAATAAATTTTCATAGACGAGAGAACCAACACAAGGCTATTTAACTAAAGAAAATACTGAGATGAGATAATAAATTACATAGTATACAAGCCTTTTAAAGGAATGAAATATGTGATGGGCGAGAAAACTACCCGATATGGGAAAAAACCACCCAAATAATTAACCCTATGTGGGTATGTGCAAGATCATGATGGGCCAAAAAGTGGCGATATGATGGGTATGTGGTTGATGACTTTTTTTTTAACCCAAAATTGATGAAACGAGAAGGGTTTTAAAAGTAGATTCTAAGCTTTCTACCAATATAAATTATGCTTTACTTTGAATTTAATAAATAATTATTATTCATTTTCTATTTGAATTCTGACTAAAGTCTTGATTGATAGGATGATTGAAAAACATCTATA
>VDFB02000013.1:117649119-118056077 GCA_007258455.2 Sequoia sempervirens
AGGTCATGTTGTATGTTTTTCTTAATACATATATTCCCATACAAACCTCTTTCCATGTATTATCAACTCGCCTATATGATAGACACCTTCCTAGTTTTAAATTTCATATGATATATATGTACCCAAGGGTTTCAAATTGGAATTGCTATAATTATACTTTTATGGAATTCTAGGTATTCAAAATAGTTTTCATAAATCTACCAAATAAACCCATTCTTGACATTGAACCTACATAATTTTAGGTATGTCCAATGAAAGATTAGGGTCTAGGGTTCATAAATTTCAAATGCTTTAGTGTTATGGGTTTAGATTTTACAGTTTAGGGTCTAGGGTTTAGCAAACTTAGGGTGAAGTTTGGGTGGCCCTTGGCATAATTTAGACTTGCAAGTTAGTGTCAATTGGAATCGATTGTATGTGTTTAGATTTACGAATTTGTTAACTAAATTTGCAAACAAACATCAAGATAAACTTTATGAATTTTAACCATTCTTTAACATATTGATTTCTAATCTAATTATAATTTAATATTGAAACTAAAGTTTAATATAAATCATTTTTTCCATACAAAGCAAATAAAATTTAAAACATTTAAGCAATGCGAATGATTTTTTTTGAGCTCAAAATTACCTAGTTTTCAAAATCAAAATGATTTGTTCGATTCCAATTTAGGGTTTTAACAATTTTTTTTGTTCCAATTCAATTTAGGGTTTCAGTTTTAAACAATTAGGGTTTTTAATGAATTTTTTTCATTTCAATTCAAACTAGGGTTTTCAAATTCAATTTTTTTCGTTTGATTTGAATTTAGGGTTTCAAAAAGCTCGATTTGGATTTGTAAATGCAATGTTTTATTTCATTTCGATCTCTAGGGTTTTGAAATGCAATTTTTTTTGTTTTGTTTCAATTAGGGTTTTCAAAATCTTTTTTTTGTTTTAATCGAACAATTTAGGTTTCAAAAGTTAAATTTTGTTTCTAAAACACAATTCAAGGTTTTTTTTTTCATTTTTATTAAAAAACATTTAGGTTTCATTGCAAGTTTTTGCCTATTTTTATAATTATTGAATTCTACTATAACAATTAAAAAAATGATTAAAACATGAAATAAATAAATAAAAAATGATAAATTAACATATTTCTTTCAAAATTTCAATTCAAAATAAAAAAATGCAACAAAATGGCGTTTAGGTGGGGTACTTGTAGCTGGTCGTGGAGTCACTGTCACCAATACTCGGGGTCCTGTCTACAGAGCAGTGAAAACTATTTTTTTTTTTTAAATAAATAGCAGTATAAAATGAGATCCTGATTTATAGAACTCGGGATCCCGTTATTTATAAATCGGGATCCCATATTTTATAAATTGGGATCCCATTTCTTATAAATCGGGATCCCGTTCTGTTTTCGTTGGTTCGAAATCCTATGGGAAATGGGATCCCGATTTTTAAAAAGTGGGATCCTATTTCATCTCAGGCTCAGGATCCCGATTTTTAAAAATTGGGATCTTGTTTATTTAAATCGGGATCCCATTTCCTCAATGCCAATTTCAAGTTTTTGGTTAAGGGAAAAAACTTCCACGTTTCATGGACTCAACTTTGTGCACTTACCCAAGGGGTGTATGTGTTTGAAAGACAAGTGAATGGAATGCTTATAGGTGGTAAAGTGGTAGGATATATGACATGTGATGCTGCATAGGAACTATGGATGCTAGCAGGAATACCCAAGGAAGGAATTACATTGCTAGTTGGTTGTATTATTGTTGTGACTTGAGGATTGTTATAGGTAGGTATGGAGGCAATTGTTGTGGGAGGAGGAATTTGAGTTCCTCTGTGGCTTGTGACATTGCTTGTAGGTAAAGGACAACTAGTGGTTGGGGTGAGGTGTTTTCCAAAGATTTGAACTATTTTTTTCACATGGTCAAGTGCATCTTCACTTTCAAGCATGCGGTGAATGTTATCTATTGTAGGAATGACAATGGTTGAAATGTTGTCATTTTGCACTTGATGTTGTAGGTTAGCTAGGTCCTCATGAATGTGAATTATGTTTTCTTGTGAGACACTATCATTCCTTTTTTCAACTTACATCACACTACTTGAAGGAAAAGAGTTGTTAAGGGTATGATCCATACCTAGTGTACTAGTGTCAATGCTAGGAATGAAAGAGCTAGACAACCAAATATCCACAACGATTGTGCTATCGTGAGATGACATGAGTCTCAAAATTCATCTCACTATAGTATTAGCAATAGAACACCAAATACTCATACAAGGGCTACTAAATGCAAGGTGAATGTAGATTCAATATAAGCTGAGAACAATGAAATGCTTATAATAAAAAAGTTGGAAAACTAGAAAAACCATAACAAATAGAAAGTCAGAAACTAAACTTTAAATGCCAAAAAATGCAATTCAAAATATGCACAAGGACTAATTTTCCCAAGGTGGTGAATGAGTCCCAGTAGGGATTTTTTTCAAAATTTTCAAAAAAAATTAATTGCTTTTAATGCTTTTTTATATTGGATGATCTATATAGGGTGATGCCACAATAGTGGTTTACAGTTTTTGGCCAAATTGGACATTGAATTGAATTTTTTTAACTAAATCTTCACTTTCGGGCACATATAGCAGTTAAAGGTCATGAGGAGTTTGAAGATGATGAAAACTAGAGATTTGTGACAATTTTTCTATAGATTCTAAATATATTTTTTTCAAAATTTTAGGAATTAAATTGCACTTCTTTTTCCATCTCCTTTGAAAACTAGTTTTTAACATTAAACACCATTTTTAAAGAGTGATGCCACTAGAGCTAACACATAACTTTTTTTCTATGAATGATAAAATTCTAATTTTTTCAATTTTAGATTTGTAACTACAATATCTAGTGCATGCAGTTGGTTTCATAGAATTTCATAGAATATTTTTTTCTTAATTAAGTTTCAAAGTCAAATCAGTTACAATTTAGACATGATTCACTAGTTACAATTTTTGTATGTATCAAAATTCAATTTTTTTTGTTGGATCAGGGACATCAATATCTAGTGCACTGATATTTTTCAAAAAAAATTGGTAATCTACTATTGTTCCCCATGTGCAGAATAAAGAGCTTGATTTTTGATGAAAAAATTATGTTTAATCAAACTAAAAAAAATACATGATTAAAACCAAAACATATTAAAATTATATTTGATGGATAGCTTGTTCCAAGGACTACCATCATCTAGTTGGGTCTATGATGGTTTGTTCAAGTGAAGCCCCCTTTTTTCAAAATTTTCTTTTTTTTCCATTCTAGAAAATGTGAAAAATGTGTGTCCCATCATTGAATAGGGTTCGCTCAAACTAGTCCCTTCATTCGAACACCCCAAAACCCAAAATTTTCTTCATGGGGGCATGTTTTGCAATTTTCCTTCCTCAATGGAATTGTAAACAATTTGTGTGGGATTGCCCTATATACTAAGTGCAAATACATATTTTGTTTGATTTGCAATGAAATGAGATGCAAAAATGCAAGCTATATGAGCTTTCACTAATGCAAAATTTGAAAACCCTGGAATGCAAGTTAACTAATGCAAATCCTAATGCAATGTTAATGCAAGCCAAGTCTAGGATATTGATGCACTCCAAGTCAAAATTTTAATGTTCTAAATGGAGGTTCACCAAAATGAAATGATGAAAAAGTGAGATGGATGCTATCATATCATTTTAGGACATAGAGAATACCCACTTCTTCAATTTGATTCAATGGTAACCCTAGAGATATTGTAATAGGGTTATCCTAGGAGTTGAATGTAAACTAATAAGAGGTTCACCACCAAGTAAGAACTTGGAAAGAAAAATGCAATGCAAGATGCAACACTAAACCCTAATTAACTGTAATTCACTGTGAAATAACCTACAAAAGTAAATGAAACAATACAGAAAGCCACAAAAAGGAAGATGTGCACCTGGAAATCTAGAAATGGCTGGGAGGAAGTTTGAAACACTAAAAATTCTACTTTTAATGTTGAGCGAGACTCATTTTCCAAGCTGGGTGAATCATTCCAAACATTGGGTTTCTATGCAGGAACAAGAATTTCCCAAAATGGGTATCCAAATCTACAAAAATATAAATTTTGATTGGAAATGGGACTCATTTGCTAGAAGTGGTGAACCAGTCCAGTTAGGATTTTCTGAAGCTTTAAATTATGATTCTACTCTGAACTCTATTTGCTATGTCCTTCCTGAGTGATTTTCAGATCTGGATCTCTAATTTGCAACCTATAGGTCTTCTCCAATGTTCTCCAACACTTGATGAAAACTTTGAAAACTTTATGTACTTTGAAAAATTTTCTCCAATCTTGCTCCTTAGGAAATTTGCAACCTAGAACAAACCCTAGTAATAAAAGGCTACAAACATCTATGGAGTGGCTCCAATGGATGTAGATCTTGACTCTTGCATGAAGGTGATAGATCTTGAATAAAGTGCTTTCTTGAATCATAAAATCCTATATCACAATTGTTGGCTTGAAACAAAACATGATGCATGAAGTCTTTGACATGATGATTGATGCTTGAAGAATTCTCTAAAATACTTGATAATATTCCCTTGAATTCTCTTGTGAACTCAAAATTTATATAAGGATGTTCCTTCAACTTGCTAGGTGAAAAATGAATGAAATAAACTTGTATTTATACTTAATTATGCAAGAAATCCTGAAATTAAAACACTACAAGCTGACATCAGATCTAGGAGAATAAAATCCTGCTAGAAATTTGAAATAATTTTAATTTTGGGCCACATGGGACTCATTCACCCAAGGTGGCGAATGAGTCCCACAAGGCTTAACTTTTGGGACCAAATGCTTAGAAATGTGTGAAACAAAGATCAGGGCCAAAAGGCCTAGGTGGGACTCATTCACCCAAGGTAGTGAATGAGTCCTAGATCACTAAATTTGGGCCACTCAAGCTTGAAACACATGAATTAGGATTGGTTATTGATTCCAGTGTTTGGATTATCCTTGAAAATATGCAATAAATGGGGTTTGTGGGTGCAAAATAGGGCCAATTAAAGCATAACAAAGCCCAATTATAATGAGAACCCTAGAAAAGTGTGAAAGTGTGTTACAACACTTTACAAAACTTCAAATAAGATGTCAAAAAGATCGTTTAGTTCACAAGGGCCCAAGACCTAATGTGAATATGTTAGGAATATTACAACACTCAATCAAGGCCAAGTTAAGGGTACCTTTTTCTATCATTACAAATTCCCATGTTTCTTTTTTGTTTCAATAGTCAGCACACTTTCATTAGGGAATGATTCCATATTAGGTAATGCTAGGGGAGAAGGAGCATTAGCTAAATGGTCAGTTAAGGCTTGTTCTTTGATTGCTTTTTGAGAGAAAAATTGAAGATCAAACTCAATTAACAAAATAACCCATTTAGCTAAATGCATTGATAAATAAGTTAACATTTAGAAAAAAGGATTTTTTAAAGGATCGAACTTTTTCATCACCTGTATTTTTGTGTTTAGCAAGTAATGTCTCAATTTACTAGTAGTGAATATAAGAGCAAAACATTGTTTTTGTATCTTTGTATATCATGCTTCATAACCAATCAAGGTTTAGCTAATGTAATAAATGAGATTTTCTCTACCATTGTCGTCTTGTTGAGCCAACAATGCTGCCAAACCATGGGTTGATGTTGTTGTATAAGAAATGAATGGATTTTCTTGCATAGCAGGTTGTAAAATAGGTGGAGTAGCAAGATAATATTTCAAACACTCAAAGTCCTATTTAAAATCCTCATTCCACTTAAACTCAACCTCCTTCTTAAGAAATTGTGTAAAGGGTAATGTTCGGTCTACTAAGGATGATACAAAATAGTGGATAGCTTGAATTCTCCCTTATATAGGGTACACAACTAAGAGATGTGTTTAGGATATGGCATGTTAATCATAACATCAATTTTCTTCATGTACACCTCAATGCCTCTGTGAGATATTACAAAACATAAATTTTTTCCACTATCTACAACAAAGACACACTTTTTCAAATTCAATCTCATGTTGTACTTTCTCACTCTTTCAAAGATCTTCCAAAGTCCATGTTAACATTTTCTTGTCAAGTTAAAGGTTTGGCTACAATATCATCAACATAATCTTCCAAAATCTTATGTATATAATTGTGAAATATCAATGTCATAGCTCTTTGATATCTTGTGCCTACATTCTAGATAATCCAAAATACATAACCACCCAACATGTTCCCCATGTTGTAGTAAATGTTGTCTTGTATTGATCTTGAGGGTTGATAAAGATTTGATTATATCTCGAGAATCCATCCATGAATGACAACAAAGCATTTTCGGCAATCAAAACCACTAAATTATGTCAATATTAGGAAGGGGAAAGTCATCCTTAAGAGATGCTTTATTTAGGCCATGAAAATCCATACACATCCTAATACAATTATCAAGTTTGATGACTATGAGAATGTTTGAGATCCATGGAGACTAGTCAATAGGTTGTATAAAGCCAGCTTCAAGGAGTTTTTCAATCTCAACCTTCAATAATAAAGGTATCTTAGGATTCATCTTTTCTATATTCTATCTTACCAATTTAGCATCTTATTCAAGAACTAGATGTTTTGTGTCACCATCTTACATCAATTGATACCTAGCATATCTAAAAAAATTCATGCAAAGAGTTCATAAAATTCACGTAGTAATGTTGCATGATCTTCTTGTTCATCCTCATCAAGACACTTTCCTATTTGAATCACTATTTCTTTATTAGATGTATCCATCAGTATGTTGATTGTATCTCCCATAGGAAGTGCATTTTGTCTTAGAATTTCATAATTATGTTCTTCTTTATCCTTGTCAACAACATTGAGTTCCTTTTCTCCATCCACTTGCTTAGTGCTAACCATGGCACACATGACTCCTGATTTCTTAGGGGGAGTAAATGGCTTATCCTAAAATCCCAAAATTTATTTCAAATCTTCATCATCTTTAAAGTACTCCAATACATGTATCAATCAATTCATGATGCTTCAAAGTGAGAGTTGTCTTAAAGGAACTACACATGATGGTGTTGATGTTGAATGAGGGTCTTTTTCATTGCTTTCATTATCTTAGAAGAAAATATCCAAGACCACTTTATATTTCATGTGTGTTAGGCTCTATAGGAAAATGAATGCCTTGTTCTTTTCTTCCACATCCTTTGCCACTATATCCAAACTGTTTCAAGAGCTCGTAACCTTTTCCATAAAGTTGTTCCATCTCTTTTAGGTTTGGTGGTTGTTGGTAGTCCACTTCATCAAAGTTGGTTGTATAGCTTGTGTCTTCTTCTAAAGTGGATGAAGTAGATGTTTGTGAGGGTTCTTCTGAGTTTTGTGTTGACATTACTATTGATTCTCTTTCCTTTTTAGGTTGTTTTTTTTTCATTTTGTATTCTCCCATGAATGTTTGTGTGAAATCTAACAAACCCTAATCATCTTCCAATAACTTTGTGACTTCCTTAATATTCTTTTATTTTTCTTGTTCTTGTGTGATTTCAACTTGTGAAGTTGGTGGGTATGTGGAGGATCATGATGGGCCAAAAAGTGGCGATATGATGGGTATGTGGCTGAAGACTTTTTTTTAACCCAAAATTGATGAAATGAAAAGGGTTTTTAAAGGATATTCTCATCTTTCCACCAATATAAATTATACTTTACTTTGAATTTAATAAATAATTATTATTTATTTTCTATTCAAATTATGACTAAAGTCTTGATTGATAGGCTAATTGTAAAACATCTATAGCTTTCAAAAGGTATCACATTTTTTGAATCCAAAACATGCATTACATTCTATGCTTCGCATACTATAGGATTAAAAAAAGAAAAAATGAATTTCATGAAGTTTTGACCAAGTTAAGGTGGTCAAACATACGAGTTTTTATATTTTTAAAAGTTGTAATAAAAAAATTCATAATTAATTATTTACCTAAAAAATTACAAAAAAAAAAGTAAATGGCATGTCGTAATCCCCTTCTACATTGAAAGGCATCTCTCGGGAGGGCCGAGTTAACATCCACCACGACCTCATGGTAGATAAATTTGGATAGAGGTCACCGGAAAGCTTAACTCGGCTTGATTAAGCGGAGTTTGATCGGTTGTCTTCGTTAAACCGTCGAGACATTTTGCGAAAATAGTTCTGGCGGTGATGTGGGACCACTACTATTTTTATGATATGGAAACATGGCGGCATCGAAATCCTTGAGTTCGTCAGCATCAGACGGATCAGTCATCGGGTTAGAAACGAGGAAGATATTAATATTTGATCGTATTGATTAAATATTAATTAATTAACGTTTATAATATAAAGTTGTAATTTAATATTATAACTTAAGTGTTTTTCCTTGAGGGGTGCGCCATCATGAAAAGGGGGCCAGTTTGACATTTGACTAATATTTAAAATATTCAGCTGAGGACTATTGAAACATTAAAATATTAAAACATGAATATTTTTAATGAAACCCTATTTTCAAGCAAATCGCACTTTTCAGCCTATTAGTGGATTTTGCCTTGGGAATTGTGCATTATGAGATTATTGAGTTTGAAACTGATCAATTTTGGTCTGAGCCTGAGACTTTAGGGTTTCGTGTTCGATTGCCTTGGGGAACGAGCCATCTCCAACGGAAAGCAATTCAGAGAGTGTGCAATATCACTTGATCTATTGCCTACAGAGGTTTTCTTATTCAGAGAAAACTACAGAGCTTCAGAGGATTCATCATCTTCAGTGATTATTCAGTTATTTGCATTCAGACAGTATCTAATCCTCAAGGCGCCATATTTCAGAGACTTGCATATCAGTATTTAAGGGGGCCGTACATTCTTGAGTCTGATTTCTGACAGGCCGTACCTTCTTGTCAGGCCGTACCTTTGAGAAAACACGTGTTCTTTCTTCTGGGAGAAAACGCCTATCATACTGGTGTCTAACCTCTTTCCTTGGAGGCGCCAACTAGCTGGGAGACTTCTGAGATCAAAATACGGAGGGAGAAGAGCATCCATTCACTCAGCCGTACAGATCTGTACTACATTTGCAGCAAATACCAGGTTTCTTAAATATTGCAAAATTCACTGTTTTTACTATTGCATGTATCTGGGTGTTGTTGTAATCATTAGAAAAGAACAAATAAAGATACTGGCGTCCATATTGCTTCATTTCCAGAGCTATTTGAATTTTATAGAATTTATTATTATTTTCCTTGAAAAGCCGTACTTTCATTTATTGCATTGAAAATCCAAAAATTTGCAAAAAAAAACACAAAACACTCAAAAACGTCAGAAAACTCAAAAATATCAGTCAGAGCAGTGTCAGAGGGAAACCTAGGGTTTCTACAGTGGTATCAGAGCTTGATTCTGCCATCCTAGGGTTTGGCCATCACATGCAGCCAGAGGAATTTGACACATACAGGTATTATACACGCAGACGTGCCTTGATCGAAAGGCAACGCAGTTTGAGCAGACAGCCAGATATCATGGCTGACAGGAATGATAGGGCTGACAGGACAGATATACCGAGGACAGAGATCCCACAGAACCAAAGCGAGATCGGGATGATCGAGGTCTTACTTTCGCTCGAGAGATCGCCGTGCGGAACAACGTCCCGATCGATGATATGATACCGGCCGGTGAAAGCGAGGAAGCGCAGAGATTAGGGACTTCAAGGGCCCGTCACACCCACATCGTGATGATGGCGGGGAGTGATCTTTGGAGTCGCGAGGAGAGCACCTAGAACTGATCATCGCGGACGGTGATAGACCTACAAGGCCCCTCGTTCCGCGAGGAGCCCGATGAGGCTATGCCAGAGGGGGATCGGGATGATTTGTTTGCTGATAACCTTATGGCAGCAACCGAGGAGTGGGAGTTGATACCTCCTGCAGTCAGAGAACGGATCACTTTTGACCGTTTTATCACACAGAGGCGTGAACACAATAGGGCTCGTCAGGATTGGAGACCCCGACAGCAGAATAATGACCTCAAACATGCAACTAACAGGTTGAATCTGGTGATGTTTGATGGTAGTGGGAAGATGACAGCCCAAGCTTGGATTAGCAAGCTTGATACATTCCTTACCTTGCGTCCGATGGGCGGCTATCCGGATTGCAGCTACTGCTGCACCTCGGGGAGTAGCTTATGGCCCGGTGGCATCCGCGGTGTGGTGGCTACATCTGATGGGATCACTTCATATCGAGGAGTTAAGTAAGAAGAGCGATTTGGTTGAGAGACTGATAAAGGAAGGATCGAAGCACCATAAGAGATTTAGCGCGGTTAGTGGCGGTCTGGAGACTTACATCGATGACTTCGGAAGGCTATCGAGTCATGGTTAGAACATATCGGCGGAATGGTGATTGAAGTCCTTTATGGAAGGTTTAGCCAGAACCACTTAAAGGTTGGATAAAGCCTTTGATCCTCCATCGTGCAGGCGATGAAACTACGTAACATGGAGTTAGCGGCCTGCGTCGATGAAGAATTATCGAGACCTTCATCGTTTAAGAGACAACAAGGGGCTTCAATAAAACAATGATAAATCGATTATAACAAAAATCAGATTATAGAAACGATTCGAAAGGTAAATCAGCCTTCCCACCTTTGGATCGTGAGGCCCTGAAGGACCTTCGCAGGAAAAAGTTATGCTTTTACTGCAAGGGACCGTATGATGCCAATCACGATTGCCCTCTAAGACCTAAGGGCAAGGCGGTGTGTTATCAATGGGCATACTAAAACTCGAATCGAGAAAATTGACGGAGCATTGGATGATTAATTGAACTCGAGCATAAGTGAGGCGTTTTGGGCGTCTAGGAGGCGGTGTCCTAGCATTGAGGAGGGTTCTTTCCGGCTCCGCGGTGTATTAGCAGGTCAGAGGGTCATTACCCTATTGGATACAGGAGCTACACATAATTTTATTGATGCTAGGTTCGTTGAGAAACGAGGGCTTATCACAGAGGAGTTTGAGGGCATCAGAGGCAAAGTGGCGGATGGGTACACTTTGAGATGCGAACGCATGATTAGAGATCTTCCATTACGCTTGAACAACTATGAGTTCAAGGCAGATTATTATGTTGTCAATATGGGAGACATTGATTTAGTATTGGGAATGAAGTGGTTACACTCCTTGGAGGAGGTCACACTTCGTCTCAAGGATATGGAGATACGTTTTGAGGTCGACGGGAAGACTCACATTCTTAAGGCAATACGGGACAGCGACCTTAAAACAATTTCCTTTCGCCGAATGGAGCGGCTCATGCGTCATGACATGGTAGAGTGGGCTGCCGAGTGTCATTTAGCACCTTTACAGGAGGGACAGCAAAAGACAGAGTATCATCCGGACATTCAGAAGATCAGAGTCAAGCATGATAAGGTGTTCAGTGATATTCCGCCAGGTAGACCTCCAGATAGAGGGATAGAGCACATTATTGAGCTCGAGGAGGGTGCAAAACCCGTCATGATAACTCCTTACAGGCATCCTAAAAGATTAAAGGATGAGATCGAGAAAACAATAAAGGAGTTAATTGCTATGGGTCACATTCGACCTAGCAAATCACCGTTCACCTCTTCTGTTTTTTTGGTGAAGAAGAAGGATGGAACGTTACGCATGTGTATTGATTACAGGGTCCTGAATAAGAGGACAATAAAAAACAGATACCCGATACCAAGGATAGATGAGTTGATTGATGAGCTTCATGGGGCATGCTATTTTACGAAGATTGATTTACGGTCGGGTTATCATCAAATTAGAGTCCGTGAGCAGGACATAGAGAAGACACCCTTCAGATGTCATTGTGGGCACTTCGAGTTCGTAGTGATGCCATTTGGGCTCACTAACGCGCCAGCCACCTTTCAGTCTACTATGAACAGGGTATTCCATTCTTTGCTGAGGAGGTTTGTGTTTGTCTTCTTCGACGACATTCTGATATACAGTCGGACTTGGCAGGAGCACTTGGCTCATTTGGAGACTGTGTTGAGCATCTTGGAGAGGGAGTCCTTGTACGCCAAGGAATCCAAGTGCGACTTGGGGATGACCGAATTGCTATACCTTGGTCATATCATCAGTGCGGATGGAGTGTGTATGGATCCTGAAAAGATCCGCGCCATTGTTGATTGGCCCACACCGGCGAACCTGACACAGTTGAGAGGGTTTCTCGGTTTGTGTGGATTCTACCGTAGATTCGTGAATGGTTATTCACGACATGCAGCCCCGATGACAGATTTGATGAAGAAGGGGGCATTTGTTTGGACTTCGAGCACAGGAGTGTTTTGAGAAGTTCAAGGAGTTGATGACCACTTGCCCTGTTTTGGCACTACCCGACTTTACGAAGCCATTTGAGCTTCAATGTGATGCATCAGTTGAGGGCATTGGTGCGGTGCTTATGTAGGACAAGCACCCGATAGTTTATGAGAGCCGCAAGCTCAGAGGACCCGAGAGGTTGTATAGCATATACGATAAAGAGATGCTCGCTATTATGCATGCCTTGGCAAAATTTAGACAATACCTTGTTGGCAGCAAATTTTGCATCAAGACTGATCATAACAGTCTTAGACACTTTTTAGGGCAGCGAGATCTCAACGACAGACAGCAGAAGTGGGTCAGTAAGCTGCAGGCTTATGACTTTGATATTTCATATATCAAAGGGACACAGAACGTAGTGGCAGATGCACTTTCACGGAGACCGTACTTGAGCACTATGGTTCAGCTTTCGGAGGATTGGAGGCATATGATAGTGGCAGAATATGCCAAGGACAGTTGGGCCTCCAGTTTTGTTGAGGGATCAGCAGTGGATACTAGGTATACACTTGTGAATGATTTGATCATTTACAAGCACAGGATATTTCTGATTCCCGGTTCAGAGGTGAAGAACATGGTTGGCGCGAGCCTTCATGATAATTCCCTACGCCAGACATCCCTGCTACTTCAAGACCTATAGATGTGCAGGCACGGAGAGGCTTACTTGAAAGGACTCAAGAGAGATGTTCTTCAGTATGTGCGTGAGTGCCCTGTTTGTCAGCAAAACAAGCAGGAGAACACGTACCCGACAGGTTTACTACAGCCACTTCCGATTTCTGACAGGAAGTGGGAATGCCCGTCGATGGACTTTATCACGGGCTTGCCTAAAGCCCAAGGGCATGATTGTATTTATGTAGTTGTGGATCGGCTTACGAAGTATGCCCACTTCTTTTTCCGAATACCACGACCACATACGTACCTACCGTGCGGCGTAGGTGTTCTTCGCGAGATATCTCGCATCTACGGGTTGCCTCGGAGCATTGTGAGTGACAGGGATAGCCGGTTCCTGAGTAACTTCTGGCAGGAGGTCTTCAGGCTTTGTGGGACCGAGCTTACACCGAGCACCGGTTACCATCCACAGACAGATGGGAAGACAGAGATAGTGAATAAGTGGGTGGAGGGATATCTCAGGAACTACATAGCAGGGCAGCAGAAGGCGTGGGTCAAATGGATACACTTGTGTGAGTATTGCTATAACTCGACATTCCATATGACCATTCAGATGTCACCCTTCATGGCGCTATATGGGTATGAGGCACCGAGTTTCCTTGATCTGTTATTGAGCGACAGTAGAGTGCCGAGTGCAGGAGGTTGGTTACAGGAGAGTCAGGACACTATGAGGGCTCTCAAGGAGAATATTGCAAAGGCACAAAATCAGCAGAAGCAATACGCAGATCAGAAGAGGACGGAGAGGCATTTCGAGGTTGGTGATATGGTTTACCTCATGCTTCAACCCTACCGTCAGTCCACTTTAGAAGAGTGGGTCGGCAGCTTAAGCCATCGCTATTAAGTGGACCTTCGTGATCCCGAGGAGAGTTGGCGAGGTGGCTTACTTGTTGAGCTTCAGCCACAGAGCCGTGGTACACAACTTATTTCATGTGTCATGCCCCAAAGAAGGCGCTAAATACCGTGGTGGTACTGCCTCGGCAGCCTTACTCTTTAGATGATGAGGGAAAGTTGATTTTAGTACCGGTTCATCCTCGGCGCTGTGGAGAGATACTATACGGAGACTCATCGGAATATCTAGTGAAATGGAGAGATTTTCTGGTTGAGGATGCACATGGGAGAGCGAAGGAGATTCCTCGCGAGCATCCGCATTGAGATTGTTTGAGGACAAGCAATTTCGTGAGGGGCGACCGCCATGTCCCTCTTCTCGACATCTCTGAGATGATTGGCCTATCACATCACCCTCGTAGGCCGAGCAGATCGATAGAGGGTCACTTCGAGCTTGGCTATTCAGCCAAAATGGGCTTGATCAAATTTTGCTCCTTCGCTCGCTCGACCTGAGACGAGCGAATTGCTATTTTAGCAGCCTCGCAAAGTAGGGATTGCTATTTTAGCAAGATGGCAGTGGCGGTGCATCAGGAATCACTTCAGAGTTCGTCAGCATCAGACGGATCAGTCATCGGGTTAGAAACGAGGAAGATATTAATATTTGATCGTATTGATTAAATATTAATTAATTAGTGTTTATAATATAAAGTTGTAATTTAATATTATAACTTAAGTGTTTTTCCTTGAGGGGTGCGCCATCATGAAAAGGGGGCCAGTTTGACATTTGATTAATATTTAAAATATTCAGCTGAGGACTATTGAAACATTAAAATATTAAAACATGAATATTTTAATGAAACCCTATTTTCAAGCAAATCGCACTTTTCAGCCTATTAGTGGATTTTGCCTTGGGAATTGTGCATTATGAGATTATTGAGTTTGAAACTGATCAATTTTGGTCTGAGCCTGAGACTTTAGGGTTTCGTGTTCGATTGCCTTGGGGAACGAGCCATCTCCAATGGAAAGCAATTCAGAGAGTGTGCAATATCACTTGATCTATTGCCTACAGAGGTTTTCTTATTCAGAGAAAACTACAGAGCTTCAAAGGATTCATCATCTTTAGTGATTATTCAGTTATCTGCATTCAGACAGTATCTAATCCTCAAGGCGCCATATTTCAGAGACTTGCATATCAGTATTTAAGGGGGCTGTACATTCTTGAGTCTGATTTCTGACAGGTCGTACCTTCTTGTCAGGCCGTACCTGTGAGAAAACACGTGTTCTTTCTTCTGGGAGAAAACGCCTATCATACTGGTGTCTAACCTCTTTCCTTGGAGGCGCCAACTAGCTGGGAGACTTCTGAGATCAAAATACGGAGGGAGAAGAGCATCCATTTACTCAGCCGTACAGATCTGTACTACATTTGCAGCAAATACCAGGTTTCTTAAATATTGCAAAATTCACTGTTTTTACTATTGCATGTATCTGGGTGTTGTTGTAATCATTAGAAAAGAACAAATAAAGATACTGGCATCCATATTGCTTCATTTCCAGAGCTATTTGAATTTTATAGAATTTATTATTATTTTCCTTGAAAAGCCGTACTTTCATTTATTGCATTGAAAATCCAAAATTTGCAAAAAAAATCACAAAAAACCAAAAACATCAGAAAAACTTAAAATATCAGTCAGAGCAGAGTCAGAGGGAAACCTAGGGTTTCTACATCGCATCTAAACATAAGTCCTCTACTTATATCTAAAATATTATAAAAAAATATTTTCATTTTATTGTGGTTAGGGTTGTTAGACAAACACGTACTTCTTATTTTTTCCCTAAAATTTAAGTACTATTGCATTGAAATTTCAAATTTTCACCAAAAAGATTTAAAAAAAAAAACCCTAGTAGTATAGAAACTACATACATTTTGCTACAGATTCTATTCTTACATACTGTTGAAATAATATAAATAGCTTATTCATAATTTTACGTCACATTGGCTTAACTTTGATTTTTTTGAATTTTTTGCCACTTAAGGGCCTGTTTTTTCCATGATGATCCTGCACATACCCTGGTATCAATGTTTTCATAGGAATTTGTTTATATTTTTTAGTGTGCAAACAACTTTTAGGTTCAAGGTCAACCTTGATTGTGTAAAATTTATTGTTGTAAACATACTTAATTAAATGATGAAGAGTCGAAGGCACCACATTCATTTCATGAATCCATAGTCTTCCTAAAAGAAGATTATATGAAAGATCATGAGGCATAACATGGACAGTAGTTTGCAATGTGGCTTTTCCAACAATAAAGGGTATTGTGATGGTCCATCAAGTGGTTGCTTTCCTATATTATCAAATCCTCAAATGGACAACAAGCCAGGTTTAATTTTAATCTTATCCATTCCAATCTTGTCCAAAAGGTTCACAATACATACATTGAGGGTTGAGCCATTTTCAGCAAGGATTCTCTTTATTCCTTTCTAATTAATAATGGCTATGCTCATGAAAGATTCATATTATTTTTGAACTTCCAAGGAGGGCAACTCACTTTGATGAAAAAAATGTATAGATTAACTACATTCATTCCTTGGACTAAGGCTTCCACCTCACTCAAATTTGTATTAGGAGGAATCACAACTTGTTGCAAAGCTATTTGAAGTATACTATGGTAGTTTGGTGAGGCTTGAATAAGATCCCATAAGGATACCTTAGCAGGAGTATTCTTAAGTTGTTGAAAAATATCATACTTCTTTCCACTATGCAAAGGCAATCAAAGAACACTAGCCAATATAGGTTGAGGAAAGGGTAGTGAAACGAGAGTGGTTTTTTGTTGCCTATTGTTCATTGTATTATATGTATGAGCAATGGTATTATAACCCAATTGTTGTGAAACATTTTCAATATTAAGTTTCCTTTAAATTTCAAGATATCTCCTAGTTTCAATGGTTTCTTTTTAGGAGGTTCTAGGATGGGAATGGGTTTGTTTTAAACTTGAGGTTGTTACGAGGGTGGGTAAAGGATAAGTTGAGGTGTGATTTCGTTGATGCCTCTATGTTTTGGTTTGCCATGAAATGCCTTAGTGGATGAACCTTATGAGATGAAATCCTTAAGGACTTCATCTAACATATCAAAGTCATTACTACTAAAGGGATTGGGGGATACGTTAACTTGGAAAAAGATATTTGACATGATCAAATAACTATTCTTTCTCCAGGAGTTTTATCAAATCTTGGTTGTTTATTTTAGTGTTTTTGGCTTTTGTTTTTATTTTCTAATGATTGCAAGATGTAAAATAATCTAACTAACAATGCAATAATGCTAAAAATGAAAGAAAAGAGAAGAAATATAGCACTAATTTTGATTGAAATATGCAAGAAAATGATCTTCAAAATGTTGCAAAATCTAACTAAATGAACAATGTTTTGAATGTTCAAAAAATTGTTTTAGAAAACTAACTTCCAAATCTAGAAACAACAAAAAAATGCAAATAGGAGATCAAAAAGCACTCATAAATTTTGCTGAAAATGTTTGTACATGACTCATTCACCCTAGGGTGAATGGGTCCCAAATTAGCATTTTTTAGATTTGAATTTTATGTTGTTGAGTTTTTCCTATATGTTTTTTGTTTATGATCCATAACATATTTTTCTAGATTTTTGTCTTTAAATGCAAGTTAAATCAAGGTTAAATGATGGATTATGGGACAATTTTTAAGGTGAAATATGAATCTAAATGTCAAATTAAATGATTTAATGATGATCCTAATGCAAAATTACCTTAGATCTAATGCAATTTTCTAAATTTTTTATGCTTTAAAATGATGCAAACATGCAAATTTAATCCTAAATGCAATGTTCACTAATGCAAGATTAAAGAACCCTAAATGTAATGTAACTAATGAAAACCTAATGCAATCTATTGCAAAACTTAGATATAGGGTCAAAGGGACTCCAATTTTAAGAATGTTGTTGTACAAGGTCGAGTTCACCGAAAATGAAATGAAGAAAAATAGGGGTGTCCCTAGGGTTTCCCAAAACGGAAAAGTGGATCTAAAGAGTTTAAAGGGTTCCTATATTTCCTCAATTCTTTAGGAAATGAGATCCACACAATGAAATAACTAACAACCTTGAGGTGAGTCAAGTCGAAGTGTGAATCTACAAATTTCCCTTTTTTGCAAGGATGAGGGTCTAGGTTAAACAACACTTTGGGGAGAAAGAATAAAAATAGAAAATCAACTCCAAAATGCCTTCGAAAAAGTAGATTTAATAGATTTAGCATAAAACTATAGGAGCCAACAAAGTTTTTGGACAAGCTGAGAGGAATAAATGTTGTGCACCTTTCAAAAGTAGTTGTTTCTCCTAGTTGAACAAAGACTCATTCGCCCTAGGGAGAATGGGTCCTAACAAACTTTTCTGGAAAAATATGAATCTAAGAATAGAGCTTGAGACCTGCAAATCCTTCTTGTAACTTGATACCTATGCTCCCATATCCAAATTTAGGCAAAATCTATAAAAAAAATAAAAAAAATTGTTGGTGGATAGGGGTTTTCCTTGATCAAATCCCAAGTTTGGTAATTAAACCTTGATGAAAAACATAGCTCTAAAACATGAAATGTGTGTTCAATCCTAACCTTAAGTGTGTTAAAGATTAAGAAAAAATGATGCAAATAAACCCTACTCAAGTGTGTGAGAATATGATCTCTAGATGAACATGCATAATGAAGAAGACCTACTTTAGGAGATCTCATATCACCTTAATAGGTCACAAATATAATTATACCTTCCTTAGGCTGAAAGTAGATAGATGATCAAAGATGGAATCAATAGAGAAACAAGTCATTAGGCTTGGTTAAATGTCTTGTATATCTCCCAAAACCTGGAATCCATCATGATCCTCCATAGGAAACTATCATCAATCCTTTGGATAAGCTTGATCCTAATGTCAAAAGGAGCTTGAAGACCTACAAAAAAAACTCAAATGTTGCTCCAAGACTTCACTTTTGAATGCTTCTCCTTGTTCTTGAATGCTTGATCTCATATGAACTTCTCTTCCCGACTTCTTCTCTTGCTCTAATGTAAAATGAATGTGAGACTTAGTTTTATAGGCTTCCTATCAAATTTTCCAATTATCGGATCCCAAAATCTGACATGTGAAATTTGAATTTCAGAGTTTACAATGCCACCTAAGAGATATCAAAATTTGAGTTCAAGGCACTTAATGAGGACCCATTCGCCCATGGGTGAATGACTCCTAACATAAAACTTCAGGAGTCCTTAAATGTCAAGGCATCAATTTGATCCTTAGTATTTATTCAATGTGGGTTGTGGTGTCAGGAATTAAATAAATTTAAGTAAAATAGGGCTTGGGATACATGATAAAGGGGTATTAGGGGTCTATTAATGGGATTTTTATAATGTATTAATGAAAAGGTCACCAAAATAGGTCCAAATAAGTGTGAATTGTACTTTTTCCTAGAAAGGGGTACAATTATGTACATTACAAGTAGAACAAGCATTTATTCCCTAGTTAATAATGAAATAAGAAATGCTCTTGCTCCATTAGTTTCATACAAAGGAAAGTTGAAAGAAACCCAACAATGTTGTTATTTATTCATAAGAATTTTTTAAAAGAAGCTAAAAATAAATGTGCATGGCTTGTTGAATCCACTCCCAAAGAGTTGCATGTAGATTTTGTAAAGGAGCACACACATGATATTATGTGTGAGAATTTTCAAATTAATATAATAAAAAGGGTAGATGTGAATATATGTGTAGAGTGAATGTGTTTTTAAAGGTGTTGCAAGTGTAGAAAATGAGAGATTCTTAATTTATTTGTGGGTAACTACAAAGTATTTTATTTTATAGCAAGGAGTTAATATAGGACACTTGCAAGCAAGAAGTAACTTGGTCACTTGCAATAAATCAGTAGTATTACTATAAATCATTTGCAACCTAAAGTTAACCATTTATTGCAACAAAAGGCAAATGGTACAATGGAAGACTTATATCATAGAAAGATTGGAGGTACTTGTAATATTTATTTGAGATTTAGATATTCATTAACTTAGATTGCTTATGAGACGTAGATAGTAGGAGGGAAACTAGTGTTTGTGTTTACTTTGTTTAGTGGTGCAATAACTTAGATAAGTAGCACGTTGTGGTTTATTTATCTACTATAGTGGCAAAAAATGTTCTAGCTACTCTTGCCTTTAAGAAGTTTATTTAGATTTAGAGATTTTTGTTTAGATGTTGGGTTGGGTATTGGTATGGTTAGAATTTAATATAATATTTAGTGTCATTAGCTTGGAAAAGAACCTAAACTTTCAAATATAAATGAAGCGTATTGATGTGAAGTATCATTTTTTTATGATGTGGTGGAGATAGGAGGGTGATGTTAGATAAATTTGATACTATCAATAATGTTACAAATACATTTTAAAAAAAATCCAATGAATATAAATAGGTTTAAATATTTTGATGCTCATCTATTAGTCTCACATCCCCTAGTAAACAATTCACAAAAATAATTGTTAATGAGAATCATAAGATAAGTATAATAAACAAGTTACGATCCTAATGTTTGGTTATCTATTTATTTTTTATTTTTTAATGTGACCTCATCAAAAAGGGTGTCTCACTATATAGTGGCATTTATACCATATTTATTTTGTATTACTATGTGTGTAACAATATAGAGTATGCCATACATGTAAGAACATCTATGACATTACAAGATATAAAATATTCTATAACAATTTTATGGTGTATGTAGGAGAATGTAAGAGGGAGGTTACATACTAAAGTATGAATTTTGACCAAATCATAAGGTGTAAAAATCATACACTATAGAGCATATTTTTATAAAAATTATAGAGATAAATTAGAGTGCCCACATTGGTAACATGATTATGATGCATGATATCTCATTCTTAGAATACCCTTGAGACCTAACTTGGAATAAGGCATTGGAAATTTGACCTGATATTTTGGGTTCTATACCTCTTAGTTTTTTTTCTAATGGTTTCTCATTTACCATTTAATGATTTCTTGGCTTGAGTTGTATGGAAATGTAGTAGACTTATGATTTTTATAGAGGGTTATACTAAAAATATTTCTCTAGATGAATAATACATTGAAGCTCCTTTTGTTGCTAGATGTTTTTATGGAAGGATTTTCCATGGTTAAATCCTTTTGGAACTATCTTTGTTCAATATGGTTGCTTGTTATTGTATGGTTAAATAACTTTCTTATATTTGTTCTATATAGTTTCTATTGTATGCCTCTCCTTTAAATATTAATGAAGTGTTCTATTCTATCTAAATTACTCATGGTTGTGAATTAATCCATTTCTAGTTTGAAATTTAAAATTCAAATTTGAGTAACTCGCCCACTTTACACTCCTACCTTGAACTAACAATTCACACTTTTAGCACAATTTGAGTTATGTGCTAGTATTTAAAAGCACGTTTGATGTATTCATTCTAATCATCTCATAGTCATCTAAGAAAGTAAATTATCATTCGTTCTAGAGATAAGAATTAATAGTGACACATTTCAATTTGATGACATAAAAAATGTAAAGAATTTACATCATAGTCTCTAAGAATCAATGAAGGCATACTTAAATTCAGTGTAATAAAAAGAGAATAAAGAATTTACATCTTTGACACTTACCTACTATTTTTAATATTACAATTTCAAGGGGATGATCAATATACAATACTCTCATAGCTCAATCATTTGGCAACCTAATAAGACATTTATCAATACAACCAATGTAAAATCTTCAAAAAAGATTGCATACTACACAAAATTGTGAGACAAAGCTCTACATAATTCCATGACAAATTCAGAATATAAATATAGATTCACAGTCATAATTTAGTCCTAAACCCATAAAAATTTCATTAACAAGAAAACTCTACCTAAATTTAATAATAAATAAATTACATAATCTTATTATTTGACATCATTCTTCAATTATCATACTAAATATCACCATATATTTCATTTAATTTACAAAGTTTATTTCCAACTAAACCAAACAGCCAAACTTAATAATCACTACTCACATATATTTAACTCAATTAACACTAGATTCCACAGTAAAAGAAATCATTTCCCTTCTCAAATATATTATGTAACCATTTCAATAGAAAAGGAGTCTTTTGGATCGAATTTAATTTAATGTTCTATTTCGTCTTCGTCTGCGTCTTCCATGAATTGAATTTTTTAATCTTGGATCTATGGCAACATCAAAATTTTGCAGTAATCAATAACGCAAGGATTTGCTTACTAACGTGACCGCTGAAGTTCCAAATCTCTCTATTTTAGTATTTCAAAAAGCATTATGTATTTAATAAAAACATCAGGATAAAAAAGCAGCAAATCTCTCTATTTTAGTATTTCAAAAAGCATTATATACCATTTTCGCATATGTATTTAATAACAGGGAAAATATGTCAGGTTTACTGTGTTTACTCTGTAAATTAGAACAATTTACTGAATAATTCAAAATTATATCTTCCAAACTCACTGGTGACCCATTTTCACACAAACTCGCATTTGATTAAAGTTTCAAGAAAGTACTCAGATTTTCAAAATTGAAACTAAAAATAGTCAGATATAGAGCATGGGCCTCGCTTAACATAAGCAATATCATAAATTTTCTGGTAAGGTACTTTAATAGAACTGACTAATCTTACTGTTCATGCTTCACCTCCCCATCCTTCACCTCCCCATCAAAAATATGGGATAGATAGTGATGTCTTATATCACTTAAATTAGCCTTACTCAAGCATACTGGACACTGTAATCATTCATATAAAAGATTAATTAGATTGAAAAGGATATGTAACTAGATAAAAACAGACAGTGAAAAGATAAATAAAATATGAATCAAATTTCACTTACAGTAGAAGAATCACGACTTTCATCTCTTGAAATCCATTTTGTTATGCATGATCTGCCGAAGAAATGACCACAGGAAAGAGAACTGGAGTTCCACAATTAGAAATATCAGAATTCTTTCTTATAAGTTATTGACAATGGAAGAACATATTCCCACACAAAATAAACCATGAGAGCTCTTGCTTTTCCTTTGCAATCATAAATTAAAATATTCAATAAAATAATCCTATACGTTATCTTATAAAATAGTATGTCTATAATATTTTTAAAATGGCCAAATGTATTATTACTGAATTCAACTAAATTAGGTGCAGCTTAGATAAATTTCTCTATTAAAATTACTATCTTAAAATAAAAAGTTGTAAAATAAATAACAAGTACGATATTTAAGCGGAGAAAGCCACTTCTTAACTGCAACTGGGGACAAACCAACATTCTAGTTAAAAAAAAATTGTGCAACCATTCTATCTAATTAACACAATTATTATTAATTTAATATACTGATAAGAAAAAAAAAATCATAACAATGGAAATTTGATTTTAGAAAGGTAAGAAACTTGAAAATGTGCATTATATTTAGTGTTTCATGCTACTATTTATTGCAATATGAAGATTGGTTGCTTCTCCCTGACACTATCTATCATATTGAAGTTTAGTTTCCAAAATACCTCTAACCATTATACTAGATGTAGGATGAGCAAGACATGTTTTTTCTAACTATAATGATGATTGTCTATGATTCTCTCATTTTGATAATGTTCAAGTGAATTCGTAATCAATGTCATAATGCCAAATCATACACATCCATTCACAGCACTTTGCCTCTTCTACTATAACATAGAAAATTCATTAGATGTAGAACTAGTTGTATAATGATCCCTGTCAATAGAGTGAAAAAAATATAGCATAAATCTAACAAACTAGCATCCCTTGTTAAAATTTTGAAAGAAAATTAAAAATGGAAACATTGTATTAGAGGACAACACTAAACATGGAAACTAAAACTATTGAGTGCTAATCTGAAAAAAAAGAAACCTATCATTTGAGGGTTGTAGTTCAATCAGTAAGGGTGATGATGCATTTGTTGATGTCACCATCCATCAAAATTCAAACGCCCCAAAATATGATATATATGGGATTGGGCTAATATCATGCCGCAACCAACTTTGAGAAAATGGCTAGCATCCTTGACTCCTAGTTGAAGAGATATCAACATAGACACATACTACTGTATCAAAAAAAAAAACAGAAACCCATTTTTCCCAATCAAAATTGTCTTTGTTGGAAAGTAATTTCTCCTGTCAATTCTGATACTATTGCGGACCAAATTTAGAAACTGATTCAATCAAGAATGCATGCAAATATTTATGTCAAAATTATTGAATCCACTGCTAGTCTAGAATTTTCTGGAATTGTTTAAGACCTCTATAAAAGAGGCATTATGTAATTGATTTATGTGTGTGAATAGTAATTGTGTGCAACAACATGCATTGGGAAAATTGTTTTGTTTGTGTTTATTTGTTTTATGTATTTTGATTTATTCCATATCTATTTTTTTGTCTATCAAAGTTGTATTAGGCAAGTTCAATGGTGAGGGTAAGAAATATAACTTGGTAATCAATGTTAGAGTGAAGCTACAGTTGGAAGAAAACATGGTGAATGAGTTGTTGATTTGTTAGGAACTAATTTTACAGTCACACAAGAGCCACCATACAAAAGATTGCAGATTCAAGAGAAGTTAAAGAAGAATGTTGGAGATAGGAGTTTTGTTGTTGATGCAGATTTAAATGGTTGCAGATCTAGAAATAAAAAAAGTCACCATAGTTGATGTTGTTCTCAGATTCCAAATTGCATCGTCTGCAATGCAAAAATACAAGTGTAGAAAATGTTTCTTAAGTTGTTGGAAAAGGTAATTAATTTTATTTTGAAAAGCTTGGTTGTGTGTTTTGATAAAAAAAATTGCAGAGATCTTTGAGGTAATTTATATTGGAAGAAAGTCCCTGGAGAAAATAAAGAGATAGGATTAGTTTTTATTGTTAAAAGTAAATCACAACTCTTTTTTGGAGAGAATTGGTGTATTTGTGTAACTGCCATAAGAAGTTGTAGAAAAAGAGATCAATGTTCACCGTTTTAAGAGATTTGTAGAAGACAAGGTATAAATTTCAAGAGAAAGGTTGAAGAGAAAGGTTGAAGGCATGTGTTGCTCTTAAAGAAAAGAAGAAATTGCTATAGCAGAATTAGGTGAGTTTGATTAAATTTGTTTCAATGGGAAAAGTTGGAAAAAGAGTAAAAAAGAAAATGAACTTCTGGAAGAAGAATTGATGAAAGTTAAAAAAGATAATTTTGAATTTATAAAAAGGATAAAGGAGTTGATAAAGGAGAAATATGAGTCTTTATGTGAAAATGAGAATCTTGAAAAGGAATTGGGTAATGTTAAGAGAAAGAATGAAGAATTAGGAGAAAAAATAAAATTGTTTGATGAGGTTAAGAAATAAATGAAGGTTTAGAAGAAAAGCTAAAATTGTTAGAAGAAGAAAATTGTTTACAGAAGGAAGAATTGTCAAAGTTGAAAGAAGAAAATAAATGTTTAAAGAAAAAGCCATTGGTAAGTAATGTTGCTTGCGATACAGATGATTTGTATTGTTCGATTGATAAATCAAGTAGTTTTTGTGATATGGCAAATATTGTTTTTGATGAAGAATGTATAGAAGAAGAATGTGAAAATAATTGTGATGAAAAAAATGCTGGTTTGAGATTAATGCAAAGAATGGATTATAAAGGTGAAGGATTAGGAAAAAATGCGCAAGAAATAAAAGAACCAATTGAACCAATTATGAGGCCCAAGAATGTAGGCCTCGGATATGGTAAGCAAAATATAACTGATGTTGCTAGTGTTACAAGTTCATGCAATTCAAGTAAAAGAATGGAATGTTCATATTGTCATAGAGAAGGGCATAAGAAAGAGAAATGTTGGGATCTTCACCCTTGTTCTATTTGTAGTATGAGAAGTCATTGTGAAAAGACATGTTGGAATAAAGATTCCATGAAAGGTTGTATGTGTATGGATTGTGGATGGGCTTATGAATCGAGTTGGCAGAAAATTACAGGAATGATCAAGAATTTGTTCAAGTATAAAAGTTTGCATGTAAAAGGTGATAGCAATCATGGCAAGTTTGTAGACACAACAAATACCTTTGGCAAGGCATCTAGAGATGGCAAGCTAATAAGAAGTTCAAGATTGAAGTTTTGAAAAAACAAAGGTTTGAGAGATTGCCGCAGCAGTTGGACAAAGACTAAGGCATCGTCAAGCATGAAGATCATCAAGAAGGCAAAGAAAAAAAATTGGGTGAGTTTGAAGACTTGGTTGCAGTTGAAAAAATTTGTGATCGAAATTAAGGGGGAGTGTTGAAAAGTAATTTCTCCTATCAATTCTGATACTGTTGCAGACCAAATTTAGAAACTGATTCAATCAAGAATGCATGCAAATATTTATGCCAGTCCAGAATTTTCTGGAATTGTTTAAGACCTCTATAAAAGAGGCATGATGTAATTGATTTATGTGTGTGAATAGAAATTGTGTGCAGCAACATGCATTGGGCAAATAGTTGTGTTTGTGTTTATTTGTTTTATGTATTTTGATCTATTCCATATCCATTCTTTTGTCTATCAGTCTCTCCTCTAACAACACATCAATTTCTGAACCAAAAAATAAAACGCATAAAAAGTTATCCCAATTATCCTCCTCTCTTCTGGTTGTTCCTCCACCCTTCTTTCAAACTCTGAATCTAAAAATCTCGCAAAATACAACAAAAGCGCTGAATGAAATAACAAAAATAATTATTTTGAAGTTCAAAATTTTTAGTAAGGCTGCTGGGTGAGAATTGCTAGCCATTTGACATATGGGGGTGTCTGTTCAAAAAACAAAAAATCATATAGATCACGGAATTTGTATCAACACATAACTAAAGCAAATGGTTTCCGTTGTATATTAAAAGCCTTTTAATTTTTTAATTTTTTTTCTTAAATCGAAAAGAAGGAAGCTTTCAACTAAATAAGCAGAGCAGGGTAAGACCCATGGCACATAAAACCCTAGCAAATTTATCATATTAGAGGAGCTCTGTTCATAATGTACATCAAAAGATATTTATATAGATCAATAGAACAACCCAAAAAAAAAGGCCCCTCTACTTTGAATAAAAATAAAACATCTGAGAGCATTATTGGTTATTGCATTAGTAATGGACCATTGTATGCCTTAGAGCGAGAAAGAAATAGAAGTTACTGTAATTTGACACCCATTTGTATCTATAACATACCAGATTACATGCAATCCGGATTGAGTCCATGGTTCCGAGCAAATCTGGCAATTCAGAAAGTCATTAACTTCGTAAACTTTAAGAGCATATTTCCTCTTCTTAGGAAGTTGTGGAGCCCCTCGTGGATAGTCTTGTTGATTACATACTTGATCACATTGTTCTTTTACTGCAGCAAATGTTGTGCACAGCTCCCACAGCTTATTTCTTGTTTTCTCAAGATTTTGTTTGCTGGATTCTTCTCCTTCTTTAGCCCACTTCAACTTCTCTTCTAGTTTGTTGTTTTTTTTCACCAACTCCTTATTTTCTGATTTAGCTCTGCTTAATTGGGCTTCCATGTCATGAAACTGCATAGAATATTCATCAAAAGCAGATTTCAGAGAGGATTGTAAAGTTTGAATACGTTCTATGTGATTTCTTCCGCCTGAATTTCCCCTCCAAGTAAAAGGCACGCCGTCATCATATTCTGAAGAACTAGGATATTCCTTCCAGTTCCCCTCCTCTTCATTTTCTTCATCCTCCCGCGCCACAGGTGAGCTCTCTTTAGAGGACGAAGCCGAAAATTCTATTTCGCTCATTTCTATTTCCTCCGACCTTTACCTCTATAACCTACTGTTTTAGAGCTTTACAAAATTGCATTCACCATCCACTGTGAATGTCAATGCATGGATGCATGCAATAACAATTCATTAAAATTTTCTGCAGAAAAGAGTAAAAGATTTTAAATGACTGCTGTTGTCAAAGCGTTCATAAAGTTCTAACGTTCTCGGCACTCCAAATTTGCCATTAAATGTCCGTAAAATTGGCATGCAAAACGACTGTCACCGTTCCTCTGCTTGTTTTTAAAGCCACCGCCAGTATTAATTGAAAAGTAGTTACTGTAATAACGGCACCAGATTTACCGTTGATGATTTGTAGGATCAGAGCGTTAATAGATTTTAGGTCAAAAGAAAACAAAGGATTAATATATTGTATATTAGGTAATATTGATATTAAAGTATAAATTAATATATTATAAAACTTAATATATATATATTAGTGGATAGGTTAGATATAGTGTAAGATTTGAGACCTAAATAAGTCTCACACCTCTAAATTACTGTTGAGTCATGGGAAAAACAAGTTTCAGCTGTCCTTTAATAGTAAATTTAATGGTAAAAATCTCCAATATATTAGGTAAAAGTCTCCAAAATCTCACTTATCACATAAAAGTTAGATAAATATTTATTTGACAACTAGATGGGAACATTCTATTCCCAAGTGTTTTTTGTCAATTTAATAGTAACTTTCTTTTATCATTTGTATTGCTTTTATGTTTTTAATCTATATGCATATATTTCATAATAAGATAATACTTTATTTTGGAAAAATCTAGATTTGTCTAAGTTTATTTAGTTTTTTATGGGTGTAATATTTGAACCTCTTTAATGCAAGTATATATATATATATATCTTTATCTTTTATTTTTAAAATGATTTAATAATTTAAATATAGGTTTTTTGTTTTAGAAGGAAAGAAATGAAATGAAAAGTAAAATATATTCTATTAATATTTTAATTCTAATAAATTTAAAATTAGTTTTGTTTTTTATTTAATTATTTAATAGCTTAATAAGTTCATTATTTATTATTATTATTTTGGATTTTTTTTATTTAACTAGTTATTAATAATTTACTTTTCAACCAATCAAAAATAATATTTAAAAATAAATAAAATAAAATTCAATTTTGTAAAATCAACTTTTTAAATATTTAACTTTACAAATTATAAAAATTATTTCTTTTACATATGATTAGTTAAAAATTATGTGTGTTATTAGGGATTTATAAGGAAGGCAAGGTAAATAGTTTTTAAAGAAAGATTTTTTTTTCCTTTATAAAATTTTATTAAATATTTCTAAAATAAGTAAATAAATGTTTTTGATAAAAGGGTAAAACAGGTTTTACAGGGACCCGAAACCACAAAGTTTACAAAATAGAAGAGAGGACAAAAAATTCCAACCAAAAAAACCAGTTGCCCAAGAAAAGATCAGCATCAACCATTCGCACAAAACCAAAAAGACCGAAACAGAGGAAAAGCAGAAACCCCAGACATTACTTCAGAGTCTTGAGTTGTCCTATGTTTCCTCCAGATCCACCACCAGAGAACCCTACTAGGTTTTGTCGAGCTTCTCTCCCATAGCATTAATGATAATGGAGCTTGTCTGGCCATTCTGTTATTTTGCTCAGCTATGGTCTTGATAGTGTTCATAATATAATCAATTTTGGAATTAGTATCTTTGTTACTAATAAGTAAATAAATGTTAGTTATTTTGATATTTAAAAAAAAAATATTTTTACTGTATATAATTGTTATTTTATTTTTGATAAGATAAGCATCATTTACAAGGTGTTGTACTCTTTACACAACGAGACTCAAGGGCCAAAAAAGATCAGGTAAGCAAGGTTTTGAAAGGACCAAGAACCTTAACAAAGCTAAGAAAACAACTGAAACACCACAAAACTACAACAAAAAAACTAACAACACCTGGTCAGTAGATAACTAGGAGGGACAAAATACTCAGAACAACAACAATCCTCAGACAAAGAAGACTAACCACCCATTCCTGAATTAGAACTAGGAGCCACAAAACACTTAGGACAGACAACAATCCTAAGTCAAGGACCAAAAAATAACAAAGGCCTTAAGCCACGAAACAACCCATAACACAACAAGCCCATAACACAAACCCCTGCAATAGATGGATTGCAACAAACTTTCTATTCTTCAAAAACACCAACTAGTATTACAACATTCAACAAAGAAACGTTCTTCGAATTGAGCCAACCAACCAAACACTAACACCAAAACCACCTCAAAAGGATGGGGTTCCCCTCTATAGGAGAGGAGGAAGTGGGGACCAAAACTACCAAAGAAACCTCCCTCCAAAGCAAGCATGCTCCACCTCAAAATGAATCAATTATGAAGAGAAGCACTTCCCGCCAATCCTATAGCCACTAGCTTTGCCTCAATAGGAGAGGGCTCCACCTTAATAGGAGCAATATTCACCTCAATAGAATACAACAAATGTAGAAAAGGGTAGCAAGCAAGAACTCCTGTAGAATAGGCCAAAACCTCCTCCCAAGGTATCAAGACAGAAGAAACAATAGGAGGGATAACACCAACCTCCCAACCAACACCAAAGCCAGCCCAAACCACCAAATAACCATCAACTCCTTCCTCAGACAAAGCACTATCCAACACAAGGGGTAACCAACAACCTAGGGGAATCCCCACCAACAAAAAAACCCACAACCAACCACACAAGAATGTGGACAAACCAAGCCATATTAGGGTAGCAAGTATCAGAGAGAGAAGGTAACATTAGAACCGAGTAGAGCCCCCTTTTCCCATCACACAAAGTCACCAAAACACCAACTTCCACCAACCAGAAAGCCTTCCTAAAGCACAAAACTTGGCCCAACAAAATAGGGAAGGGTCTCTGAAACCACCAAATAAACAAAGGAGTTAACAAGATAGCTCCCACCAAACACCTCTACAGAGGAAGGTCAGCCAACTGCAGCTTCACATAAACAGGGGACCAATCCTCTAAAGGAGCTTCAGCAACAGTTCCAAGGAACCAACACAACACTCACTCCAGGCAAAGTATCCCAAGAGAACAACCAACTCCAAACCACCCAAGCCCAAATAGTTGATCTTAGAGCCACTAAAGAGTGAGTAAGATCAGTAGAGAAACTTACATAAAGCAAGAAAAGAATCAAACACAAAGATCTACTTTCCATCCACGAGCAACAAAGTAGCTTACACAAAGCAAGCAAAACCTAGGGCATACCCAAAGCAAAAATCACACCGAATCCATGGACCACAAGAACACTTTTTCAGCAATGAAGAGCAGCCTAGACCACCCCAGAAAAGCAGAAGTAAAAACATAGTAACAACCTAAAAAATCCACCAACACACGAAAGCATAAGAAGGGACAAAACTACCCCTAGCCACACCACAAGGGAAGGAATAGGGGAGTCGAGCAACAAACAATCCACCAGACCAAACCACACTCAGACACCTTTGACCAACTAGGAAGCCTTGCTTGAGTAGCAACCCCACCACAATGAAATAGAGCAAGGTCGTCAGAACCACCAATGGAACTCACAAAAAGGAGATAATCCAAAACAGTGAAGCACCTCCAAACACAACATAGCACGAGCAAACCCAAGCAGGAAAAAATTGACAAAAACTAAGCCCAAATGGTGAGGAGACCACCAACACAAAGCATCACCACTATCACCACCAACCAAGGAGCAAGCAACCTCAGGAAACAGGCTCCCGACTGAACCCAAGCCTAGACAAAGAAGAGACCACTAGCGCAAAGGTAGGAGAAAGATCCCAGGCCAAAGAACACACACAAAGAAGGGGGAAAGAAGACCCATAGTCTTTCCAACCAATGCAAACCAATCAGGGCCATAGCAGGCCAAGAATAACAAGGAGATAAAATGCCGTCCAACAACAAATAATCCAACTAGCAACCCATACAACAGCAAGGCAGCCCACACTGTTCAAATGACATAGACCATATGCCAAGAACCTCAAGCCACCATCGCCAGACTTCCAACAGATGATCATCGTCATCATCATCCTCAGCTTCAGATCCATCGTCCTCGAAAACGCCAGGGGAATTTGAAATTCTCTGGTCGCACTCTTTCCCACTTGGAGCAATCATCACACTTTACTCCTGCAATATCATTTTTATGGAATTTTCATTTCTCATCCCCCATAATTATTATTTTGTTATTAAAGAAAATCAATTAGCTATTTTATAGAATTAGGATTCACACTATTAAAATAATAATATTTTTTTTTTGTATTATTATTTCCATTAGATTAATATTTTGTTCTCTATGTTTTTAATATTTTATGGTATAATTTGATTATTATATTTTCTTCTTTTTTTCATTGATAGATTTTATTCATCATATTATTTTTATATTAATTTTTTTTAATGTATATTCTTCTAAAAAAATTATAACTATAGGTATATAATATATAATCTATTTTAATGTAGGTAATATTAATTTATATATATAACTTATATTAATGTAGAATTTCAATTTATTATTTCTATGTATATCTTATATTATTACAAGTAATATTTTGTAGGTAAATAAATTAAAGCTATATTGTGTGCGTAATATATTAATTTATATTATATATTTATATTAATATACATTATAACCTTTTTTATTTTAACCATCTATTTTTTATTTTAATTGAATAATTTATTTATTTTTCTAATTTATATTCTATATAATCTGATATTTTTTCTTTTTTTTTGGTTAATTTATATTCTATATTTTCCTGTATATCTTCCTTCATTTCTTTTAATAATTTTGGTAATTGTTCTTGTTATATAATTCCCTTAGAGTTTTATTTGTATTATATTTTATTACTATATTCTTGGTTCTTCTTGTTATGTTTTCATCATTTTTTTTGACTATTTTCACTTTTACTTTAGAAAAATCATACCATCTTAATTGTTGGTTTGTTAATATTTAATAATTATTGATTTGAATAAAGATATTTATTTGCACTTGTGTCTATTATGAATCAAACCTGATTATTTATTACAAGTTGCTTATTTTTAATTTGAAACATTGCCAACATGTAATATCTAACTTTTAATTATTTTTAATATATATATTTATTTTATTTATAAAAAATTATTTAATATATAATAATTTGTAATATAATGATGGAGACGAACAACTTCACTATTCCAAATTTTACTCAAATTTGTAAAATAATAGATTACAAAGACTCTCTAAATGATAATACTTAAAATTGACAATTACTTGGGTCAATTTTGATCGACTATATTTGCACACCAAGATAATTAGATTAGAAAACAATTCAAATAACTTTTATCTATTCAAGATTTCATGAAATTTACAATTACATTCATGGAAACTCCATTGCCTCTCTTTATTCAACTGTTCAACTTCCCCTCATGCTATTATGGCCTAACACCCATCTTTGATTACACCTTCAATACAATCCCAAATCTTGCAATCTTCCTATGACATGGCTCAATTTTCTCTCTCAAACTTTCTTCACTCTTCCCCACTTCTTCTCCTTATTCATATGTTCTACTTCAAACTTTAATTTTGTACTTTATTTTGGTTACATGCCATGGTGAATTGACCCTCTCTTACTATCTTCCTTATCTTCCTTGGTACGACTACCAAATCTCCTCTATCTCAACATATGTTACCCTCCTTTGACCCACAACCTCCTTTTCCCATGGTGTTGGTTTAATTCATGTTTAATTCAAGATGATATCCTTCAATACTTTATGTCATATTATGCCCCATTCTCCTTACTCTGTCACTAGTTTCCTTTGTGGTTTCTTTCCTTTGTTTCTACACTTTACATCACTTAGAATGGATGGTAGTCACCTCTATGCAGTTTTCTCCCTTGTGGTATCCTTTCAATCAATGCACTCACTTTATTGCTTTCTGTATATAGGACAAGAGACCATGTGTTTTGTATGATTCCTACATAATCTCTCCTTTATTTTTGATGATAACAAGGATACCAACTTTCTTTTCTCTAAATGACCTACCCACAAGTGTACCGCTAATCCAATCAGGTAGCCTTATTAAATATGTACTATTTATTATAACTAAAATTATCAAATTCTTTGTCATACCAGAATTGAGGAGCACATACCTTTCTCCTATTTTAAATCGTGTTGTTTCCAATTCCTTCTTGAAGCATCATCATATTACCATTTAATTTTCTCTACTGTGTGACCTTGGAAAGAATGATGCTCCTTATCAACAATTTCTATCATCCAAAATTCTATTTCCTTTGTGGCATGCACTCTACTCCTTGTATGTTGGGCTACACAGAAGTCATGTTTCTTCCCTCACAATTTTTCTGCCACTCTATCATCCTTTCTATTGTGTCTGTTGTCTTCTTTAACTACCCTTACCTTTGTTTTCAATTTTCCCTTTCCTAGAGATGGTGCAACTCATCTCCTTCTAGTTTGACAACTCTTCATATTCCCAACATTTGATATTTTAAATCCTTTGCACATCTCTCAAACTACGTGTAAAAAAGAAGAAAATATTCATTTTGAATTTAAATCCCTTCATTAATGTCATCCTACAATTTTCTCTCTCTCCCTTGTGAAACCAAAAGTCATGCAAGAAAGATCAAAATATGATCTAAACAAAGAAATTTTGTGAATTGAAAAATGACAATAATGTAATTAAACCATCTTAAAATCAATCATCAAAGTCAAACTAAATAGTACTCAGAAGAACAATGGAAAAACAAAAAACAAAATTGAAACAAAATATTTTTGGTCGAGACAGATAACTCTTTTGCTCCACCTGGGATGGTCCTACATTAGACATGTCGAGTAATAAATTTTTGAGAATGGGCTCACAAAGGTGGAGCTAGGTGATAGAATCACCCTTCAATACTATGAACAATCTCTAGTGAACTCCATTGCTGACAAAATGACCTCCTCCACCAAATACTCTTTCTATGGCATGTCCTTGCTGCAACTCTATCCTTACAACATGCATGCTGCAATTGTACCTCAATCTTCATGAATATTCCACTTCCTCTACTATAATATGTCACAACACTTTCCTCTGTGCTTTTCTTTCTCAACTATTCAAGACTACACACGCCTACAATGATACTTTCAAGTTTCTCACTCACACTTCCAACTTTGCACTTTCCAGACCTCAACTGCTCAGGACTCTACACACCTGCAACAATAATTTTAAGCTTCAAACTCATGCTTTCTCAATCCATTGGTTCTATCACAAGCTGCCTCATGTTTGACAATCCACTTGTGCTCCCAAAATTTCTGCTCACTCTTGTCTCCACCCGTAGGTCCTGGTGTGAACCACCTCTCAAATGACACCCTAACTACACAGTCAAAACCTCTGGCTCTGATACCATTTGATGGAGATGAAAAACTTTGCTCTTCCAAATTTCACCCAAATTTACAAAATTATACTAAATTTCAAAGACTCTATGAATGATAATAATTAAAATTAACAATTACTTGTTTCAATTTTGATTGACTACATTTGCACACCAAGATACTCAAATTAGAAAACAATTCAAATAACTTTTATCTATTCAAGATTTCATGAAATTTACAATTACATTCCTAGAAACTCCATTGCCTCTCTTTAGTCAACTATTCAGCTTCCCTGAGTATGCTATTCTAGCCTAACATCCATCTCTGATTACGCCTTCAATATAGTCCCAAATCTCACGATACTCCTATGACATGGGTCAAATCAATTTTCTCTGTCAAACTTTCTTCACTCTTCCTCACTTCTTCTCCTTATTCATATGTTTTACTTCAAAATTTAATTTTTCACTTTATTCTGGTTACATGACATGGTTAATTGACTCTCTCTTACTATCTTCCTTATCTACCCTGGTGTGGCTACCAAATCTCCTCTATCTCAGTGGATGTTGTAGACCCTTCCTTTGACTGGGTGAGTACAAGATCATGGGGTCCAAAGATTGGTGGTACGAAAAAAAAGTGGTTGATGACTACTTTTATCCAAATTTGATAAAATAAAAATGGTTTATTGAGTGAATTGTCAATTTTTGAAAAATATAACATATTCCTTATTTGTAATTAAATAGATAATTATTATTAATTTTCTACATACATTCTGACTAATTTCCTAATTGATAGGTTGATTGAAAACATCTATAATTCTTAAAATATTTCACATCGTTTGAATCCAAAAGATGTGTCACATTCTATGATTCCAATACTATAGGATAAAAAATAAAAAATTCATAAATTTTTTACCAAGTTAAATGATGATCAAAAAAACAAGTTTTAATATTTTCAAAAAAAATTAATAAAAAATTCATAACTAATTATTCACTTGAAAAAAATTACAAAAAAAATGTGGCACATCCAAGCATGTTTCCTCTACATATATTGAAAGTTTCAAAAAAATATATTATTCTTTTCTTGGACTTAGGTTGGTTAGATGTACACTCGATTTTTTATTTTTTCCTAAAAATTTAGTACTATTGCACTAAAATTTCAAGTTTTCACCAAATAGATTTACTCTTTTCCAAAAATGAAATAGTATCTTAGAAACTATAATGATGGAAATAGGTCCTCTTAACTTGGCCTTGATTTAGTGTTGTAATATGTCTAACATATTCACATTAGGTCTTGGGCCCTTGTGAACTAAATGGATTTAACTGGTACCTTACTCAAGTGTTGTGAAGTGAACATTGTAACTCACTTTCACACTTTTCTAAGGTCTTGTTAATGTATTACATGTAAATAACCTCTTTTCAACATTAATCCTGCCTTATTTTAAAGTATTGTAAAGTGTCGTAACACACTTTCACACTTTTATAGGCTTATCATCAATAATTGGGCTTTATTATGCTTTAATTGGCCCCATTTTGTATCCACAAGCCTTATTTATGTGTATTTTTGAGGATAATCCCAACAAAAACATTTAAAACTCCAAAATCCTGAAAACCCACCTCAAAAATTCCTAAGGTGGAACTCATTCACTCTTGTGGGAAAATGAGTCCCCTTAAGTGGGACCCATTTGCCCAGGGTGGCAAATGAGTCCCATTTGACTTAAAATAAATTTTAATTTAAATCTTTTGTGGGATTTTATTCTCCAAGATTCAATGTTGGCTTGTAGTGATGTAATTTCAGGAATTCTTGCATAATTGGGTATAAATACAATGCGCTTTCATTCATTTCTCACCTAGCAAGTTGAATGAGCATCCTTATAACAAATTTGAGTTCACAAGAGTATTCAAGAGTATTTAAGAGCATTCAAGGGAAAATTATTTAGTATTTTAGAGCATTCTTCAAGCATCAATCATCATGTCAAAGAATTCTTGCATCGTGTTTGTTATTGTGCTAACAATTGTGGTGTAGGGTTTTTGATTCAAGCAAGCATTGCATTCAAGATCTATCTCCTTCAAGCTAGAGTCAAGGACCACATCCGTTGTAGCCATTTCAAGCATAATTGCAACATCTTATTGCTAGGCTTTCGTGAGTTTTAGTATCTTAGTTTTTTCATTCATCATTCTCCTTTCACATTTCATTTCATTTCAAGGATTGATTTCCAACAAGGGGTTTGACCAAGGAAAACCCCTTTCTACTAACCCCCCAACATTTTACCCATCCTTTGTGTGTGATTTGTAGGGTTAGGTTACAAATTTTAGAAGGAGAAATGTTGGAGAAGTGTTACAAGTCATTCAAATTTTTCAAGAGTGTCATCAAGCATTGAAGAGTCTTGGAGATCACCTACAGGTCACAAACTGTTGTTTCAGATCCTGAAACCAATTAGGAAGAGCAGAGTAGGCTGAGAGACATAAAATCAAATTTAGAATTTCTAGAAAAGTAGAAGAGGACTGATTCACCACTATTGGAAAATGAGTCCCACTGTACAGGCCTGACAAAGATTTTTGAAAATATTTTTTATTGATTTTTTGGTGTTTTTCAATGAGTTTCAGATGTCAGAAAGTTCGGGTTAGGTCTGATCAGGGACTCATTCCCCAATAGGGGTGAGTGGGTCCTTGATTAGGGTTTTTTAACTATTTTTTATTGATTTTATAGCCTTTTTCAATGTGTTTCAACTTTAGGTTTTGAACAATAACTTTTAGTTTCAAACTTATGGAAATGTACTATGAAATGCAAGGTGAAAAGGTAATGAAATGATCAAATGCAAACACCTAGTTTGAAATGCAATTTTGTTTTGATTTTCAAATGAACATTTAGGTGATCTAAATGATATGCAAGATGACTGATTTTTTTTATATTTTTTCAGATTTAAGGAATGTAAAACCATGCAATTTTGAAACCCTATATGATATGCATGTTTGAATGCAAAGGACACCCTAAATAAGATCTAATTCAATTCTAATGAATGTAAATGAATGCAAGATCTCACTTGGGATGAGAAAAAGGAATCTAAGATCATAAAAAATACAATGTTCAATATGTCAGGCTCACCATTATTTTTCATATAAAAATAGGGTTCACCAAAATGAATTGATCAAGATGATGAACCACTAGTTTTTGCTATAAAACATATAATAATGAGGGCCAAAATTCCTAAATAACAATCATAAATCACTCCTAATTGTTATAGCAACAATAAGGGAAGTTTTGGAGGGCTTAAACAATGTGTACCTTATTGAAAACTAGTTGTTTTTAGGTCACAGAGGACTCATTCACCCCAAGTGGTGAATGGGTCCCTGTTACGGTTTTGAAAACTTACTTTTGGGTTATGCTCTTCAAGGTCCGCACTCTCAACTCCCAAGTATCCAGCTCCCAAAAACATGAAACAAATTTTGTGGCTTTGTTTTTCATGTTTTTCCAATGTATATGATAACTTTTCAACTTTTCCACTTTCACAATTTTGCTCCAATCTTGTTCTCCACTTGATCTTCAACATATGAATTTGTAAAAACACACATCAAGCGAGAAGAAAAACTTGTTGATTGTTAGTGAATAGGGTTTTCCTTGGTCAAACCCAATTTAGGTAATTAAACCTTGTGATGAAATAATGAAATAGAAGCATCAAACATGAAACATGAACTATGATGTACCTTGGAAGATGTCTTGGAATGTAAATCTGCAAACTAACATGAAGTGGTCATGAAGAATGTAGATCTAGATCTCAAATCATATGTGAAACAATACTTGCAAATGGATCTTCAATGCTACCTCAACAACATTAGCTTAACCACATGCTTGATGCACTATGCCTTTGACATGATGATACGATCTTGAATTTTTGCAATAAAATTTTGATAATCTATCGTTGAATGCCTTTGAAATGCTCTATAATTCTCTAATGCTTGAAGACTTGAATGCTTAAATCTCTTGTAAACTTCCTAGGTGAAACTATGTGAATTAACATTATATTTATACCGAATTTAAGGATTAACCCAAAAATTTAAATAATCCAAGCTGACATCAGATCTAGGATTAAAAATCATTAAAATCCCACCACAAATGAATTCAAAAAGGGGTGTCCTAGGTAAGGAGGACCCATTTTCCATCTTGGCTGAATGGGTCCTAGCAAAATTTTATAGGACCAAGCTTTGGGGAGGTGAAATAACATCAAAAACTCACCTCAAATATGCCAAAAAAGGGGTGTTCTAGGTTAGGAGGACCCATTCGCTAGTAGTGGCGAATGGGTCTTAGCACAGTTTTCTAGGACTCCAACTTTTCCAATTTAAATGTCATGTAATATCATTAATGGGTGTCGAGATAGATCCTTTGGAAAATATAATTAATACAACTTAGATTTGAATAAAGGGGGCCAATTAACATCAATTAATTATTAAATCCCTAGATTAGTGTGAATATGTAATAAAACACATTACAACACCCTAAATAAGGCATAATTAAGTCCATCTTAGTTAGAAGGGTCGTAGACTTAGTGTGAATGTGTAAAACACATTACAACACTAAATCAAGGCATAATTAAGTTAATTTTATATTAATTATTCACAAATTAAGCATGAAAAAGGGTTAAATTTTTTATGCTACAGGTATTCTCCTAAACAAATTCTCCTAAAACAAGAACTTCCCTCATAAAGTAAAATATTAATCATATTATCAAAGTTTCATACCTAAATGTACACTTCTTGATATCATTGAAATTCTCCAATATTTGTTTTTGAAGCAACTCACAAAGATCATACTCAGTCCTCTTCTCTACCATTTGTAATGAAATGTTAATTGTGGTTGTAGAAACATCATTGTCACCAAAAATCAAATGTGTAATAATCATGCTCGCATGAACTATTGGATTAGTAATTTCAATACTTGTATTCTTCATCAATCCTTTTCCTTTGTCAGGTTTGCATATTGGAGTAGTTCTGGAGGAAGATAGACTAGTAACTTGTCTAATTTCTTTTTTTGTTTTCATATGAGAATAATCAAGCCACATAAACTAATCATGAAACCTTCTCAGTTCCAATCTAATGAATTTCTTTTCATTGCTAAAATCAGGAACCTAATTCCACACATCTAATTTCATCTTCGTCAATACATTATGTTCTGGTTTTAGGGTGTAATCTTCTCCAATTAAATCTTGAAACCACAATATTTGTGATTTCCCATAAGAAGGCTCTTCTAGCTTTATTTGAATGTATATCCTAATGTCTTCAGTAGGAATGACACGAAGGGAAACTTTTGAAAATGCACCCAAAGGGTTGAGTTCTAGGGTATTAATAGGGTTCCCCTTAAACTGTGGTTCTAGTATTTCTCAATTATCCACAACTTGAGGTATATCCATCAAATTTAATTGAATAATTCATAGAGAACAACATATAACAATAGTTACTTACCTTTCTCCTACACACCAATGCCAAATTCTGGAATTCTGCAGTATAGAAATGCTTCAGATTCTTCAAGCTTGCTCCATACTCTAGTTGTCTTCCAAAAATTCATTTTATTGAATGAATTTCTTTTAATAGACTTAAATTTATTTCTCTGATCCCATTCACTTCAACAATAAATGCTTCAAATCATAGATAGATGTCTTCAAAATTTGCATGTACTTCCATCTTTTCAAACTCTACAATGTTCCTTCTTCGCATATGTCTACTTAAAATTCCTTTCACATGAGGTCTTGAATTCATCATCTTCAATAATTGCATTTATGTCATGCCATGACTCCATATATTGACAGGGGATACAAATTTTTTTGATATTGCTCACCCTAAGCCACTTCATAGGTTTTTTTTTTGATAGGATTATCTGCGTGCCAGAGGATGACACAAATGAAATTGAAATTTTTTATTCTCCTTGTGTCTCAGATTGTCCTTCCTTTCTCCAAATCCTTTCATTTTTCCTTATTAACTTCTACCAAATCAACTTTAGTGACTGGTTCATGTATGTTTATCAAATATTCCTTTTTCATATTTCTAATTCTGTAGTCTCTGACAAAGTGTTTAGGTTTGCTACAAATATGACAAACAACATTCTTCCACAAAATTTATCCTTTATTCAATCTATATCTGCAACAGTTATTCTTGTGTCAAAATAAGTTGCAATGATAACAATATCCTTTGAAGGGATAGATCATTTTGTTCAACATCCGACTTCTGCATTCTATAACTTTATGTCTAGTTCTTTTGCATTTAAAACATTGACTGATGAATGGTGTTGGCCTCCAACAATGATAAAACAACTAAGGTCATACATCTGTAATTCAAAGATTGGACATCTAAACTGAATAGCCATTTCAATCATCATGAAGGTACATTTAACTTGTCAACCTAGGGACGTAAACTTGAAATGGGTCAGCACAATATGTGCACTAGAAATCCAAAGTAGCCATTTTCATTCTACAACTAAGAAAGACACAATGCTGAAAGTATATTGCTTAGAAAGGAATAACATAAATGTTGAACATCAACCAACAACTATACTAAGTTGAAATGCATGACAAAAATGAAAATCTAAGAAAAAAAAATGAAACTACTCTATTTTCTTTGGCTGTAGGAACAGTCATAGAATGGAATTCTAGTGGTTGCGGGAACAGACAGTGCCATATTCTTAACTAATTAGTGAATAGAAAGTAATAACTAAACTAAACTAAAGGATGAAATGCTCACCAAGTTCCCCCACTTGGATGAGTATCCTCTAAAACTAATGTAAACTCAAATGCACAGACTTATAACTTCATTTTATTCAATAGAAAACATGAGTACAATAGAGCAGTGTAACTGTATTACTGAAAAATAAGAATGCAAGTACATCATCAGATCGTGCAACCTCTAAGGAAGGGGCATTTGACTCTTATTTATAGGGAGAAAAGCTAACTAATCACCTAGCAAGGCAGTCAACTCAAATAGATTAGGAGGATGCCACTTTAGGGAAAGCATAAAAAGTAGAGAGGTGGTTACGCTTGCGTGGAATCTGGTTAGACATTTTTGCCTCAACATAGATTTAGCACAATAGTATCTCCTATATTCACTCAATAGACAATTAAGACCATTTACAAGTCGGTTACAACTTGATTTGTATGAGGAATCTCTCGTCATCGACCTCCATTGACCTTTGAATGATTCCTATTGTGCATGTTTTGCACACACACCCCGCCATGGGCAGGGACCCCCTCTTTTTTCTCCTGATAGGCTGCTTTGCTCTTGTCTCGTTTTGTGTGCCCCATTTTCTAAGCCAAAATTGGTTATGTGCCTTTAAACGATCAAATTCCCCTGACCAAATTTTCCTACCTAAGTTTCGCCAAGTATTTTACTTTCACGGAAGTGCCCCTGTGGGTTTCCCTTCGCTTGTTGCCTCGATGTCCATGATCGCTTGATTCACTTTTTCCTTCATTTTTTAACTTTGGGGACAAATTTCCTATGGATTTGGAATGTTTTGTGGTTCCTAGGTAAACTGCCAAGGTTTCATTAAGTTTTGAGGGTTTCAGAAATTTCCTTCCTGAACTTCGTCCCTCCTTGGCCATTTTGACCTTCCATCAGCCCCCAGCGATCTGCCTTTCGGGACTCGCCCCCTCTATGGCCATTTCTAGGACTCTATCCCTCCTTGGTTGTTTTGACCTTCCATCGGCCCCTGGAGGTCTGGCATCTGGGACTTGTCCCCTCCGTGGCCATTTCTGAGACTTCATCTCTCCTTGGTCGTTTTGACCTTTTGTTGGCCCTTATCGGCCCGCCTTCCGGGACCCAGCCCCTCCATGGCCGTTTCCAAGACTTCATCACTCCTTGGCCATTTTGACCTTGCACTGACCACTAATGGCTCACCTTCTGACACTCGGCCCCTTCGTGGCCATTTCTAAGACTCCATCCCTCCTTGCCCATTTTGACCTTCTGCCGGCCCCCAGCGGCCCGCCTTCTAGGACCTAGCCCCTCCGTGGCCATTTCCGGGGCTTCGTCCCTCCTTGGCCAATTTGAGCTTTCGCAGACCCCCAATAGCCCGCCTTCCAGGACCCAACCCCTTTATGGCCGTTTTCGGGACTCTGTCCCTCCTTGGCTGTTTTGACCTTCCGTTCGTCCATCGCTGTCCAGGATTTTCCTTCCAGGTCATTGTGCGCTCATTGTGATTTCAAAAGGGCATTGACCCTCCAACTTTCCCCTTCCAAAATTTTGTTGTTTTTTGAAATGAGTCAAATCTTGAGGAAGTATGTCTTGATACTCTTTCTTCCCCTTCTCCCATGTGCTATAATTGATAAATCTTGGTTTTCTTAAGTTTTGTGGGGTCTGGGAATTTCCCTTCTGGTTTTTTGTCCGCCATTCACTATCCACCTTCCTTCCACCTTTCGTCTATCATTCGACTTGGCGCCCGCACCCCTGATCCCGCATTTATGTTGGTGGTCCAAATGAGCTCCAAATATGAATATTATGACCTTTTAATGTTTCATGTATACAGGATTTATGGAGCATGCTACAGGTCCATCAGGGAGGCCCAATAGGAGAGTTGTTTTCCTTTTCATTAAGTGATTGTGATCCATCAGGAGTTGTTCACCAGAATCAACAACAGAATGTCTACTTCTTCGTAACACAAATCTGCAAGAAGATTCATTTGATTGGCTGAAGAAATGTTTCAAATACATCAGCAAGAGAGTAGCTTTTAGGTAGTTTTAGCTACAGTGAAAAGGACAATCAACCAAATGACAAAACTGCTATAGTTACTAGCCACTACAGGACAAAATAGAGAAAAGACAAAAGATTTATTTTAAATTGTTGAATATTGTGGGGTAGGTGAAGCCCTAATGTAATCAAATATGAGCCAGACAATGTGATTCAATCCTAGCCACTCATTGGGGCTTTGGAAAACTATAAATAGGGGTCTTCCCCTCATTTGAAAGAGGTTGAAGAGCTATTGTAAAAATCATTTGCAACAATAGAAGGCAACATTGCATGATTTTATGGATGTTCTCTTTGAGTTTTCTCATCTTGCATGCATGGTTCTACCTTCCATAGTAGTTTTAGTTTTAGATTCTTGAATGGAAGTGATAATGAAAATTGTTCATATGATATTTGATGAACTTTCAACCCATACTTTTAGCACTTGTTGATGACAAACTGTTGTGTAAAGTTAGCCTGGACTTCTTGATTTCAATGTTGCAACTTAGATCAATTGCATGTGCATGATGTGTATGTGCAATCTGAAAATCTGTAGTCTTTAGAAGATTGCACTAATTTTGTGTAACTATAGGTTTCTCTTGGTCAAGAAAAACTTAGTTTTAGGGAGTTTGTCTACTGTAGTAGCCTCCATGATCACTGTTCATTCGTAGTTTCAGGTCTAGGAACTTTCACTCTTCCCTGCCCTTTTTCCTTTTTTTTAATAAGTAACCTTAGGCAAGGTTCATTGCACATTATAGAGCTAAATCCAATGATAAAATGGAGTTCAAGACTGTTGTTTGAACCTATAGTAAATGCACAACAACTTCCCCATCTTAGGAACTCCATGTCAAGACCCAACTTCCCATGCTTTGTAACTCATTTGTAAGTCCGCCTTGTGATTCCAGAAAAATCACATAAAAAAACTGAGATATTCCAAGCACTGTTAAGACCTAACACCTAAGAGACCTTAGGGTGATTTTCAACAACTTGTTGTTGAAAGTCTCCTTTCAAGAGTGGTAGTGCATTTACACACTACCTGTGTTGAGAAAGTGTGCAAAAACACCCATCAACAGAACTGGTGCTAGAAGGAGGGCATGACATGTTGAGGCTACAAAGATGATAGTTGGAAGTTGAAAAGAGAACTTTCAAACAAGAAACTTGAGATAGAGAGATCTCTTTTAATGCTAAAACATAAAGTCAGAAAATTCTAAAGGAAAAAGAAACTAAGTCGAAATGCACCAGCAAGTACAAATTGACATCACTCAGCTGCATGCAAATTTAAACAAGAGACTAAGGAAACCATTGCGGAAATTCACATCGGTGGACAAGTGTAGGATTCATTGCACTCACAGACACAATGAATTGGGGTGTCTAACATTCTTGGAGAGAGTTGAAAGAGTCTTGCAAGGAGAAACTCCCTTTTGGGAAATATACCAGCCCTTGGCCCCCAAAGACCCATAGGAAGAATTGCAAACCATGGTAGCCAAGGCATTCAAGGAGATAATCTAAGAACATTTGAGCAGCAAAGATGGACCAAGATTGGAGGAAATATTGTTGTCTAGTTGGTGCAGATTTCACAATGCACCCCACTTAGAATTCACTTGCTTATCATGCATGAACATAATCACTCAAGCCAAGGGCTTCTTGAACAAGTTGGAGTAGCCAACTTTCAATGAGGATGAGGCATCCCATGAGGCAGACGAGCTGTCAACATCTGGAGGATAGCACATTGAAGAGGAACCAAGGGATTCAACACAAACTAGTGTCGGGACAACGAATGTTGAAGCTGAAAATGAAAAGGAAGAAGTTGATTCCCATAGGACAGTTGGGAGCTATGATGAAAATATAGTCGGAAGGGAGTTGGAAAGCCTTTCCTCTACCAAGAAAAGAGCAGTCCCCCGGTCTAGAGGAAGATCCATTGGCAGTTGATGATGAATCAATGAACTTTGCAGTAACATATGCTAGGATAGCCAACGGAGAAGCTGAAAATCAGCAAGAGGAAAGGGATGACAACCTTGCAAAGAAAGAAAATGACAATGAAGGAATAAGTGAAATAAGATTAAGAGACCTCTCCTTCATAAGCGACAGTGATCAAGGATCTAAAAATGCAGATTTAGAGGTGTGGGAACAACCACTCGCCACAGTTGTCTACCATCAAGCTTCTTTTCCAAGTGATGATGAGGACCCGATAGCAGAAAGATATGACTAGCTAGTGTCAAGATTAGCAAGGGATTGGTCTGAGCTAAAATTTCAAGTGGAATTGGAGGTATTTTTGCTACCAAATTGGTGCAAACTCCATGATTCATCACACTCAAAGTTCACATGTGGACTATGCCAAGAAGCCATCAAGCAAGTCAAAGAACAAGCAAGGCATCCAAACACACCACTTCCTACAGTTGCTTCGAGGATGGAATGTGAGGATCAAGATCCCGAGCCAAGTGACAACCTAGTTGAAGGTAGTCCTCTAGAAGGCATTAAGACAACAATAGAAGGACAACAATACAGTCTTGAGCTCCTGAATGATGAAGTGGATCAAACCAGAATGTTGTCCATCAATCATCAAGAATTTCTTGCTCTTGAAGAAAATTTGCACAACATGAGTGATAGGCTTTATGACAAGTCATTGGAGGGAAATTGCGTAGTGGATTTTGGTCCCCTTGATGAGGTGCCATCAATTGATGACTTCTTTCCAAATTGGGAGTTGTACTACGGAGGGATGCTCATGCCACATAGGAGTACATCCCATATGTTAGGAGCGATGAAGACATACTCCTTGAGCCTTCAAATGGTGATGCACTAGAGTTTCCAGATTGGGAGAGGGGTTCCTTCTTTGTCTCTAGTGATAGTGAACAAGGGGAAATGAGTGAACGTAATGATGAGATGCATGAATAGCAAAGAGAAGAAGACAAAGGTGGGGGTGTTGAGATAGCTGCTAATAGAGATGAAGCACCCGATTGACTACAAGATGCAACTTGGAGTCCTTTTTCCATAATTATTGTTGGTCCTCCCCCACCTCCAGATGGATGCAATGGGAAAAATTCACCCATGTCATTGTCTCACGACATTGAATGCCACATAAATAAGGACAACACTTGGGGAAGGAAGTGGGACAGTGTGCTACCTTTTAAGGACAATAATCAAGTGGACACCAGGTTTGCAAAAAATCAATGAGATGAAGTTTATCTTCTTGAAGAATAGCTGATAGGGATTGCCAATCCCACACAAGATGTGGAAGAAGTGCTTGTTGCCCCATTCTCCTTGCCCTATGTAGGCTTGATGCATGAAATGTTGCACCACCCGGTGCCTCCATCCGAAGTGGCCAATGCACCTATTGATGATGTTATGCTCACTCTTGGCTGTCCAACGCTACCACATCTACATGACAACATCAAGGTTCTATCCTTCCTTGCTCTTGTTAATTGTCATAGTTGCACTTATAATTTTTATTATGAGACTGAGGGAAGGAAAAAAAATTATGGATTAACCATGGGTTTAATGAGCCTCCTCAATTGCTGAGTTTTCATGATGATGTGATTTAACTTGAGTGTTGCAACATTGAATTTATTTTTTCAGAATATAAGGATAAAATTGCATGGTTAAGAATGATAATGATCACCCATTTGCTTGTGTATGCACTACGAAATCCAATGAATGTTAATTTTGGCTTGCCCTACCTGAACATAGTGCTTTGTAAATATCTTTGTAAATAGCTCATTTTTTAGTAGTGTAGGTTTCCTATAAATACTCCACTTTACTGCTTTCCTTAGGTTAGTTGGTGTGTTGTAGGTTGCTTTCTTTAGAGTAGTTTCTTTGTTGTTTTCTTTCATTGTCCCACTTTGGTTTTTTTTGGTGTTGGCTTTCCATTCACTTTGCTTCCGTTTTGTTGTTGCTTTGTTGGTGCTTTTTTTAGGGTCCCTCTGCTTTTGACTGGGGACATCTATGCACACAACAACTATACTTATCACCTGGGGTTGTTCTACATATTTCTTTGTTAAACTCTAATCAAGTCTTAAGCGTGGATGGTGAGGATCTTCTGTTGGTGTCAAGTGATCTAGGTGTTTGATTCAAAGAGGATAAGTCCTTGGTTGATCTCATTCCTGGCGTATTCTAAAATCTTATATCCTTTACACATCTTAAGAATCCGACAGTTGTTGTTGGTCCTTTTGTGAAGTCTAGTCAAGTGAAATCTAAAATTTTGCTGCAGTGCCACTATCATTCTTAGCTTTGAGTGCAAGCTTCACTGCTTGCGGGTTGAAATAAAAGAATTGAAAAGAGAAAAATAAAAAGAGAGAAAAGAAAAGAAAAACATTGAAAATCAAAAGAGAAAATAAATTCAGTTTTTCAGGGGTTTTTGAACAACTCAACTAGGTATGTGTAGGATTATCATGGAAAAAATAGGCCCTTAATTGGCAAAAAATTCAGAAAAATTAGAGTTAGGAAAAGTTCTTGACGTTAAAATTTGAATAAGTTATCTATATTTTTTCAAAAATATGTAAGAATAGAATCTGTAGCAAATTGAATGTAGTTTCTAAACTACTAGGTTTGTTTAAAGAACAAAAAAATATCTTTGGTGAAAATTTGAAATTTCAATGCAGTGGTACTTAAATTTCAGGAAAAAATAAGAAGTAGGTGTCTTTGACCACCCTAACCACAATAAAATGATAAATTTTTTATAAGATTTTAGATATAAGTAGAGGAATCATGCCCGATGTGATGCATATTTTTTGTAATTTTTCCATGTAAATAATTAATTATGATTTTTTATTACAAATTTTTAAAAATATAAAAACTCGTATGTCGACCATCTTAACTTGGTCAAAACTTCATGAAATTCAATTTTTCTTTTTTTAATCCTATAGTATGTGAAGCATAGAATGTGATGCATGTTTTGGATTCAAAAAATGTGGTACCATTTGAAAGATATAGATATTTTTCAATCAGCCTATCAATTAGAACTTTAGTCATAATTTGAATAGAAAATGAATAATAATTAGTTATTAAATTCAAAGTAAAGCATAATTTATATAATTGGAAAGTGAGAATCTCCTTTAAAAACCCTTTTCGTTTCATCAATTTTGGGTAAAAAAATAGTCGTCAGCCACATACCCATCATATTGCCACTTTTTGGCCCATCATGATCCTGCACATACCCTACCAGGGCTATGGACGCCCGGCTGGCAATAGAGCAATGTTCGGGAGAATCACAGTGACAACCTTGTCAGGGCTATGGACGCCTGACTGGAAGCGAGGCAATGTCCCAGATGCTTTTGGAGTTAGAATAAACTATGTAGCTTACCTTGACAAAGTTTGGGTTCATGTAGCAACTCAAGGATGGGAATTAACGCAACTGCACACAGTTGGATTTTTAGCATACTGAAGGTTGCATTAACTATTAGTTTTGATCCTTTGGTTGAGCATCTAGTTTGTTTGCCCTAGTGTGAAGATCGGAACTAGAGATTTTGGATTCGTGATTCTAGTTTTTCATGAAAATGCTTTGGAGCATTTCCCCAATGAGTCACCATTTGTTGTGCATGTTTTGCACACATGCCCTACTGTGGGCAGCAACCCCCTCTTTTTACTCCTGATAGGCTACTTTTCTCTCATCTCATTTTGTGTGCCCCATTTTCTAAGCTAAAATTGATCATGTGCCTTCAAACAATCAAATTCCCCTGACCAAATTCACCTACCTGAGTTTCTCCAAGTATTTTTCTTTCGTGGAAGTGCCCCTGTGGGTTTCCCTTCGCCTATTTCCCCGATGTCCCTGATCACTCGATTCACTTTTTCCTTCATTTTTTCACTTTGGGGACAAGTTTCCTATGGATTTGGGATGTTTTTGTGGTGCCTAGGTGAACTACCAAGGTTTTGTTAGGTTTTGGGGGTTTTAGAAATTTCCTTTCAGAACTTCATCCCTCCTTAGCTGTTTTGATCTTCCATCGGCCCCAGCGATCCACCTTCCAGGATTTGCCCCCTCTGTGGCCGTTTTTGGGACTCTATCCCTCCTTGGCTGTTTTGACCTTCCGTCAGCCCCCGACAGTCTGCCTTTCGAGACCTGCCCCCTCTGTGGTTGTTTCCAGGACTTCATCCTGCCTCAGTTGTTTTGACCTTCTGCCGGCCCCCAGCAGCCCGCCTTCCGAGACCCAGTTCCTCTGTGGTTGTTTCGGAGACTCCATCCCTCCTTGGTCATTTTGACCTTCTGTCAGCCCCTAATGGCTCACCTTTTGGGACTTGGCCCCTCAGGGTTGTTTTGACGTTCTGTCGGCCCCTATTGGCCCGCCTTCCAGAAACCAGCCCCTCCATGGCCATTTCTGAGACTCCATCCCTCGTTGGCCATTTTGACCTTTCGCTAGCCCCTGGTGGCCTGCCTTCTAGAACCCGACCCCTCTATGGCCATTTCTGGGACTTCGGCCCTCCTTGGTCATTTTGACCTTGATGACCTGCCTTATGAGTCTTGGTCCCTCCATGGCCATTTCTAGGACTTTGTCCCTCCTTAGCCATTTTGACCTTCCATCGGCCCCCACCAGCCCACCTTCTGGGACTCAGCCCCTCCATGGTGATTTTCAAGACTTCGTCCCTCCTTGGTTGTTTTGACCTTCCGTCCCTCTGTCGCCATCTGAGATTTTCCTTCCAGGTCGTTGTGTGCTCATTGTCGTTTCAAAAGGGCGGTGACCATCTAGCTTTCCCCTTCCAAACTTTTGCTATTTTTTGAAATGAGTTGAAAATATTAAGTATGTCTTAACACTCTTTCTTCCCATTCTCCCATGTGCAGTAATTGAAAAATCTTGGTTTTGCTAAGTTTTGTGGGGTCTAGGAACTTCCTTTTTGGTTTGTTGTCTGCCATTCACTGGCCACCTTCCTTTCACCTTTCATCTATCATTCGACTTGGCACCTGTACCCTTGAGCCCGCATTTATGTTGGTGTTCCAAGTGAGCTCCAAATATGAATATTATGACCTTTTAATGTTTCGTGTATGTAGGATTTATGGAGCCTGCTATGGGTCCATCAGGGAGGCCCAATAGGATACTTGTTTTTCTTTTCATTAAGTGATCATGATCCATCAAGAGTGATTCACCAAAATCAACAACATGTCCACTTCTCCGTAACACAAATCTGCAAGAAGATTCATTTGATTGGCTGAAGAAATGTTGCAAATACATCAACAAGAGAGCAACTTTCAGGTAGTTTCAGCTATAGTGAAAAGGGCAATCATCCAAATGACAAAACTGCTACAGTGACTAGCCACTATAGGACAAAATAGGGAAAGGACAAAAGAATTATTTTAAATTGTTGAATATTGTGGGGTAGGTGAAGCCCTAATGTAATCAAATATTAGCCACACAATGTGATTCAATCCTAGCCATTCATTTGGGCTTTGGAAAACTATAAATAGGGGTCTTCCCCTCATTTGAAAGAGGTTGAAGAGCTATTGTAAAAAGCATTTGCAGCAATAGAAGGCAACATTGCATGATTTTATGGATGTTCTCTCTGAGTTTTCTCATCTTGCATGCATGGTTCTACCTTCCATAGTAGTTTTAGTTTTAGATTCTTGAATGGAAGTGATAATGGAAATTGTTGTTATGGTATTTGATGAACTTTCAACCCATACTTTTAGCACTTGTTGATGACAAACTGCTATGTAAAGTTAGTCTGAGATTCTTGATTTCAATACTACAACTTAGATCAATTGCATGTGCATGATGAGCATGTGCAATCTAAAAATATGGAGTCCTTAGAAGATTTCACTAGTTTTGTGTAACTATAGGTTTCTCTTGGTCAAGAAAAATTTAGTTTGAGGGAGTTTGTCTATTGTAGTAGCCTCCATGATCACTGTTCATTCGTAGTTTCAGGTTTAGGAACTTCCTCTCTTCCCTACCCTTTTTCCTTTTTTTAATAAGTAACCTTAGGCAAGGTTCATTGCACATTGTAGAGCTAAATCTAATGATAAAATAGAGTTCAAGACTATTTTTTAACCTACAACAAACACACAACAACTTCCCCATCCTAGGAACTCCATTTCAAGACCCAACTTCCCATTCTTTGTAAGTCATCTGTAAGTCTGCCTTGTGATTCCAGCAAAATCACATAAAACAACAGAGATATTCCAAGCACTGTCAAGACCTGACACCTGAGAGACCTTGGGGTGATTTTCAACAACTTGTATTTGAAAGTCTCCTTTCAAGAGAGGTAGTGCATTTAGGCACTGCTTGTGTTGAGAAAGTGTACAAAAACACCCATCAACAATTCCCTTGTTGAATGTTATCATGAATGAATAGCTGGCAAAATCTTCTCAATTTAGTCGCTTCTAATCATATTTGCATGGAAATATTAGTACACATAATAATTGCATATTTGTAACTATCTTAAAGAACATAAATTAATACATATGTAGAATTAATATGGATAGTCCATATAACATGTCAATGTCATTAAAGATTTGTAGAAATAAAATTAGGCGCAATGTTTATGGTTTTGATGAAATATCAACATTCAAACATCAAGGTCCATGACAACTCCAGCAAATAGATCACAAATTCTACCAAAATTAAACCATAAACTAGACTCATCACTCCCCCTAACCTAAGGTTTTGATAGTCCTCCAGTAGGGGAAGGGTTGTTCTTCTGCTTGGTCAATGCCCTAAAATTTGCAACCGCCAACTGTCCTACATCAGTGCTTGTTGTGCGTGAATAAGGATCCCAATAGAACCCTTGTTGTATGTCCAATCTATTCCATCTCTATCTCTCTGTAGCAATATCATAGTGGTAATACCTAAAATTTGGCATGGGCCACATCAAGATGGGTGGCTGAAAAGTTAGTGGAAGCCAAATTCATCCCTTTGTCTTTCCAATCTATATATATCTGTCAATTCTTTTAAGTGTTGTAGCATAGTTCTGTATAGAGTTGGGCTCAGCTTGTTTTAGCTCATCAGTTAGGTTGTTCCATATTTGTGACATGTATCCCTTCACAATTTCCTCTTTTGCTTTTTCTACCACCTCATATTCACTATAAACTACTTCTATCCAAGGCATGATCCTATTACCATAGCTAGGTCTAAAAAGAATTATGTGCCAATCCTTGGAAATGTCCCTTGGGTTTCTTGATTCAGCCTTGATGGGTAGAGGGATGTTTGATTCCATTTTCCTATAAGCCCTGTATTATTTTCCCCAACTAATCTCATTTTGTACCCAAGACATAAATTCCCTTAATTAGACATCCCCAACATACAAAAGTGGATTCCAATCATGGTCTTGAGTCACAACATAATTATGCAAATTGAATTCACACAACAAATTCTTCATCTCAGGGGAACCAATTCGATAAGCATTGAAAAATTCAATAGGAGTCTCAATGGAAGGTTTCAAACCTAAGACAATCCTTGCTAGCTTAAAACAAAGATATTTCTCCTTCAAATGCAGGGCATAGACCCTTGGAGGGGTCCTGCATTCTAAAATATATAACTACCAAGGCTACAATATTGTCCACTTTTTCCTTTAAAGTAGCAATTTCCTCATTCTTATCCTCAATCACTTTATCTTTCTTTTGAATTTCCTTCTGCGGCATGTGTTTCTCTTCTTTTCATTCCTCCTCCCTCCTTTGTATCTCTTTCCATAAATTCAGAATTTTTGTGTGCACTATAAAATCAAGGGGGTTATGTATCCTACCAGCATTTTTCCTAGAACTGATGCTTGCTCTCCATATACTACTAGTTGTAGGGATTCGAGTTGTTCAGTCAATTCTGGTTGTAGGAGTATTGATTGTTCTCCCAATTCTGGCTACAGGGCCTCTTATTCCTATTCTTGCTCATGCTGCAAGAACTCTTGCTATAGGAACTCCTGATTTTCTTCATACCCTTGATTCTCAACTTGTTCTACAATATTAGCAAGATCTTCTAGTGTTATGTTTTCTTCTTTCTCAAATATATTCTCTTTCTCGACATTCACCTACCCCATTGGAGCTTCTGTGTCCCCCTGTGATGTTTCTCTAGGCTTAGGGATTTCCTATAGGGGAATATCAAAGGTTGGCCTGGTTGGTCTTGATTTTCTAGGAGGGCCTTCATGTTTTTCTTTGGATACAGGATGAACAGTGTCAGCGTTCCGCTTCATAAAGCTTGGTACTTCTTTTTAGCTTTTCCTTTTCTTATTTATACTTCTCTCTTATGTTCCCTAGTTCTCATTAGGCTACCAAGAGGAACATCATCATCAGAATCTAGAGAGGAACTTCCTTTTTCTGAATGCTCTATCTCAAAAGAGCTAATCTCTATGGTTTGTTCTACTACAGGAGGGTTTACACTAGGGCCTCCACCAGAGGTTGAAGCACCAGGAGTGGCTTCAGTCATGTTCAATCTCCTACTAGACATATGACATTGAGGTAAAACCCTAGGTCACAAATTATCTAGTCTAATATGATCAATATTTATGAATTCTTCCCAAGTCATCTCAGACATATCATGCAGAGACTTTTGAACTAACAATTTGATCAAACAATGGTGGGAAATAGAATTATCCCTACCTTTTTGAGTCTTAGTTGCCATGATTGAAAGAAGGTAGTATAGAACATTTGATACATTCATCCTCCTTCCACGCCTCATGTGATTCAAGAGTTTGAAGTGCATGGTTCATGTAGATTCAACTATTGACCTTCACAGGTGATATAGTTTATAACAAGATGAAGCCACAATAGTGGTTTACAATTTGATGAAGGAAAACTGAGAAAACAGGACCCCATGGGAAAAAAATTAGTTTTAGGGGTTCAAATGAACCTACAAGTTCGACCGAACCCATTAATTACTGGGCCCACATTTCTCACCCAAAATAACAAAAGGAAACACATATTGAGGGTGGTTCGCTCAAACCCTAGGGGTTTGTACAAACCCCCCTTATTCCTCATTCTCCCCTTGAAACACAAAAAAAAACCTAAATGTTTACACTTTGAAGCTCACGTTGAGGATGAAAATGGATGAATCTTCACAAACCTAACTGGAATCAAGTATTCCTCTAAACGAGCTATCCAATGAATATAATTTTAATATGTTTTGGTTTTATTATGTATTTGTTTCTTTAGTTTTATTAAACATAGTTTTTCATAAAAAATGAAGGTCTTTGTTCTATACATGTGGAAAAATAGTAGATTATAAAAAAAAAAATCAAAAATATGAGTGCACCAGATATTGAAGTCCTTGATCCAACAAAAAAAATATTGAATTTCGATATATACAAAAAAAGTTATGGGTTATGCAATCGCGCTATGTTTGAATTGTAATTGGTTTGACTTTGAAAATTGATTAAAGAAAAAATATTCAATAAAAAACTATCTAACCAAGTGGAAGCACTAGATATCAGAGTTACAAATCTAAATTTGAAAGAATTAGAATTTAATCCTTCATGGAAAAAATTTATGAGTTATACGACGTGCGTCACTTTTTAAAAATGTTGTTTTCTGAAAAAAACCAATTTTTGTGGGAGATGGAAAAATAAGTGTAATTTGATTCCAAAAATTTTGAAAAAAATAATTTTAGAATCTACAGAAAAAATGTGACAAGACTCTAGTTTGCATCATCTTCAAATTCCTCACAGTTTAGCTGCTATAGGTGCCTGAATGTGAAGATTTAATTAAAAATAATAATTCCAGTGTCTAGTTTGGCCAAAAATTGTAAATTTCTATTGGTGGGATCACCCAACATAGACAACTATTTGCTTCCATGGCTCGAATAGATAGGTTCTCTTCGCACCTTGTTTTTCCACGCTCAATGGAGGGTCACTAGGTTCTGTAAATTCAGCCCTAGTTGACTTGGCATCTCTAGTTCAGTAGGGTAATTTTCACCATCAGCAGGCAACCCTATAACTTCTGCAATTCTTTCTTTAGTAGCCAATACTTCCAGCTCCTTTACCGTCACTTTTCCTCGAGAAAAATGTCTAGGAAAATTCCAATGTTTTATTTTCATCAAAACCATTAAGCTTCAGGAAATAGTCTAACCAGCTGTAGTTTCTGAATTTGGCCTGTGAAAGTGCATCTTGTAGTAATATGTCATGAACCATGGGTTCATTCCTGATTAACCCACCTCCCATTTTCTAAAATCAACAATCACTCTGTAAAGCTTTCCTTCCTACAACACTGCCAAATTTCGAACGCCAATGTTGTCTGAATTTTCCCTTTTTGTTTTACCTTTTTTTTCCTTTTGTTCTACCTTTTGGTGACTTAAGATTATGATAGGATCAATAATGGTAGTAAAGGAGTAATAAAGGAAGGTTATGGTGGAGAAAAAATGGTGGTGGTGGTTGCTATCACCTCACACATATGAGCTGTCATCTCACTCATAATTCAAATTGGCTCGATTTGAACTTTGCTAATGTAGATTAGTATGGACTGACACATGGGAAATGTATTCACATCCTTTTTCCCCCCAACCTAAATTTGAGCATGTGTCCTTGCATGTGAGGTGGTAATGATTGTTTGATAGGGACATTGAATAATGTCATGCTATGGTGAACATCCATGTTAGTTCACAACAATTAAATGAATGCACTAAAGACAATTAATAGATAGCAATTAATGCGTACATACCTGGATTCATGGAATATTCATTGCAAAGATTATGGAGAAAGTACCGGTCACCTTTTCAGAAATAAGTTGAGCAATTAATGAAAATGAGGTGGAATGAGGTGAAGTGATGGAAGAGAGAGAAAGATGGAGATGGATGGGCACATAGGTGAAGAAGTGGACTCCCACAAAAGTGAAGGTATTTTTTATGACAAGGTGCATACCTTAGTTAGCCAGAAGGAGGGACACTAGGTCCACTTCCCCTAGTTGTAGGAAGCTTGGGTGTTGCATGCTAAGTGAATTACTGCAAGAAATCCTCTTTGGAATTTGGATTGTAATACAATATGAGGCGATGACCATTGACAAGCAGCTTAAATATGACTGGGTCAATAGTAGTGAGTTGAACAACACAATTGGGGAATACTTCAACAACCTCATATGGTCCTAGCCACCTTGTCTACAATTTTCCTGCCTTATCCTAATATCTTGAGTCATAGAGCAATGCCCAATCACCTGGCTAGAATCTCTTTCCCTTGATGAATTTTTCATTCCACCTTATTCTTTGATTTTGCACTAGTACCTCTATGTGATGCAAGGTTGCTCTCCTCATCTCATCCAAAGCATTCAACTGCATGATTCTTTCTCTTTGTGCCTTAGAGATATCCATCCCCTAGTCTACTGTAGTTCTAAGAGTCTTATGTTCAAATTCAATGGGCATCATAGTTTTCTTTCCATACAATAACTCAAATGGAGTGAAGCCTGTAGTTGTTTTCCAGGTAGTTCTATAGGCCCAGAAAACTTCTGGAAGCCTGCTTTCCCAATCCTTTATGTGGATAGCTATTGTTTTAGTTAGAATAGCTTCAATTTCTTTGCTAGTCACATAAACTTGGCCATTGGCCTGAGGGTGATAAGGAGTAGACTTCTTGTGCCTTATGTTATACTCATTGATTGATGTTGCAACAAGGGTTGATGTGAATTGAGCCCCTTGATCGGTCACTATGCCTCTTGGAACTCCATACCTTGTGAAAATATCCTCATAAAGAAATTCAACAACCTTAATCTCTCTTGCATGTTTCATGGCCTTAACTTCTACCCACTTAGTTACATAGTCAATGCATACTAAGATATAAGACTTACCATTTGATGGAGGGTCAATGGGTCCTACAAAATCTAATCCCCACTTTTTAAAGGGAGTGATTACTACTATGGGTAAAGTGGCATCTCATCAGATTTGGTTGGTCGGCCCATTCTCTGACATCTATCACATTTTCTTATATACCTTCCTGCATCCTTGTGGATTGTGGGCCAATAGTATCTTGTGTTCAAAATCTTCATTATTTTCCTCTTGGCTAAAAAATGCCCTCTACATGGTTCGTTGTGGCATGCATGTAAAATATCATATGTATCATCTTCCCTCACACATGTCCTCATGACATGGTCTTGTCCAGTATAAAATAAACATCCAACAATCCATGAAAAATGAAAAGATTTTTTAATGAGCACCCTTCTCTCTTTTGGAGAGAAGTGAGGAGGAACTCTCCCTGTGACCCGATAATTAGCTATGTCAGAATACCAGGGTGTTTGCACACTGATGGAGAATAGATGCTCATCAAGGAAAGAGTCATCTATGTCTTGATTTTCCCTTGATGTAGTCATCCTTGAAAGAAATTCTACAACAAAATTGGCCTTCCTTGGTTTATCCACAATGGTTATGTCAAACTCCTACATCAACAACACCCATCTTGCTAGCCTACATGAGATTAGGGGTTTATTCATGAGGTATCTAATGGCTACATGATTAGTGTGCACAAATATTTGATAGACTATTATGTAGTGCCTAGATTTGTTCAAGGCATAGATCACTGCCAACATTTCTTTTTGTCACTATATAGTTGAATTCAACTCCCTGCAATTTTTTGCTGACAAAATAAATGGAATTTTCATTGGCTCTTTTTTTTATTCTAAGACTGCTCCTATAGCATAGTCTGATGCATCTGTATGAATGTGAAAAGGGATCTCCCAATTAGGTCCTTTAAATACAAGAGCATGAGTTAAAGTTGCTTTCAAGTCAGAAAATGCCTTGTCATAGTCTTCTATCCATTCGAATTCAACATCTTTGGTGAGAGAAGTATACAATGGTGTTGCTATTTTGTTGAAATCCTTGATGAAATTCCTATAGTAGCCTGCATGGCCCAAGAAACTCCTAACATCTATTTTTTTTTTAGGTGTAGCAAGATTTGTAATCACTTTAATCTTTGCAGGATCTACTTGAATTCCTTTATGAGAGATGTAGTGGCCAAGAACTACACCTTCCTACATCATCATGAATCAATTTTCACTATTTAAAGATAGATTTTGGTCTTCACATCTTTGTAGGACTCTCCTAATATTTTCCAATGCCTCATTGAAATCAACACCATAGGTGGTAAAGTCATCCATGTAAATTTCCATGCAATCAAGAGAGATTTCTAAAAAATATGCTAATGACTACCCTCTGAAAAGTTGCAAGTGCATTGCATAAGCCAAATGGGAGTACTGAATAGGCATAGGTCCCACATGGACAGTTAAAGGTCATCTTCTCCTGGTCCTCAGGTGCAATTTGGATCGAGTTGTAGCCGCTGAATCCATCTAGAAAATAAAAGTACTGCTTTCTTGCAAGTGAGTCCAAAACTTGGTCTATGAAAGGTAAGGGAAAATGGTCCTTTTTGGTGACAACATTTAGTTCCCTATAATCAACACAAACTCACCATTTCCCTCCTTTATTGGGCACAATCACCAATGGAGACATCCGCTGGCTATCTAAAATGGGGTAGATAAATCCTACATCTAGCAATTTCTGTAGTTCCCCTTTTACAATTTCTCTTAGTGTAGGGTTAATTCTTCTTTGTGTTTGCCTCACTGGTGTACAACCCTCTTTGATGTATATCCTATGAGTGAAAATCTTAGGTTCCAATCCTTTCATATCATGATAGTCTCATGCAAATGCATATTGGTGGGTCCTCAGTAATTTTTCCAATAACAATTGTTGTTCTTCACTCGGTTTGTTGTTAATATTTAGATATTTTCCTTCTAACACCTGTACTAGTGTATTTGACTCTATCATAGTTGCTTCATTAATACAAGGTACCTTGAGTTCATATGGAAGCAATGTATGGGACAAAGCTATTGCTGCAGGAAGTTTGGCTGCAAGAAGAGTGGTTGCAGGAAGAATAGGCATAAGTGTCTTCACTGAATCAACAAAACTAGATGTATGGGAGGATGATGCTTCCCCTATTTCACAATCTTTTTGGATTATGTTAGCGAACATTTCATCTTCATCCTGAAGCTGCACAAAAGGACTTCTACCTAACATCATAAGTTGTGCCACATAATTAACTTCCTCAGCCTCTTCATCAACATGTGGCCATACAGGATTATCCTCATCATGGGATGGCTGAGAGGGAGGATAAAGAATAAAATTTTTGGTGCTCTTCCCATTAGAAATGCTCATGTCACCTAATCAAAATCTAATGTAGGCATCTGCAGTTGCTAACCATAGCCTTCCAAGAATAATGGGATACCCGCCTAGTGTAGCTTTAGGAGAAAGAATCATGAAATATGTTGGGTACTCCCAATAGTCTAGAATTACCACAAGATCCTCTACTATACCATCAGGCTTAATAGTAGAACTATCGACAATCTGCAGGATAGTAGGAGTAGGTCTCATGCTTGCAATGTTTAGTTGTTGCAGGATGTCCTTAGTCATTACATTTATTGTTGCCCTCAAATCAATCAAAGCATTCTTTATTTGGATCCCATTTATAACAAATCCTACCACAAGAATACCTTGGTCATTGTACTTAGGTATAGTCACTTTCCCAAGCATGATGTTAGCCAGTTGTCCCACCACATGAACCATAGTGGGGTCTTTCTTTTTCCTATCTGGCTTCTTGAGGCATGTTTTCTTGATTTCCTTAACATTGATTGGAACACTTTTATGGCCTAAAATAGAGGTATCTGGACACATATATGCTTCAACTAATCTATAATGTCAAAATTTGTGTCCTTTTCTTCCTTTTCCTTCACAACTTCCAAACTTTGAGGAAATGGGGGTGTTTGTGCAATTTGCTTGAATGGAACTCGTTCAAGATTCCTAGGTGCATTGGGCTAAATGGGGCTATCTAGAGGCTCCTCTTCTTCCACAGGAAGCTCAGTAATAATGGGTGTGGAAGGAGTTGGTAAAGTAGTTCTTGAACGCAAGTGGATGCCACTCACACTCACAACATATGCAGGGAATTGATTTGAATTAATAGAGTATACTAGCTACTGTTGTGGTTTGATATTTGGATTAGGTGTGGGCTGAGTTGGTAGTTGAGAAGGTTTAGTTGCAGTTGAATTTGAGCTAGCAGTAGGAGGAATTATAGCAAGTTGTTGGGGCTGAGAAATTGGTTGCATGTAATTATTTGTCTAGGTTGGCCATTGCTTTCCTCCCCTCCATTGATTTGTTTGTTTCCAATTTCCTTGAAACTAGTGCCAATTCCCCTGAGGTTGCTTCTATTGGGGTGGAGAATTTTGGTGATTAAGCCATGCATTTGAAGGGTTACTCCAAGGTTGTGGTGGATATCCTCCATAGTTGGATGGATATGGGGGCTACCATTGGTTACCAGATGAATAGAAATTGAAATATAGCCCAACAAAAGAGAGTGGATCTGGTGGGATACCTTATCTTGGAGCCCATGGCCTCCTTTTTGTAACATAGTAGAATTGATATTATTTAACCTAGATTGGCTTGAACTCAGGTGGAATTTTCTTACTTTCAATATTAGCTATCATTCTGCATCTGCAATCCTTCTTCTTTTTTTCTGCAATGGGGGCAATACTCTACCAACAATGTCTTTACCTCCTCTTGTTTCTTCTTGGCCTGAAGTGTATTCAACTGAGTAGCTAGATTGTTTATGATGTCTTTCTTGAAAGTTTCCAACAAGTGTGTGATCTCCATCCTTGAAACTCTACTGGTAGATGACTTACCCATAGAGGATTGGTAAGCTCTCCCTTTCTTTGAAGCTACCCTAGAATAGTTCTGGCATATTTTCTTGATGTCTTCCCAAGGAACTTGGGTGATATCTCCCCCTGCCATTAGGTCCAAGGCATCAGTGCAACTCTCATTAATTCCTCTTAGGAAAAGAATCTTTTGTGATTCTTTGTTGAGGGTATGGTGTGGAGATTTCTTTAAGTAGAGCAGAAACCTTGAAATGTAATCTTCCAGGCTCTCATCTTCCTTTTGTTGCATCCTAAAAATTTCATCTCCTCTCATGTCACTACCCCTACAATATTCCCCATACTTCTCAATGAACTTTTTCTTCATGTCCTCCCAAGTCTCCACAATATTTCTACCTAGGCTCATAAACCATCTTAATGCATCCTCTTTCAAGGTGGTAGGAAATAGCTTAAGCCTATGGGCATTGGTGGTATAGTCATAACTCCTGCAAGAGTATGTCAAACTCGAACAAGAAAGTAACAGGATCTTCTATGAAAAGTCCATAAAACTTAGGAAGGACTGAAGTAGGGATAAAGGAAAAGCTAGTTGGTTAGGTTTGTTTCAATTTGAATCACCCATTCCTGCATGATGTAGTTACAAGAAAAGGGATTCTAAAGCTGATTTTGATCTTCAGAGGAAATTTTAGAACTAGTTAGATCAAGAAATGAATCAGCAAAGGGGTTTGTCTCTTCTTCTTCTTTTGGCAGATTCAAATGCTCATCTAGCTGAAATGGATTAGGGTTATTAGGAAGGAATCTACCATAAGCATCTCTGCTCCTTCCTCTATGCATGCGGTATCAACTCACTATCAACCAGCTCACATAAAGAATTGGTGAAGAATAAGGTGGTCATTACTTACCTAAATGAGGGGTATACTAAGAACAACTTTCAAAAATAATACAACAAGAAAAACTATCAATGACTACAAAGAACTTCCTAGTTTGACACCATCCCCGATAATGGCACCAAAAATGTTGGCCTCCAACAATGATTTAACAACTAATCCCTTATAGTTGTGATTCAGAGATTGAACATCTAAAACAAATAGTCATTTCAATCATCATGAAGGTGCATTAACTTATCAACCCAATGACGTAAACTTGAAATGGGTTAGCACAGTATGTGCACTAGAAATCCAAAGTATCCATTTTCATTCTACAGCTAAGAAAGACACACTGCTAAAAGTAAATTTCTTGGAAAGGAATAACATAAATGTTGAACAACCAACAACTATACTAAGCTGAAATGCATGACAAAAATGAAAATTTGAGCAAAAAAACAAGAAACTACTTTGTCTGCTTTGGTTGCAGGAACAGTCAGTGCCAGATTCTTAACTAATTACTAAACAAAAAGTAATAACTAAACTAAACTAAACTAAAGGATGAAATTCTCACCAAATGTCCCCCCTTGGATGAGTAGTTACAACTCAATTTGCATGAGGGATCTCTCATTATCAACCTCCATTTACTTTTGAATGATTCCCTTGTTGAACGTTATGGTGAATGACTAGTTGGCAGAATCTTCTCAATTTAGTTGCCTCTAATCAAATCTGCATGGAAATTTTAGTACGCATAATAATTTCATATCTGTAACTATATTAACTTGAACATTCATTAATCCACATGTATAATTAACATAGATAGTCCATATAACATATCAATGTCATTAAAGATTTGCACAAATAAAATTAGGGCCAATGTCGATGGTTTTGAGAAAATGTCAACATTCAAACATCAAGGTCCATGACAAATTCATCAAATAGATCATAAATTCTACCAAAATTAAACCATAAACTAGACTCATCAAATGGTAAATAATTTTGATAATTCATTCTATCATTCTATTTTATTTTATGTCCACAATCTTTTGCCCCATGTCCAAAACTATTACAGAAATAAAATATTCCATTAAAAGATGAGTACCTTTGATTGTAAATGGTTGTTTAATAGGATGTCTTCTTGCCTTGTTCATCTAGTTCTAAATCTTGGAAATATATTTCTAGTCTTCAAACCTCTTAGGTGTTGAACTTTCTCCATCTCATGTCCTAGGCCACTCTTTTCCTTAGATGGTCTTTAACCTATAATTGGTTCATCCAACATTGTAGAACTTATCTTGAATTTTCTCTCACAACTTCTTGCTTTCTCCAACTCTGATCTTCAAGTTACCACTTCTTATTCAAACTTTTCACATTCATCCATATTATTGTTCACCCTTGCATTTAGGAATTCCTCAATTCTTTTCTTTTCTTCAACTTGCACTCTCATTCCAGTGATGTCCTCATTTGCTTTCTTCAATTCATCACTGACTTCTCTATGTCTTTCCTTAAATTTCTTGATTTTTTCTCTTAACTTCTTAATCCACTCATTTTCTTCCTTGAGGATTTCCTTTAGATCTTTATTTTCTTCTTTAGTTTTTTCAAAGATATTCAAGAAAAATTTCAAGTTCACCATTATTATCTAGGATACAATCTTCTTCAGTATGTAGAATAGCAGAAATATCTTTTGAAGGAAGAAATATCTTATCTACCATGTGTTCAAATTCCAAAACCTTCCTCAAGTTGTTAGAATTCTTAAGAGGAACCAAGCTCTGATACCAATTGTTGAACACCTGAAATATTGAGAGGGGGGTGAATCAGTATTCCATTAAACCATCCATATATTATAGCACATTTGACTACAATTAAGAGTGAAGAAATTGAAAATAACATAACACCACATGATACATGAACACTAGGATTTTTACATGGAAAACCCAAAATAGGAAAAACCATGGTGAGGGTTAACTCACAATATAATATATCTAGATATAGAATATTACAAGGGCTCACTGCCAGGACACACTATTCTTGAAGGCTCATAGCCTGAAGTAATTTACAAAATTAGAGAGTATGGAAACATTTCCATGTTGAGAACTGAGATAGAATTCACCTTCCTTGTGCTAGAGTTTAGTTCCAATGAAGCATTGAATACAAAAAAATTCTTTGTATAATGTACTCAACAATTTTGTCTGCTCATACATACAATTTCACACATTCGTACTCTATCTTTCATCATTTCTCTATCTCTCATCTTCTGACACTTCTTCCCCTTTTGATTCTCAAAAATGTCTTATATATATATACCATATACATTCGCATAACACTAATTGGGTTGTCCTAATTAGAGTAGCCCTGTTTCAAATCAAAACTAACTCAGTCGGCTTTATCCTAGAAACATTTTCATCTTTGCGCCCAACACAAGCATGTAATATATTGTATTAGTCAACATGGACCTAAGATAGATCCCTTTAGCATTTGCAAAACATATTTAATCTTCTTAATTAAAATTCCTATTAGGTTGGCCAGAGTTAGACCTAAACATCAAAGACTTCAAATGTATATGCAATTCATTCACCAAACATGTAACGCCAAAACTTGTTACCATATCAAATTATCCTTTAGATGACATTAAATAACTTATCTTCAACTTCGCAAGATAAAACAATTATTCATGAGAAAATATGGAATCTCCCACATTAGTGCATTATACAAAACCTTACTGTAATCCTCAAAACAAAACACTGTTATTCATATATTTCATATGCATTCACATATTATCATAAAAGTTTGAGGTAAGATGAATCTTAAAGTCACAAATCTATATACAAATGGACTATAGTGATATCTTTCTTTGTGGTAGAATTTAGACCAAATAATTGATACATTGAACAAGTATATAAATAGAATATTCTGTACCAACCTTCTACTAATGGTATCTTTCCAACTGTATAACCAAGCCAACCAAAATCTCTTCCATAGATTGAAATGATGTTAAGATAGAACATATTATCAGCTTCTGAATGAATCATATAGGATAAGATAATCTGGATCAAAAAAAATTTAGTATTGGATTAACATAGTTTGTACCATTATTACCGAAGCAACCATTGATATAGATACAAATAATGTGAGTAAGGTATGCTTCCAATTTCCAAAAATCTTCCCCTTTTTTATTGATGGAAACACATGATGTGAAAACCATCAAGAACAAAAATTCTTATTTTCATCTCTCTCCCATAACAGAATGGTATTATTCTTTCAAGTTTTCAAATTGTATTCTCTCCTCGTTTTCCATCAATGGAAAAGAATAAAGGATATTGTATTGTTCTTCCATTTGTGATTGAAAAAAATTATTTCATGTTTTGCATACTTGAATACTCCCCCTTAGGGGTGTATATCCAAAATAGTAACTATGAGTAATTAACCAGAGGTGGTTGTCCCTTGAAGTTCACGAAGAGTACTTTTCCATGAAAATTTGATTTCATCCCATAGTTTCTTTGCTTGTGTCAAGGATCTGTACATAGATACTCAAGTTCAACTAAGATATTTTTTCCTTCAACTATAGTTCTAGGAGTGACATTTGAATTCATGATTCTATCAACAAGAGACAGAGCATAGGAGATAGGTGTGTATTAAATTTTGATCATGTATCTAATTCATCCATATCGTTCAATCATTTCTCCTTTTTCCTTGTGTGATGTGAGATTTTCTTCATGTAGCTTTGTCGGACCAAACCAAGTTTGATCATCCTGATCTAGAGTAGGATAAAAAGTGTGAGATACATATTTATTTGTGTCTCAATTGTTTCCTCAACATCTTTGAATCTTTGAGTCGCATCAAGTCATGTCTAACAAAATGAGAATATATTTTTGGCCTCATTTTCACAATCTTGAACATCTTTCAATTTCTGAAGTGCATTTCTATGTGTATACTTGCATCTTTCTCCAATTTGCAACAATCCTTTTTCCCTGATCCAACTAAACATTTCACTTATTGTTTGACTTCTCAAATCTTTAAATGAATCAATCAGTGCATTTGTACTTGTCATAATACTGTAACTTGAATTGGTGTATACTTTAGGAACTACCTAAAGATGTGCCTTTCTTTGGGCTAGCTTCTTGAGTCTTCTTGGAACAGGCTCTATTTGAGAAATTAAAGCATGAACCTTAGTAGTTTTTATCTTTTCTTTGGAGGCCGTTAATGATTTACCAGAGATCCATTCTATTTTTTTATGAACTTCTTGAGCCACTTTTGTATAAGTTCTGAATCTCGGTCTACTAGGATTTCTAGGGATGTTAATTAACATTTTGATACAAGAAAGAATATAATATTTTTCAATCTCATAGCCTAGCTCAGGAATCTGTATCGTTCTAGGTTCAACTTCCTTGATAAAATAGTAATCATTAGATACTAGAAATGTTATGTAATTGTTATATCATATCACTAGCTATCTTGGAATTCTTTGCCTTCTCTTCATTCTTCTCTAAAAATTTCCAAAGAATATAGCAAGGTCATCACCTTTTGCATCCAAATCTCGAATATATTTCTCATTATTTATATAATTTCATAAACAACTAGTTTGGTATTGTTTCATATAAAAATAGGGTTCACCAAAATGAATTGATCAAGATGATGAAACACTAATTTTCTTTATTAAACATACAATTATGAGGGCCAAAATTCCCAAATAATAATAAAAAATCATTGTTAACTATTATAGCAACAATAAGGGATGTTTTGGAGGGTTGAAACAATGTGTACCTTATTGAAAACTTGTCGCTTTTAGGTCATAAAGGACTCATTCACCCCAAGTGGTGAATGGGTCCCTGTTAGGGTTTTGAAAATTGACTTTTGGGTTTTTTCCTTCAAGTTCTACACTCTCAACTCCCAAGTGACCAACTCCCAAAAGTCTAAAAAAATTTTGTAGCTTCATTTTTGTGTTCTTGCAATGTAGATGACAACTTTGCAACTTTTCCACTTTGAAAATTTTTCTCCAATATTGTTCTTCACTTGATATTCAACCTATGAATCTAAAAACACACATTAAAGGAGAAGAAAAACTTGTTGATTATTAGTGAATAAGGGTTTTCCTTGGTCAAACCCTGTTTACGTAATTAAAATGTGTGATGAAATAATGAAATAGAAGCATAAAACATGTAACATGAACTATCATACCTTGGAAGATTTCTTCAAATGTAAATCAACAAAATAACATGAAGTGGCTATGAAGAATATAGATCTTGATTTCAAATTAGATATGAAACAATGCTTGTAAATGGATGTTCAATGCTACCTCAACAACATTAGCTTAACCACATGCTTGATACACTATGCCTTTGAAATGATGATATGATCTTGAATTGATGCAATAAAACTTTGATAATCTTCCCTTGAATGGCTTTGAAATGCTCTATAATGCTCTAATTCTTGAAGACTTGAATGGTTAGATCTCTTGTAAACTTGCTAGGTGAAACTATGTGAATTAACCTTATATTTATACTAAATTTAAGGATTAACCCCGAAATTCAAATAATCCAAATCAACACCAGATCTAGGAATTAAAAATCATTAAAAAATTTCCACAAATAAATTCAAAAAGAGGTGTACTAGGTGAGGAGGACCCATTCACCACCCTAGGAAAATGGGTCCTAGCACAACCTTCTAGGACCAAGCTTTAGGGAGGTGAAATAACATCAAAAACCCACCTCAAATATGCCAAAAAAGGGGTTTCCTAGGTTAGGAGGACCCATTTTCTAGTAGTGGTGAGTAGGTCCTAGCACAATTTTCTAGGGCTCCAGCTTTTCCAATTGGAATGTCATGTAATATAATTAATGGGTGTCTGGATAGATCCTTCAGAAAATGTAATTAATAAGGCTTAGATTTGAATTAATGGGGCCAATTAACCTCAATTAATTAATAAAACCCTAGATTATTGTGAAAGTGTAATAGAACACTTTACAACACCCTAAATAAGACATAATTAAGTTAATTTTATATTAATTAAGATCCCAAATTTTAAGCATGAAAAAGGGTTACTTTTTCAACGCTACATTTTTCCCCCACTTTAGTAAGAGTTTTCCCCCATGACAAACTCACACTAAACTAGACATTCAAGACACTTAAGTATGCGACAATAACAAATATACATAGTCATAGCCTATCAAAGAAAAATAAAAACAAACTAAAACATAGGATCAAGCACAACCATTCAAAAACAATGTGGAAAATGGTTGTTTTTCTGTAACATGTGTGCTTACTCTAGGTTAGTGGAACCTCACTCTGTCCACAAGGTAAGTTATCCCAATGAGATGGAAAATGAGAGAATCATATTAGCCTCCCGTACCATATAAAAATTATCCTCCTTATAACTTTGATAAGGCATGACAATGTTATCCTTTTGTATGCTTTTGAATGTTATGTCTATAAGTTTTTGTTAAAGGGGATTTTCCTTTGTTCATGTAAGGTCTTCTTCTTAGGGAACATCATGCCTAATGTCTCCAAGAGAGGACAAGTCAAAGAGTATCAAATCACCACTTATGGAATGCCTCTCATCCCACATCATGCCACCAAGGGAGATTGTGTCCTTAGAAATATTGCACTCTTGGAGGACATCAACCCAATGACACCACCAAGAAAGGGACACACCACAAGAAAAAAAAAATCATGCTATGAAATATTTTCAAAGATTTCATTGATTTATGTCCCTAATTTAAAGTGGTTGTTAACACTATTACTATAAGAAATTGATTTAAAGTATTCAATGTTTTCTCCTAAGCCATGAGAGCTTTCCTTAGAAAACCTTATGCCAAGTCATATGTTTCCAAAATAAAGCTATGCCATGAAATAGGAAGGAAAGGGATTTCCCCCAAGAATACATAAGGGATCTATGGATTTTGGGTCAACATATCTTTGCTACATTGTTCTCATAGATCTCAAAACTGTCATCATTCTCCAAATACTCATAGAACTAGAAGAATGACACATTGAGAGTGAAAATAAAGAAAAATCCTTTCAAGTCAACATGAGAGAGACCTAAATGTCTCGATGTGTTACATCATCCAAAAAATGAAAACACAAGAAAAATGAAAAAGATAAAATGCTTATTACATAGAGAATTATGTAGGTACATATAGAGGAATGCACAAAAGAGAGAGAGAGAGAGAGAGAGAGAGAGAGAGAGAGAGAGAGAGAGAGAGAGAGAGATACATCAAACAAAAAATCATGGGGGATTACATTACACACATACAATCACATAAAGAAATGTGAAAAAAAAAGACTATTAAGGAAAATGTGAGTCAACCTATAGCAGGTTGTCCACATCCCAATCTCGATCTGTATAAATGGAAGGTGAACAACTAGCCAAAGGGACAATGGAAAGTGTCAAACTAGGGGAAGCACCAAGTTTAACACTCTTTTTTGGAGATTTTTCATTTAAGCTCATAGAAGAGGAAAATAATGTATTCAATTCATTATGCACTTGTTCATCAATCTTTGTAATGTCAATTTCATCATCTATATTAATCACAATGGGAGGTAGAATGATAATTTCCATGGAATGTTCTTCTTTATGTTGTGGCGAGGGTATAGAGTCATCATGCATTGCTTCGAGTAAGTTCAAATTTTGATTTTCTATGTTGTTATTACCTTCTTTAGTTTGTATCATACGAGAAATAGGACGATATATATGCCTATGCTCTCTATTACTTCAATTTCATTTCAATCTATTGTCAAATTTTTTTGTGTAAGAGTGGGTTTTTCAATCATAGGTTTCTTCTCTTCCTTGGGAGGAATAGAAGAAACAATGGGGAGTTGTTCAACCACTTTCTCTTTAGCTTTGTAAACTTGTTTTTTATTTTAGGAGGGACAACAAGATTTCTTTGGTTATCTCGTGGTGTCTTATGAGAAATTATATCGGTGAGACTATGATTCTTCTTCCACCCATAGCCACCTTCTCCATAGATGAACAACTTTCCTTAGGTCTACCGGCGGTATGCCAGATAACATCACCCCGATGCACCCCAACTCCACCGATATACATTATGCACTTGATAATCCATGGTTATATCAGGCCATTAGGGGAATGCAAATATTTGTTCCACCGATGTTCATATGTCATAGCGATGTTCTTACTTTTGATGACTTTGTCGGTCTATCAAGGAGAGTTCTTTAGGAGTCATCCTGATAGGGTATTGTTACATCGATACTAGGTTATGCGCTACTTTCATCGGGCCATCAATGAGGCTATAATAGGGGTTCTTCCAATAAGGAATTGTTAGGCCGATAGTGCTGATTTTTTAGGGACAGGGAAAGATTTATGGAGCCTCATACTATTACGGTCTCATGCTTACTATTATGCTTTTGATAAAAAATTTCCAAGGGAGTGAATTGTTTGACAAAATTATTTGGTATACATGTATGGAAAATGTGGTAGCATAGATAAGGCAATGAATTGTTTGAAAAAATGCTTCAAAGAAATGTGGTCTCATAGAATGCCATGACAAGCAAATGCAATTGGCAACTACTCCTAGTTATTAGTTATGCAATGTGAAGTAATTGTATAACTACTTAGGTTGACTTTGTAAAAACTATATTGTAATTGAAAATTTTTCATCTATCAACATCTAGTTATTAGTTATGTAATGTGAAGTAATGCTTTGAGTTTGAAAGGTGTGCAATGCAATGTAATCAAAGATATGAATATAAACTACATAAATCTATTTTTTACAATTAAATTTTAGTTAAACTCTTTATTTTATTTGCTCTCTATATCTCTAGGCTATGGAAATTCCTTTCAATTTAAAAAAAATGGTTTTTTATTTCTTGTTCTACAATTTTTTACCTTTTTTTTTTAAATCCGATTTTTTCCCAATTTTTGAATGCATGGGGTTATGTTTCAGAGCATTAATGCCATTATTTTCTTACATGCCAATGTATTTCACCTTCACCTTAAAGCAGTAGTAGTAGTGCTCTTATATTGAGTGCATGGTAATGCAGTGTTTATATTTGTATCTAATTAGCATGAAGCTAATAGTAACATTGTAAGCAGTGTAATAAGTGTTGGTTTTTTAGTAAATCAGATTGATCATTGTAATTATTTTTAAATTTTTTATTTTGAAATTATTTTAACACACACATGCAAGTACTATTTAAATAAGTAATGGTTGTTTTATTATGCAAACAAGGGTAATCATTACCTATGTAATATAATGTGTTATTTTTTTTCTTTTTGCAGAAATGTATTGATAAACTCAAAGAAGGGGATAAAGTTAGGGAGTCAACTTGAAAGGAATAGGAGATGCAAATGTAAACATTCTAATGGTCACAAGTAACATACCCCTTTTTTATGAAGACAAAATAGATGGAGATGTAGATGTTCATCTGAAAGAGAAAGAAGGAACCATCACATGGTGGCCACTAAAATATTTGTAGAAAATGACATAGTTGAACATGTTTATCATACATACTAGTTAATATTAGACATCTTGGCTCATTGCTTTATGCAGTATTTTGAATGTGTTGTTTGGGATCTTAATTATCATGGTGTATTTGAAAGAGTTGGAAACTCTTAGACAACTTTGACATCTTGTAACTTGATATATATATATATATATATTTGCATTAAATTTTTTATTATAGATTACCTTTATTTATCATAATGTTGAATCAATCTTTTAATTCTAGTATCTTGTAGCTTGTTCGTATATGTAATATTTTTATTTTCTTTATGTTTTAGTTCAAGTTTAATATTATGTTACTTTTGCATTATAAAATTTATGGTACTTAATAAATTATTCATTTCATGACTATATTTACTACAAATGAATGGAAATCAGTAAATAAAAGTGACTAAATTAATGACTAAAGTAATGACTAAAGTAATGACTAAATTAATGACTAAAGTAATGACTAAATTAATTACTAAATATATGACTAAATTAATGACTAAATATATGACTAAAGTAATGACTAAATATATGACTAAATATATGACTAAATAAATGACTACCATGACTAAATCAATGACTAAATAAATGACTAAAGTAGTTTAGTCATAAATTTAGTGGTGTTATAAATCACTACAAATAAATAACTAATAGTCACATCACTAAACTTAGTCATTTATATAAAAAAATTAGTAGTTTATTTAGTCATATATTGTTGTTTGTGTACTAGTGTCTTTTGTGTTGAGATTTCAATGATTTGTTTTTGAGTGAAATTTAATGAAGATTGTCCTTCTTTTAGGTGCTAAACCCTAGAAGAAGAAAATCAAACAATTTTATTCCTTTTATTTTGGTGAACCTACATTTAAAACATTAAAATTCTGATTTAGAGTGCATCATCATCCTAGATTTGGCTTGCACTAGCATTGTATTAGGGTTTGCATTAGTTAACTTGCATTCTAAGGTTTCAAATTTTGCATTAGTGAAAGTTCATATAGCTTGCATTTTTGCATATCATTTCACTAAAAATCAAACAAAATTTGTATTTGCATCGATGATACAACTCATAAAACATAAAAAGCATAAAATTCAATTAAATTTTTTTAAATTTTTTTTTAAAATATCTACTAGGACTCATTTGCCACCTTGGGTGAATCAGTCCCTCTGCATATTTTGAACTATATTTTCTGGCATTTAAATTTTTGTTTCTGAGTTTTTGTTTGTTGTTATTACCTTCCTGTTTTAGTTTACATATCTTTTGTTTCATTCAATTCATTTCATGTAGTTTACATTAGTTCATCTTGTGAATTGCTTAAATTTAAAATTACATAGATACAACATTTCATTTCACATTGTTGCATAGTTTTGAATCCGAAATTTGCATCATGGATATGTGCTTTGGTAAGCTTTGGATATCCTTGAAATCCTTAGTGGATGTGTCAAGTTGTACTTTTGGAAATGAACCTAACTAAATTGAACTTATTCATGCTCACTCAAATCCTAATGCATTTCCTCCTTGTGATGTTGACATCATTGGAGAAGATGATGATAGCATGAATACGTTCCTAAATGATTGTATTAACAACCTTGAAGCTAATGCATCCTTTTATCCATCGATGAAACAACCAACCTCTCCCACAATACCACCTCTTGATATGTTTGGTTACATACATCCAGTAGTTCAAACAAAATTTAATCCTAAGTTTCTTACTATAGGTGAACCTAGTTCCTCTAAGTAATCAAACACTCAACCATTCTAAATTAACACAGTAATAGACACTCCCATCAATCTAGAAGAAACATATGGAAATGGATTCACAATCTTGAGAAAAAAAAAGGATGTGATACAACAAATGAACATGAAATTCATCAACTCCTAGAGTAAATACCAACTGACGAAACCAAAGGGTTAGGATATCAAGGTCCCCCTTGCAACATAAGTTCTCCTAAAGAATACCTAAGGCTTCGTAGTGATGGTACAATAGTCATAGATCCTCCTCTTGATATAAGTTTCCTTCCTAAAGAGAAACCCGTACCTACTAAGGATAAGGATAACAAAGACAAGATCATCTCAGGACCTTCTGCCTTAATCCCATCTAGAGAAGTTGGTGAATCTAGCAAGTGCAAGAGGCCCTACAAGCTACAAAAACTAAATTTCCCTTGTTTGCTGCTTGAAAGTGAAAGGAAACTATAACTGTTTTTAAACAAAGAATTAATAACATTACCACCAATGAAAGATAGATTAATACTATATCCTAAAGATGCAAAGGTTCCACATTGTCAATATCATGAAACTCTTGGACACAGTACTGATGAGTGTTGTTAATTCAAACTACTATTGAAATTTTTTCACTTTGATGGCAATGACTACCATTAAGTGATTGTATAACGTACCCTTATACTCCTTTTCATGTAGTAGTTGTAGAGTTTTGCATTCTCACTATTACATGATATCCCCCATCACCTACCTTAGCTCAATCTTGTCTTGCACTTAGTGGGGGAAAGAAGTAGATAGCCTTGTCCTAGTAATGCACTTTTCATTGTCCCTTTAACTAGTTTTCCACCTTAGGTATACAATGAACATGATTGGGATGTGGATGACCTTCTCATAGGTTGACTCGCATGTGCCTTAGTAGCCTTTTACATCTTTCCTTTTCTTTTATGTGATTGCATGTGAATGATGTCATTCCCCATGATGTTTTGTTTAATGTTCTCTCTCTCTTTGTGGCATTCCTCTATTTGTACCTTCATTCATTCTCTATGTTGTCAATCTCTTACTTTTATCTTTTTATCTTTTTCATTTGTCTTATGTTGTCATTTTGGGGATGATGCAAGCTGTCAAGACGTTCATGTCTCTTCCATGTTGACCCAAAAGGATTTTCCTTTTCTTGGTTCTTTATCTCTTTTTCATTTGTCTTGTGTTTTCCTTTTGGGGATGACACAAGGCATTGAGACATTCATGTATCTTCCATGTTGACCCAAAAGGATTTTTCTTTTTCTTTATCTCTTTTTCATTTGTCTTGTGTTTTCCTTTTTGGGATGACGCAAGGCATCAAGACATTCATGCCTCTTCCATGTTGACCAAAAAGGCTTTTCCTTTTTCTTTTTTCTTTATCTCTTTTTCATTTGTCTTGTGTCTTCCTTTTGGAGTTGACACAAGGCATCAAGACATTCATGTCTCTTCCATGTTGACCCAAATGTTTTTTCTCCATTTTTTCTCTCTTTGTGTCGTTCTTCCAGTTCTATGTGTATTTGGGGAATGATGATAGTTTGGAGCTCTCTAAAAAAATTGTAGCAAGAACATACTAACCCTAAATCCATAGATCCCTTATGTGTTTGGTGTTTTCATATTGGGAAACCCCTCTCTTTTCTCTTTTTTTTTTGCATGATGTAGCTTTACTTGGAAACATATGACTTGGCATAGGGCTTTCCAAGTTAACTCTCATGTATTATTTGTTTTCATTTATCATTTGCCACTTTAAAGTAATTGCTCAAATCATCTTGTTTAGTAATTTCTTTAAAGTGGGGTCATACATTGGCAATATTCTTTTGCATTTTTCTTTTTCATGGTTCATGGTGTAATTTCCTTATTTCATACAATGTGTTTTTTTCTTTTTGGATGACATTGGGTGTGGTGTCCTTCAAGATCGTGATCTCTCTTAGCATATTGCATTCCCTAAGTTGTGAATCTTCTATTCTTTGATTAATCCTCTCTTGGAGACATTAGGCAAAATGTTCCCTAAGTTAAAGACCTTGCATGAACTAATCAAGACTCCTTTGAATGTTCTATGGCCACCTTGTATAACATAACTTGAATTCTTATAGAGTTAGATCTTGTTTATTCAAGAGCTCCAAGCATACAAAGTTTTTCTTGCCTCATGAAGCTGGAAAACAATTTTTGTGTGGCGCCTTATAAAAGTTATTAGTTGGTATAACTTTGGCATGTTTTGATCAGGAAGCCCAACCGAGGCATGAATTTCCCCATAGCTACTCATTTGTGAGTGTGAGTGCATATCATCCATGTGTATGTGTCTCACTTCTTAGGATCCTCACCCAGTGGACAACCAGGAGTTCCATTGCCTCAAAGTGAGCTTGCATTTTTTTCAAACAAACAACCTAGATCTAATCCACATCGCGATGGACAAACAATCAAAGTTTTATCTGACTCTTTTATCTTTTAACTTTTCTCTTTCTAATATTTGACAGTGTATGCTTGTGCTTGGTTGTTTCTCTTTATATCATTTTCATGTGTGTTCTTTTGTGCCTATGTTGGTTTGTCATGGGATCTTGATCTTGGGGGCTTTATCAACCCTCTTGATTGTTGTCATCCCATCTTACTAGCATCGGTTCACTTGGAACCCTCTTGATGTGTGTTTGTCTACTTTAGTGTGATTTTGAAGCAAGTTTATCCTCCCACTAAATTGGGGTCTAAATTTAGTGTTGAAAAATGTCACCGGGGACATTTTCATACTTTTTTGGGCTCTCCTTACTAAATTGGGCTTAATGTTACCTTGATTTAGTGTTGTAATGTGTTTGGAACATTCACATTAGGTCTTGGGCCCTTATGAACTAATGAACAGAAATGGTACCTTGCTAAAGTGTTGTGAAGTTTTGTAACTCACTTTCACACTTTTTTGAGGTTTTATTAATTAATTACACCTAATAAACCTCTTTTTAACTTTAATCATGTCTTACTTTAAAGTGTTGTAACACACTTTCACACTCTTCTAGGATTTTCATTAATAATTGGGGTTTCTTATGCTTTAATTAGCCTTATTTTGCATCCAAAAGCCTCATTTAATACATATTTTTGAGGTTAGTCTCAACACCAATCATTATCCAATCATAATTTAGGTGTTTCAAGCTTGAATGGCCAAAATTTAGTGATCTAGGACTCATTCGCCACCTTGGGTGAATGATTCCCACCTATATTTTTTGGGTCTTGAACCTGGTTTAATACCTTTCTAAGAAATTTTAAAAATGGTCCCAAAATTTAGGGTTGGTGGGACTCATTCACCACTGTAAACATGGGTTTTGGTACCCTAAGGTTCTCTTTCACTTCTAGGGTCTGTAACCTAAAAGGAAAGGAATCTAGGGTAAAAATTGGCTATGTTCACACTCAATAATAATGTAATATGAATGTAAAATGTCTAGATGAGATGATCTAAATGCAATAACTAATTAAATAGATTGATTTTGTATGCAAAACTAAGAAATGCAAAGTGTTTGAAAAACACCCTGTGATATGCAAAATGAACTAAAAACATAAACAAACAATAACAGAACTTAACAAGACTAGATGAGGTGCACCTAGAAGCCGAAAGATGATGTGAAGAGGTTTTGGAATGTTGCATAAATTGGTGTTGAATCCCATTGGGAGTCATTTTCCACAGATGTCGAATTAGTCATGTTTTTGTAAAAACTGCTAAAACAGGTTTTGGGTTTTCATGAACATAAAACTTTAGAAATCACTTCTTCCAGCCTAGCAATGGGACTCATTCACCACAAATGATGAATTATTCCAACTATAGAATATTGAAAACTCAAAGGTCAACTCTGTGGGTCCTCATTTTCACTTTTCTTCCTGATAGGTTGTCGGATCTAAAACTACATAAAATGGGTTGAAAGAGGTCTCCAAGCTTCAATTAGGATTTTTTGACCTAGATTACTTTGATGAATTGACAACACCTTTTATCACCTTTCTCTTTGACAAATCTGCATAAAAGACCTACAAAGTACACATGCAAAGAGGGCGAAATGGGTTAAGGGTTAGAGTATAGGGGTTTGCCTTGGTCAAAACCCGATTTGGTAATCAAACCCTTAAAATTAAATGAAATAAAGAGAGAATGATGAACAAATAACATGCAATGTCATAAACTCACCAAACCCTTGATGTTGAATTCTGAAGATATGTAAATGGCTACTCCAAGATGCTTGATAATTGCCTAAGATGCTTGAATGCTATGGTGCTAGAATGCTTGGATGAGTACTTGAATGAATGGGGGTTAAAATGAATAGAAAATCATATATTTATACACAATTATGCCCTAATTTCTAGAAAATACTACACCACAGGCCGACCTTAGGTCTTAAGGAAAAAAAAACCCACCAATAATTTGAATTTATTTTAATTTTTGTGTCAAGAGGGACTCATTCACCCCTAAATTTGAATGGGTCCCACTCAAGGCAAGTGAATGGGTGTCAGGAATTAAGTTGTCTTAAATGATTTTTATTGGGTTTATATTCAAAAATACACTTAATTAAGGCCAACAAGTGCATAAAGGAGCCAAATAGAGCATGAGAAAGGTGTATTTATTGATGAAAAGCCTAGAAAAACATTAACTTTTGTTACAAGACTTTAAACACTTTAAAATAAGACTTGGTGAGTGATAAAAATGGAGTATTTAGGTGAATTATAATAAGAAGAGTCTAGAAAAGTGTAAAAATGTGCTACAACACTTCACAACACTTTTATAAGACATCATAAAATCTTAACGATTCATAAAGATTCCAAAACTAATGTGAATGTGTGGGCCACATTGCTACATTAAATCAAGGAAAAATCAAGCCAGTTAAGCACAAGGAGGGACAAAACAAGAAAAAGTAGAAGGGTTACTTTTTCTGTGTCCACATTTAGCCCCCACTTTAGTGAGAGAATGAACCTATTTCAAAGTCACACTAAAGTAGAGAAACACATCTCGAGAGGGGTTCCAATGAACTAATGCTTAGCAAGATGAGACAAAAACAATCAAGACAGATGATCTAGTCCCTAGGATGAAGATCCCAAGGAAAACTAATCATAAGCACAAAGAACACACATGAAAGCGACAGAGGGAAAAGGGAAAAGAAAGATAGGAGAAAGAGTCAGATCAAGCTTCAATCATTTTTCCAACCCCTTGTGGATCAGTTCTAGGATGTTTGTCTGGAAAAGGAAATTCATACTCACTCTTAGGTGAAAGAACTCATAGTTTTCCACTGGGTGAGAAGGCCTAAAAGGTGATAAACATACACTCATGGCTAGTATGCACTCACGCACATGCAGGTGGCTATGGGGAAATTCGTGCCTCAGAGTGGGCTTCTCTCTCAACCATATCAAAGTTATACCTCATGATAACTTTAATAAGGTTCCACAAAGGAAAATTTTGTTTCGTGCTTCATGAGACAAGCAAAGATTTTTATGCTTAGAACTCATGAACAAATGTGATGGCACCACAGGCATGCAAATTGTGTTTCACAAGTTGGCCATATGAAAAATGCTAAAAATGAAACATACAAAAAGGATGTTCTAAGGAGTCTTACTTGGTTCATGTTAGGTCTATAACTTGGGGAACATTGTTTCTAATGTCTCCAAGAGAGGACCTATCAAAGAATAGAATATTCGCAACTTAGGGGATGCAGTGCATCACATCAGACCACTAAAGGGAATGTAATATGCTAAGATAGATCATGCTTATGAAGGAAATTACACCCAATGTAATCTACAAATTAACAAAACGCATCATATGAAGTAACAAGGTTGTACTAAGAACCAATAAAAAGGAAAAATAAATAATGTCAATGTATGCCCCCACTTTAAAGGAATTGCTACACACCATTCTTTGGACAATTACTTTAAATTAGCAAATGAAAAATTCAAAAAGAAATAAGACATGAGAGCCTACTTGGAAAGCCCCTATGCCAAGTCATATGTTTTCAAGTAAGATTGCGTCATGCAAGAGAAAAAGAAAAGGAAAGAGGGTTTCCCCCAAAAATGAAAACACCAAACACATAAGGGATCTACTGATTTGGGGTCAATATGTTCATTGCTGCAATTTTTTGATTAAAGAGCCTGAAACTATCATCATTCCCCAAATACATAGAACTTGAAGAATAAAACAAAGAGAGCAAACACAAAAAAAAAATAACCCTTTTGGGTCAACATGGAAGAGACATAGGGCATCTCAATGCTTTGCATCATCCCCAAAAGGAAAATAAAAACAAAAGGAGAAAAGAGAAAAACAAAAGGTGAAATGAAAAAAGAAGCCTTTTGGGTCAACATGAAGGAGACATTTTGATCTCAATTCCTTATGTCATCCCGAAAAGGAAAACACAAGAAAAGTAAATGACAAGTGAAAAAGGAAAAGGGACCATTTGGGTCAACATGGAAGAGACATAGGGTATCTCAATGCTTTGTGTCATCCCCAAAAGGAAAACACAAAACAAAAATGAAAAAGAAAGAAAAGAAAAAAAAGACCTTTTGGGTCAACATGGAAGAGACATAAGGTGTCTCAATGCTTTGTGTCATCCCCAAAAGGAAAACACAAAACAAAAGGAAAAAAGAAAAAACAATGTATGATAGATAGAAGAATGAAGGTACAAATAGATGAATTGCACAAAGATAGAGAGAACATCAAACAACACATCACAAGAGATCACAATACACATATGAATTGACACCAAAGAATGGAAAAATAATAGTAATGCAGAAGAAATTCAACCATCAAACAAGTCATCCTCCTCCCAATCTTAGTTAGGATAAGCGAAAGGTGAAAAAAATGGCTAAGGGACAAGGAAAAATTCATTACTAGGAAAAGGCTAACAACTTCTTTCCCCCACTAAGTGCAAGACAAGAATGAGCTGAGATAGGTGATGGGAAAGGACATGCAATAGTGATAACAGAAGATTCTACAAATAGTACATGTTAATGAGTGGAAGGTGTACTATGGGATTATTGGATAGTAGTCGATGTCATTGAAGTGATACTTACTCAATATTTCCTTCAATGTCAAACATTCATCACTGCAGTGTCCAATAACATGATGATATTTACAATATGGTACATTAGAATCTTTAGGATTTATTACCAACCTATTCATGAGTGGTAATAGTATGAGACCTTTGTTTAAAATCATTTGTAGTTTCCTTTCACATTCAGGTGGTGGATGGAGAGGAAACTTGAGTTTTTCCAACTTACTAGATTCAACCTTGTAATGAATTGAAGGAGGAAGAGGACCCATGAGGATCCTTGTATCCTTATCATTTTTATTTGTCAAGGGTTTCTCATGAGGAAGAAGGATGTTCAAGTCAGGGGGAGATTCAAAGATCATTGTGCCATCATCATGAAACTTTAGATGCTCTCTAGGAGGCTTATAGTTATGAGGGGGATCTTGATAGCCTATCCCCTTTGTGTTTTCTTTAGTTGTTACTTGCTCAAAAATTTGATGTATTTCATGTTCAGTTGTTATGTCCCATACTTGGTTTGTCAAGATGGTAAAACCTTTGCCATAAGTTTCTTCAAGTTTGATTGGAGTATTAGTGACTTTGTTATCATAGAATGGTTGAGGAAATGCTTGTGTAGAAGAACTAGGTCCACCTAAGGGAGGGAACTTAGGTCATTTGTTTGTTTAAGGATGTAAGTATCCAAACATATCAGGAGGGGATATTGTAGGAAGATCTTGTGATTTCATGGATGGATAAAAGGATGCATTGGCTTCAAGGTTGTCAATGAATTCATTTAGGAACTTATTCATGATATCATCATCTTCTCCAATGATGTCAATATCATGAGGAGGAAATTCATGAGGAGTTAAAGGAGCATGAGGAAGCTCAAGGTCATTAGGATCAGTTCCAAAGGAACAATTTGACATATCCACTAGAGATTTGATTGACATCCAAAACTTATTAAAGAAAAAAGACATGATGCAAATGAATGAAAGAAAACTAAATGAAAGAAATTGAATAAAATAGCTAATCTAGAAACATGAACAAAGATTCAAGAAAAAAAATAGAGATGCATAAAATGCTTTGAAAATGACAGAAATTATTGTAAAAAATGTGCAACTGGACTAATTCGCCCAGGGTGGCGAATGAGTCCAGGGATGAATTTTTTTGAAAATTTTCAAAAAATTTAAGATGAATTTTGTGTTTTTTAGATTGTCTAATGCAGAACTATGATGTAGATGCAAAATTTTAGTATTTTTTAATGATTTTTAGATGCAATAATGAAATCTATATGATATATTCACTAATGCAATTAAAAAAACCCTAGCATGCAAAACAAGGAAAAAACTAATGCAATGTTGATGCAAGCTATCCCTAGGATGTAAATGCACTTGAAATTAGAAGGGAAAATGTTCTAAAGGTGGGTTCACCAAAATGTATACATGGGTTTTGGTACCCTAAGGTTCTCTTTCACTTCTAGGTTTTTTCACCTAAAAGGAAAGGAATAGGGTAAAAACCGGCTATGTTCACACTCAAGACTAATGTAATATGAATGTAAAATTCCTAGATGAGATTATCTAACAGCAAATAATTGATAAAATAGATGATTTTGTATGCAAAACTAAGAAATGCAAGGTGTTTGAAAACACGTTGTGCTATGCAAAATGAACTAAAAACATAAACAATAAAAAAACTTAACAAGACTAGATGAGGTGCACTTGGAAGTTGAAAGATAATGTGAAGAGGTTCTAGAATGCTGCAGAAATCAGTGTTGAATCCCACTGGGACTCATTCGCCACAGATGGAAAATTAGTCATGTTTCTAGTGAAAACTGTTGAAACAAGTTTAGGGATGTTGAGAACATAAAACTTCATAAATCACTTTTTACAGCCTAATAATGGGACTCATTTTTCAAAATGGAAAATTATTCCACCTACAAAATATTGAAAATTCAAAGGTTACTCTATGTGTCCTAATCTACACTTTTCTGTGTGAAAGATTTTCGGATATGAAACTACATAAAATAGGTTGAAAGAGGTCTCCAAGCTTCAATTAGTGCTTTGTTGACTTGGATGACTTTAATGAATTGACAACACCTTTTATCACCTTTCTGTTTGAAAAATCTACATAAAATACTTGCAAAGCACACATGCAAAGAGGGGAAAATGGGTTAAGGGTTAAAGTATAGGGGTTTTCCTTGGTCAAACCCTGGTTTGGTAATCAAACCCTTAAAATGAAATGAAATAAAGAGAGAATGATGAAAAAATAGCATGCAATATCATAAACTCACCAAACCCTTGATGTTGAATTCTGAAGATATGTAAATGGTTGCTCCAAGATGCTTGAATGCTATGATGCTAGAAAGCTTGGATGAGTGCTTGAATGAATGGGTGTTAAAATGAATAGAAAATCATATATTTATACACAATTATGCCCTAATTTCTAGAAAATACTACATCACATGCCGACCTTAGGTCTTAAGGAATAAAAACCCACCAGTAATTTGAATTTATTTTTATTTTTGTGCCAAGAGGAACTCATTCACCCCTAATGGAAAATGGGTCCCACTCAAGGAAAGTGAATGGTTGTCGAGAATTAAGCTGTCTCAAATGATGTTTATTGGGTTTATATTAAAAAATACACTTAATTAAGGCATGTAAATACATAAAGGGGCCAAATAAAGCATAAGAAAGGTGTATTTATTGATGAAAAGCCTAGAAAAGCATGAAAGTTTTCCTATAAGACATTACAACACTTTAAAATAAGACTTGGTGAGTGAAAAAAAGGGATTATTTAGGTGAATTATAATCATAAGAGTCTAGAAAAGTGTGAAAATGTGTTACAACACTTCACAACACTTTTACAAGACATCATTTAAAGTCTTAATTATTCATAAAGATTTTAGACCTAATGTGAATGTGTGGACCACATTGCTACATTAAATCAAGGGAAAATCAAGCCAATTAAGCACAAGGAGGGACAAAACAAGAAAAATTAGAAGGGTTACTTTTTTTGTGTCCACAACCACCTTGGGTGAATGAGTCCTATGTAGCTCAAAATAAAAATTAATTCAATTTTTTGGTGGGATTTTATCCTCCTAGATCTGATGTCGGCATGTAGTGTTGTAATTTCGAGAATTATTACATAATTGAGTATAAATAAAAAGTTTTTTTCATTCATTTTTTACCTAGCAAGTTGAATGAGCTTTCTTATAGAAAAGTTGAGTTCACAAGAAACTTCAAGCATTCATAAGAGAATTCAAGGGTAGATTATCAAGCATTTTAGAGCATTTTAGGGATTTCGTGCATCATGTTTATTTTGGAGCTAACAATTGTGGTGTAGGATTTTTTGATTCAAGCAAGCATTTCATTCAAGATCTATCCAATCCAAGAAAGAGTCAAGATATACATCCATTGGAGCCATCTCATACATGTTTGTAGCATTTCATTGATAGGGTTTGGTGAGTTGCAACATCTCATTTTGTTCATTCATCACTCTTCATTCATATTTCATTCCATTTCAAGGATTTATTTCTAAAATGGGGTTTGACAAAGGAAAACCCCTGTCCACTAGCCCAACAACATTTTCTCCTCTCCTTTTATATGTGATTTGTAGGCCTAGGTTGCAAATTTCTTAAGAAGCAATATTGGGGAAAAGTTGTCAAGTCATCAAAAGTTTTCAAATTTGTCATCAAGTCTTGAAGAACATTAGAGAAGACCTAAATGTTACAAATCAAGGTTTCAAATCTGAAAAACAATCAGGAAGGATAAAGAAGATAGAGAAGAGCAGGATTAGACCTTGAAGCTTCAAAAAACCCTAACTAGACCGATTCACCACTTCTGGCGAATGAGTCCTAGTTCCAGTCAAATTTTAGATTCTTGCAGATTTAGATACCCTTTTGGCATATTCCTATTCTCGCATAGTTTTCTAGAATTTGGACTGATTCACCCAGCTTGGTGAATGAGTCCTAGTCAGCTTTAAAGGTAGATTTTCCAATATTTTAGACCTCCATCTAGTCACTTTTGAATTTCTAGGTGCACCTCATTCATCTTACTACTTTTTTTTTTGTTTCATTGGAATTTCTAGGTCATTTTGTAGGTCATTGCATTGAATTAGTGTTTACTATTGCATCTTGCATTTCATTTATCTTTCCAAGTTCTTACTTGGTGGTGAACCCCTTTTTATTTATAATTCAGCCCCTAGAACAACCCTCTTGCAAGATCTCTTTTTCCCTTGCATTGAGATATCAAGGGTTTTTTCTTGAGTGAAAGTTATTGAAGATTGTCCTTTTTTTAGGTCCTAAATTCTAGAAGAAGAAAAACAAACAATTTTCTTTGTTTCACGACCTAATGATTATTCTTCATGGATCTCAAATATTTCCATAGTTGAAAAACCTTACATTCACATTAGGATTTGTACAAACTTTAGAGACTTAAATAAATCAGCTTTAAAAGATGACTTTCCCCTTCCTAATATTGACATGATTGTAGACTCAACTACAGGACATGCTTTGTTGTCATTCATCGATGGACTTTTTGGATATAACCAAATCTTTATCAACCCTCAAGATCAATACAAGACAACTTTCACTTCTGCTTGGGGAACTTTCTTTTGAGTAGTCATGCCTTTTGGGTTAAAAAATGCAGGCGCAATATATCAACGAGCAATGATATTGATATTTCATGATTGCATTCATAAGATTTTGGAAGACTATGTTGATGACATTCTAGCCAAATATTTAACTCAACAAGACCATGTAAATGTTCTTCATAAAACATTTGAGTGAATGCAAAAATAAAACATTAGACTAAACCTGAAGAAGTGTGTCTTTGGTGTAGATAGTAGAATTTTTTTAGGTTTTATCGTATCCCACAGGGGCATTGAGGTGGACACAAAGAAAATCGATGCTATTATTAACATTCCACCTTCTAGAAACATATCTCAATTACATATGTTACAGGGAAGGATTTAGGCTATCCGTCATTTTGTAGCTTCCTTAGTGGATCGAACATTACCATTCACACAACTCCTTAAGAAATATGTTCAGTTTAACTAGAATGAGGATTATAAACATGCTTTTGAGAGTTTTAAAAATTATCTTGTTACTCCACATGTTCTACAACCTGTTATGCAATACAAGTCATTCATCCTTTACACTGCAGCATCGGCCCATGCTCTTGTAGCATTGTTGGATCAACAAGATGATAACATGGTAATGAACATCGAGTGATCCCAAAATATTAGTTTACAATTTTTGGCCAAACTAGACACTAAAATATTTTTTTCTAACTAAATGTTCACTTTCGGGCACCTATAGTGGCTAAACCATGAGGAATCTGAAGATGATGTAAACTAGTGATTTGTGAAATTTTGTTTGTAGATTCTAAATATATATTTTTTAAAAAAATTGGAATCAGATTTCACTTCTTTTTCCATCTCCTTTGAAAACTTTTTTTCTTCAGTAAACAACATTTTTAAGGAGTGACTTTCACCGTATAATGCATAACTTTTTTCCCATGAAGGATAAACTTCTGTTTTTTTTTAATTTAAATTTGTAACTATGATATCTAGTGCTTCCAATTGATTTCATAGTGTTTTATTATTTTTTCCTTAATCAAGTTTCAAAGTTAAACTAATTACAATTCAGACAGGCATACCGTATAACGTGTAACTTTTTTTGTATGTATCAAAATTCAATTTTTTTGTTTTTTGTTGGATTAAGGACTTCAATATCTGGTACACTCATATTTTTCAAAAAAAAAAATTGATAATCTACTAGTTTTCCACATGTGCAAAATAGAGAGCTTGATTTTCGGTGAAAAACCTATGTTTAATAAAACTAAAACACAAATACATATTAAAATTATATTCATTGGATAGCTCATTCCAAGGACTACCATCATCTAGTTGGGTCTGTGAAATCTCCTCCATTTTCAACCTCAACTTGAGCTTCGAAGGGAAAAATTCTGGAGTTTTTTGGTGCTAGAGAGTGAGAAGGTGGGAAAAGGGGGGTTCGAGTGAACCAGGGGGGTTCAAGGAAACCCCCTTTCAAAAAAGGTTTTCCTTTGTGTTTTTTTTCAGGAATGGTGAGCCCTTTCATTTAATGGGTTCACTCGAACCAGGGTTCTAGCAAACCCTCTTTTGGTTTGCTTCAACCAATAATTTCATTCGAACCCCAAAAACAATTTTTTTTTGCATGGGGTCATTTTTTTAAACTTTTCCTTCCTCACTCGAATTGTAAACCACTTTTTGGGTTTACCCCATGTTTTTTATTACGTTATCCAAACTTTGATTGATTATGAAACATGATACATGACCATAGAGAAATAATGTTTGGATCTTGTGTTTGCTACTACTAAACTGATACATTATTTGCTGAACATTGAAATCCATGTTGTGACAAAGTTTGATCCCTTAAAACATCTTTTTACTAAAACGGATTTGTCAGGACGTTTAGCTAAGTGGGTTATGTTGTTAATTGAGTTTCACAAAAAGAAATTAAAGGAAAATCCTTAATAGACCAATTAGTTGATGCTCCTTCTCCCCTAACACTTCCTAACAAAGACTCATTCCCACATGAGAATGTGTTGGCTATCCAAAAAGATCAAGAAACATGGGAATTGTACTTTGATAGCTTTAAGTGTAGAATGGGCTCTGAATTCAGAGTTATAATAACCCATTCTTCAAGTAAGCCTATTCCCTTATCTTCCATTCTAAATTTCCTATTCACAAATAATACTGCGGTGTATGAAGCTTTAATAGCTGGCATATGTGTTGCGTTGGCGTTAAAAGTCAAACACATCTCTATATTTAGGGATTCACTCTTAATTATTAAGCACATAAATAGAAAATATCAAACAAAGCACGATAAGCTTTCTTGATATAGAGCTTACGATGATGTTATTAGACAAGTTTGAATTGTATACGATAGATGATGAGGTAAAAACAACCTCATAAATATGGGTATGTGCAGGATCATGATGGGCCAAAAAGTGGCGATATGATGGGTATGTGTAGGGTATGTGGTTGATGACTTTTTTTACCCAAAATTGATGAAACAAAAAGGTTTTTTAATGGAGATTCTCAACTTTCCACCAATATAAATTATGCTTTACTTTGAATTTAATAAATTATTATTATTCATTTTCTATTTGAATTACAACTAAATTCTTGATTGATAGGCTAATTGAAAAGCTCTATAGCTTTCAAATGGTATCACATCTTTTGAATCTGAAACATGTGTCACATCCTAGGCTTCTCATACTATATTATTTAAAAAAATAAATTAAATTCCATGAATTTTTGACCAAGTTAAGGTGGTCATACATACAAATTTTTATATTTTTTAAAAGTTGTAATAAAAAATTCATAATTAATTATTTACTTGCAAAAAAATTACAAAAAAATATGCATCACATCGGGACATGAGTCCTCTACTTATATCTAAAATATTATAAAAAAATATTATCATTTTATTGTGGTTAGGGTGGTCAGACAGACACCTACTTCTTGTTTTTTCCCTAAAATTTAAGTACTACTACATTGAAATTTCAAATTTTCACCAACTAGATTTAAAAATAAATAAATAAACCTATTGGTTTAGAAACTACATTCAATTTGCTATAGATTCTATTCTTACATATTTTTGAAATAATATAGGCAACTTATTCAATTTTTTTATGTCAAGTTGCCTAACTCTAATTTTTCTAAATTTTTTGCCACTTAAGGGCTTGTTTTTTCCATGATGATCCTGCACATAGCCATTTACTAAGCCAAATGCCCTTCCTTATTTCCCCCAAGTCACTTTCACCCTGCCAATTATTTATCTTTAGGATTAGTAATTGCTTACTTTTTGTGAAAAGAATGTATAATCTTTATTTCTTGAAATTAATTGAAATAATCCGACCAATGCCAACATAATGGTATAGTTTTTAGTATTGAACATGTCATTATGCACGATCGGTCATTATGCTTAGCCAAGTGGATTTAAAGTAGACTTTAAAGAAGTTGAAGACAAGTGTTGAAATTCTAGACACTAGAATTTTAGGAAGTGCATAAGTGGACCGAGTCTTTTAAATGCTTTCTATTATTTTTTGTTTAAAAAATTTATGGATCAATCCAAGCCTTTTAATGTTCTATGTTATGGACATAAGTCCATTAGTTAGTTTAATTTTGTTGAAGACTTTTTTAGTGGTGATCTTCACCATCTGAATTCTAGGATTTTGTTAGCAGTTCTACATAAATATATAATTTCCAAAAAAAATGATATAGAATATCATTACACTGTCATAATGTTCTCTTGAATTATGTCTCTATGTTACATTGTTATGAAAAAAATAAGCTTTGTTGGTCTTATCTTATCTTGAATTATTAGTATAGTGTAATGGAATTATCTTGGATGAATTAATCTTGAAGAAGTAGAAGTTCATGTGATATGAGTTCAACGTATTAGTACCGAGAGCTGGCCACTCGAGGGAATCATAGAATAGATAGATTTAAGTATCTTTTTTTTTCAAATCTATTATTTTAATTTTATCTGGTAAATTTGAATAATTGTTGTTTGTATATGTCAAGATCTATTAGTTATTCATGTAGGTTATAGTTTGAGTTTATGATCTCAGCTTTGTTTACCTTAATTTATGGAGCACCCACTCTAGTTATCAGTTTTAGGTTGTTAAGCTTGTTTTCCGTTAATAGTTAGATGTCAGTTGATAGTAGTTATAGTTTCATTGCAAGAATTTCCTTTTTAGTAATTTTCATGCTTTCTAGTTTAATCATTTTATGCTTTCTAGATCAATTATTTTATGCTTTCTAGCTTAATCATTTTTATGCTTTCTAGCTTAATAATTTCATGCTTTCTAGTTCAAACAATTTTACGCTTTCTAGTTTAATGACCTTTAGTTAAGTTTTATTTACAACTATTCCAAACATTCAAAAATCTTGTGAGAGTTAGTTGAGATGTTTCCTATTGCATATAGCCTCTGAACACTACTCGGTTGATACATTTGATGCATTTTTCAACTAAAGCAATAGGACCTAATGACATTCTGTCACTTTTTGGCATTGTTTCCAGGGAGCTTCCTTTTCTAGTGTTAGTAGGAGATTTCTTGAATACCTCTTTTAAGAACAAAAATAGTTGTCAGGCTTCTTTTTCTGTAGGGTCAGGAAATGAGGGCCCTATAGAGGATACGTACTAAAACCCCCCCAAGAGAGATTCCAACCACAAGTAGAAAAGAGGAAGTCTCAACTGAAAATTTTACCGAGGAAATGATAAAACAGGATTAACCTAAGACCTTCCATGATACCACAGAAATTCACCCATCATGAAAAAAATTTGTAGAGGAAAGCAGCACTTTGCATACTCTAGAACATCAGCAAGTAAAACAAACATTTGATTAAGAACAAACTCTTGAAGAGGAATGCATCCCTTTCAACGTTATGGGTGATTGAAGAAATGGTGCTAACCCAATAGGAGGAGCACGAACATTCACTTATCCCATTTGTATCGATGTAGATGGTGATACGCCTATGAGAAACATTTCACTAGCCTTTTTGCCAAATTTTAGAGGTTTATCCTCAAAAGATCCTGACCAACTTGTTACCAAATTTTTGCTTTAGCTCAATTGGTGGAGCTAGCTAAACATTATTATATCATGAGGTGAAATTGCCAATTTTGTTCAAGTGTTGTTTTTGCATCATGTTCATTGTTCGTTAAGTGACAGTTGTGCATTTAAAAGAAGAAATGGAGTTTCAAAATGCTATTTAGATGTTCCAGAATTGAATGAGGTACAAAATTGAGCAAATAAGCAACAAAGCATCTTAAATGCTTTCATTTATTTCATGAAAAGATTCATATTTACAAGGCTTCATTTGATTGCAAGAATTAGAATGATATTACAACATTTGCATTGGAATGCATTTTCTTTTCAAATGAAAAGGAAAGAATTGAAATCAAATATCCACACAAGCCGTGGATGTGACTGTCACAATGTACCACTAATAGCACACTACACTATTGAAGATGTGAAAGATAAATCATATAAGTAATGGCATAATCATCATTGCCTATTTTGGCTGATGGTTGACGATGAGTGGTGCACCTTTGTCTGCTCGAGCTCCGTTGACCTATAAGAGAAAAGGGGGGATTTCAGTGGCTCTGATTATGAATAAACCTATATGAGTCACCCACAATAGTGCAGCCTACTATTAATCATACATTGAAACAATCAAAGAAGTGCAGAGGAAATGAGCTGAAGGAGAAATATCATGATCATCATATTTTGTTTTTTATGCTAACATTGTTTGTTTCCTTGTTCAGGTATAGGTAAAGTCATGAAGCTGATAATTATTTGAAGACCAAGCATGTGGAGAAAAATGGGCCCCACAAGGGTAGAGCTCGGCATGCTGCCCTACTCGTTATAGATGGGTTGATATAAAGATTACATCATCATATTCATCAAAGGAAGCGATATACAACTAAAAGAGAAAAGCATAGTTATCTATCGAGTTACTAAACCAACTGTGCATTCATAACAATGAGGTGGATATTTTTCTAAAAGATAGAGGTGAACAGTGAGTTTAGTTCACTCAATTAATTCAGTTGAGTACATTTATGTCAAACATTGTTGCATTATTCATGGTTATGTGTTTTTTGTTCATCATGATCATATATTTCATGCAAGGTGGTTTAGTTCATCAGTGTTCTTTTCATAGTCAAGGATAGTGAACACGCATACATTATGCCTTAATTAAGAGTTTCGTTTTACTTTTTCATCACATAAGAGAACGGATTTAAAGAATAGGTTGTTAAGTGAAACATACATATGCATGAAGAGTACCAGATTGAAGCCCAATAATGTGAAATGACAGTCAATACACTCAAATAATAAAAGAATAGTCAGATCTAGTTTGACTAGTAAAGAAAAGTACATCATTATGAGTTATAATGAGAAAACGATCATTCCAGAATGATGAGGAAAGAGCAAGCATAATAAAGGTATCTATTATGCATTAAAGAAGTCAGATAAGGAATCCAAAAGGGTAAATTTTGTGTGCAAAAATGAAGCAGCTTGAAATAATTATTCAAATAATGCAAACAACAAGTCATTTCCAGCATTTCAAGGACTTGTGGCCGGTGTTCATCATTAATACATTCTGATGTACTTTATTCACAAAGAGGCAAGTATGGGAACATGGGAATAATTTAACAAGGCATACTAAAAGTGTAGATATAAGAGGGTCTTAGATAAGCTTTCAGTTCTATCAAATGGTGGAAATATAAGAATTTGAATTATTAAAGGAGGCTCGGATTTTTACACAGTTTGCAGTCTTTTCATATTACAAACAAGCTTTAGGAATAGAGAATATCATTTTTCATTCAATATCCAAGAGGTCTTGTTAAAGATAGAATTTCTACAATATTTCCATGAAGAAAGCTAAAGAAGGTAGATTACCATGTGAATCGGGTCGGTTTTTACACACACAGTTGTTGTTCTCTCTTGTTCTCACAGTGGTTTCTCAGATTTACATATGGAGATCACAATTTTCAGAAAATATATGGAGCTCTAAATAAATGCAGTATTTCCTCATTACTATTTGTTTACCCACTCTGGGGTTTCGGATCAAGTATTTAGTTTTCATTATTTTCAATCAACTCGCATGGATTTTCTTTCTCAGGATAACAAGTTAAATGTGCTATCATATGGGAGTTTTAGACAATGCTTAGTTTTCCTCTAAATATCAAGCACTTAAATGGAAGAGTCACAAAAGACAAACAATAAGCTTACCTTGTGCTCAGTAGAGTAAAAAAAAAACCCTCGAGCAAGTTCCCTTGTGAAGTTCCAGACCAAGTAGAGTTCGTGCATATCGGCCATGAAGGACAAAGCACAAAATGTAAGGAAAAGTCAGAGACAACTATGAGCAAGCTGCGGCCTTAGTATCCTTTTGGTCTCTGAATGAAGTAAAAGAGCTATGAAGACAAGAAATTAGACTTACCCATTGAAGTTTCGATTATCAGAAGGCAAAGGATGAGGATTATTAGGCATGTAGAAATCAGACCGAGCTCAACCATCATGGCGGCGTTCTCTCAAGCAGAGCTCTTTTCCTTCAAATTGGAGAGTGCAAAATGAAATAATTTAGGGTTTTACCTTGTTTTCCTCATGCCCTAATTCAAGCCCAACCTCATAATCATTTTGAATATTCATGTTTGATAATAGCACATGGGATTTCGAATTAGGCTAATCTTTGCATCATAGTTTATTCAAAGACTTAAGTTAATATTGGAGGTGGCTAGATTATGTGCCTAGGTTGATGGTTAGGTCTTCATGACTTATTCTTTTTCCTTGGTGAAATATGGATACTTGAAACCTTTTGTTATTTTTTTGTGAGAAAACAATAAGGGTGTAATAGTGAATAATTGATGACCTAGAATTTTTTTTGATCAATCATCTATTTAGGGCTTCTGTTTTAATTGATTTTAAAGAAATCAATTGGAGTTTTGATGAGGGGATAATTATTATATTGATATTTTTATGATTTTTTGAGAAAATCAAAGCACTATAATGGAGAAATGAGGCGTTTTCTTTTTTGCAAAATATTTTATAATCTTTAATTGCAAAAAATGGATAAATTATAAATCTGCACTGATGTAAAACATAATCGTAAAGTAATCTCCTATAAATTGTTTTATGATTTCTGGCTATTTTTAGCAGATTTTTGTTGACTTCTTCTCTTGGTCGGATTTGAATCTTATCTTGGAGAGATAAGGTGTTTTTTGCGCTTTTAAAGTAGATTCATCCTATTTTTAGAGGCTTGACAGTTTGATCATAAAAGTAGTATGCTTTTTTCTGCTTTTATGCAGTTTTTGAGACAGTTTGAATATTTTTTCCTTGAGCTTCTTTCTGAGCTCGGATTAGGGTTTCTTGAGAGTTATGTCTTTCAAAAGACTTAGTCTTTTTAGCTCTCCTTCTTAGTTTAGATTTCAGTTCCTACTCATACACATTTTGGAGTTGGTGAAGCTTTTATACTCAGTATTCAGATAAACACTCTTTCAGTTTTAATAAAGCAACAGAATTCTCCTTCTCATTTCTATCTCATTTTTAGAATGGCAATTTGATGTCTTTGTGGTTCAAATCAAGATCCTTTTATGTCTTGTTGTTGTAAGTTGTGTATCAGAATTGCATAGTTTCATGTTGCCTATTGTATTTCGTTTAGGAATCTTCATGCAAATTACTGATGGAAGTATGTGCCAATGGGATTGTGAGATTCATTGTGATAGAAAGGCTGTTGTAGGTGTCAATGTTTGAATTTCATAACTTTAAATTAATCATCAGTAGTTTCAGGTTTTGTTTTTAGTCCATCTTTCTATCCATTTTCCTCTGAAGTTTTAGAATAGGATTTATCATTCAGAGAATGAGCCTGCTCTGGAGATTCCTTCTTCGCTTAGATCACCCACATCTGAAGGAGGTTTCCATGTTTTAGTAGATTGTTGAATATTGTATTCAGCAAGGTGCAAATCTATTGATAACACAACTTTCCTATTTGATTTCAAAGTTTTGTGTTAGACATATGACTACAAGAATAATAACCAAAAATTGAAGCTTCTACCCTCCACCTTGAAGGATGCCATAATGTATTGGTTTATGGGATTAGCTTCAAGATCAATAACCTCTTGGGATGAAATGGATTCTTCCTTCTTGGAAAAATACCAGAGCTACTATAGAGTCAGTGATAAGAAAGGGGAGTTGTTCAAACTTAGGCAAAATTAAGATGAAAGCCTAGAAGATTACTTGGATAGGTTTATCTTCTTATCTAAATGATGTGGACGAGAGGCCATCAGTCTAGAAATTTTGAAAACCATATTTCTTAAGGGACTTGATGATGACTCTAGGAGAAGCCTTGATTTAATGGGACAAAGAGATGTCTCCCAACTTGGACTTGATGGTATCACCAAATTATGTTAGAATTTCTCTCATACTCAAGGGGTATCTGTGAGTCTACTCTTTTCAAAGGGTCCAATGAAATAGGACAACTTCATGAGGAGATAGCTAACCTCAAAAGTAACATTCGTGTTTAACTAAACAACACACTAGATGGAATCCAAGAAAAAACATGTAATCTAGAGACCTTATCAATCGATTGTCCTAGGTGTCAAAACAAACATCTGTTAAGAGAATTCCCCTTGGAAAATGTTGATGTTTTCCAAGTTTTTGAGAAGAGTCATGCTACTAATCAATGTGATCTCCTTAGTGCAATCAAGAATTCCAAGAAAAGGACCACTCAAGTTGAAGAATAGATTAATCTTGTGAATCAAAGACTTGGAGGAAATTTCTCTTATGGCCAAAACTCAAATCCTTCTCGAAGGCCCCAAAACAACTAGAATAACAATCAATGGGAAAAATCTTGGCCTCAAGCTCCTCCACCAGCACCTCTGAACTTGGGAGCTTACCCTTGGGGACCACCTAAATGGAAAAATAAGTCCTAAGGAAATCCTCAATAGCCAAATCAAACTCAACAACAATGGCATCCTCAAAATCCTGCTCCTTAGTTTAATCAACCTCAAAATTAGTTTTATATTGGGCCTAGAAGGATGTCTAACTAGCAACACAATATTGTACCACCTCCTCAGAACCCCCCAAAAAATGAGTAGCTCAACCAACCACAACTTCCAGTACAACCTAGTGTATTCTACAGAACAAGAAAATGTGATTGGACTTAATGTTATCCATTGTGAAAATGTACAATTAAGATCAGGGAAAAAACTCCAGCTGCCAACCATAGTTGAGATCCTAGATGATCCCATTAACAAATCTTTTGAGAGGACTAAATCATCTTCCACACCTTTAGAGAAAAACCCAATGAGTACCCAAGAAAAGACCCTTCCACCATCTCTAGCTAGAACATTTGAGTTATCTCAGGACGAGGAAGGTGGTTAGTCTTCAACTGATCCTTTAATAAAGGACTCTACCCCTAAAGAGAAAACTTAAGCACCTTTTTCAGAGGATTTGAAACCTACCACCTTGAAAAATCTATTAGATTTTTCCTCATCCACCAAAACTATGTTGATTCAAGAGATTAAACAACCACAAATTGAGGTCCCTTTGTTACAAGTGATTAAGGAGATTCCTGAATTAAAACAACTCATCAAAAAATTGTGCATCAAAACTCCAGGAAGGAAACCAAAATAGATAAATACTATTCACATAAATGGTTACATAGATAATTTTTTGGCTGGAAAGACCACAGCTTCAAAATATGATGACCTAGTAAATCCACTTATAAAAGTAACAATCAATGAGGTAGGAATACCTAACACACTTGTGGACTTAGGAGCATCCATTAATGTAATGACTGTTGATGTAATGGAAAAGTTGGGACTCATTTATTTATGTCCCACAACTATAGTGTTACAAATGGAAAATCAATCCATAGTTATTCCCAAGGGTTTCATAGTGTAGAGAAGGTAGATTCGCTACTCACTGATGAGCCTAGTTTTGGTCCAATTTTGGGTAGAATCTATAGTTTATTTGCTGGTAGATGTCATGGAATTTAATGTTAAATGTTGGTATTTTGATAATGTTCCCTCAAACCATTGAAATTAGACTTAATCCTATCTCCGCAAGCTTTGATGACATTTGGAATATTATGTGAATTATCTATATTTATTTTGCATGTGGTTAATGAATGTTCCTTAAGGTGGTTATAGATGTACAGTTATTATGTGTACTGAAATTACTATGCAGATTTAATATGGTAAGTTGAGGAAGACACCACCAACTAGGCATGCACCATAACATCCAGCAAAGGAATCACTCCAAGTCAAAGGAGGCTAACGACAGAAGATTCTTCATGCAACTAAACGTAACCGCCTTGTAGTGGACTTTAATGATCGAGCATGCATAGGCATTACTATTGTGTTGAATCTACATTTTGACCTACATGTCTGACTAGATTACATGCATGTGTAACCGCCATCACTCCATTTTCTCTGTTTTCCCTAAATGGCGTCCTCCCAGTCATGGAGTTGACTACCTTGTTTAGCTGTTAGTATCAATAATTATATGATACTCCTTCTTCAGAAGGTTGCACAATTTGATATTGTACTTGCACTCTCCAATTTTCTGTAATACAGATACACTACTCTTTTGTACTCACAATTTACAATGAATGAAATAAAGTAATGAATTTGAGCATCTACGCTATCATTAGTTTTAGAGGATACTTATCCAAGGGGGCCCGCATGGTGAGTAATCCATATTAGTTAAGCATTAGTTTAGTATTACTTGTTTAGTAATTAGTTAGAAGTCTAGCGCCATTTTTTCCTGCAGCCACTAGAATTACATTCTATGATTGTTCCTCTAGCCAAAGTAGACAGAGTAATTTCCTATTTGTTTCTTAGATTTTTATTCTTGTTATGCATTTTAGCTTAGCATAGTCATTGATTGATGTTCAACATTTGTCTTATTCCTTTTCAAGCAATTTACTTTCAGTATTGTGTGTTCCTTAACTATAGAATGAAATGGCTACTTTGAGTTCCTAGTGCAAATACTGTGCTGACCCATTTCAAGTTCACGTCTCTGGGTTGACAAGTTAAATGCACCTTCATGATGATTGAAATAGCTATTCAGGTTATATTTCCAATCTCTTAATCATGGCTATAAAGGTTTAGTTATTAAAATCATTGTAGGAGGCCAACATTTTTGGTGACATTGTTGGGGATGGTGTCAAACTAGGGAGTCTTTTGGAGTCATTGGTAGTTTTTCTTGTTGTAGTGTTTTTGGAAGTTGTTCTTAGTATATCCTCATTTAGGAAGTAATGAACCCCCTTATTATTTACCAATTCTTTGTGTGAGTTGACTGATAGTGAGTGATACCGTAGGAATAAAGGAAGGAGAAGGTATGCTTATGGGAGATTCCTTCCTAACAATCCTAATCCATTCCAGCCAGTTGAATATTAGAATCTACCAGAAGAAGAAGATCCGCACCCCTTTGTTGATGCATATCGTGATCTAACTAGTTCTGAAGTCTCCTCTAAAGATCAAAATCAGCTTGAGAGCCCCTTGACTTTGGAACCACATCAAGCAGGCATGGGTGATGAAAATAGGAACAGACCTAACCAACCAACTTTTCCTTTCCCCATTGCCCATCAAAATGAAATTAACAACATCAAGAACATTACTTCCTCAACAATCCTAAAGTTTTATGGACCTGTCATGGAAGATCCTAATACCTTTTGATTTGAGTTTGACATACTTTGTAGGAGTTATGATTATACTAATGATTCCCATAGGCTTAAGCTATTTCCTACCACTTTAAAAGAGGTTGCATTAAGATGGTTCATGAGCCTAGGAAGAGCTATTGTGGAAACTTGGGAAGACATGAAGAAAAAATTTCTTGAGAAATACAAGGAATATTGCGGAGGCAGTGGCATAAGAGGAGGTGACATTTTAGGGATGCAAAAAAAAGAAGATGGGAGCTTGGAAGAATACATTTCAAGGTTTATGTTTTTCCTACAAAAATTTCCACACCATACACTTAATCAAGACTCAAAAGTTATTTTTCTTGAGAGGAATCAATGATAGCTGCATTGATGGCTTGGACCTCATGGGAGGAGGAGATATCTCCCAAGTTTCTTGGGAAGATATCAAGAAAATATGCCAAAACTACTCTAAAGCAGCTTCAAAGAAAGGGAGAGCTTACCAATCTTCCATGGGTAAGTCAACTACCAGTGGAGTTTCAAGAATTGATATTACTCATTTGTTGGAAGACTTCAAGCAAGATATTATAAATAATCTAACTACTCAACTAGATACACTTCAGGTCAAGAAGAAGCAAGAGGAGGCAGAGGCAATGTTGATAGAGTATTGCCCCTACTGTAGACAAAAGAATAAGGACTACATATGTAAGATAGTAGCTAATCTTGAAAGAAAGCATGTCCCACCTGAGTTCAAGCCAATCCAGATTGAAGAAGACCAAGTCTACTATGTTGCACAAAGGAAGCCTGGGGCTCAAAGACAAGGTATGCCACCGGATCCACTATCCTATGTTGGGCCATATTTTAATTTCTATTCATTTGGTAACCAATAGAAGCCCCCATATCCACCTAGTTATGGAGGATATCCACCGCAACCTTGGAGTAACCCTCCAAATGTTTGGACCAATCATCAAAGTTCTCCACCCCAGTGGCAGCAATCTTAGGGGAATTGACAACAATTTCAAAGGCATTGGTATCCACCTCTAGAAAAATGGTAGCAAAAAAATAAATGGAGAGGAGGGAAGTAATGGCCTACTTAAAAAACTAGTTACATGCAACCACCTTCTCAGCCCCATCAGCTTGCTATAATGCCTCCACCTACTAATCCAATCTCAAATGAACCTAAACCTACTCAAATACCAACTCAACACACACCCAATCCAAATAAAAAACCATAATAGCAACCTGCATGCTCTATTGATTCAAATCAATTCCCTACATATGTTGTGAGTGTAAGTGATATCCACTTGTGTTTAGGTACTACTCTACCAGCCCATTCCAAGCCCATTATCACTGAGCTTCTTGTGGAAGAGGAAGAGGAACCTCTGATGATCCCATTTAGCCCAGTATACCTAAAAGTTCTGAACCAGCCCAAGTCAAGCAGACTAAACAATAACCATCATTTCCTCAGAGATTGGAATTTTCCAAGAAGAAAGGAGAAGTGGAGGATACAAATTTTGATATCTTGGATCAAATGAAGCATATATGTGTCCAGATACCTCTATTTCAAGCCATAAAGGATGTTCCAATCTACGACAAAGCAATCAAGGAGGCATGTCTCAAGAAGCCAGGTAGGAAAAAGAAGGACCCAACTATAGTTCATGTGGTGGGACAACTAGCTAACATCATGTACGAAAAAGTGACTATCCCCAAGTATAATGACCCAGGTAGTCTTGTGGTAGCAGTTGTTATAAACAAGGTCCAAGTAAAGAATGCTCTGATTGATTTAGGGTCAAAAATAAATATAATGACGAAAGACATACTTAGCAACTAAATATCGCAAGCATGAGATCTACTCATCCTATCCTGTAGCTTGTTGATAGCTCTATTGTTAAGCCTGATGGTGTAGTGGAGGATCTTTTGGTAGTTCTAGACTCCTGGGAGTACCCAACAGTCTTTATAATTCTTTCACCTAAAGCTACACTAGGTGGGTATCCCATTATTCTTGGAAGACCATAGTTGGCAACTGTAGATGCATACATTGGATGTCAGTTAGGTGACATGACCATTTTAGATGGGAGGAGCACTAATTTTTTTTTCTTTATCTGCCTGCTTAGTCATCTCATGATGAAGATAATCTTGTATGGCCACATGTTGGCGAAGAGGCTGAGGAAGTTAACTTTCTGGCATGGCTTATGATGCTAGGTAGAAGCTCTTTCATGTAGCTCCAAGATGAGGATGAACTATTGGCTAACATCATTCAGAACCATTGTGAAGTGGAGGAAGCATCATCTTCTCATTTTGCTACTCCAGTCAAGAAAATTTTTCCTACTCTTCCTACAACCATTGTTCCTGTAGACATTCTTCCTGTAGATGCTCTTCCTACAACCACTATTCTTGTAGATATTTTTCCTACATCCACTCTTCTTGCAACCACTCTTCCTACAAATAGACTTCCTGCAGCAATAGGTATTTCACATACATTGCTACCATATGAATTAAGGGTACCATGTGTTAATGAAGTAAGCATGATAGAGTTAACTACACAAGTATAGGTGTTAGAAGGAAAATATTTGAATGTTAATAGTAAATTAAATGAAAAACAACAATTGTTATTGGAAAACCCATTAAGGACCCATCAACATGCATTTACGTGGGATTATCATGATATAAAGGGATTGGATCATAAAAAATTTACACATAGAATTTGTATCAGAGATGATTGCACCTCAGTAAGGTAGACACAAAGAAGAATTAACCTTGCACTAAAAGAAATTGTGAAAGGAGAACTGTAGAAATTACTAGATGCATGATTTATCTACCCCATTTTAGATAGTCAGTGGGTGTGTCCATTAGTTATTGTTCCCAAGAAAGGAGGTAAATGGTGAGTTTGTGATGATTATAGGGAACTTAATGCTACCACCAAGAATGACCACTTTCCTTTACCCTTCATTGATCAAGTTTTGGACACTTGCAGGAAAGTAATACTTTTCTTTTCTAGATGGATTCAATGGCTACAACCAGATCCAAATTGCACCAGAGGACTAGGAGAAGACTACATTTACCTATCCATTGGGGACCTATGCCTATTATGTGCTTCCATTTTCCTTACGCAATGCACCTACAACTTTTTCAGAGGGTAGTCATTAGCATATTCTCATACATTTCTCATTATTGCATGGAAATTTATATGGATGACTTTACCACTTATGGTGTTGATTTTAATCAAGCATTGGAAAATCTCATAAGGGTCTTATGGAGATGTGAAGACCAAAACTTGTCCTTAAACAGTGAAAAGTGTTTCATAATGATGCAAGAAGGTGTAGTTCTTGGGCACTACATCTCCCATAAGGGAATTCAAGTAGATCCTACAAAGATTGAGGTAATCAAAAATCTTCCCACACCTACAAAACAAAACAATGTTAGGAGTTTCTTGGGTCATGTAGGATATTATAGGAATTTCATCAAGGATTTCAACAAGGTAGCAACACCATTGTACACTCTTCTCACTAAAGATGTTGAATTTTAGTGGACTAAAGCCTGTGACAAGGAATTTTCTGACTTGAAGGAAGCTTTGACTAATGATCATGTACTCAAAGGGCCTAATTGGGAGCTTCCTTTCCACATCCATACTAATGCATCATATTATGCCATAGGAGTAGTCTTAGGATAGAAAGAAGGATCTGTTGAAAATGCCATTTACTTTGTCAGCAAAAATTTACAAGGAGCTAAATTCAATTATACAATGACAAAGAAAGAAATATTGGCAATAATCTATGCACTAAACAAATTTAGACATTACATAACAGGCTACCAAATCTTTGTGCACATTGATCATGTAGCCATTAGATATCTCATGAATAAAACTTTGATCACAGGAAGATTGGCAAGATGGTTATTGCTAATTTAGGAGTTTCATATAACCATTGTGGATAAGCTAGGGAAGGTCAATGTTGTTGCATATTTTCTTTCAAGGCTAACTACATCAAAACACAATCAACCCATAGATGAATTTCCTTGATGAACATCTATTCTCCCTCAGTGTACAAAAACCATGGTATGTTGACATAGCCAATTACTTGGTCACAAGTAGAGTTCTTTCTTACTTCTCTCCAAAAGAGAAAAGGGAACTCATGGAAAAATATTTTCCTTTCTCTTGGATTGTTTGATGTTTGTCTTATACTAGACCTAACCATGTCATGAGGAGATGTGTGAGAGAAGATGAGACATATGAAAATTTTCATGCATGTCACAACAAACCATGTGGAGGAAACTTTGCATCCAAGAGGACAACAATGAAGGCTTTGAACATAGGATATTGCTGGCCAACACTCCACAAGGATGCAGGAAGGTATACCAAAAAATGTGATAGATGTCAAAGAATGGGCAGACCAACAAGATCTGATGAGATGCCACTTTTCCCTCAAGTAATGATCACTCCCTTTGACAAGTGGGGATTGGATTTTGTGGGACCCATTGACCCTCCATCAAATGGTAAGTCTTATATATTGGTATGCACTGATTATGTGACAAAGTGGGGAGAAGTTAAGGCCATGAAGCATGCAAGAGATAACAAGGTTGTAGAATTTCTTTATGAGGATATTTTCACAAGAAATGGAGTCCCAAGAGAAATAGTGATTGATCAAGGGGCACAATTTACATCAACCCTTGTTGCAACACTAGTTAATGAGTACAACATAAGGCACAGGAAGTCTAATCCTTATCACCCACAGGCTAATGGCCAAATTGAGGTGACCAATAGAGAAACTAAAGACATTCTAACTAAAATAGTAGCTATTGATAGAAATTATTGGGAAAATAGATTACAAGAAGTTTTTTGGGCCTATAGGACAACCTAGAAAACAACTACAGGATTCACCCCATTTGAGTTGTTGTATGGAAAGACAGCTATGATGCTAGTTGAATTTGAAAATAAGACTTTGTGGACTGTAGTAGATTTGGGGATGGATATTTCTGAGGCACAAAGAGAAAGAATCGTGCAGCTAAATGCTTTGGATGAGATAACAAGATCAACCCTATAGCATTACCAAAGTAGTGCAGAAACAGAGAATCATGTGGCGTGAAAAATTTATCAAGGACAAGAAATTACAACTAAGAGATTGGGCCCTGCTCTATGACTCAAGATACCAAGAAAATGTAGGAAAATATCAGATAAGGTGGCTAGGACCATATGAAGTTGTTGAGATCTTTCCTAATGGACATGTTCAGCTTACCACCATTGACCCTGTCAGGTTCAAATTACTTGTCAATGGTCATCGCCTCAGATATATCACAAGCTAGCTTCCAAAGAAGAGTTCTTGCAATAATTCACCCAACATTCAACACCTGAGCTTCCTACAACCGAAGCAAATGGACCTAGTGTCCCTCCTTCTAGTTAATTAAGGTACATACTTCTCATAATAAAGACTTTCACTTATGTGGAAGTTAATTTCTTCATCCATTTTCCCATTCACCCATCCATCACCACCTTTCTCTCTCTTCCATCACTTCATTCCACCTCACCTCATTCTACTTCATTATCATTAGTTGCTCAATTTATTCCCTAAAAGGTGAGCGGTACTTTCTCCACAATCTTTGCAGCAAATCTTGAACAAATTCAAGTATGTGTGTATTAATTGTTATCTTTAATCATCTTTTAAGTGTGTTCATCTAATCACTATATGTTAGTATAGACATTTACATAAAATGTCACTATTCCCTGTCAAATCACCGCTCTCATCTCGCATGTGTGTACACATGTCCAAATTTCAGTTGATGGGAGGAGAAAGAAAAAGATGTAAGTATATTGCCCATATGTCAATTTATGCTAGGATATGTCAAAAAATTTAAAATGAGCTGATTTGAAATATGAGTGAGAGGACAAATTGCATGTGTGAAGTTACATTAACTACATCTGCCATTTATTCCCATAATAATTCCCCTTTATCACTCATTTTCTTGTCATTATTGACCCTTTCGTCATCTTGAGTTGCAAGAAAAAAGGTGAAACAAAGGAAATAAAATTTAGTTGATATTGGTGGACGTTGGGAACACTGAGAGAGGGGAGTGAATTAGTGTTCAATGATTTTGACTTACAAAATAGATCTAACACTATTAACAGCAATAATAGAAGTTCATGTAGCATTTCTAGCACATAACAGATGAAAGCATGTAGTCACATTAATAGAAACCATAACAGCAGATATTTTTATGTGGAAACCCTGTCAAGGGAAAAAACCATAGTGGAGATTAATCCACAATGTTTACTCTGTTAAAAGTAAAATAAAAGAGCGGAATGCACTTGCATTCAGGCACACTGCCTAGAGCTCACTGCTCAAGAGAAAGAGGTGCACTACCTTATAGATGTAATAAGATTTACAACAAAACTTTGAAATGAGAATATAGCATCAACAAATGCTTGGATTCAGTTCTAATGAAGCTCAATATTATTTTTCACACACACCTTCATGTATATATTCCAAAATGGATGGCCAATCTCCTTTATATACCTGCTAGCCAGAAATTCAAAGTATGTCGATCTCACAATAGGATATAATTATTTTGCTTGTGTTGGCTCAAATCTCTAATTAGAAGTGAAGCGTACCCACACAAGTCCGCTAGACTTTAGTAGGGACCCAAAATAAAGTTCCAAATAAAAGAGATAATGAAATACATATTCTGCATAGATCCATGATACACCATACAAAACATGTCGGCCATAATGGAAAATAAACCATGAATCATGCTATTGAACCTCTTAACTCCAACTCTGACTTAATACAATATCAAAAAATCATCAGAGGATAGTTTAAATGCTCATAAATATTTCCTAGGGATCCACACCATGAAATAATGATTCGGTACAATGAGTGATAACATGCGCAACATCACTTGTGCAACTGAATGTCTTTTTCTTCATACTTGTTGTAGGTACAATACAAAATCCTAAGTTCTTTGCTGGTATGAACAATGCTGATACTGTGGATCATACTGCTGACCCTAGTTGCCATCAATGACAACACAAGTAGTGAAAAATGATCTATCATAACCATATTCCAACAATCTCCCCCTTTGGTATAGATGGAAACACTTAGTGAAAATTTGACTAAGTGTCAAAACCAAAAACTCAACAAAATCAAAATTACTGCTCCCCCTATGGATATCCAGGAAATTTTTCACTCATTCTCTTCCCTTTTGACATCAATGAAAAATATCTATTGTATCCACAATACACTTATCTTCTTCTTCTCTCCCCATTGATATTTTACTGCACTTACTCTTACTCCATTTACTCACCAACTGATGATGCAAAATTTGATCAAAATTCGACAACTGCAGCAAAAGTTCAAAAAATTATTTTATACCTAGCTTTCATTCCTAGAATGAATTTCCTTCAAGAATCCACCGCAATCCCAATGGTAATGATCAAGCTATTATTTTCAAATGTTTTTTTGATGATATAAACAAGCGACTCATGAATGGTGATTGCACTTTCCAGCTTTTCTCCTGACTTAAGAACTTCAATCATCTGCCCTAATCTCCCTTTAGTTAGGTCTTTTACTTTCCAAAAAGTATCTATGAATGGGTGCTAATATGGGTTAGAAAAAGAGTAGCAAACAAAAGAGTGCAAGAAAACAAAGATTAACACCCTACACCTCAATATTGGGTTAATGATTAGCTTAACAAAACAAAATGGAAAATTTCACCTTGTCGAGTTGTTCTTTGGTTGGCCCTTGATTTGTGATGTTGTATGCTCCTTGGATGGAAAATAGGTGAGGATGCAAGATGGTTGGAGTTGTATGATAATGGATATAAATTCTAAGATGTGAGAATATTGCTAAGTGTGGTCTCAAATGATAAAATTGCAAGAGTTTGGCTATGGCATGCAAAAGTCACCTAAATGAGAGAAAAGAGGCAGTATTTATAGAGGAAATTGAATTCTCTAGAGAATTCAATGGTTGAGATTGAGCCACCAAGGTCAAGATGAAGGGATATGATGAGTTGAGGACTCACAAGCCCTCACATCTTGACATGTGGAAGGTGAAGTGGATTAGAATTGGTCATGTGTAAATGAGGTGCAAGGAGGGTACATGATGTGGAAGAAGGACAAGTACTTTGCAAGTACCTTGGGGGATGAGAAGATTCCTTTGAGGAATATAAGTGAATTTAAAATTCACAATGATTGGGGAATCTTGTGGATAAGACAAGGTTCCAAAGGGAGAGGTAGAAAGTACCTTGGATAAGACAAGGTGTCTAAAAGGTAAGTACTTGTCACATGTGACTTAATGTGACAAGTCAAAGATCACATGGGGAAGAGAAAAAGGAATTTAATATTCCTTGGAAGGATAAAAAGAATTAAAAATTCCTTGAGAGGTTGATTAGGCTAGGTAATGAAGGATTAGAGGGTTAGGTGGCTAAGAAAGATTAGAGGCAAACTTGCAAAAGTTGGAGGATGTGACACATCCTAACCAAGGATTAGGCATGTGCACATCTCTAATGATGAGAGTAGAAGATGGATTAGGATTAGATGAAAATGATGTAGGATGTCACATGTGAGGAATTAAATAAATGTCATATTTATTTAATTCATTTGATGAAAAGGAGGATTAAAGAGATAAGGTATTTATTTATTAATTAAATACCTTAGGGATTTGGTAGAATTAATTAATTAAATAATAGTGATATTACTTAATTAATGCAAATAAGGGATGCTTAGATGAAAGGGGATAAATTTGGATAAATTAAGTGTCCAAATTTAGGTGTCTACATTTTTCCCCTCTTTGAGATGGTGTTACGAAGTAGCATCATTTCAAAGAATATTAAAACATAGAACCTAGAAGAAGATGGTTAGATTGGGAAAGATGCCCCAGTCATTCAAAGGAGTGGCTAGGAAGGGAAAAAATGATGAAGATTAGGGATGAAGGATGCCCCCTCGAGAGGACATGTGGGTTCAAGACAACACAGATGTGCTCTCGAAATGGATGATACAATGATAAGGGGAGATGAGGAAGAGGATGCAAAGTGATGGACGAAGGGGTGGGTAAAATTGCCTATTAAAGGAGATGGGAAAAAGGGAAGTCTACTAGATTAATCGTAAAATGGTCTAGTGGGAGGGGATGAATGTGCCCCAGTATAGGGAAAGTTCACCCATGGCAAAGGATAGGGGAAAAGGGCAAGTGGGCCCTGTAGAGGGGCATACCTGCCACAGAAGGGTCGATCCCGCTAGCGCAGGTCAACCTACCCAAGGGCGGGTCCAACCCAGGTTGGGTGGGTCTGCCCACGTCCAGGGGTGGGTCCACCCATAGCTAGACGTAGGTCCACCCACAGCCAAGGGCTGGTCTACCCATAGCTAGGGGCAGGTCCACCCTAGGCTGAGCGGGTCCACCCACAACCAGGGGCAGGTCCGCCCCAAGCTAGGTAGGTCCGCCCATAGCTAGGGGCGGTTTCGCCCTAGGCTGGGAAGGTCCACCCACAGCTAGGGGTGGGTTCGCCCCAGGATGGGTCGGTCCACCCACATTCGGAGGTAGGTCCACTCGCGGCCAGGATGGGTCCGCCCCAGGTAGGGTGAGACTGACAAGGGAAGGGGAAAAGAAGATTGAAGTGAGGAGGATTGGATTAGAATGTGAAATGGATGAAAGGAATAAAAATGATGGGGGACAAGATGCTTAGAATAACTAATCAATATTATTTTAAGAATATTGAAGAGATGATGATAAGAGATTGGATGGATATGGGACTAAGGTTGATGAAGGATGAATGGATGGGGGATACATGCACGACAATGGAATGGAAAATGAAATGCAATCCTAATGCAATTTTCCATCTTGAGAGCACCGATTTTTTCTATAGCAAAAGACACAATACACCTAAGTATAAATGACCAAGGAAGATTAGTGTCTAATGCATGAAACAAACACAACAAACAAGAAGGCTATCCCAACACCCCAAAGTCATGATGACCTTGGTCAAGCTAGGTATTGGGATAACCAGAAGCACACAAGGATGCCCCAACGTAACACAAGACTTCGGGGATTTTGGTGGGTACGACATGGGACAACCAAGAAGACACAAATAGAAAAAAAAGATCAAGATATGCCCCTATGTTGACCAGTCACAGCACACCATGATATGATTGATCGAGGTGGCCATGAGAAGTGATGATAGGGAGCTCAAAGGATAAACAAAAGCCAAAAACATCAAAAGATCACAATCAATTCAAACATCCTTTTTCATAGGATCAAGAGGATGGATGGGTGATGATGTAGTATTTTAGGAACGATACATCCTATTGAGACCGATGATGGATACTAAACTAAAAGATCAATATGACATAGGATATTTAAAACCGATTGGATTTGACGATACTAGTGGATCTCATTTTTTAAGAACCAGCTAGATAATGGCATAACTTGATGACACCACACAAGAGATGAGACACAAGACACAATACTGACACACCCTAAAGACCTAGGGGCTTGAGGGTTGATCAAAGATTAGCCTTCCCTATGTGAAAGCACAGAGTCCTCATAGTTCGATAAAAGACTGACGACTAACTATGGATAAAAGAAAGAAGAGGACGATGGAGACCTCGATGATGGATGATAAAGGAGCCCCGGGGGCAGATCAGATGATCGACCTTGCCTACACGAAAGTGCATGGGCAACGTAGTTCACCAAAAGACCAACGATAGACAATGGATAAAGGATGATGAGATAACCCTAATAAGGGGATAAAATGATGGGACTGATATGATAAGATAAGATTGAACTGGTGGATTGGATAGGATGATAATGATTACATAGAGCTTGGGGATGGGATAGTTATCCAAATCATCGAAAGATGAATTGGGAGAATGATATAGGATGGATAGATGAATGATGAGAAAGGATAGGAGATTGAAAATATGTGCAAAAGAAGTGGAAGTGATGATGATGAGGTAGATGGCATTGGGTTGCATGGGGAGTAGCCTATAGCTAGAGACCAATGACAAGGGATTATAAGATTGGATGAGGAGAAGGAGATGACGATGGGGAGATGAAAAGGATTGGTTGGATTGATGGATAGGAAGATAAGGATTTGGATGAGGAAAACGTGACAAAATGGATAGATGAAAAGGGATGCTATGATGGAAGGATAGGAAGATAAGGATGGGGAGATGGATATAATGATAAGGAGATGAGGATAGGGAAATGGAAGGGATTGCTCTGATGGAATGAATGATGTCTCTAAGGACTATATCACAAAGGAAGATAGATGCTCCCACTCTAGATATGTCATGTATGAGGAAGCATGAAGGATGCAATAGAGAAGGATAGGAAAATAAAGGAGTGAGATGGATGAAGATAGGATGCATGGATAAGGAAGGGAGATGGATATGTCATGTGCGAATGAAGATTTGGATAGTGTACAGATGAGGGGAATGTATACTAAGAGGTGTCCAAAGCATGTTTATATGTTTTCTCCTAGTGTTATCAAGATCACAAGGAGGATGGAAGGATTGGGATAAATGAGATATGCCAAGAAGGATGTGTAAGACAAGTAGGATGGAGGGGATGAATGAAAAGGATGTATAGGAGGAAGACAGGTGCAAAGCTGGAAGCATAGAAGATGGAGGGAATGCATCTTAGGAAGTTGCCCCTAAGTGCAGATGGGGATTTATGCATGATGCCTATTTGGCAGGTTTTCATCATGGTATTTATCCAAGGTGCTTATTTTCAAAGTTTTCACCATTGGACGAATTATTTCTCTTTATTATTATTTTTTTTGACTTTTTTGGATTTTTGGATAGTAGGGGGATGAAAATGGATAAGGATAGGGATGTGGATAAGGGGATTTAGAAGATATGTGATAGTGATATGGATGGACTCAAGCATCAAGTTTTATACGAGGTATTAAGAGACCATGTTTGAATCAACTGTTGGATGTTGGTACAACCTTATTAGGAGAAATGGATTATGCAAGAGGATGAATTAGAGGGATTTGAGAGGGGAGATACGTGGGATAATGGGTGGGATGTTGTAAAGTGTATGGATAGAATGATCGGGTGGATATGTGATAAGGAGATGTGTTTCAGACCAACATGGGCAGATTTAGGAGAGGGTGGATGAAAATGATTAGCTTTTGGATGAGCAATGTTGTATGTTATAGATTTTTCATTTGAAGCCATTGCATCTTTTTTCTTTGGGATCCACATGGCTTTTATCTTTGCTTTGGTGGGCCTTTGTGGCCTACGGATTTTATTTGGATTTACATTTTTCTTCTCTTCACCATGTCTTTTAGAGGGGACATGGGGAGATTTAGATTCATGTGGATGTTTGGATTTATGTATTTTTACTTTAGCAACGAAAGTTCTTTTAGTAGCAATGGGATGGGTGCAAGGATATGTATGATGTAGAGCAATGGAGGTAAAATTATTAGGATTACATGTAGATGGAGAATGTGTAGATATGTGCCTTTGTTGATCCTGATTAGGGGACATGCGAGAGGGATGTTTATGATGGATGACATGGATAGGTGTTGGATGGATGAAAGGATGAGATGGAGGAGGTGATTTTGGGATATATGGACCCAAAGCAGATGGAGTGGGTGGAGGGACATAAGAACCCAAGATGGATGGAGTAGATGAAGGTTGGGAGATGGTGGATGGAGGGATGTAAGGACCTAAAATGGATGGAGCAGATGAAGGAGGAATATCGATGGTTGTTTTGAGGTGATATGATGGAGGAGGGATGGAAGCATATGATCTAGTGGAGTGATGGGAAGAGCCTATATTTCTTTTGGAAGAGGCTCATTGATGACGTTTAGAGGTTGTACCAACATCTTTAGATTGTGAGTCTTGGGAAATAGGTCCAAGACCTTGCATACAGATTGGCTCTTTGACCTAAATGGGCTCTAAAATAACTTGCTCATGAAGGCCTAAATCTTTTCCTTGATAGTTCATATTCTTGAGCATGTGATCCATGATAGGATTTGTGTTATACTGAAAACATGATGCGAGTCCATTATTAGGTGGAGAATGATGGGTGGTATATACATTGTGTTTTTCTTCTACGAGGAGGCCACCATGGAAGAATGTGAGAGTACCAAGGGGATATGCAAGTGGTGTGGGGATAGCAGTTTTAGGCAATGATGGGGGATCATGAGAGGGAGATGATGGGATAGCAGCATTTGGATGGGTGGTATCAGGAGAGGGATTAGGGGATATGATAGGATCTGGATTTTGTGGTAGTGGGCTCATGCGATGGAGATGGAGATGGAGCAGTGGAATCTTGAATGACAAGGGGATCATGGGATGGAATGGATGGGGAGTGTGATCTTGAGGTGGATGAGATGGGATGGTAGGATCTTGATCTGGAGAAGGAGATATGTTGGCATGTTTTAGATCAGGCTCTTGGCATGGCTCATCGTGTCTGGGAGGCATGATAATGGAGTCTTGGTGGGACTCTTCAAGTGGGGAAGATGGAGGGATGGAGGATTCAAAACATTCATGGGAATGGATTTTAGTGACACTAGAAGTGGGAGAAGTGGATTGGATTTCGGTGTCGTCGATGGGTTTGACTACTCTCAAAGTAGGAGGTGGGTGTTTAATGGATTTGGTAAATGTCATGGTAGGAGATGGGGGCTCAGTGGATTCAGAGGATGTGATGGTTTTGATGGTTTGAATGGTGCTAGGGGTGGTATCATCAATGATAGTTGTTGGATGGAAAAGGGTCTTATCAATAATGATCGTGGATGATGGGTTGGGATGGCATGATTCCACAACTTCAAGGTGTGGAGTGGGAGATGTCTTCTTTGTTATAAGTCCTTGGAGAACTTTTGGAGTGAGAAACTTGAATACTCTAGGCTGAGATGGTGTGGTAGGAGTGGATGAAGTATTATGGATTGGTGGGGGATTAGGACTAGGGATTGGTGGACGAGGATTAGATGTGAGAATGGGATTGGATGCAGGACTAGGAATAGAAGGGAGATTAAGATTAGATGAAAGGTTAAGATAGGGGTATTGGAATGGTGAATTAGCATATGAGGATGTGGGTGGTGGATTGTAGTAAGGGTATTGGGATGGTGGATTAGGATGGGAAGATTGAGATGGTGGATTGAGATAGGGAAATGTGGATGTCAGATTAGGATAAGAAGATGTGGATGTTAGATTACGATAAGTTGATGTGGATGTTGGATTAGGATAGGAAGGTGTGAATGTAGGATTAGGGTAGTGGGTATATGCAGGTGAAGGATTGAGATAGGAGGATGTGGACGGGGGATTAGGATAGGGGTCTTGTGATGGAAAACTAGGATAAGAGGATGATGTAGATGAAGGATATGATGGATATGATGGATATCCCTTGTCAAAGGTAGCATAAGGAGCATGATTAGGCATTGATGAAGACATAACAGGATAACTCAAATGGGTGATTGGATTTTGGAAAGTAGGTGGAGAAAGCTTACTAGCAATGATAGTGTCAAGGGGATCTATGTCATATTCTTCTTGATTGACAAGACTTTTGTTATCATTGTGGACGTAATTAGGGTTTCCCTTGACTACTATTGATGGAGAAAAAGGATTCATGATGATGAAAGGATAAAGAGGATGGATTAAATATTTTGGATGGGAATGGACTAAAGCTCAAATCGGGATTTAGGTTAAGCTCAGATCGGGATTGGATTAAAGCTCAGATTAGGATGATTGGATGATGCGATGGGATTTATTCTGATGATTGGATTTGATTATCAAAGGATGATTACGACACTGAATCTACTTTGAGATGGAATTAGATTGATTGGGTTGAAGGTGATTGGATAGGGATGCAATTGGATTGGATAAGATCGACTAATGGATCAAATAGGATGATGAAAAGTGTAAGAATTGGCTATGAAGGTAGCCACCCAAGATCTAGAGGCCTAATAGAAAGCACAAGAGAGATATAAACAAGATGATAAGAATAAACTGTATTCTGTCAATAGAATAAAATGTAATGAGCCAATAGTACATAGGAGACCCCTTGGTTATATAGCCAAGGTGAGAACATAGAAGGGCATAAGATTATGACAAGTTTCGTAATCTTATGACATGAGACAAAAATGAAAAGTTATCACTCCACCTAAAGTGGGAAAGAGATAATGTGATAATCACCACAAAAGGTGGATCACCCACAAAAGGTGGAGAGATAATCACATGATGTGTCCACAAAAGGTGGAAGTGATGAGGTAATGACATGTCAAGTCCACCAAAAGTGGAAAATCTCTAACAACCTCCTATTTGGTCCCTAAGTAAACTTAACCATGTGAATATGTCCCCTAATTACCTAGTGAATGAATTAGCTAGGTACAAGACAATTATTCACACCAACACCCCCCTTAAGTGCAACTTAGGGAGAAGATTATTATGCACACTATGCAAAGGCTATGACCATGACTATGGGTCTCAGCTACTAGGCCATGTTAGGTACCCATTTACAATGCAAATGATGCAATCTCTCACAAGCGGAGAAAAGGAGAAAACCTTGCGGGACAAAACTCCTCTCCAAAAGAGAGAAAACAAAACAAAAGAAACATGATGTATGGAGGACTCAATGATACCCCCCAAGGACAACATGCATGATGTATATACAATCAAATACCCCACTATAAGAGGAAGTAGAGAGATAATATATCCCCCCCATGAAGAAGAAGCTCCAATGCAGATGAAGAATGCCTGAAAAAAAAAGATGACCCAATGTCTGCAAGCAACACATCTTCCCTTAGGAAGAAACAAATCCATAAGCTGATGAAGAAGCCACTCCATGTCCAATTGAAAGGAGGAAGCATGAATGCTCAACATGTATGCCGTTGAAAACAGATGAAGATCCTCCAAGCTTGAGTGAGCCACAACATAATCATGGTCAAATTGAACCAAGAAACATGACAAATCAAGTGAAGGAGGAGACTCGTGAATGTCAATCTCCAAAGACAAAGTAGTTGGGATAACAATTGTGCTGAAAATGTCATCAAAGATGAGAGAAATCCCCTCAAGTGTGTCCTCCAAATCTGCAGTATGAGACTCCATGAACAAGTTAGAAATCCCTGTCAAATACTCATCCCACAAAGCAAGATCTAAAAAACTATGATCATCCTACTAAATAGAAGTAACAATGGCTGAAGGAGCAGGAGGTGGAGGAGTAGGAAGATCAACATTGGTTTCTAGAATACCAAGGTGTAGTTGACCAAACTTCTCCTCACTATCATGGTTCACACTCAATGGAGTGTGTGATGCAGTCAAAGGAACATTATCATCTTCTGAAGAAAAATGTGAAAAGGAATATACACAAGATGAATGATCAGCCACCCTGATAGCAACAATATCCCTAGTCTCTAAGTCCCTTATGTACACCCTATCTGGAGTGAACTCAACTATTTTACCTTGACCCCCATGAGTAATTTTGTAAATAGAAAGGAGATTAGTGGACAAGGAAGGAACACAAAGTACATCATTGAAAGTCCCTTCCTCCATATCAATAGAACCCTTCCCACTTACCTTCATATATGTATTGTTACCCATCAATATATGAGGAGAATTACAAGGCTCAAAAGAAGAGAACATGTCCATAGAAGATGCCATATGATGAGATGCCCTTGAATGAAGAAGCCATCTATGAGATTCAATACTTGTAGAGGCCAAGAGTGCTTGTCCTTTCAACTTGTGTAGCCCAGAAGTAGATCCTGTGTCCTGTGACTGAGATAATGATGATGGAGCTGCCGATTGAGATGTTGAAGAAGAAGTACCAGACATTGATGAGGGCAGCTTAATGTTATTCTTTTGAAGAAGGTGTGTCAATTCATCAGTCTTCTTATTATAACATCTATGCTCATCATGTCCTAATCTTTTACAATATGCACATTTTGACTTCTTCTTTTTAGATGATTCCTCTTTAGAAGAGGATGTGGACTCAGGAGTGCTATGTGAAAGAGAATCTTTACCTTGCTCATTAGACTTGGGTGCCTTGTTTTTCTTCTTACCTATGCCACTTGAATCCTTTGTCTCCTTTGCAAAAAGAGCATGAGATCTAGAAGACTTCAATGTGCCCATGCGTACCAACTTTGCTTGTTCCCCTGTGAGTTGAGCTGCAAATTCATCAAGAGAAGGCATTTTGTATGCATTTCCAAGAGCATCCATTGTAGCATAGAAAGTAGAAACAAACACTAAATAATCAGGACCAAGCTTAGCAAGAATAGAAAGTATCAACTATTCATCCTCTTTAGTGACCCCACAATTAGATAACTACAATCTAAGAGAAGTGAACTTAGAGAAAAAGTCTTAGACATTATCAAAATCTGAAGGATTAAGACCCATAAGTTCATTCTCCAACTTAAATTTCCTCATCTTATCTGGCTTACCAAAGTATTCCAAGCTTCATTAGGATGAGTGCATGATGCAACATGATATCTAAGATCTGGAGAAATGGACAACTTCAAAGTACCAAGAGCTTCATCCCTTCTATGAAGCCATTTTCTTTTCTTTTTTGCTCTTGTAGGTTCTGGATCTTGACCAAATGTGATTCGTTGCAACTTTGATTTTAACAATAACAACTCCATTTGAGATTTCCACTCATGATAGTTATATGGAGTTAGAAGTACAACTTTTGTCAAATCCATGATACAATGAGATATTACAATAGAGGAACAACAATTTTCCCTCACAATACAAGAAATCAACCCCTTTTGTCCCAACAAATTACACTTTTTTGAAAATTTACAATAATGTATCCCAAACTATCAAATCAGCTACAAACTAAAAATATGAAAATCTAGAAACAAATCTGCAAAAAGCGCATGAGTAGATATGAAGTGCTCCTGAATACCTTTCCGATGCCACAAATTTGGAGAAAATCAGAGATCAGAGCACAAAGATATGAGCTTGGAGGTAGAAAATGTTGATATGGCTTCAACTTGGAAAAAGAGGCACAAAACTGCAAAATCTCTGCAAAATATCTGTACCACTAAAAAATTCAGATCTCCACCTTTCCGTCGATATTTCATTTCAAAAAAATTTCCTTTGTATGCAAAAGTTGTGAAAAAATGAAAAAAGGGCCTATAAATAGACACTTGGGGGGCAATTACAAGGCTAAAATGGAGCAAAATTAGGGCACCCAGGGGCTAAAATTATGGTCGCTCATAGGACCTCGGGTAGTACAAATGAAAAGAACTATCGGTCTCAATAAACTTTACAAAAAAATTTAATAGTCGTCGGCCTATAATATAGTCAGCTATAAAACAACGGTCGGCCTTTGCAAATATTAACCAAAGTTTAATATATATATAAAGGCCGATCAAATTTCATACAACTCACCGCAAATACAAAAGATGGATCTGATAGACCAAACCAATGAATGCACCCGCCAATGGATGTACCCGACACCTGGTCAAGGGAGTAAATGCTCTGCAGAATGGATAGACCGCCGACGAACTACCAATTGGGAGCTTGAGTTATGTACGCGGACCAAGGAAATTATGACAAGGGATGTTGAATGGTCCACACAGTACCGTTGCTAGAGGTGAGCACCGATGTAAATGACAGCCGACAAGGATCCGGTACAAATCTGCCAACTTTGGCCACGAGCTCAGAGACCGGACGGAAGCCCTGAGAATATGCTGGTACGTTGATAGCTGATGGGATGGGACGAGCCTTCAATAAGGGATATTGATAGGCAAGGCCTTAAGTGGATGAACAAATATCGTTGTAGAAGTACCCGAAATGTAGGATCCCCAAAGCCACTAGACGAAGAATATACCTGCCGATGACCAGTACAATGCATGCGGAATGTGCACCAAGGTCTTGGCAAGTTGACGGATGACAGCGGCCGAAAGGAAATAACTGGTTGCTCCAGGATGGCCAGATAGAACACCAATGCAAGCAAATACATACGCTAATAGTACTCGCATTCAGACTATCAATGGTACCATAAAAGCGGCGATGACTGGATGTCGGGCTGGCGTCAGTGGTGTAAGTGTCTATACGGGCCTGCCATGAAATAAAAGCCTCTACAGAAAATATTTTCCAACCCCACAAATTTAATAATTTCCCTAAAATATTACAAGCCCTTTAAATAATATTTTTGTGCAGTATTTGCCTAATTAAATAAATAATTTTGCCCCAAAATTATAAATCAAATATCGCAGAAATATTTTTCTAAAAATATTTTTTGTGAAAATAAGAAAGATCGTACCGCTTGGGAGGTTGATCGAGCAAAAAAATTTTTGCCTCAAAAACAACTTTACCCAATATAGACGAATTTACAGTCAAAATTCATCTGTGGAGCCTTTTGAACTCAACTGTGAGGTTATCGAAACCCCAATCTACACCCAGCAAAATATTCAAGCCACAATATCACCCTCAAATCTGGGAAGGAATTTGCAACACCTGGAGAGCTTTGATACCATGTAAGAATTGGCTATGAAGGTAGCCACCCAAGATCTAGAGGCCTAATAGAAAGCACAAGAGAGATAGAAACAAGATGACAAGAATAAACTATATTTTGTCAATAGAATAAAATGTAATGAGCCAATAGTACATAGGAGACCCCTTGGTTATATAGCCAAGGTGAGAACATAGAAGGGCATAAGATTATGACAAATTTCGTAATCTTATGACATGAAACAAAAATGAAAAGTTATCACTCCACCTAAAGTGGGAAAGAGATAATGTGATAATCACCACAAAAGGTGGATCACCCACAAAAGGTGGAGAGATAATCACATGATGTGTCCACAAAAGGTGGAAGTGATGAGGTAATGACATGTCAAGTCCACCAAAAGTGGAAAATCTCCAACAACCTCCTATGTGGTCCCTAAGTAAACTTAACCATGTGAATATGTCCCCTAATTACCTAGTGAATGAATTAGCTAGGTACAAGACAATTATTCACACCAATAAAAAGGACTTTAAACCCTGTTCAGAGATTACTCTAGGTGATTTAGGATACGGATTGATTGAATTCAAGGATAAATGGATGATTAAGGCACCAAATCCACTTTGAGATTGAAAATGGATTGATTGGGCCGATGATGATGATTGACTGACTCTAGAAAAAATGACAATCCTAAGCAGATGTTGATGATGATGATCAGATCAAACACTTAGGTCAATTTGGATAATAACCTGAGGTGAAGTTCAAGGGATTTGGATGGGGAAAACAATGATTTGATTGGAGGAATGGATGATAAAAATGGATGAAAAAATACTCAAAACGAGTAAACGATTGGTCAAAATAGATGAACAACTACTCAGAATTAGTAAACAACTTCTCACAATGGATGAATGATTCTCAGAACTAGAAGATGAAGTTTTGGAATAGATGAAAGATTACTCGGAACAATTAAACGATTGATCAAGACTGTTGAACGAGAGTTTGAAATGATAGAAGGAGGTTTGAGATGGATGAACATTTACTCAGAACGAGTAAACAAATGATTGGAACGACAGAACAAGAGTTTGAAATGATGAAAGGAGGTTTGAAATGGATGAACATTTACTCGAAATGAGTAAAATAATGACCAAGATGATAGAACGAGAGTTCAAAATGATGAAAGGTGGTTTGAAATGGATGAAAGTTTACTCAAAACGAGTAAACGGATGACCGAGATGAGAAAATGAGAGTTTAAAATGATGAAAGGGGGCGTGAAATGGATGAACGTTTACTCAAAATGAGTAAACAAATGATCAGAATGGTAGAAAAAATATTTGGAATGGATAGATGAAAGGTCGAAACGAATGGAAGATTACTCAGAATGAGTAAATGAATGATCAAGAGGGATGAACGACTACTCAAAATGAGTAAATGACTGTTAAGAATAGAGGAATGACTCTCAGAATGAGAAGACGAAAGCTCAGAATCAATGATAGATTACTCATAATGAGTAGATGATTGATCAAAATGGGCACGAACAAGAGCTCAAAATGATAGAAGAAGGTTCGAAATGGATGAACATTTACTTGGAACAAGTAAATGAATGATCGAAATGATAGAATGAGAGTTCAAAATGATGAAAGGAGGTGTGAAATGGATGAACATTTACCCAAAATGAGTAAAAAAATAACCAAGACAACATAACGAGACTTCAAAATGATAGAAGAAGGTTTGAAATGGATGAGCGTTTACTCAAAATGAGTAAATGAATGATCAGAATGATAGAACGAGAGTTTGAAAAATGATGAAAGGAAGTGTGCAATGGATAAACATTAACTCAGAATGACCAAACAAATGATTGAAATGACAGAACGAGAGTTTGAGATGATAGACAAAGGTTTGGAATAGATAAACGTTTATTTGAAATGAGTAAATGAATGATCAAAAAAGAGGGAATGAATGTTCCAAATGGATGGATGAAAGGTCAAAACAAGTAAACGATTAATCAGAATGATGAACCAATGCCTGGATGGGGAGAATGACTCTTGGAATGGATGAAAGGATGAATAGGACAAAATTGAAGATGGATGGAGGGATCTTAAGATTTGTTTTGATATCCAAAGTTCTTGGCTGGAAATGGACTAAAGCTCAGATTAGGACTTTGGTTAAGCTCAGATTGGGATTAGATTAAAGCTTACATTAGGATTGGATTGAAGCTTAGATTAGAATGATTAGAGGATGTGATGGGATTGATTCTACACCAAATTTTGGGGTTTAAAGACGTAAGGTGCTGACAATTAGATTTTTTCAGATTTGGAAATTTTCAAAAATTGTCAAATTTTTCCATTTTAGGAAACTTCACGTACATACTTTTGAGAGTCCAGTTTTCTCCCAAAAAATACAGAAAACTAAGATAGGATGAATTTCCAACTAACATCCCCAAATCTAAGACATTCATTCTGAGTTATTAACAAAAATGATTTTTCAAAAACTGAAAAAAATACTAAATTGCAATTTTGAGGGTCAAGATGAAAGTTTGAGGCCCCAAAAATGTGGAAAAATGGGGTCCAAACACTCAAAGTTGGTTGGGAATCCACATGCCACCTCATAACACAACCACCCATAAAATTTCAACTCAAATAGACACCCGAGTCAAAAGTTATGGCATCTAGAAGTTTCGGCATAAAAATCACAACCCTCAAAATGAAATCTAGGTGATTGGGATGGATGATTTGATGATAGATATGGAATCTGATGATGTTCTAAGTAGCACTTATGTGATTTTGGTGATAAAATGATGTCTTACGAAAAATGTTGATGATGAGCAAACGGGTGCTCAAAACGATTGAACAGAGGGTGAAATCAGCTATTTGGAGGGTAGGTTCGCCTGTCTAGGAGGGCAGGTCCACCTGTTTGTTAGGTCAGGTCCACCCCTGAAGGTTGGGTCTTCCCCTCTATGAAAAATCTACAAACTTTTAGTTTTTGGAGTTTGTGGAGGGTAGGTCTACCCCTGGGCAAGGTCGGGTTAACCTCTAGAGGTCAGGTTCACCTGTCTGTTAGGTTAGGTCCACCCCTTGAAGGTAGGTCTGCCCCTCAAAGAGGTCAAGTCCACCCCTAGAGGTCAAGTACACTTGTCTAACCAAAATTTGGATAGAATTGACTGAAATAGGCTGAAAAGGGGCTAGTTCAAAGGTCAGGTCTGCCCCTAGAGGGTAGGTCTATCCCTAGATAGGTCTAAACTTGATTTTTGAAAAGAAGACTAAGGAAAAGGACCCAAAACATAGCAAGCATCAATCAAAGGATATAGTTGACTCAACTAAATAGAGAATTACTGGTTTTGAACAAAGAAGACATTTCAAACAACATGATTCTAAGCCTAGTAGAAATGGGTATGGTCAACAGAGTCTCCTATTCTAGGATGAACATGGTTGCTAGGGAGTCCTCGATATACACCTAATACGTGAGGCCCAAACTTTGAACACCAACTTGTCACAAGCGTGAGCCGAGAACCTTAGCGAGATACTAAAGGCTCAGACCAACTCTTCACGTCATCCCAACGTTTCACCCATTACGACACAGTTGGATTGGGCTACAACTTTCGCTCTCCCCCCTTTATATACCTCGCTAGTATGCCTGGTTGGAATCGTCCCTTGGGGTGATGAAATCCCCAAGCAGGTCCCGCTAAGAAAAGTAAAAGGGTGACTCAATGGACTTGGTAAGCTATGATTTCTCATCACTCAGGATCACCAAATGATGTAAAGGGATTGGATACGTCAAATAACTTACCAACTAACACAACATAAAAGATAAATTGACACCCCTAGTTAAGCTATGTGCCTAAGTTATCAAGAAAACAACAACCAACAATTGATAAATAATTAGCCCTGCAAGGAAACTTGTTAGTGATTTTTCTCCTTGTTTCTTGCCAAATGTTGATTAGATGCTTGCACATACACAATTAGAACACATTAGGAGGTCATAAACACTTAAAACAACCAAAAAAAGCACTGAAAACTAAAATTTCACCTTCTGAAAAAAGTTGTCCAGGTCAGGTCCGCCCCTCTGCAGGGTCAGGTCTACCCCTGGAGGTCAAGTCCACCCTTGGAAGAGGTCAGGTCTGCCCCTAAAGGTCAAGTTCACCCCTTTGTGAAAAAACTACAAATTTTTAGTTTCTGGAGTTTGTGGAGGGTAGGTTCGCCCATACACAATGTTAGGTCCACCTCTCAAGGTTAGGTTCACCTATCTGTCAGTTCAGGTCTTTCGCTTAAGGTTAGGTCCACCCCTTTGTAAAAAATAATTCAAATTTTTAGTTTCTGGAGTTTGTGGGGGCCAGGTCCGCCTCTGGAGGTCAGGTTCGCCTGTCTCTCAGGTCAAGTCTGCCCCTTGAGGTTAGGTCCACCTCTGGATGGTCAGGTCCGCCCCTCTGCAACTTGCACCTATAAAAATTTAAAAAAATAGCAAACATGAAAGATACAAACCCATCTGTGGGTCCCACCAGGTGTGCCAAAAATGTGAACGGGCGCTAATATGGGTTATAAAAAGACCAGCAAAAAAAAAGAGTGCAAGAAAACAAAGATTAACACCCTACACCTCAAGATTGGGCCAATAATTAGCTTAACAAAACAAAATGGAAAATTTCACCTTGTCGAGTTGTTCTTTGGTTGGCCTTTGATTCATGATATTGTATGATCCTTGGATGGAAAATAGGTGAGGATGCAAGATGGTTGGAGTTGTATGATAATGGATGCAAATGCTAAGATGTGAGAATATGGCTAAGTGTGGTTTCAAATGATAAAACTGCAAGAGTTTAGCTATGGCATGCAAAATTCCCCTAAATGAGAGAAAAGAGGGGGTATTTATAGAGGAAGTTGAATTCTCTAGAGAATTCAATGGTTGAGATTGAGCCACCAAGGTCAAAATGAAGGGATATGGTGAGTTGAGGACTCACAAGCCCTCACATCTTAACATGTGGAAGGTGAAGTGGCTTAGAATTGGTCATGTGTAAATGAGGTGGAAGGAAGGTACATGATGTGGAAGAAGGACAAGTATTTTGCAAGTACCTTGGGGGATGAGAAGATTCCTTGGAGGAATATAAGTGAATTTAAAATTCACAATGATTGGGGAATCTTGTGGATAAGACAAGGTTCCAAAGGGAGAGGTAGAAAGTACCTTAGATAAGACAAAGTGCCTAAAAGGTAAGTACTTGTCACATGTGACTTGATGTGACAAGTCAAAGATCACATGGGCAAGAGAAAAATGAATTTAGTATTCCTTGGAAGGATAAAAAGAATTAAAAATTCCTTGAGAGGTTGATTAGGCTAGATAATGAAGGATTAGAGGGTTAGGTGGCTAAGAAATATTAGTGGCCAACTTGCAAAAGTTGGAGGATGTGACACATCTTAACCAAGGATTAGGCATGTGCACATCTTTAATGATGAGAGTAGAAGATGGATTATGATTAGATGAAAATGATGGAGTATGTGACATGTGAGGAATTAAATAAATGTCATATTTATTTAATTCATTTGATGAAAATGAGGATTAAAGAGATAAGGTATTTATTTAATAATTAAATACCTTAGGGATTTGGCAGAATTAAGGATATTAATTAATGCAAATAAGGGGATGCTTAGACGAAAGGGGATAAATTTGGATAAATTAAGTGTCCAAATTTAGGTGTCTACAGTATCAATAAGAGTATTGCTAACACAATGGACCTTTGCATTCTCAACTTGCAGAGCATAAACCTTCTTCTTAACATCTCCATTCGTGTCCAAAGACATATTGTAATCTTGTCCAGTTCTAACAAGCTCCTTTAAGATTTCATCTAGCTTATCCTTGTACTTTCCTACCACATGAGGCCACTTTAGACAATAATTGAACACGTTATTGCCCATATCAATACAATGTCTCAACAAATTCATTTTCTTCTTCAACTTGGAAAGAGATAGCCTAAATTGCATCTTCAAATGAGAAATTATCTCCTCCTCTTTTCTGTCCAGAGGCACAGATTTCATAGCTTCCTTGATATAGTTAATTAGTTCTTCTTGGAGAACATCCTGCAGGCTCTCCAACTCAATATTATTATCAAAAAAATATCTTTCCAAAGTGTTTTCAATGGTATCCTACTCATAAGATGGTCCATTCAACCATATATCTAATATATTTTGCATACCACCTTCATCCTAAATGAATTGCACTATCTTTGACTTGAAAAAAGCACCTTCTTCATCGTTGTCTTCAGCAATTTCCACAACCAGTTCAACTAGTTTCAGTTGATCTTTTGGAGCATGATCTTCAGAAACTTCATCCTCTACATCCATAACTAACTATCATTTCCCCTTTTCTCCAACCTTTGCTAACTTGGGTACCGATGGAGTGACATCACCCATATCACTTCCTCTCTTATGCTTTTTCTTAGCCTTATCAGAGGATGATCCAGCTTCTGTTATCTTTACTAGGATAGGGATAACACCTTCCCAAAACCTTTCTAACACCTTTCTAAAAAATATTTCATACGCTTGTTCACAATTCTCAAAAGAGTTATAATGATTGAAGATTTGCTTACAAATTGGCATATTTTCTCTCCACACTACATTTTCTTTCATAGGAAAATAGTTTAGAAAATACATCATAATGTATATTTCCAAAGTGCCAAACCTAAAAGGGTAGTCAATATCATTTGTTAATTGAACATTCTCCATCTGTTGATCCTTTACAATACTACATAGGTCAAAATCTTCATTTTCAATTATCATTTTATGAGCGATATATGCGGCACCAGCCGAGGTTGATCCTTCTCAGTTTTTGAAGAAGACCTTATATGATATTCCATGTGCCACATACTTTGTGAAAGGATCATTAATCGATGCAATAATCAGAGCCCTCTGATCTCCCCTTATTCTAGTTAGGGATTTGACCTCAACATTGTGCATCGACTTCTTCTTCGGTAAATCACCAACATTGCATAAGACCGTTAGATTTCTAATTACATCCTTAGTAATTTGATAAGGTTTGTCTAGAGTGAGGATATCACCATCCAGTTTGTTCAGAACAAACTGAATCACTTCAAAATTGATGAAATGAGGATATTTGTTCCATATATTCAAACTTTTATTCTTAGATCCTTCAAGCCTCTTGAAATCAGCGAGTGACAACAAATTTCTTTCATCCCTAATATTTTGACTACTATAATCATCTAAATTTATGGTTCCTTTGATTTGCTTCATGTTTCACCCCGAACAAAGTTCTACCGATCGTAAAAATAGATATGAAATTAATGATCAATAGAAATACCTATAATTTTTCTACAAGGATCTCCTTTCGCACCTTTGAAATTTTGCAAAAAATGCTCTCAAACTATTCTCCTTCAATGCGTGGTGACAAACTAGGGTTCCAAATGCCCCTTTTATAACTTCACCTACTTTACTTTTTGCTGCATTAAATTCATTATGCTAGAAGTTCTGGTCACTCTATGAACTCATACAGCAAGTGAAGATTCAATTTCGGACCTATACCAGTTCATCCAATTTAGCATATGATCACTAATACTTCCATTAATGAATAACATGATGACTGACAACATCTAGAAATACGGTGCCAATTTAACACAAGGGAACAAGATATTTTCATGAAAAACTTCCCCTAGGCCACTGGCCTAATATCAATTACCGAAAGAGTTACCAGAGGGAACTTCTAGTACAACCTTGTTTCCTTCATCAGATTCACTTTTTTGCACTTGTATTTTCTTCATCTGATCTCTTATCTCTTCCACTAATGATTTTTCTTTTCCTTTGTTTTTTTTTCTATGAATTTTCTCCTTGATAAACTGGACCTCTTTTATTCATGTTTTTATTCCTACAAAATCTTGCAAGGTGTCCATGATTGTTACAATTGAAACATACCAAACCGTTATGTCTATACCAGCCATTCCACTGATTTCCTCTTGACCTGCAATGACTAGCAACATGTCCAAATCTTCCACAGGTATAACATTTAATGTTACTTGTATTGGCATGCATACTTTTTCATTCTAATGCCTTATGACCATACTTCTTGCATTTAAAACATTGACCAGAAAATGGTGGAGTACTAGGGTTTATCCTTCTTCTACATTGAGAAGCCATATGCCCAATTTTATTACAAGAAAAGTAATATCTATTAAATTTTTGAGCATTGGGTTGCCTTACCGAATGTATTCTTCCTTTTTTCTTCTTTTCAGAGTTCTTTTGTTTAGATTCAAAGCTCTCACCCTTCTCATAGCCAAGACCTTGCTTGTGATTTGTATCCTTATGAAATTTGGTTATCTCATCAAGCTTAACAAAACTTATCCTGAATTTCTCCTTGAATTCATTTGTAGTAGCAAGCTCATTTCCAAGGACAACTAACTGTCTCTCAATCTCATGCTCATAGTTTCTAGCTTGTTGCAGTTCTTCCTCCAACTAAATGGTTCTACTGTTAATTTCTTGTATTCTTCATATTTTTCTTTTAAAGACTAGGAAAGATTCTCCTCATAATTCTTTCTTTGTTTGATCTCTCTGATAAATTTCATTGCCATAGATTCCATCTCAAATTTTAGAGTTCCATTATCTTTATCTATCTTTTCACATTCTTTTTTTATTTCTTTTAAGGTTTGATTTAGATGGACATCATCTGGACCTTTGCTTTATTTTTTATTCAACTGATCACACAACTCTTTCCTATTTTCTCTAGACCCATTTATCTTATCCTTCAGTGATTGAATGAATTTTTCAGCATCTGAAATATTTCCTTTTAGTTCCATGACCTTCACTTTCGATTGATCAAGATCATCAAGTGCCACCATAAGTTGTTGAATACCACTAGCGTCCATTAAGATTCAAGATTCATCTCAAGCTATTAGACTAATGAAGATGAACCTACTCTAATACCAAATGTTGGACACTGGGAACACTGAGAGGGGGAGTGAATCAGTGTTCAATGATTTTGACTTACAAAATAGATCTAACACTATTAACAACAATAATAGAAGTTCATGAAGCATTTCCAACACATAACAGATGAAAGCATGCAGTCACATTAATAAACACCATAACACCAGATATTTTTATGTGGAAACCCTGTTAGGGGAAAAAACCACGGTGGAGATTAATCCATAATGTTTACTTTGTTAAAAGTAAAATAAAAGAGGGGAATACACTTGCATTCAGGTGCACTACCTAGGGCTCACTCCTTAAGAGAAAGAGGCACACTGCCTTATAGATGTAATAAGATTTACAAAAAAACTTTGAACTGAGAATATAGAATCAACAAATGCTTGGATTCAATTCCAATGAAGCTCAATATCAGATTCTAGAACTCTTGACGAGATCGCACTTCTACTCTGCTCTACTCTGCATTACACTGTTCAACATACAAAAACTTATCTGCCCTCAAACAACTGATCTACTCTTTTTCATTCTTCCTTTGATGCACACATATTCTTTTTCACATACACTCACACCCACACCTTCATGTATATATTCCAAAATGGATTACCGATCTACTTTATATACCCACTAACCAGAAATTCAAAGTATGACGGCCTCACAATAGGATGTAATATTTTTGTTTGTGTCAGCTAAAATCTCTAATTAGAAGTGAAGCGTACCCACAAAAGTTGGCTTCACTTTAGTAGGGACCCAAAATAAAGTTCCAAACATAAGAGATAACGGAATACATATTCCACATAGATCCACAATACACCATACAAAACATGTCGGCCACAATGGAAAATAAACCATGAATCATGCTACCGAACCTCTTAACTCCAACTCCGACTTAATACAATATCAAAAAACTCATTAGAGGATAGTTTAAATGCTAAGAAATATTTCCTGGGGATCCACACCATGAAATAATGATTTGGTATAGTGAGCGATAACATGCGCAGTTTCACTTGCACAACCAGATGTCCTATTCTTCATACTTGTTGTCAGTAGAGTACATAATCCTAAGTTCTTTGTTGGTATGAACAATTCTCATACTGTGGATCATACTGCTGACTCTAGTGTCCATCAATGACAACACATGTAGCCAAAAAGAATCTCTCAGATCCATATTCCAATAGATATTGGCACTGGAAATTTAGCAGGTATTGTAGGAAAGTGAGTTTCATTTTTTAGACGAGAATTGCAGGAAAGAAGTTGTAGAGCATGTGTTTGATTACAGACAATGGGAGGTGGGTTAATTCAAAATGAACCCATGGTGCATATTTTTTATTGTAGGATGCACAATTCCTGGCCAAATTTAGAAATTGTGGATGGTTAGATTACTTCCTGAAGCTAGATGGCTTTGATGAAAGCATTTCCCTTGAGTTCACCTAAACATTTTCTAAAGGGAAAGCCATAGTAAAATGGTTAGAAGTTGTGGCAATTGAGAAAATAATTAAAGGTCACAGGGTTACCAGCTGATGGAAAAAATTACCCTACCTCTAGAGATGCCAGATCATCTAGGGCCAAATTTACAGAGCTAAATGACCCCCCATTGAGCATTGATAAACAGGGTGTAAAGAGAATGTCTCTGCCCGAGCCATGGAAGTAGATAGTCGTTTATGTTATCAAATACATTACTTGTGAGGGTCACTAATCAAATTTTCATATTGTTCACTTCAATATTTTGAATCACATGAGGCACAAAAGCATGATGAATCTATCTAATGTGCTATACAATCTTCTCTCAATTATGGAAATTGAGACCCAGAAAGGCAAGGATAATTTTTTTTCCCACCATTGTCTGATTAAATTGCTAGTTGAAAAGCCTTTGCATGATGTATCCAGAATGACCTGGGAAGAATTTATAAATGTTAATCAAATTAGACCCGAGCACTTGCAACCTAGGGCTTTACCTCAACCCCATAGGTCTAGCAGGATATCGAGCATGACTGAAGCCCCTCTTGGCACTTCAACCTCTAGTGCTAGCTCTTGTGTGAATCCTCCTACAACAAAAGAAACCATAGAAATTAGTTCTTTTGGAACAAAGCACTTAGAAAAAGAAATTTCTTCCTCTGATTCTGATGATGACATTCCACTTGAAACCCTGATGAAAACTAGGGCACAACAAAGAGAAGTAGAAACGAGAAAAGGGAAGGCCAAAACATAGCCTGTAGAAAGAAAGGTGCCAAGTTCTAAAAAGAGGAAGGCTGACATTGTTCACCCTGCAACCAAAGGAAAATGTGAGAGACCTCCCAGGAAATCAAGACCAATTGGGCTTGTGATTGGTACCCTTCGACAGGAAAGCCCTAAGCTTGGTGAGACATCACATGAGGACCCTAAAGCTCCAATGGGGCAAGAGAATGTAAAAAAAGAAGACATATTTAGGAAAGTAGTGAATATAACACTAGTCGATCTTGTTAACATTGCAGAAGAGTTTTAGGAAAATTCAGTATTTCCTACAGCATGGGCAAGAAGTCCTGCAACAATAGCCAAAACTAGAGCAGGGGTTCCTGTGGCCACAACGAAAACAAGAATGAGAGTCCCAACAACAAGAAGTGGAATAAGAAATAGTGCCCCTGCAGCCAGAGATAACTAGACAACCTAAGTCCATGCACATAGTGCCATATGAGAAGCCACCATAAAAAAAAAAGACTGGTAGGAATTCATAATCCTCCTAATTTTATAGTACATGCAACAATTTTGAATTTATGGAGAGAAGTACAAAGGAGGGAGAAAGAATGGAAAAAGGAAAAACAAAAATTGAAGGAAATTCAAAAGAAGGATGAGGAGATTGAAGATAAAGATGTAGAAATTGCCACCCTGAAGCAGAGGGTGGATGATATGGCAGCTTTGGCACCAAAATTTTTTGAATGTAGGACCCCTCCAAGGGTCTATGCTCTACACCTAGAAGAAAAATATCTCTCTTTTAAGTTATCAAGTATTGCCTTAGGTTTGAATCCTTCTATTGACACCCCTGTTGAATTTTCCAATGCTTATAGGATTGCCTCCCCGGAAATGAAGAATTTGCTATGTGAATTTTATTTACATAATGATGTTGTAACTCAATACCATGATTGGAATCCACTGTTTTATTTTGGGGATGTCCAATTGAGGGCATTTATGTCTTGGGTACAAAATGAGATTAGTTGGGGACAACAACATGGAGCTTATAAGAAATTGGAGTTTGATATCCTTTTGCACGTTAGGGCTTAATCAAGCAACCCAAGGGATATTTACAGAGAATGGCACATAATGCTTCTCAGAACTAGTTATGGCAACTGGATTATGCCTTGGATTGAGGCAGTTTATAGTGAATATGAGGTAAAGACAGTAGCAAAGGAGGAATTTATGAGAAGATGTCTATCATAAAGATGGAATAGTCTAACTGATGAGCTGAAACAGGCTGAGCCTCATTCCATCCACAACTATGCTACAACACTACAAAAGGATTGATAGGTATATTTAGATTGGGAGAACACAAGGGTGATCTTGGCTTCCCCTAACTTTCTAGCCACCCATGCTCATGTGGCTCGTGCCAAACTTCAGATTCTACCAATATGACATTGTTGCAGAAAAATAGAGATGGAACAGATTTGACAGATTGGGAGGATTCTATTGCGATCCTAATTCATGCACTGCAGCCACTGATGTTGGACAACTATCAGTTGCAAATTTCAAAGCTTTGACCAAGCAGAAGAACAACCCTTCCCCTACAGGAGGACCAGGAAAACAATAGGTTGGGGGGAGTGACGAGTCTAGTTTTTGTTCCAATTTTGGGTAGAATCTATAGTTTATTTGTTGGTAGATGTCATAGAATTTAATGTTAAATGTTGGTATTTTCATAATGTTTCCCTCAAACCATTGACATTGTACTTAATCCAATCTCTACAAGCTTTGATGACATTTGGCATATTATGTGGATTATCTATATTGATTTTTCATGTGGTTAATGAATGTTCCTTAAGGTGGTTATAGATGTGCAATTATTATGTGTAGTGACATTACCATGCAGATTTAATATGCTAAGTTGAGGAAGACACCACCAGCTAGGCATGCACCATAATGTCTAGCAAAGGAATCACTCCAAGTCAAAGGAGGCCGATAGTAGAAGATTCTTCATGCAACTGAACATAACTGCCTTGTAGTGGACTTTAATGATCGAGCATGCATGGGTATTACTATTGTGTTGAATCTACATTTGGACCTGCATGTCTAACCAAATTTCATGCACACATAACTTCCATCGCTCCATTTTCTCTGTTTTCCCTAAATGGCATCCTCCTAGTTGTGGAGTTGACTTCCTTGTTTAGCTGTTAGTATAAATAATGATTTTATTGTCCTTCTTTAGAAGGTTGGGTGATTTGATATTGTACTTGCACTCTCTAGTTTTCAGTAATACAGATACACTAGTCTTTTGTAATCATGATTTATAGTGAATAAAATAAAATTCTGAGTTCAAGCATATGAGTTCTCATTAGTTTTAGAGGATACTTATCCAAGGGGGCACACTTGGTAAGTAATCTATCTTCCTAGTTTAGCATTAGTTTAGTATTGCTTGTTGTTTAGTACTTATTTAGAATTCCATTATGTGACTATTCCTACAGCCAAAGAAGACATAGTAGTTTCCTGTTTGTTGCTCATATTTGTATTCATGTTATGCATTTTAGCTTAGCATAGTCGTTGATTGATGTTCAACATTTGTCTCATTCCTTTTCAAGCAATTTACTTTTAGTATTGTGTGTTCCTTAGCTATAGAATGAAATGGCTACTTTGAGTTCCTAGTGCACATATTGTACTGACCCATTTCAAGTTCACATCCCTGGGTAGACAAGTTAAATGCACCTTCATGATGATTGAAATAGCTATTCAGGTTAGATGTCGAATCTCTAAATCATGATTGTAAATGCTTAGTTATTAAAATCATTGTAGGAGGCCAACACTCACAAGCTATCTTTGTTCAGAGAGCCTCACAGGGCGAACTTCCCTAACCTACCTCAGGAACGATGCAAGAGTTCTAGAATCAAAAAGAGCAAGTCAAAAATATTTTTTGGACAGACTGCCAGGCTCTCAGCCAAAGGAGAATAGTGTGGAATACAAATGATAGTGGGGTGTGTTGGTGTCTCATACAGACCAGAAAGCAAGTTTGTCACAAAAAACAACAAAGTGACTGCTTCTATAATTGCTAAGAAATATTGAAACATGAGGAAGTAACATAATATAATAGAATTGAAATTAAGTGAAATATAAATGATAAAGATAAAGAGAAGAAAATAAATTCTTACAACCACGCAAGTGATGAAGCCTCCAACAAATGAATGTCTTCAAAACCTACATGCTTAATATCTAGAGAAAGTGTTGGGGTTGTATAGGGGTTTGCCTCAATCAAACCCCCATTTTGGTGTTCCCACCTCCATAGACAACCAAATAGATAGAGAGAGTGAGAGAAGTAAGAAAATTCGATGTGATAAAAGTAAACCCCACTTGAGGAGGAGAACCTGTATCATGAAGTAGAGATGCAGTAGATAGGGGATATGGAATCCCAAGATTCTCCCAAGCACAATCCAAAGGAGATGTAGTTGCCAGGCTTTAGAAAGCCAAAGAGGGAGAGCAAGGACAAAAGAGAGGCCTGTGAGAGCCAAGATAGCTGCAAAGAGTTCTATAAGAACGTGATAGTGCTTGAAGCTATTGTAATAAGTTGTATTGAGTTGTGGATGCAAGATAACATGAAAAAGAGAGGAGGAAAAGGTAGGAGCCAAAGCTAGAGAGGAGCTAGAAAGATTTTGAGAGAGAAAATGAGGTGAAAAGGTAACATTTAAAGAGAGAAGAGAAGCAAATAGAACCTTCTCGAGCCGTTACAAGGCATCTTGAGCCATTACCACCAACCAAAAGAGGTGACAAGTGCAAAACATGCACGTAAATGGTCATTTGAGTGTTGAAATGTTGAAAGACACTAGAACATCACACAGACATCCATTCGGTGTGCTAGTGTCTGAACACATCATGCTACAAAATGACACAAACGAGAAAAGCACAAGATTTGATGCAAAGTTGATGCACGAGGGTAGCTATTGAAAAGGGGTGTTGAGCATCCTGAGAAGGGAAACAAGTTTATGTAAGGGCTAAAATGAGCCTACACAAGCACTAAGCGAGTGGACATTAAAGAGGATACAAAAACGTATGTGAAATTGTAAGGGGTGCAATTTTATGACATTACATTTTTCCCCCACTTTAGCTGGCATATTAATATACACTAATATGCATGCTAAAGGAAATCTACTAAACATAAATAACATAATTATGCCAAAAGGATACTGTAGAGGAAGCAAATAACTCTTCAAACCATGGAAGCATACCCCCAGGCTGAAGTCCTGCAAAACAAATGCATTAGACAAGAAAAACCAACACTAGACAACAATGTTAGTGCACAAAAAACTAAAGGATTTGAGTTAGCAAAGTGAAAGAGACCTCAATGTAGAAGGTTGTCTCAGTACTATGCATCATCCCCAAATTGAAAATAATACATAGAAGAACTCTAAGATGTTGAAGAGAGAAAGGGCATATACCCAGGATGGAAAAGATACAGATCTTTGATCTAGTATATACAATTGAGAAGAGAAGAGAGAAAATAAATTAAGAGGGAGAAGCTAGAAAGGAATGAAAATTCCAAGAGAGATGGCTCCACAAGTCCTCGGACACAAGGAGAGTTTGAAAAAAGTGCACCGAAGGCCCACATACCAATGATGGACATATCCTGTAGGATGAGAGTGTCTTATAGGCCTGCAGACTTGCAAGGAGACAACCCCCAAGATCTCTCACATGAAGCCCTATGAAGTATGCACCTTACAGGCCTACAGACCTGCAAGAAGGTATCCCCCAAGAACTCTCACATGAAGGAAACCCACAAACCCACAGACTTGGAAGGAGGCATCCCCCAAGATCTATCACATGGAGGAGACCTGGAAATGTAAGCACCTTACAAGCTCATAGACGTGCAAGGAGGCATCCCCCAAGATCTCTCGCATGAAGGACACCCAAAGAAGGGGAATCCACAGATTTGAATTGGATAGCAGCTTTACAAGCACACCTACAAAGCAACATGTCTATCCACAGATAAAGCATGTATGAAACAAAGCGGCCACATAAGCAATAAAGAGAACTGTCACGCAGACCATTAGAAAATGGGAAGGATTCCAAAGGGGTCCTTTGGGAACCCTTTAAAAGAAAAGGGTTCCACTCAAGGGACGCTCTATTTGAAAGTGTATAAAGAGGAGAGAGGGGGTCCTTAAGAAGGACACACATCTCCAAAATGAGTTATCACTACCCCCAACATACAAAGGAGGAGAACCATGCAAACATACAGGATAGAGGTAAACCTCAATATCACTTCTCATTTGAAAAAGAGGTAGGTACATCAAAAAATAAATGAGTGATGGCACCTGAATCATGAATTTGTTGTATTTTATCTTTCAAGGCCTTACATTCACTGGTGGAATGGCCAGGCACTTGATGGTATGCACAAAAAGAATTTTTTTCTTTATTATGTTTATGAATTTTCTTAGATGTAGGAGGAGGAAGAGTGATTAAGTGGGATTTTAGAAGCCTCAATAACATATGCTCTTTCTTAGATAAATAATGAGGAGCAGGAAGCAACCCTTTCTCTTATGGAGAAAGGTTTGACTTCCCAAAAATAGAAGATACAAAGACATTAGATAATGGAGGATCTTCATAGAGAGCATTGTTCCAGCAATGGGAATCACACCCTTCTATGGGATTGCCATTATCCTTTTTTAACAAGACTTCCAATATTAACCTCTTTAATGGGAGTGTGATCATCTTCCCCAGAAGGAGGATAAACATTAAGAATATTACAATTTATGTTCACATTACTCTATGATGCAAAAGAGTAATCATCTTTGATAGCGGGTGTGGATGATGTTATTGGAAGGCTCAAGTGGATTGGGTTGACTTTATATTCTCCAGTGAAGGATTTTTTAAAGTCCAAAGAACCCCAATCATCACCAAGACACATTCTTTTGAGAAGAGGTAGACTTAGGATTTCTTACTTTAGAAGGATCTTTTTTAGGGACATCTATCTCAAGAGTATCCTTTGTAGTAGGTACTAATAGATTAAACATCGACACATTAGAATACATTGAAGGGATGAGTAGGCACAACAAAAACCTAACTAGCAGCTGCCATCTCACATAAGTGCATAGCATTAGGGTCATCCTTGACTGTGACTACTTTATTATTGCAAATGAACTTAATAGATTTATGCAAGGTAGACGGGACTACACCCATAGCATGAATCCACGGTCTACCAAGAAGAAGGTTATAAGGTAACTTTTCCAACATAACATATACAAGGGCAGGTACAGTAACAAGTCTAAGCTATAGAGGTAATATTATTGTACCTAGAGCTTGTCGACCAATATTATCAAACCCATGAATAATAATAGAAGAAGTATTAAGAGAAGATGAATCAATATTAATCTTAGGCAATAGATCAATGCTACATACATTGAGTTTCGAACCTCCATTAATGAGAGTACATCTAATGCTGATATTATTAATATGAACAATAATCATTAGATGATCTACTTGCTTTTGTACTTTCGTAGGCGAGAGTTCCTGTGGATAGAATGTAATATTCAGTGAATCTGCATGAATATAAGCTATCAACGCATTAGCATCCATCAACCTAGCGAAAGAAGGAAAGAGGATATTTTGCAAGGCTCCTAAAGCATACCTTGATAAATTGGAGTAGACTGAACCAAGTCCCATAGTGAGATCTTAGCTAGAGTAACTTGAAGTTGCTTAACAAGATCGTAATCAACAGGTGCTTTAGTTGTAGGTTTAGGTGTTAGAGGAAGACATGGTTGTTTATTCATTCTATTCTTATAACTATAGGCTACTGCTCTATAAGAGGGAGATTTATAAATTTTAGGAGATTCACTATCAAATGGAACACCATTAATAGGACAAACCCTTTTAGGAAAAGGACTTACTGGAGTCAAATAAATAGCAGGTCTCTTGGGAATTTGAGGGGAAATAGAGAAATAGATTATATTTACAGACTCATCACAACTAGTAGAATAATAATTTGAAGACATATTCTCAACATCGATCCAAGGAGGATTATATGTGGAAGGAGATTCGTCATTCGCTAATGCATCATCTCTAGAAGAGAGTGTATTAGAACAAAGATGAGATTCACCACATTTCTAGAGGAGTGTGAATTGAAATGAAAAGATTAATCATTCACTAATGCACTATCTCTAGAAGAGAGTGCATTGGAATGAAGAGAAGGTAAATTAATATTAAGAAAAGTATAGATGATTTCATCTTCTTGCAACAAGATATCCTCTGAAGCAAGAGGACTCTCATGAGAAGGATCAAAGATACAAAGTGACATGGGAAAAGCCAGGTCACTATCACATACATGAAATGGAATATCATTAACATTTTGAACACAATTAGATACTGAACTGATAAAAAAAGATATTAAATTTATTTTGGGGTGATAGAACTGAGAAAAATTAGAAATACATATTTTTGGATTTTTTGGTATTTTCTACGTTCTATTAATTTGCATTTTTAGAGGTCTTCAAAGTAAAATTTGAGGTTGGAGCTTGCATCAGTCCCTAAAAATTGATATCCAAAGGCATTATATTTTAGGGATTGAACTAGTTCTCTAGGAGACATTTCCAACAGTGCAAACGATTTTGAATTCCGAGCACCGAGTCAAAAGTTATGACCTTGCCAAGAAAGGGTAAATAAATTCCTAGTTTTTTAAAAATAACCTTCTTCACATCGGGTTCACCAAAATATAGAGAAGGGGGATATGCTACTCACGAGTTCTCTTCATTCAGAGAGCCTCATGGGGCGAACTGCCCTAAACTACCTCAAGAACGACACAAGAGTTCTACAATCAGAAAGAGTTGGTCATGAAGATTTTCTAGCCACACGAGAGGGCTCTCAAACATAGGATGATAGTGCGAAATACAAATGACAACACGACATGCCGACATCCCAAAGGCACGCTGGTGTATTGTACAAACCAAAAAGCAAGTTTTTCATAGAAAACAACAAAGTGACTGCTTCTATTCTAATTTCTAAGAAATATTAAAACATGAGGAAGTAATAAAATATAATAGAATTGAAATGAAGTGAAATATAAATGATAAAGATAAGGAGAAGAAAGGAAATTCTTACAACCGTGCAAGTGATGAAGCCTCCAGCAAATGAATGTCTTCAAAACCTACATGCATAATATCTGGAGAGTGTTGGGGTTGTATAGGGGTTTTCCTTAGTCAAACCCTCATTTTGGTGTTCCCACCTCTATGGACAGCCAAATAGATAGAGAGAGTGAGAGAAGAAATAAAATACGATGTGATAAAAGAAAACCCAACTCGAGGAGAACCCATATCACGAAGTATAGGTGATAAAAGAAATCCCCGCTTGATGAGAACCTGTATCACAAAGTAGAGATGCAGTAGATAGGGGATATGGAATCCCAAGATGCTCACAAGCACAAGACAAGGGAGATGTAGTTGCAAAGCTTAAGGAAGCCAAAGAAGGAGAGAAAGGACAAAAGAGAGGGTTGTGAGAGCCAAGACAATTGCAAAGAGTGTTGTGAGAATGTGATAGTGCTTGAAGCTGTTGTAACAAGTTGTATGGACCTATGCAAGCAAGATAACAAGAGCAAGAGAGGAGGAAAAGGTAGGAGCCAAAGCTAGAGAGGATCTACAAAGATTCAGAGAGAGTGAATGAGGTGAAAGGTAAAATTTAAAGAGAGAAGAGAAGCAAAAAGAAGCTTCTTGGGTGGTTACAAGTCATTTCAAGCCATTACCATAGACCAAAAGAGGTGACAAGTGGAAAAAATGCACAAAAATAGTCATTTGAGTGTTGAAACATCACAAGACACTAGCATGGCACGCAAACGTCTGTGTGGCACACTAGTGCCTGAACACATCATGTTGCAAAATGACATGAACAAGAAAAGCACAAGTTTTGACGCAAAGCTGGTGCACGAGGGTAGTTGTTGAAAATAGGTGTTGAGCATCCTGAGAAGGGAAAAAGGCTAATGCAAGGGCTAAAATGAGCCTACACAAGCACTAAGGGAGTGGACACAAAAGTAGATGCAAAAATGTATGTGAAATTATGAGGGGTGCAATTTTATGACATTACACATAGAAAATGTTCTTGTTAAGGTTGATGGTTGGGAATATCTAGTGGAATTTCAAATAATTCAATCCCTTACACCAAAAGATAGTTATACAATAATCCTTAGAAGACTAGGGTTAGCTACTATTGCAGCCAATATTGACTGTAGAGAGGGGGAATGACTATTTCACATGGTCCTAATAGTAAACATCCATTCTTGAATCCTTCTACCAAGCCAGCTGAATATAATAAAGTATGGGTTGATGAACCAGAAGGTCCCAACAAACTGGAGAATCTAGCTTCACTTACTATGGTAGTCATCAAACAACATGGTGAAGATTTGGAGGATGAACTGGAAAAAAATATGGAAAATTTGACCATGGACTCAAGTGATGAGGAAATGTTAGATGTAGAATCAATTCTAGGACAACCAATCAACATAGACCACAGTGAATTCGATAACACCAACTTCATGGGATTACCTTGTCCTCTGGCTAATATCATTCCAAAAATGAATCATTTCTTTAAAGATATTTTGAGACTCCATAGAACCATACCACATAGCTATCCGCTTAACACTTTGACAAGAGAAGTGTATACTATCACCTCCAACAATCCAGGAGTCAAAACCATCATGTTACTACCGGGAAAAAAACTTTGAATATTAATAGTTGGTTGACAGAATTAGAACAACATAAATTGTTTGATATCTTGGTGAATAGATCTAAAAAAATTTCTTGGGAATACACTAACATGAGAGGAACACACCAAAGTTTTTGTACCCATAACATCTATACCAAGGATGTTCAACCTGTTCCTCACCCACAACATAAACTCAATCCTTCCTTAAAAGGCATTGTTAAAACTGAAATTGAGAAACTCCTACAAGTTGGATTTATCTATCCCATTTCTAACCGCAAATGGGTTTCATCTCTGGTTGTGGTTCCAAAGAAAAATGTGAAGTGGAGAGTGTGTGTTGACTATAGGGAACTTAACAAAGATACCCATAGAGATTACTTCCCTCTACCATTTATAGACTAGGCCTTGGATAATCTAGTTGGGAGAAATTATTTCTCATTTTTGGATAGATTTAGTGGATATAGCCAGATACAAGTAGCAACAAAAGACTAGGATAAAAAGAAACTTTTGCATGCCCTTGGGGAACATTCACATATCGAGTTCTTCCTATTGGGATATGCAATGCTCCTGCAACCTTTTAGAGAGCTATCCTAGAAATATTCATTGAACTGGTGAATGACTATGTGGAAGTTTACATGGATGACTTCACTGTGTTTGAATCAACTTTTGTTGAAGCCCTTCAATGTCTAGATTAAGTATTGAAGTAGTGTGAGGACCATCGATTTTCCATAAGCCATGAAAAATGTCAGATAATGGTGGAACAAGGAATAGTATTGGGACACCATATTCTAGCTAAAGGGATAAAGGTGGATCCTAAGAAAATCAAAGTGATACAACAACTGGTAACCCCAAAAACACAAACTGATGTTAGAAGTTTCTTAGGTCATGCTGGATACTATTGAAGATTCATAGAAAACGTTAGCAAGATTGCAACTCTTATGTTTTCTCTTCTCCAAAAGAATGTATTTTTTATCTGGACACCTAAGTGTCAATCATCATTTGAAATCATTTAGGAGAAACTTGTTTCTACCCCTGTCCTATGTGGACCTACTTGGAATCTCCTGTTCCATATTTATGTTGATGCTTCTGATGGTGCTATTGGAGCAGTTTTAGGATAGGAGGATGAGAATGGGGGAAAATATTCTATTTATTTCATAAGCAAGAATTTGACTCCAACATAAAGGAATTATACCACCACGAAGAAAGAATTCTTAGTTGTGGTTCATGTAATCAAGAAATTTTAACATTACATCACGGGGTACAAAGTAATAGTGTATACAGATCACTCAGCCATTAAATATCTAATGAACATACCTATAGTGAATGGAAGGATAATCAGGTGGTTATTACTTCTCTAGGAATTCAACCTAGCAATTATTGACAAACTAGGGCAGTTCAATGTTGTTGCAGATTTCTTATCCTGGATTAAACAAGATGATGGAGATTGTGCTCCAGTGCAAGATGAATTCCTAGATGATTTTTTTTTTCTATCTCCACTAAAATCCATTGGTTTTCTGATATTTCCAACTAGTTGGCCACCTTAGAGTTACCATCTGATTTCACATCAAAATAGAAGAAACACCTCATTCGAGAAAGCATTCCATTCAAATGGATTAATGAGATATTATTTTTATGCGGTCTTGCCATGGTTTTACAACATTGTGTTAGGGTAGATGAGACCTATAGCATCCTTAGAGCTTTCCATGATGACCCTTCTGGAGGCCATTATTTTTCCAAGAGGACATACCATAAGATTTTGGGTGTAGGATATTGTTGGCCCTCTATGCATAAAGATGTCAAGAAATATGTTCACCTCTGTGATGAGTGTGAAAGGGTAGGGAGACCTGCTACATCCAATGAAATTCCTCTACAACCTCAAGTAGCCCTTGAACCATTTGAAAAATGGGGATCATATTTTATCGGTCTTATATGCCCTTCTTCATAAAGAAAAGAGTACATCTTCGTTTGTACCGATTATCTAACTAAATGGGTAGAAGTTCAAGATTTAAAAGTTGCTAGGGAAGAACAAGTAGTTGATTTCATGTATAATAAAAATCTCCTCAGATTTGGATCCCCTAGGACAATTGTCACAGATCAAGGACCCTAGTTTATGTCTAAGGTTCTCTTAGCCTTCACTTATCATTTCTAGGTAAGCCATAAGAAGTCATCACCCTATCACCCGCAAGCAAATGGTCAGGTAGAAGTCAATAACAGGGAGCTAGAAAACATTCTAACAAAAATAGTTTCATCAGGAAGGAAAGATTGGGCTAGAAAATTACCTGAAGTCATTTGGGCTTATAACACAACTTGGAAATCAACCACTAGTTTTAGTCCATACGAGTTATTCTTCAAGAAGAAACCACTTCTACCCATTGAATTTGAACTCCAAACCCTAAGAACAACAATGGAGTTAGGTTTAGATCTCAAACGAGCCTAGGTTAAAAGAGTCTTATAGCTTAGTGAGTTGGATAAACTCCATTTGGATGTTGTTCACCAAATTGAGTTAGTGCAATAACAATGAAAGGTTTGGCATGATAAACATATTAAGGAAAGAGAGTTCCATAATGGGGATTGGGCATTGTTATTCGATTCCCGATACAAAGATCAACAAGGGAAACTAAGGACTCATTGGTTGGGTTGATACAAAAATTTTGAGGTATTTTCAAATGTAGCGGTGTAGCTCAATCCCATTGATAGTGACACTCGAACTCTATTGGTTAATGGACATCGATTACGCATCTACCATAAGCTAGTTAATGGGGAGGAATTTACAAAGATGCTATAAATGCAAGGAAAATTTTAATGCATTGACTCGACTACAATAAAGCTAATGGAATGTTCTGATTAATAGTATGCTATCTTAAAAAAAACAAAAAAAATTAAAAAAAATTTGCATGTGTATGAATTTATAATTACTTCAAGGCATTTCTTTTCAATTTTTCATCCTTTGGACTTAGGTAATGTTCATTTCCATTTTTCAGGACTTCATTTTAATCAAACACAAATTCTGATGCATCTTGCTACAATGCTATGAAACTTTTTGGCTCAGTTGCAATGATGCTTCAAATTTTGTTGGCTCGGTTGTTGCGATGCTGTGGAACTTACACGCCTTATTGGGGCTATTTCTTTTTTTATTCCTGTGATCTAGTGTGTCCTTCAACGATGCTTTAGAAAATATTAAGTCTAAAGTCCTCCATTCTGCTTCCTTCTTCCTTCTCTCAACAACATCTTCTAGCAATGCTCCAGAAATTTTCTTGTTGCATTTTGGTTGCATCTTTTAGTGATGCTCCGAGATTTTATTGTTTCTTCTTTCTGATGCCATATTTTGGCGATTCTTTGGAAATTTCAGTTTCTTCTTCTAGCTACATCTCTTGGCGATGCTCCAGAAACATTTGGTTTTTGCTCTGGCTACATCTTTTGATGATGCTCCAAAAAAAATTGGTTGTTGTTCTAGCTGCATCTTTTGACGATGCTCTAGAAATTGCGTTGTTGCATTTTGATGGCATCTTTCAGTGATGCTCCAAAAATTTTCCACTTCACTTTTTCACTCCAGGTGCATCTCTCAGCATGCTTCAAAACTTTTCATCCCTCACCCTGGCCGCATATTCCAATGATGCTCCAAATTTTTGTAAATTCTTTTCCTATTCAAATGCTTTGATTTTCTAGTGTCATACACATGCTCATTATTAAATTTTTTCATTTCCTTGGAATCCATGTCCTACATTACCATCTCCTATCATAACAAATTAAAATTATTATGACACCTTTTCCATCATAATAATTTCACCATTAACTAAATATCCCATCTATGTTCATAATAAATTCATCGCCACCCTCACCAACACATGCAATTACACCATTACATCAGCAAAGGTAAGTGATTTTTGAATTAATGAAGGGGCGTAAGGTATGCACAATTTTTTCTTAAAGTGAGTAATTATTTTGAATAAAGATAAATTAATTGGCACAAACCATCCCCTTTCCAAATTTAGTAAACTCTGTCATTGTGCATTTGCTTGAAGTATAGAATTTTTTTCACTTTTTCCCATCATGCAAGTATAGTGAAGCTCAAATGTAGTTAACTCATGTCCCATAAGTTGTATTGAGTACAAGTAATTGAAAATTTATATTTTATTTACTTTGCAATTTAGTTTTGTTAACATAGTTTTGAGCACGACAACATTTTAGTAAAAACAAAGTAGAGCTATAAGAAAAATACAATATGGGGGTGTTAAAAAGAAATCTAAACCAGCTTCGACATAAATTTTTTTGGCATTGAGAAGTATTTCAGGGTTGTTCTAGAGATTTGGGTGGTTGGAATTTATAAAGAAGTTTGAGTGGCATAACGAGCAATTAGTGAAAGGGTTCACGAAGAATTTTGCAGCTAGTCAATTTGTAGTGCATGGCAAGTGATTCTGTGTAAGTCCTAAGATCATTTCTCATCTCTCTGGTCTTGAAAATAAAGGTATTAATTTATCAAAAAATGGTAGAGCTTTTTCATAGAGAAGGAGAACCTCAGCCTTTGAAAACTATAAGTACTAGAGGGAAAACTAAAGGATTCCAAAGGATGTCCATTCCAAAGCCTTGGAGAACATTCATAGCCTAGATAAATAAGTATTTTACTTGTGAAGGACAAGTTGCAGTAATTGTAGGTCCACCTTTTTCCTACTTAACCATTTGCACCATGGCACTGAAAATCCTACCCTTATGGTTAATTTTCCTACATTCCTTTGTGACTCTATTACTGGCATGATAGAGAAATACAAACTTGGTTTAGGACCACTTAAACACCATGGCCTCATCCAATTAGTATGTAAATATCATTTCTTGAAGAAAACAAAAAAGAAATGGGAAAATTTTTTGCAAAAAATTGAAAAGCTAGAGCCTAAAAGACATCTTGAAGAAGGTGAATCATTTGGGTGGATGACTCAAAATGTGGAAGAGCCTTCCCCTAATCCTCTAGAAACTTTTGAACCTGAGCATACTGCAATAGCTCCTAACGGTGAAGTGCCAAAATTTTTATTCCATGTTTCAAAAACCCCAGGTCATTCAGAAAATATTGAAATCATAAATTCAAGAGATGAGGAAGAGCCTCCTCACAAGAGGAAAAAGATAACTAGAGTAACATTGCAAACAACTCCTCCTTTAAGGAGAAGTAAAAGGTTATCTATTGAAACTAGTGATACTATAGCTTGTGATACATTGAGTTCCTATAAAAATAAAAGGAACTAAGAATCAACCTCATGAGGAGCCCTCAAGAGGAAGTGAAAAATAGACTAGTCAATCCCCTAAGGCCACAAAGGAGGATATGCCATCTCAATCAAGGCAAGAGGAATAAAGGGAACAATCACCACATTGGTTGGATGTTGAAGATGATTATGTAGCACAATTATCTCCTTTCGTTTCTAATGTTACTGAACAAGGCTCATTTGATGTGCCTAATGAGGAAAATATAATTATTGATGATGTAGAAATCCCCATTTTTTCTTTTTCTGCTAATACAGAGGTTGAGGAATCTGATCAAAGAGAAATGGAGCTAAAGAAGTTAAGAGAAGAAATTACTTAGTTGAAATGTCAGTTGTAGGGAAATAAAAAATAAATCAGCCAACAATATGAAGAGGTAGAAGTACACACTACAATTTTAAAGAAGAGAGACCAAGAAAATTTGTAAATTTTAAAATGAAAATGGAATATAGAGATAAGACTATTGAACAATTACACTTTCAGATACAATAGTGGAATGGAGAAAGTAAAAGGTATCCAACATATTTGTCTGAAAAGGATAGAAAAGTAAAAAGTTTAACATATAATTTTATGCAATTTTTTGGTTCTTTTGAAGAAGAAAAAGACAAACAAAAATATGAACTTAATGCGTCTTCAAGCAAAACTGTTGAGTTGGAATAGGATTTGTAGGAGATTAATTTCAAGCTCACAATGGAATCCAAAGAGATACAAACTGAACCAACCCTAATGGAATGATTCCAAGTTCATATACCTCCATTACTAGTGACATGGATGGAGAGATGTTACTTTCTCAAACAGGCAGGTATAGAAAATACTAGATTAAAAAAGGAGCTAGTTTTACTAAAAGAGTCATTTGATAGGGTTTATCAAGCTAAACAAGATGCCTGTCAAAGTGGTGAATTATTGTTAGTCTGTTGAAGGCCATCTAGACTGTACTCCATGTTTTTAAGTGAGCAACTCTTAAGATGGAAACTATTAAGAATATACTACAATCAACCACATGATCCTAATGATAAATATTTTTTAAAAATATTTACAAAATCAACTCCTGCTCAACAGGACTTTTTGTGTGAATTCTTTGTTCACAATTTTTTTTGGAGAAATATACAAATTTCTATGTTAATTTCTTTGTTGATGAAGTTCAACTTGAGTAATTTCTATCTACCATTCACAACCAAATTCAATGGAAAGAAAGGACAAGAGAATATGCATAGGTAGAAAAGACTATTGGACTCCAAATGTGGAACCCTCATAGGAAACCATATGCTTTTAAAGCACAGCTCTGAAGCATTGAGACTAAAGAAACTGTCAAAAGTAAGTATAATGATTACCTTCGGTTGTGTTTTGAGCATTTTAGAGACCAAGGCCTAGAATTAATAAGAAAGTCTTGGCATGCTTGTGAAGAGAGGTACACTCCTCTTCCCATACACCTAAAGAGAAGAGAGGTGATTTCACTTACTAACATTAAATGGTCCTACAGAAGAGAAGAGTCCTTGGCAAAGATTCTACAACAACTTAAAATTGATTGGATGGGAATGAGATACATGCCCCCATCACTTCTTTCACCAACCTCTACAGTACATGTCACTTTAGATCAAAACTCTGAGAATTTTCAGTCATGGAAAGCAAGGGTCAAACTCAATGAATATTTCCTTACAAATCTTGAAGATCTGCAAAGAGATGCAAACAATTTTTATGACCTGTGCTAAATATGAAGAGTTAAAGAAGAAGAGGGGAAATTGAAGGTAGAGAACACAACAAAGAGTAGGAGGACCTGCTCAAGCTTAGGAGGGGGAGAAGTGATGAGGTAAAAATAACCTCATAAATATACTAGGCCAAATGCCCTTCCTTATTTCCCCCAAGTCACTTTCACCCTACCAATTATTTATCTTTAGGATAGTAATTGCTTACTTTTTGTAAAAAGAATGTATAATATTTATTTCTTGAAATTGATTGAAATAAGCTAACCAATGCTAACATAATGGTATATTTTTTAGTATTGAACAGGTCATTATTCATGGTCAGTCATTATGCTTAGCCAAGTAGATTTTAAATAGACTTCAAAGTAGTTGAAGACAAGCGTCGGAAGTCTAGGTGCCAAATTTTAGGAAGTGCATAAGTGAACTGAGTCTTTTAAATGCTTTCTATTATTTTTTGTTTAAAAAATTTATGCATCACTCTGAGCCTTTTAATGCTTTATGTTATGGAAATAAGTTTGTTAGTTAGTTGAATTTTGTTGAAGACTTTTTCAGTGGTGATCTTCACCATCTAAATTCTAGGATTTTTTTAGTAGTTCTATATAAATATATAACCGCTAGAAATAATGATACAGAATATCATTATGTTGTCATAATGTGATCTTGAATTATGTCTCTATGTTACACTATTATGAAAAAATAAAGTTTTTCCAGTCTTATCTTGTCTTGAGTTATTAGTATTGTGTGATGGAATTATCTTGGATGAATTAATCTTGAAGACGTAGAAGTTCATGTGATCTAAGTTCAACGTAGTAGTACCGAGAGTTGGCCACTCGAGGGAATCATAGAATAGATAGATAAGTATCTTTGTTTTCAATTCTATTATTTTAATTTTATATGGTAAATATGAATAACTATTGTTTGTATGTGTCGAGCTCTATTAATTTTTCATGCAGTTTGTAGTTTGAGTTTATGATCTTAGCTTTGTTTACCTGAATTTCTAGATCACCCACTCTAGTTATTAGTTGTAGCCTATTAATTTTTTTTCCGTTAACCATTAGATGTTAGTTGATAGTAGTTATAGTTTCATTGCAAGCATTTCCTTTTTAGTAATTTCCATGCTTTCTAGTTTAATCATTTTATGCTTTCTAGTTTAATTATTTTATACTTTCTAGCTTAATCATTTTTATGCTTTCTAGCTTAATAATTCATGATTTCTAGTTTAGAAAATTTTACGCTTTCTAGTTTAATGGCCTTTAGTTAAGCTCTATTTACAACTATTCCAAACATTCAAAAATCTTGAGAGAGGTACTCGAGATGTTTCCTATTGCATATAGCCTCTGGACACTACCCTGTCAATACATTTGATCCATTTTTCAACTAAAGCAATAGGACCTAACAACAACCTATCAATAGATAGTATATCATAAAAGGACAATAAACATGCAGATGTAATAGAAAGAGTCAATTTCCTTGTATCTCCTAATGATCCTCTCATTGAATTCACATTTAAAGTTCAAATGATCCCTAAACCATTGATAAATGATGAGAGAAAATAGGTGTTATCAATTGACACTGTTAATTCTAGTGAATGGTATGCAATGATATTCAACTATTTAAAAGATGGTACCTTTCCTGAACCTACAACTAAGAACACTCAAGCTCGTATGTGAAAACTTGCATCTAAATACATAATCCTAGAAAATGTTCTATATAGAAGATCATTTAATGGCCTTTTACTCAAATGTCTTAAACAATCTAAAATCCCTATAGCACTTGAAGAAGCTCATGTAGGTGCTTGTGGAGGACATTTTGGAGGAAGATCCTTAGTTAAAAATTTAATCTACTTAGCTTATTAATGGAGACACATGGAACAATATTTTTTTGAATACATGAAGAAATTTCATAAATGTCAAGAGCATAACAATTTGATTCATGCCCTTGCCTTCAAATTTCATGCTCAAATTCCTATTTGGCCATTTTCAATTTGGGTTTTGGATCTTATTGGGAAGATATCACCACATTCTTTTGTCGGACATACATTTATCATTACTACAATTGATTACTTCATGAAATGGGTGGAATCTATCCCTCTTCATTCCACAATGATTGATGCAATATGTCGTTTCATATTGGAGCATCTTATTGCTTGCTTTGGTCTCCCTTCCACATTAGTTTCAAACAATGCAAATCCGTTTAAAAATAATGAAGTGAAGAAATTCTTGGAAACATTCAATATTCAACATCGTTTTTCAACACCATATTACCCGCAATCAAATGGACAAGTAGAAGCAACTAACAAGACTTTTGAACAACTTCTGTGAAAAATAGTAAACAAACACAATAAAGATTGGCATACACAATTAACCTACACATTATGGGCTTATCGTATGAGCATTAGAACATCCACTAGAAATACTCTATATAACGTAGTTTATGGTGTTGAAGCAATCATGCCCTTAGAGTTAAAAATTCCCTCCTTTAGAATTTATCTTAAAGGGCTCATTGATGACACTACCTACAAAGAACAATGATTGCATCAACTTGAGATGATAGATGAACAACGTATAAATGCTCTCAAACATTTGTAAGCTTATTCCAAGAAAAGAAAACATGATTATAATGATAATGTCATTCCTCATGAATTTAATCAAGGTGATCTAGTGTTATACAAAAACCAATGAAATTTCAATGCTCTCCCAAATGAAAAAGGAAAATTCAGCCATAACTGGCTAGGCCCTTACATTATTAAAGAAAACTATGGATTTGCAACCTACACATTAACAGAAATGGATGGTACACCCCTAAAAGAACCTATGAATTCCATGCATTTGCTTCAATATTACATTTAGTATCTCCCATTTGAATGGTATGCTAGGGAAAGGTTGTTATGTTAAGTAGATAGTTTCTATTTTATTTCAAATTGCTTTCTTCTTTGATACATAATAACAAGTGTGTATCTTAGATTCTAGGGTAATTAATCAAATACTTAGTTTAATTACTTTAGTTTCCATACAATTCAAAATACAGTATGTTATGTTAATTAAAATCCTTATATGAATTTAATATCATTAGATCATGGGAGTATTTAAGTTAGCATAGCATTTTTAATCACATTGTAGTATCTAACATAAACTATGAATGGTTTAATTAGATCACATAAAACATTAAATCATGGACACATTTATTAGATATTCTTGCAAAGGATATTTGATAAATCACATTGACATTTAAAATCATAAAAAAAAGTGCTTATATATAATCATCAGAAAAAATTGTACATAAGCATTAATGAATAGAATGCTAATAAGCTCTATAACTTCCAGACACCTCAGGGGCTAGTGACCTTCATGGTTTTCATGATGTAGTAGTGTGGTATCATGACTTGGACGAGTCTCTCTGTTGGCCCTCTAGTGCTATTGATTCTCTAGCCTCCTGCACGAGTGCCTCAATGTGCTCTTGGGCTATGTGTTCCATGTCTTCCTGTACTCTCACAATATCCTCAAGCATCCTCAAGATCTCTACCCATAGGTCACTCTCCACCCTACTATCGACAGCACCTCAAGAAGCCAAAATAGTTGTAAGCTATGCATGGAGCTCATCGGAACGACTAGTGGCCCTCTCATAGGCCACACCCAATCTAGCTAAAGACTCAAAAAGGTTTGCATGTGACTCCACTGAAGCTAGGGGCATGTACTCTCGCAGAATATCATACTCAACACATAGTAGAGGCACTAGTGTTGTGACCGCTCACTGGTAAAGCTCACACTACTCTCATGTGAAGCCTACAAAATAGAAATCATAAAGGATATCTCTAAACATCATAATCATATATAAAGAAGATGATTAAAATATACATATGTAAAGAAATAACATAAATCAACAAAATATTACCTAGATCACTGGCCTGCCAGTTGGGGTATGCCTGTATGATGGTGGTCCCCCTTTGTGCTGATGTTGAGGTGGCCTACTACTACTAGCCTCCTTGTGCTCATGTGTGTTGATCTCTGGCCTAACTGTGGCATGTCATCTATTCAATCTGATAGGAAGTACCTCTACCCTATCGGAGGCAACTGGATCCTCCTCGGTCTTAGTGGTATCCTCACTCATGGACTAGGTATCCTCATCATCATCATCTAAATTTGCAAAGACATCATCCACACCGATATCATCATCATTTGTGGTTGTATCTATGTGATCATCATATTTTTCCTCTCCACGACCTATAAGAGGTTGGGAAACACCCATAGGGCAATGAAGAGGGAACACTAGCATTGGCCTAGTTGTAATCCATCACTCCTTGTAGCCCTGGGTGGTCCTTATGTCATCATCCTCATAGTTTGGGGGTAGATCAAGGTCCTCATCATCTGAATCACTAAAGTATACATAATCCCTTGTAAGATGATGACTGTCCCTAGAACTGGTGACGCTCTGTATTGATCGTTGGTATGTCAGTTTTGAACATGGAGGAACCTGGATGTGCCTGAAGTATCTCATCACAGGATCATAATAAAAAGGCCTAACCACATAATCATGTTTGTCCAAGAGAAACTGGTCCATCTGTAGCCTGCGTAGCTCATATATATGATCTTCCCACTGCGGTATCCACCAATATGGTCTCCAAAAAATGCCATCCTCATCCAATTGATCAAATCTAATCCTCCTATGTAACCGATCTTCCTCCTACCATGGTCGTTTGAGGGGATAACTTAAGACCCTTAGCTCACCTAGGGTCGTTATGATAGGAAATCTTGTGGGCCTCATACAAGTAATATGCTCAAAGCACCATATCTATAGTAGTGTACAATGCACAATGCTATGAAGCTCTCATAATGTAAAATGACTCAAATCATAGTATAAGTGTGCGATCATGGTATGACCCTAGGCATAAATGATCCACTGCTCCTCCATCCCCTTGATATTATGAACCAAACCACCAACTAGGTGTTCCCCTCGACCATCCGGCACTAATGTGAGCATGACTATCATAATCATAATCCATCGCAAAAGTGGTGATCCTGTGTTTAAGAGCCAACAAAGCTCCACACATGTTTTGATATGTGAGTGTCGTATAGGCCACTCTAGAAAATGTAAGATGTCATCTCTCATTTGTGTGAACAATCCATCAGTAGCTAATCATACATTCTCACACCGGATGGGAATCCGTAGGATGTAGTGGATGTCCTATAAGGTGACTGTCATCTCCCCGATGGGAAGATGGAATGTACAGGTGCCCACATCCCACCTCTCCGCCAGGGCTAATAGCATACCATCATGGTACCTCATAGGTGGCATGAGGTACACCCAAAAAAATCAACCTCCTATAGCAACTGAATCTCCTCCTCTGAAAGTAATGAAATAGACTCTCATAGGAAGTGGAACTGCCTACCCCTAGATGTTGTCGGGCTCGAGGAGGCACCTAAGAGGAAAATTACAAGGAATAAGTTCTAAATTACATAATCAACATCACTAAAGTTGTTCTAAGACACTTTTTAGACAAAATGGACAACTAGACCATCTTTGGATGGGGGTCTTAGGCACTTTGTGCCAAAGTGGGACACTTTGCGCCAATTTGTTCTAGGATCCTAAAAATTACTCTAATTACATAAAAAAAAGTACAGTAAATGCACAAAAATGATAACAAAGCAGAAAAGAATGAACTCATTGTATGTTAAAGGATTCCTTGAGTTGCATTGTTGTGGATCTCGTCCAATCTCGGGGGCTTGTAGACTCTATGGCTTGACATATTCATTCACTCTACACCAAGGTAAATTTGCAACAAGGTAAATGTCAAATGAATAGTTTAAAGAGTCATTTTCAATAGTATATAGTAAAAGTGTAGTAAATAAAGTTTATTCATTTAACAGGGAAGTTCATTCAAATTAACATATTGGGGGCTAGAGGACTCTGTTTTTGATGCTATTTGTTGTGTTGGATTCGTAATTTTTCTCTTGGTCTCATCAAAAGTCTATCATTATGTGGTATGGTACTTGGAAATACCATATGATATGACTCAGGAAATTCGAATGGGTTTCATGCTCACCTTGGTTCCACCTCCATAAAGCAAGTGAAATCAGGGGGCATACATCTACCCTCAAATTCAATTTACCATAGAAGTTTGACAAGAGGATTTTTGGACATCTAACGAATCTATGTTGCAGGATGCAATTCCTAACATTATGGTTTTGCAGGTAGCTATAGTGGGGGCTTCATTCTCCCTATTGAATCCATATGAGTATCCTTTTTCATAGTAGCAATTTCCTTTAGCTTGCATATTCACGTAGTATCATATGGCAGCTAAAGTTGGGGTTAAATGTAGTGTAAAAAAAAGTACTCATTTTTCACACTTAACTTAGAATAATTGATATATAACTAACTTAATTGTACCTTGTGTTAGTGTTGTAATGTGTTGTACACATTCACATTAACCTGGGCCCATTTTCAAATTAAATACATTTAATTTGTACCTTTTTCAAAAGTGTTGTGAAGTGTTGTAACACACTTTCAAACTTTTCTAAGGTTTATTTAATTAATTGAGCCTAAGGGGCCCCTTTTTAATAAAATATATTTAATTTATACCTTATTTAGGTGTTGTAAAGTGTTGTAACACACTTTCACATTTATCTAGGGTGGAATTAATTAATTGTGGTTAATTAAAAAATAATTAGCCCCTTTAATTCAAATTTAAGCCTTACTTATGACACCTCCCAAAGATCTATCCGGAAACCCATAATTTAAATAATAAAACATTTCATGTGGCCAAATCAAGGTCCTATAAATTGGTGTTGGGACCCATTCACCCTAAGTGGCAAATGGGTCCTCCCTCTATCGAAACCCCCTTTCTAAGCATATTTCACATGGGTTTTTACCCTTGTTTCATTCCCCGAAGTCAAGGTCTTGGAAAATAGTGCCAAAACCCATTCGTCATAGGTGGTGAATGGGTCCTACCTTAATGAGGACCCCCTTTTTGAATTTAATTTTGGCCTGGGATTTTAATGATATTCATTTCAAGATCTGGTGTCATCTTTAATTGTTTGAATTTTAGTGTTAATTCTCTAATTTAGTGTAAATACAAGGTTATTTTACATAGTTTCACCTAGAAGAAGATTACAAGCAAGTTAAGAGACAAAGAACTTTCATGAGATCAAGAATTCATAGTCAAGAAGCAAGCAAAAGTGAAGTTTGGAGCAGCATTTCAAGGTCGTCAAGCTCATTTTGTGTTCAAGATCAAGCATTAACGAAGGTTGATGATAGATGCCTATGGAGAATCATGAGGGATTCTAGGTGTTGGAAGATGCACAAGTCATACAACCAAACTTGAGGACTTGTTTCCTAAGTGATTCCATCTTCTATAATCACCCTGTTTGCAACCTACAAGAGGTATTTTCATATTTGTGATTCATTAAAGAGATTAGACATCTTATTTAGTGAGTCTTTTGCATTGTTCATGTTGCATTCAATGGTTCTATCCTAACACAATTGGGTAGAATTTCCTTTACATTCTCATAAATCTTAGTCTTAGATACACTTAAGATTAGGATTGCACACACAATTACATGTTCCATATTTTCATTCATCATCAACGATTTAATTACCAACAAGGGGTTTGACTAAGGAAAACCCCTAACCACCAACAAACAACCATTTTTTTTTTGCAGATTATTGATAGATCTGGATTTGAAAACAAGAATTTCAAGGTGCAAAGGAGAAGAGCAGACCTAGAAGTTGAAGTTAAAATTCAGAGATCTCTAAAAAGGCCTAACAAGACCCATTCACCATGAGTGGTGAATGAGTCCCTATTAGGTGTTGAAAGGCAGCAAATCATAGACAGTGCAAGCTTCTATTTCCAGTTCAGAGTCCCTCAAACAAGCCTACCAGGACCAATTCGCTTTTGGTGGTGAATGAGTCCCTATCAGCATCATAGAAAAGTCAGATTTCAATAGGTGCACAACATCCTTGCCTTCTTGTTTTCCCAAAAATGTTGCAATTTATTTTATTTTGTTTTAGATTCATGTATTTCATGTGTTAGAAGTAGGATTAGGGTTTATTTATTAGCCTAATTCTTTCTCCCCAAGTTAATATTTAGCTCACCACCATGTCCTTGCATAAAGGAAAGATTGCAAGATCCCTCAATCTTGACATAATTCGCCTCTTGGGTTGATAGTTATTTCAAGATTCTTGGATCTAATATTTTGAATGAAACCCTAATATAGATAAAGGAAGCTTGATATCATAGCCTCTCTTTTTCTATGCTTCACTTCCCCTATGAAGTCCCATCACTTTTGAAAGAAGGATGTTGTAAGTCCATCGAGTCCTTGCGCCTTCTCCAATAGAAGGGAGAAGACAACAATTCAAACTGCTTCTAACCAGAATGGCCTCATCAATTCTACATTATCTTCCAAGGAAACTAGGGGGGATGTGAGCTAATATATGATTTTTCTTTTCTTGTGAATGTACCTGTGAACCATCTTGTGCTGAAGAGAGAATATTTGAGAAATAGGAGACTAATTTTTATGTTAGACTGAGCTTCTCAAATTATCTCTTGCAATTCAGATTGAATTTCAAAGGTAGTGTTTTCTTGCCTTCTCATTTTTGTTGATGTGTGAAAGAATTTTTAGTTATTGTCACTATCTTTAAGCCATATATCTCTCAATTTATATCTCTAGTATCCTTCCTCTTGACCCAAAACCTCTTTTATATCTGACTAAATACTTTTTTCTTTTGGAAGGCATCCTTATCCATTCCATTGTAAATGATTGTTTCATTCAGGAGGTCCAACTCTTCTTGAATTTCTCTTTTTGATTAAAGATGTTCTTGAATTGGTTTGTGTTCCAATATCTAATTTAATTTTTAATAATTATTAGTTTTCTCTACAATTGATACATTATTTCCCCTTGAATATATAACATGATGCTCCAACATTGTTGTAGGAGGCCCAAGAAATTTTTATCTCTGAACCACATTTCTCCAAACTTGAAAGTGGATTTGTGGCCTTTCTAGGAATTGAATAGTTCTAATGATATGGGGAAATGATCCAAGCTAGAGAAGGGAAGAATTGATGCTCTAAATGATTGGTTAGAGAGAAACAAATTAGCTAAGCTTAAAAATATGTCTAGCCATTCTAAAATCATGCAAAAATCTTTAAGTCTATTGGACTAGTGTGTGTGCCATTTGTTGCAGGACAATCTAGAAGATTATTGGAATTTATGAAGTCGGTGAAGTCCTCTATGGTTTTTTATTGTGGAATTATCCAGCCCCTCTTTTCTTGAAGGTTTTCTATTGCATTGAAGTCCCCTCCAAGCACTACTTTCTCTTCTTGTAAGATTGCCAGAATGTCTATAAGAGAATTCCACAATGCTTTTTCCCCATTGAACTGAAGTAGGGCCATATATGTTGAAGAGTCAGAAGGATGATGAAAATTGAGTGACTTTTGCGAGAATCCATTTTTTATTGCATGCTACCATTTCTAGTTGAACCACTAATTAGTTCCATAGTATTATTAGTCCACCTAAAGCACACTCTGAGAGGACAAACATGGATCCCCATTTTGACCATTTTGGGAGGATTTGAAGGTTCTGCTCATGCGAATTTTGTCTCCTACATGAGGATGATATTTGCATTGATTGTATCTATTTAGATGCTTTATGAGGCATCTTTTGTTAGGGGAATTTATGCCCCTAACATTCCATGATATATTCTCATTGCATCCTCGAAGAGCGACACAGTCTCCTTGGTCTCACACCTAATTTATCTAGTGCGGTTTGAATTCTTGCTTCAATATCTTCTTGGAGTTTTCTAATTTTGGAATTCCTACCTCACTTCGGGGGTGAAGACATTTGTGATGATTTGACCACATATTTTGTTTGTGAAATATTCAAAGGTTGTGTGAAGTTGAATGTTTCATCTTCCTCTACCACTTGTTGAGCTATTTCTTTTATAAGGTCTTTTCCCACTATTTTAAGAATGTCATGTACCATTAATTCCAAGTACCCTTCTTCTTGTGCTACTAACAACAAGGTTATCTCTCTCGAAATTCATGGTGTGGAAAGTATTGCTCCTAGGGAAACCGTAATATTTTCCTCCCTCTAGCCTATGTGCTTTTTATTGGCTTTAATTTTTTTGCTTGTGTTGGTAGTTCTTCTAGTTCCTTTTCTTATGGGTGTGATTTGAGTTTATTGGGAGGAGACTTATTAAAACTTGCTTCTAGATCTTTTCCTTAGAATGTGATTTCAATTTATTGAGGTGAGTGTTATCAAGCCCTGCCTATGATTTTGTAGCCCATTTTTTGTTTTTTGCTTTAGCCTTTTGTGCAAAGGTATTGGCCATCCTAGGTGTCATGTGAATATTAGGGGATTCCTCTACCCAAATATCCTTTTAGATCAGATGTGGGATTTCCTGATCTTGAAGTTCCATAGCATGGATGGGGATGGGTATCTTATGTTTATCCCTCCTTGACATTTCCTTGGCATCTGAGTCTATAGTTGCTACAATGATATTTTGGTTTTTAAACTCCAGGATCTAGCACCATCCTATTGGATGGGCTCAACTTGTAGACCCTCACAAGCCCTAGAAGGAAGGTCATTCATGATTTTCTAGGAGCATAGTTCTGGAAATAGCAGGTATAGATCTGACTACTCCCTTTCTTGAGTAGTCCAGATGTTGAAGTCTATGGAGGGGATCTCATTTTTTTGAGATTAGGTCTCTATGGGGATTGGAGTTAGGGCATTCCCTTTTGAAGTTTTCCACGTGGTGGAATGCAATGGGAACATTCTCTAGGTTTTCCAAAAAAAAATGGCTTGTGTCCATACCCCATTTTTTTAATGTATTTCTAGGATTTTTGGAAGGTCCTTTTCTACATTTAGGACAATACAAAGACTCACTAGGAGAGAAAGGTTATGAAAAAAAAAATTGTCGTGTTGGAGGAAAATCCCCATCTAGTTCCCTAGAATTTCAAAAATCTCTAATTCCTTGTATTCCAAAGGTAAAGAGTGCAATTGGACCCAGAAGGGCAAGAATTTTATAACCGTTGCAGTGGGGTTGAAGTTAGGGCTCCAAGAATGTATATATAAGCCTACGTTGTCTAATGTCCACGATTTATTTTGTAGACATAGTCCCTAAACTTCTTTTGAGAGAACAGGACTGTGAAAAAACCTTTTCCCTTATTTATGTAAAATACTTTAACTGCTCCTTCCCAACTATCATAAATCCATTTTGATAAAATGGCAATATCAGGGGTGAAGTTCCAAAACTTACATATAAGAGCTCGCTGGCATAGATCTTGAGTTTGAGGCATGAGGGTTTCCTTTAAAAATATCACCTTTATTTTGGTCTCGCCTGGAGCTTTTGGTTGTCCTAGCACCATTGATGGGTTGATCTTCTATTGTTTGGTTCCTGCTTTGTGGATTGGAATCCATTTCTTCTCCCTGGAGAGCACTGGACGCCTCGTTTTGGCTTTTTGTGGGTGTCTCTTCTAGTTTGCAAAATGGTGTTTTATCTAATTTTGTTTCCAATTTGGAGGGATTGTTTTGCAAGGTCCCATTGGGTGTGGCGGTTTGAAATTTGGAAAGGTGGTGGGGGTTCTTTTGTCGCAGGTTGTAGTGCGACAGTTGCTTTCTCCCCCGAAAAATATTTCTATTTATCTTCCCGAGACACACCTTCATTCCAAAGTTTGCTTGTTTGATACCCGTGAGGGTGACAACTATTCTCAAACCTGAAGAAAGTATGTATGAACTATGATTTTAACTTCCTGTGTGATGTCTTCATACAACTTTAGAGTACGATCTCGCTCGCTGACCATTTGCATTCAAAATTTCAAAAGGTTAGCGGAAAAGTGCACTCCTATACTTCGAGTCGGCAGAGCAGGTATTGGCACACTTGTTACTAACCCTTGCTTTTCCTACTACGAAGTTGAGTTGAACTTGTGACATGAAGGGAACAAACCCCAAGCCCCAATCAAGTCCGCTACAAGTGGTGGCTTATTATATTCTATTTTATCATTATGCATATTATATTATATTATTTATATATTAGTTATTATATTTATATTTATATTATATATTATATTCAACTTATTAATCTATATTATATATTATATATTAATTTATACATTAAATAGTTACTATTTTTTATATAGATATATTAAATTTGAATTAGTAATGGATATTAACTATCATTTAAATTTTACTTAATATTACATAATAATTTATAAATTGATAGCCCGCATAGGTAGAAAAGTTGGCTTTGACAGTGGGTTTGCTCCCCATTGGTCTCGGGTTCAACTTTGCTCCCAGGTTTAAGAGGTGGGACTTCTTGTGGGTGGCGGCTCCCACTTGCAAGGGACTAGTCTCACTCCAGGTACCCAAAATGTATCCAAAATACGAGACAGGTTGCCGGTTTGGTAAATAATAAATATAATATTAAAAAAAAATTAGTGTCATGTCATTGAAGAAGATAAAATGTGTTAAAAAGGCAAGACTTTAATTTATATTAGAACCATACTCTAAATAGTGGCAAAGGGTGCAATGGAAAAAAGGCAGATTTCGTAGGAAATATGGGAGAGGACCCAATAGTTGAGCACCCTAACTTTGCACTTCTAATTATCTTACGTGGAAATTTCAAATCACTCCCATTTTTTTTACAGCAGCTTACTTGGCAAGTCCCCTGCTTATAGCTTTCATTTTAGGGCCACATCATCAAATATGATGCCACATCAACATGCCTTTTGTCAAGATGTAGTTGACCAATACTTGTGCATTCACAACATGGGTGGTTAATCGCTGATGTGGCATCACATGATTGGTTACTTTTAGATCAAAGGAATACATTTTTTTTAATTATGGGTAGTCATGTCACAACTATTGGTCCAATATTGATAAAAATATTGGGCATTATATAAACAACTACTATCACAACTGTTGAAACATGCTCAAGTACTGGGTCCTCTCCCCTCTATTACAAAACCCCTTTAATGGAAAACCAACAAAAATAATCAACGACTACAAACAATTAAATCGTCTTGCATCCTACACAGTCAATGTGAACAGTGGATAGTTTTAATTAGATCTCCTTAGTTCATAGAGGGAATGCCTTCAGCGTAACGAATTTATGTGTGTTGTTGAACCCACTCCCAAAGAGTTGCAAGTAGATGTTGTAATAGAGAACACAGGAGATTATGTGTGATAATTTGTAAATTAATGTAATAAAGAAGGTGGATGTGAATCTATGTGTAGATTAAATGCATTTTTAAAGGTGTTGTAATGGTAGAAATTGAGAGATTCTTAACATGTATTTGTGGGTAACTACAAAATATTATATTTTCTAGCAAGGAGGTACTATAGGACACTTGCAATAAATTGGCAGTATTACTACAAATCACTTGCAACCAAAATGTAACAATTTCTTGTAAAAAAGGGGCAATGGTACAATGGGTGACTTATATCATAGAAAGGTTGGAGGCACTTGCAATTTTATTTGAGATTTAGATATTTATTAACTTAGATTTATTATGAGATGTAGATGGTAGGAGGTCAACTAGTGTTTGTTTTTAGTTTGTTTGGACCTGGTACAATAAATTGGATGAGTGAGTAGCATGTTGTGGTTTCTATATCTACTATAATGACAAAGTATGTTGTATCTATTCTTGTCTTTAAGGATTTTAGTTATATTTATAGCTTGTGTTTAGATGTTGGGTTGGGTCCTGTTGTAGTTAGAAATTAATACAATATTTAGTGTGCCATTAGCTTGGCAAAGAACCTAAACTTTCATATATAAATGAAGCATGTTGATGTAAAGTATCATTTTTTTATGATATGGTGGGGATGGGAGAGCGATGTTACATAAATTTGATAATATGAATAATGTTGCAAATATGTTAAAAAAGCTGATAAAAATAAATAGGTTTAGAGACTGTGATGAAACTATTAGTCTCACATCCCCTAGTAAATGGTTCACAAAAATTATTGTCCATGAGAATAAGAAAGATAAGTATAATACACAACTTACAATCCTAATGTTTGGTTATCTATTTTTTTTTTAATGTGACCTCATTAAAAAAGGTGTCACTATAATATGGCATTTATGTCGTAGTTATTTTGTATTATTATGTGTTTAACAATATGGAGTATGTAACACATGTAAGAACATCTATGACATTACAAGATATGAAATATTATATAAAAAATACCCACTTTACACTCCTACCTTGAGCTAACAATACACACTTTTAGCACAATTTGAATCATGTGCTAGCACTTAAACACATTTCATGCATTCATTTTAATCATCTCATAGTCACCCAAGAAGGTAAAGCATCATTCATCTAGAGATAAGAATTAATAGTGACACATTTAAATTTGATGGCGTAAGAAATGTAGAGAGTCTACATCATATGCTCTAAGAATCAATAGAAGCATATTTAAATTTGGTATAATAGAAAGAATAAATAATCTAGATATTTGAAACTTACCTACTATTTTTAATATTTTGATTTCAAGGTGATAATCAATATACAATACTCTCATAGCTCAATCATTTCACAACCTAATAAGGCACCCATCAGTACCAACCTAAAATATTCAAAAAGGTAAACTAGAAGACTGTATATTATGCAAATTTGTGGGACAGAGCTCTACATAATTCCATGACAAATCTAGAATATAAATATAGATTCACAATCATAAATTAGTTCTGAATCCATGATAATTTCATTTTAAAAAAAAATTCTACACCTAAATCTAATAATAAATCAATTACATAATCTTATTGAATTGACATCATTCTTCAATCATCATACTAAATATCACCATATATCTCATTTAATTTTCAAATTTTATTTCCAACTAAACCAAACAGCCAAATCTGATGATGACCATTCACATATGTTAACTCAATTTATACCAGATTCCACAGTAAAGGAAGTTATTTCCCTTCTCAAACATATTGTGTAACCATTTCAATAAAAAAGCTCCTTTCGGATCAAATTTTATATATGTTCTTTCTGGTAAACTTCGTCTTTGAAGCTCCCTATAACTGTTAAGTTAATAACTAATTATGAGCCCCATGCACACACTTCCATGAATTGTTTTTTTTAACCTTGGACCTTTGGCAACATCAAAATTTTGCAGCAATCAATATTGGAATGATTTGTTTACTAACATGGCTGCTGAAGTTCCAAATATCAAGAACAATGCAAACAACATAATAAGAAAAAATACAGCAAATCTCTCCATTTTAGTATTTCAAAAAGCAATATATACCATTTTCGCATATACATTTAATAATAGGGAAAATATGTCAGGTTTACTGTAAATTAAAACAATTTACTGAATAATTCAGAATTATATCTTCAATGTCACTGATGACCCATTTTCAAACAATCTCACATTTGATTAAAGTTTCTGTCAAGTACTCATATTCTCAAAATTGAAACTAAATATAGTCAGATATAGAACATGGGCCTCCCTTAACATAGACAGTATTATAAATGTTATGGTAAGGTACGTTAATAGAACTGACTAATCTGCCTGTTCAAACTTCTCCTCCCCATCACAAATTTGGGATGCATAGTGATGTCTTATATCACTTAATGTAGCCTTACTCGAGCATACTGGACACTGTAATCAGTTATATAGAAGTTTAATTAGATTGAGAAGGTTATGTAATTCAATAAAACAAGACAATGAAAAGATAAATAAAACACGAATCAAATTTCACTTACAGAAGAGGAACCACGACTTTCATCTCTCAAAATCCATTATGTTATGCATGATCTTCCAAAGAAATGACCACACGAAGAACTGGAATTCCACAATCAGCAATATTAGAATTCTTTCTTATAAGCTGTTGACAATGAAAGAACGTATTCGACCCACAGAATAAAACATGACAGCTCTTTTTTTTCCTTTACAATTGTCAATTATGACATGTAATAAAATTATTATGGATGTCAATTAAATTAGTTGCAGCTTCAAAATTTTCTATTTTAAAATGACATCGTTCAAATAATTAAAATTCTTAAAAGTTTAAGAGAAGAAAGTTTCCCAACCCCTTAATTAAAATTATTCTGGGCAACTATTCTATCCAACTAACAAAATTAACATTAATTCAATATATTGATATATAAAACTAAACATTTTTTTATTATAAGAATTAAATGGAAAACTTTTGATATAAAAAGGGAAAGAAAATGCAAAAACTATCTCACTTTCTTATTTTATAAAATTAGTCACATTTTTTGTACTGATTAACTTGGATATTTCTATTTATCTATTATGACTAATCTTTTGATTCACATTCTTCTTTGAATAACACTTGCCAATCTTGTAAATTTATTGTTTTGTGTCATTGTCTATTGCAATATAAAAGACCCAGTGCCTCTTCCTAATACTATTTGTCATGTCGAAATTCATTTTTCAAAATACCTCTAGCCATTTGTCTTAAGTGTAGTACGAGAAAGATACATCATATCATTGTCCTTGTGACTTTCTTGTACCAACAATGCTCAAGTGAATCAATAATCAATGTTGAACTATCAAACCATACACAACATTTGACAATTTTGTCTATTCCATTAACATTGAGAACACTCAATAGAGGTACAACTATTTGTAGAATGATCATGAAGATGTACCTTCTCTCCTATCAATCAAAAGGTTGGAAACAATATGACATAATTCTACCAAACTAGTGTCCATTATCAAAACTTAAAAAAAGGAAAATTAAAAATACAAACAACATAACATAGGCACACCACTAAATATGAAAATTAAGACTACATATGCACTAAATTAAAAAAATAGAATCGCATAATGGAAAAAAGAAACCAAGATTCAAAGCCCAAGAGGTAGAATGTATTGTGATCGAGGTTCAAATTGTGCTCTTACCAACTTTGATGGAATGGATACCTTTCAATTCTTAACTCCAAACCAAAAAGATATCAACATAAACTTGTGATCCTGTATCGGATAACAAAACAATCCTATGAATGATATAAAATCTTTTAAAAAAACCATCTACTACACTCAAAATAATCTCTCTAACAAAATACTCAATCTTTAAAAAATAAAATAAAGAAATTAATAAGAAAATTGAAATTACCCTCCTTTCATCTGGTTCCTCCAACCTCGCTTTTAACCCCAGATCCTAAACATTAAATTTGGCATAACAAGCTCCAAAAATTCAACACAAGCACTAAACGAGTTAACAAAAATAAATATGTTCAAGCAAAATATTTAATAAGGCTGCTGGGTGAGAATGGGTCGCCGGTCGACATATGGGGCGTCTGTTCAAAAATAAAAATTCATATAGATAACAGAATTTGTATCAACACATAAACAAAGCAAAGGGTTTCCGTCGTATATTAAGGGCTTTTCAAGTAAATCTTTTATAAAGAAGGAATCTTTCAAGTAAATACGGGAGCAGAGCAGGTAAGACACCCAAGACGCATAAAATCCTAGCAAATCTATAAGATTCGAGGTGCTCTGTTCAAAATATACATCAAAAGATATTTTTTATAGATCAATACGACAGCCCAAAAACTAGGCCCATGTACTTTAAATAAAAATAAAAGATATTGACAGTATTATTAGATTATTGTATTGGTAACGGTAATTTACGCCGAAGGCGTATTCTTATATGAAATGCATGAGCTAAGTTTTACCATCAACCACTGGAATCATCTTTCCGACCATAGAAATAACGTTGACCGTTAATTTTAATCGCTGAATTTTTTCCACTTTTTTCCGCCGTCCTCTTTCACCGGCTCCAATCTTTGCCCTTGCCATCGATGATGTCCAATGATTGAAAAGGGATGCAAGACAATGTAAATGAATCTAGCGGTTCGCCATCTTCAATTTGACTTGTCATTTTAAGTTTGACTTAGTTGTTTTCATGACATTAAGGCTGGTGTGATTGACAGTGATGTAGCTCTTGCCATGGAAAAAGCCATCCAAAATGGTGGACATTATTTCTTTGTCAATTGGAAATGACTATGACAATCTATTCTACATGGATCACCAAGCCCTTGCAACATTCAGGACCACATAGAGGGCTGTATTTGTTTCCACCTCTTCTAGTAACGAAAGGCCTTTCTACGGTGTTGTTAAAAACATTGTGCCATGGATGACTACTATGGGTGCCAATAGTATAGACAGAGAGTTTCTCTCTCTCGTGAGACTTGACAATGGAGAGGTATTACAGAGTCTCGGGTGGAGCAGAAAAGTTGCGGAGGAAGTATAGGCAGCAGCACAATATTCTTGTTCTGGTTAATGGATACGTCTTTTTCGATACTTTCCAGCGGAACCAAGACAGAACTCCCGCTTGTGAATGTATTGATTGTTGTACAAGACCAAATTGCTCTCAAATCGATCCCGAATGTGTGGCTAATGCACATTTAGGTTTTAACATTACGGCATCCTTATAATAGACCAAAATTTATCTCCGTTGATCTTTCACACTTCTTCGGTGTACCATTGCACACTAAGGTGCAATTGCTAGTTGTATACCTTGAGATAGTAAAGCTGAAAATGAAATAGAAAGTACCGTAATTTGAGACCCATTTGCATCCACAACTTACCAGACATTATGTTCTCCGGATTGAGTCCATGGTTGCAAGCAAATACCTACAGAATTAATCTAAAAGCATTCTCTTCTAAATTAACGTTGTTTAAAATTCAAATTGTCCAAAGAAATAGAATAATTAATTAGTTTTAATCTTTTATTAAACCTACCTTTAAGTAGATAATATTATGTTCAAAACTCATAAATACATATAAATTTTAGGAAGTGGTTATCTAGTCTAGATGATGCACATATGGCATGGATGGTGTCACTGAACCCATAACATCAGTTAAACTATTGATGGATGAAGTTAATTGTTGTTGAGCGGGTGTGTAGGGTAAAAATTTATCACACCATCGAAAATTGTTGTTGCCTTCATCGTTTCCATTTTTAACTCATAGCAATTTAGATGTCTTTTTTGTTGTTTTTATTTTACTGGGCATACTATATCTCTTTTGTTTGGCACAATGTATATCTCCCTTTTTAGTGTCAATAATTAAAACACAATTGTTTTAATGGCCATATGGTTGCACAGGTATAATTTACTATAATGGGTTGCACAAGTATGATTAATTGATTGATTCACTATTTGAAGTGATTTTTTAGTGTTATATCATCATATCCGTAAAGAATAAAAATTTCAATTGATATATTAAAAAAAAAAAATTCTTGTTTTGATTTGTTGAAGATCTTGTTCACTATATTTACTACATTTGAGGTAGAGTTATTTTAGAAGTAAACGTAAAAAAATATAAATTACACCATCACATTGTTGATTTTTATAGCTCGAAAGGTGGGATGTGGAGTTGTTTTAAAGAAACTCGAGTTGGATATGCTTTAAAGCAATTCGAGTTGGATTTTCAGCAATAGCAGGACTTTTATTCTTTAATAGAATGTTTTCAAGTTTGTGAGGATAGGATAAATCCAAGAGTGATTTTATGTGTGTTTTAAAGCATAAGAATGCAAGGAAAGATTCTTTTCTTGCACGTTAAGTAAAGCAATTGGGCTCTATATATGTAAGATTGTTGTAACAAACTCATATTGTATTTTTTTGAAAGAAAAGTTTGTTGTTAGGCTGAATAGAAGATCCAACATTTGCAGGTTTTTCTCCACATTGGGGTTTACTGGGTAAATTTGTCTTATTGTCTATTTGTGATTGGATTCATGTTATTTTTGCTTTCGTTGAACTATTAGTTGTTAATTAATCCAGTTGTGTTAATTTTTATAAATCATATTTCTTTTTGTGAATTTATGTGCAATTAATCTGTTGTTGGGTTATAGAAATTAACATGGTATCAAAGCTTTAAACTCTGAATACGAAGCCAAGATTTGTGACATAGATTTCAAGAAAAAAAAATTAGATTTTCGTCTCTAGTTCTTTTTGTGCCTATGGCAACCAGTGTTTGATACGAGGACAGGCTTGAGGGTGCGTATAACTTCTTGCAGTGGAAGGTTCAAATTACATATGTTCTCAAGGAGAATAGGCTATGGATCTATGCTAGTATAGAAGTGACACCACCAACAAATGATTATGTTGCCTTAGATTCGCATGAAATTAAAGAAGCCAAGGCTTAGAGGATTATCCTAGATGGAGTAAGAGATCATTTAATTCCTCATTTATCAGGGAAAGACACCGCCAAGGAGATGTGGGATACACTCACAAAACTTTATCAGAGCGACTATCAGAGTCGTATGATGATGCTCAAGGACAAATTGCATAATACCAAGATTTCCAAAGGCGAGAGTGTGACCTCTTACTTGTCCAAGCAAACATAGGTCAAGGATGAGTTGGATGTTGTTGGAGAGATGATTGATGAAGATGAGTTGGTGCGTATAGCCTTAAATGGTTTTTTGAAGCACTGGGAAGTGTTTGTCAAGTGTTTTGTCGGCAAAGATCGGCTACCTGATTGGGAAAGGCTTTGGGATGATTTTGTTTAGGAGGAGATCCGTGAAGGCGCTCATTGTGGAGATCAGACAAAGAAGGGTCAAGACGAAGAAAATATTGCTCTTGCAAGCACGAGTAAGAAGAAGTCCAATAAAGAACAAACAAAAGGTTATTCTTCTAAGAGTGGGAAGAAGAAAGGTCTGAGCAAGATAAAATATTTTTGCTGCCATCAGATGGGTCACTATGCCAGTCAATGTCCGAATAAGAAAAAAAAGGACAAGAAGAAGAAGCAAGTCGTTGCTATAGCAGAGGTGGATGAGTTTGCATCATGATTTGAGAATGAGTTTTCACTCATTGCCTGTCTCGCAAGTTCAATTTCCAATAGGGTATGGTATATTGACAGTGGGGCTTCTTGCCACATGACAGGAGTCAGAGAATGTTTCACCAAGTTGGAGAAGAAGAAACTGGATTTTTATATTGAGCTTGGAGACTATGCCAAGTACCATACAACTAGTATTGGCACAGTCAAGTTTCAGAGGGAGTCTGGAAAACCCTTGTTGGTGGAGGATGTGTTGTATGTCCCTAGCATGACAAAGAATTTAATCTCAGTTTCTGATTTGGAAGACAAGGGTTACATTGTGACCTTTGAGAGGGGAAATTTCTATATTCGTCCCAAAGATTCCAAGGTTGCAAAAGTGCTTGGATTCAAGCATGGCAGCGTGTTTTAGTTACAGTTTGAGCCAACACATGGATTGGTTAGTAGTTGTAAAGGGCTAGGAGAATTGTGGCATAGGAGGATGGCTCACCTTCACCATGGAGCACTTAATATTCTTAAGGAAATAGTGACGGGGCTGCCTGAGATGAAGACAGAAAAGCATGAGGTGTGGAAGGGCTACACTCTTGGGAAATATGTCAAGACTAGTTTTCCAAGCAGCAAGACTAGATCTGAAGGGATTTTGGATCTTGTACAATCAGATTTGTGTGGGCCCATGTCAATAGCATCCTTGAATGGGTACGAATATTTTGTTACTTTCATTGATGACTTCTCCAGGACAACATGGATATATTTTATGAAGAATAAAGATGAGGTCTTCAGTAGGTTCAAAGAGTTTAAGGCTCTCGTGGAGAACCAAACTAGGAGGAAGATCAAGATACTGAGGTTTGATAATGGAGGCGAGTATACCTTGAATGCCTTCAAAGATTTCCGTTCTCAAGAAGGTATCAAGAAAGAGTTGATAGTTTCGTACAACCCTCAATAGAATGGGGTTTTTGAACAGAAAAATAGGGCTATAATTGGAGCATCCAAGGCCATGCTTCATGATCAGGATCTGTCTTGGTTCTTATTGGAAGAAGCTTGCAATACAACTGTGTATTTGCAGAATAGGAGGGCCTCACAAAGTGTTGGGAAATTTGACTCCAGAAGAGGCATTCACTGGTAAGAAACCAAATTTGGGGCACATTCACATCTTTGGATGCCTTGTGTATTGTCACATTCCTGTGGAGAAGATAACCAAATTGGAACCAACTGCAAAGAAGGGTATCCTTGTTGGGTACAGTGAAACTTCTAAGGCTTATCGGGTTTACATTCCCGCTCTTAGGAAAATAGTTGTTTGTAGATATGTGAAGTTCAAGGAAGAGAGAGCTCTTCAGAAGTCTAGCAACTTGATGAATGAGGAGGAGCAATCACCCATGGTTGAGGCAACACAAATTCCTCAAACTTCAATCACACAAGCTAGAGAGTAGAGCAAGAAAACTGAGCAAGTTGAGCAAAAGGAGGAACAAATAATTCCTCAGCCTCAAATTCCTATTATAGAGAAGAGGAGAAATAGGGCAGCTAAGCAGACACTGAGAGAGGCTCAAGAATATGTAGGTGATCCTCAAGATATAGTTAAACAAAGAAAGGATCCCAGACATTATTCTGATTATGTGGCACTTATGAGTGAATTAATTAAAGTAGAGCCTTCCAGCTTTCAGGAGGCATCCAAGCATCAAGTGTGGAGAGATGCCATGGTGGAAGAGTATTCTTCCATCACAAAGAATAGTGTGTGGGAGGTAGTACCACAACCAGAAGATAAGTTAGTGGTGGGGTCAAGATGATTGTATAAGATTAAGCATGTTGCAGATAGTAGTGTGGAAAATTTCAAAGCCCGATTTGTGGCTAAGAGGTTTTCTCAGAAGGAAGGAGTCAACTATGACAAGACTTTTGCTCCAGTAGCCAGGTACTCATCCATAAGAGCTATCATTTCTATAGCAGTACAAATGGGTTGGAGGATTCACCAGATGGATGTAAAGATGACCTTCCTCAATAGAGTGATTGAGGAAGAGATTTGCATAGAGTAGCCAGAAGGATTTGAAGCACATGGGAGGGATTCTCATGTATGCAGGTTGAAAAGAGCACTATATGGACTCAAGCAGGCTCCCAGGGTGTGGAATTCATGTATTGAAAGTTACTTGCAAAGCGTGGGCTTCATCAAGAGTCAGGTAGATCCGAATATGTACTATATTCGGGTGAAGGACGAACTTCTCATATTGGTGTTATATGTTGATGACTTATTTCTCACAAGGTCAAAGGAGCTCATAGCACATTGCAAGTGGGACCTTGTAGGATAGTTTGAGATGAAGGACTTGGGGTTGATGCACTATTTTCTAGGATTAGAGTTGAGGCAAAAAGAGGGAGAAATCTTTCTTGGACAAGGGAAGTACTTGATATCTTGAAGCGATTTAGGATGGAGAACTGTAAGCCTATGTCAATGCCACTTGTAACCAACTGGAAGAAGATTGATGCTTCCAAATCAGAGGCAGTGGACTGGACTTTATAAAAATAGTTGACAGGCTCTCTTATGTATCTGGTCAAGCCTAGGCCAGACATTTTTTTTTTTTGTCAACTCACTCAGTCAGTTTATGGTGGAACCTAAGTGTGTGTACTAAATAGCTGCAAAGCATGTTTTGAGGTATCTCCAAGGCATAGTTGATTATGGGCTAAAGTATGTTCAGCAAGATGGAGTGAAGCTTGAGGGTTTTACCGATGCAAATTGGCCAAGTAGTACAGTTGATCAGAAGAGCACTTCAGGGTGCAGTTTCAGTTTGGGATCAGGAGCAGTCTCTTGGTACAACAGGAAATAGAAGTTAGTTGCACTGATTTCTATAGAGGTTGAGTATATGGCAGCCAATATGGCTACATGTGAGACTATCTAACTTCAAAAACTTCTTGTTGGGCTCTTTGATCAGAAGTTGGATCCTATAGTCATTTACTGTGATAATTAGAGTTGTATCAAACTCACTGAGAATCCAATGTTTCATGACAAGTCAAAGCACATTGAGATCAAGTACCACTTCATCAAAGATTGTGTGGAGAAGGGGATAGTGAAGCTCTAGTACATTCCTATGGACAAACAAATAGCAGATATCCTAATGAAGGCCTTGATGAAGAGTAAGTTTGAATTCTTTAGGGATAAGATGGGTGTTGTGCAGAACACCTTCCTCGCCAAGAGGGAGTGTTGATTTTAGTAGCTCGAAAGGTGGGATGTGGTGTTTGTTTAAATAAACTCGAGTTTTATATACTTTAAAGCACTTTAAAGCAACTTGAGTTGGATATGCTTTAAAGTAATTCGAGTTGGATTTTCAGCAACAACAATATTTCTATTCTTTAATAGAATTTTTTTGAGTTTGTGAGGATAGGATAAATCCAAGAGTGATTTTATGTGTGTTTTAAAGCCAAAAAATGTAACGAAATATTATTTTCTTGCACACTAAGTAAAGCAGTTGAGCTAGATATATATGTAAGATTGTTGTAGCAAACTCATATTGTATTTTTTCGAAAGAAAAGTTTGTTGTTAGGCTGAATAGAAGATCTAACATTTGTAGGTTTTTCCCCACATTAGGGTTTCCTAGGTAAATTTGTGTTATTGTCTATTTTTTATTGTCTTTGTGTTATTTTTTATTCTATTGTTATTAGTTGTTAATTAACCCAGTTGTGTTAATTTTTATAAATCAAATTTCTTTCTGTGAATTTATTGTGCAATTAATTTGTTGTTGGGTTATAGAAATTAACACACATTTAACATTTGGGTTCTTCTATCTAGCATATTTTATCATCTTTATAAATAATCTTCATCCAAACACTCAACGAAATCACCTCACTGATATTCTATGTGGGTAACACAATGAAGAGGGTGGTGATCATTGTAGCCATTGTTCTTTTATTTAGGAACCCCATTAGCCTCTCAATGTTGTAGACTTTACCATTGCTAGATTGGGAACCTTTTATACTCTTAGATGACACAAAAGTTTAAAGAAAAGTCCAAATGAAGAAATGGAAGGTCCTACCATCTACCAAAATTGTTTAACTTCAAATATCATTAACAATCAGGGCCTTGGCCAGTGCTAAAGGGAAGGCCCCCATGGAGGAATCTAATAGCAGAAAGGACACGGTCTGGGAGGAGGTGGAAAATCTTAAAAACAAAATTGAGATTTTGGAAAAAAAGGCTTTAGGATGTCACTCGCTTTGCTTTGAAGATCATGCACAGATCCGCCACCACTCTATGCCTACTATAAAAGGATAATTCGACTAAAAATGTGGAGGAGGAAGTTGAACGCAAGGAACTTCTCAAGTTCCTCACTAAGGATTGGGCTACTATAACTCTGATCAAGCCATGCAGCGGGAAGAAGGATTAGTGGCGCGGGTCATTTGGTTTTTTAGATGGAATTGGCCTTACCGGCCTTTGTGGTTTTTTGAATTTTATGTTGATACTTTTACAATTTATATGTTTAATTTTGTCGTGTATGGCCCCTAGTGGACCTTGGTTAAGACTCTCTTAAAACTAGGTTTCATTATAGACTTTTTTAGTAGTATAGTTACTAGTTTAACGAGATATACTATTTATGCTAATGTTATGGGTTGGCTAGTTAGTGGTCTTAAAATGTTGATTGGCAATATGGTTACCCTGTTTGTCTCTTTGATGTGGTTTTTGATATAGATTGGTTAGGGTGTTTGGTTCTTTGGTTGTTTGTTGGTAATGTGTTGATGATGTTACTTTGTTGATGATTGCCTGCAAGGCCTTGTATTAAAGGGACAACACCCTAGTTTTTCTGCTTTTTATATCAAAAATAATCAGAGCCAAGTGAAAATTACATATATGCATGTTACCTATTTATTACTTGGAAAAAATCCAAGTGATATTTGGTTGGTGTTTATTTCAATTGGTTTCAAAGCAGGTTGGGAGAGGATACCTAGCTAGGTTTTTCAAGTTTGATTAGCATCTTTGGTGTGTTCAGTCTTGTAATTGATCCACGTGAATATTGTGTTAGATTGAATAATTTATCTATTCATTATACCTAAGTGTACTTAGGTTGATGAGGTTAGACAACATCTTGTCTAACTAAATGTGTGATCTTCATTTGACTAGCATTGACTACTGCAAAAGTTAGTCTTAATCTTATGTTCCTGTACAATATACTCTTTACCATCCTTAAACATATGATACTTATTCTCCCCCCTATAAAAGATTTATTTTTTTCCATATAGATAAGGACTCCCTAACACAAGCCCACAAATATCCAAAGGAACTATTTCTACCTCTACCTCATCAACAAAGTTTGTAGTGATAGAAAATCTCAATTTACATTGTTTGGTTACCTGCAGTTGAGCATCATTGCAAACCCATCCAAGTGGATATGGATTCAAATGAGGTGTTGTAGCTAGATTAAGTTTCTTTACCACCTCTTCAGATATTAAGTTGACTTGAGAACTCATATCAAACAGTGTGTCAACCTTGGTGTACTTAGTTACAACTCAAATGTGAAACAGTTCATTCTATTGTTTATCAACTTTAGGGGGAGATACTTTACTTGTACTTGCACTTGCATTAGAAAAACTTGTATTAGAAGAGAGATATATATCTTTCCCTTTACCTTGGATCTTGACAGCAGCAATCTTTCTCTCATCCCTAGAGTCTGATCCAAGATCTTGTTGAATCACTGTAGGAGTCTTTTGCTTGCCTTTATTGCCTCCATATATTTTCGGCCTTAATTCTGGATGCAACTTCTAGCACTTTGAATCATCATTCTCCTCTTTCTTGCATTGTGAGCATGTGGGTTATCACCCTCCTTCTTTGTTGTAGTTGTCTTCTTCCCCTTGCCTTTTTCTTTGTCTTTTTCTTTACCCTTAGGCTTACCCTTAGACTTAGATGGTTTCTTTGAGAAATTATCACCAAAGGTGTTCTTACCTATTGACTCTAAATGAGTGGCTTGGACAAATACTTCATTTATATTATTAGGACTCAACATTAGAATAGTATGTCTTAGGTAAGAATGCAAACCACCTATGTACTTAAGCAGTGTATCTTGAGTATAAAATGAAATATTTAAAGCAATAGCCCATTTTCTAAACTCATGGGTGTAATCTTGGATAGAATGGCCCTTACCTTGCCCAAAGGTTCTTCAATTCATTGTTAATTGTTGCATATAACCTAAAGGGTAAAACTGATTTTTAAGGGCAGCAACAAATTCCATCCAAGTCATACTAATTTTACCATGGCAAGCAATTTATGCTTGAGTCCTACTCTCCGACCAGGTGAGAGCTATACCTCCCAACCAGAGAGTAGCTAATTGGATCCTAGAAGCATCTTCTACTAGGCCTTGAATCCTACAGTACACTTGTACTGCTAGACCCAATCATCTAACTTTTCAACATTTAACTCCCCATAGTACTTAGGTAATTCAAATTTTACATCTAGTTTAATCAAAGGCTTAGACTTGCTCTTAAAAGGATTAACGGGAGTAGAAGAAGAAGAAGGAGAAGAAGGGGAAGAAGAAGGAGAAGATGGAGGGGATTTTGGAGGTTCTTCACCATCTCCAGATTGCTTCTTCTTGTCTTTGCGATCTCTAGAATCTTCCTACTTCAATGAATTTCCTTCTTCAGATTTCTTTCATTCTTTCCTTTCTCTATAGAGCACCTCCACCATGGCCTTCATATCAAGGAAGGCTTTCTGAAAACATTCTTCATCAAGCTTTGGTTTTCCATGTTTTGTTGCACTCTCTGACATTCTTGGTGGAAAGGTTCTTCGCTTCCCGATCTCAGGATTATACTCTGCAATGGTTCCTTCACCTTGTTGGCTCTTGGGTCTTGTTAGCATTCACTTAGATACAGTTCTAGTCACAAAAAGCTCTGATACCAAACTTGATCTGATTTAGGATCTATGACAATTGCTTACAAAATGCATAACATTTACAATGATTAATTCAAAGCTTAAACAAATGAATTAACATAACTGAAATGCTTAAATGATCAAATCATTATAAAGATGATGAGTAGAAGGAAAGAGAGAAAAGAGATAGAAGACAAAACACAATTGATAACGGAGTTCACCAAATGACTATGTCTTTGGGTCCCTCTCCAATAGAGTGACTAATCCTATTAATGCTCCAAAACAAGATTACAACTACATTACAAGTTCATTCCCTTCTAGCATAGTGGTGTAGCATTCCTCTGTTGTACAAAAATGGCTTCAAACTCTTCAATTCATACTCTCCTTCTCATCACATGGATTGAATTTTCAAAAACCCATACCCCCCGTTTATAAATAAATTTTGTTGTAATGCGGACTTAACCACCATAATTACAAAATAACCCCCTTACAACAAATATAACCTTCTCCTATTTCATTCAACCCCCTTTTTTCATTTTTGGTTTGGAGTTATTCCATTCATAAGGGGTTGTTTTAACTTTCGAGCTTTTAAACTAAGTGTTTAAATTTAACACAGCCCCCATATATGTTAAAGTCATGGTGCAATGGTGCATAGGTATTTTGGTTGGCAGGAGGTTGAGGGCTCGACCCCCACCAACCACGTTTTCAAAACAAAATTCCAAACTTAACAATTTCAAGTAAAATTGTTGCCCATAATGGGTAAAGACCCACCGCATGGTGCAATGGCAAGGATGGTCGGTGTTATGGCAGAGGTTAGGGTGTCGAACCCCCTAACCAATTTTTTGTTACACAGTTCAACCTGATAGATAGAGGATGGTGCCACGTGGCGCATCGAGAATGTGCCATGTGGAAAAATGTAATTCACTGACCAAACAGACGTCTTCCATGCTATCAAATACCTGTTGACTGGACTGCCAACCATGCACTGAATGGGTTGATGATTGGGTACTGACTATACCTACCGATTGGGCATACAGATGCCATGTTTCAAGATCTAATTGGTCCAACTCACTTTCTATATCGTACAGCCTGTTGCATCTGCATGCTAACGCCATGCTGACGTGAGTGTCTATATGACCTGGTCAACCTTGAAAGCTACTAACTTTGACTGGCAATATCTTTGACGTATAGACTAAGATTTTGATGAAATGAGCATCGTTGGGTTTGTATTGATCATCTCTTCGATTTGATTCCAATTTTGACCGATTTTGAGTCAATCATTTTTTTCCTTTCTAACGGGGCTTAGGTACCTATTTGATCAAACTTTGACTAGACATAACTTGAACATACGAGCACCTTTTGACCCCATTCAAGTTGCATTGGATTCAATTTTATAAGCTCTTCACAATGATACTAAATTTTGGAGAATTTGAGACACTTTAATTTTTAGTGAAAAAGTATCCCCCTAGATCAGAGTCCTATTCACATAAATCTGCAAAACACACATCACAAGAGAGAAAAATAATGTTGTTTTGTTAGAGGATGGGGGTTTTCCTTGGTAAAAACCAATTTTGGTAATTAAACCTTAAAATAAAATAAAATAGCATGAAGGAATGATGAATGAAAAAATGTAATATTGCAACTCACCAAACCCTTGAAATGAAGGTTGCAAACTTGTGTGAAATGGCTAGCATGAATGTGGATCTTGACTTTTGATTGAATGCTTGCTTCACTACAACAAATCCCTCTGATTAGCTCCCTTTTTTGCTCCATTTTTTGCTTCCACCCACTATTTTAATTTTTTTTTCTCAATTCATTGGGAAAAGTCAGCGTTATTTTTTGAGATGGTGTTATTTTTGGCATTTTTTGCACCAACAAGAACAAGTAGACGCTAATTCAGGCGCAAATTAGCATCAAAATTAGCACCAAAATTAGCACCAAGATCAGCGCTGATAGTAATTCCTAGTGTAGCACCCATTTTAATGCCTAGGTTAACACCAAGATTAGCGCCAAAAATGACGCCTACGGTAATGCCAGGATTAGTGCCTAAATTAGCAACTAGATTAGCATCTATGTTAGTGCCCATATTAGCAGCTAATGTAATGCCTATTTTAGCACCTGCTTTAGAGCCTATTTAAGCACCTAAATTAGTGCCTATTTTAGCGCCTAATTGTTCTGATCTAGCAGAGATTAAGGGTGTTGAACAAAAAATTCTTCCCCAATATTCACTAGCCTTCAATTGCTTGCCTACATTTCACTTGCATCAAAAGATCTATTGCCTTTGACTTTTCATTGTAGTTAACATGAAATGCAACAATTTGTGTGAGAAGATCCATGCTATCCCCAACATTTCCTTTGTATATACCCATTTATTCCTCCAAATAATCATAAACAAAGCAAATTTTTCCTTTACCACAGTACTTTGTGCAAATTAAGTGTTGAGGGTTGAGGGAGTAAGTGTTGAGGGTTGAGGGTAAAGCATTGAGGGTATATGGTTCAAGGATTAGGGTTGAGGGATTAGGGTTTAAGGGTATTTGAGGGTTGAGGGTTGAGGGTAAAGGGCACTTGAGGGTTTAAGGATTGAGGGATTAAGGGATGAGGGTTGAGGGATTAGGGTAGAGAGGGAGGGATGGATTAAGGGTTGAGGTATTAAGGGTTGAAGGTTCAGGTTTGAGGGTTGAGGGTGCTCAGTTTAATATATACTAAGGTAGAGGGTAGAGATGGTAGAGGTTGTAAGGGTTTAGGGTTTAAGGGTTGAGGGTTGAGGGTTGAGGGTTGAGGGTATATGGTTCAAGGATTAGGTTTGAGGTTCCAATGTATAGGGTAGAGGGTATAGGGGTTGAGGGATTAGGGTTAATTAAGGGTATTTGAGGGTTGAGGGTTGAGGGTAGAGGGTCAAGGGTCAAGGGTTTAAGGGTTGAGGGATTAAGGATTGAGGGTTGATCATTTAGGGTAGAGAGTAATTTACTTGGGTTTAAGGGTTTAAGGGTTGAGGGATTAGGGTCAAGGATATAAGAGGGTATTGGTCGGTTGAGGGTAGAGGGACGTAGAGGGTTTAATGGTTTAGTGTTTAGGGTATGGGATTGAGGGTATAGGTCGATTGATGGATTAGTCTTGAGTGTAGAGGGTAGAAGGTTTAAGGTCGGTTTAGGGTTTAGGGTTGAGGGATGTTAAGGGTTGATGGTATAGGGTTTAGGGTATAGCTAGGACGTTTGAGGGTATATGGTTGAAGGTCAATTAGAGTTGAGGTTCCAATGTAGAGGGTAGAGTGTATAGGGGTTTAGGGTTTAGGGTTTAAGGGTTGAGGGGTAAGTTGAGGGATTAAGGGTTGAGGGTTGAGAATTGAGGGTTGAGGGTTTAATGTATAAGGTAGATTAGAGGGTAGAGGGTAGAGGGTTTAAGGGTCGGGGCTTGAGGGTTTAAGGTTGATGGTAGACTAGGGTTCAGGGTATATCATTGAGGGATTAGGGTTGATGGTCCAATCATGTATAAGGTAGAGGGTATGTATATGGTACGTTGAGGGATTAGGGTTGAGTGTACAATGTATAGGGTAGAGAGTATATGGGTTGAGGGATTAGGGTTTGACTAGGCTTGAGGGTAGAGGGTAGAGGGTAGAGGTCAATTGAAGGTTAATTAAGGGTTGAGGATTGAGGGATTAGGGTATTGGGTTGAGGGTATAGGGTTGAGGAATTATGGTTGAGGGTAGAGGGTAGAAGGTTTAAGGCCAGTTTAGGGTTTAAGGGTTTAGGGTTGAGGGATGTTAAGGGTTGAGGGTAGAGGGTTTAGGGTATAGCTAGGACATTTGAGGGTATAATATGGTTGAAGGTTGATTAGGTTTGAGGTTCCAATGTAGAGGGTAGAGGATATAGGGGTTGAGCGTTGAGGGTTTAAGGGTTGAGTATTGAGAATTGAGGGTTGACAGTTTAATGTATAGGGTAGATCAGAGGGTATAAGCAAGTTGAGGGATTAGGTTTGAGGGTCCAATGTATAGGGTAGAGGGTATAGGGGTTGAGGGTGGATTCAAGTTTAACTAGGGTTGAGGGTTGAGGGTTGAGGGATTAGGGTAGCTCAAGTTTAGTAATTTGGTTTAAGGGTTTAACTAGGCTTTAGGGATTAGGGTTGAACCCCCACTTGCAACATATAAGGGGGTTCGAACGAACCCCTCTTTTTTCACCTTCCCCTCCACCATTTCAAAATTTATGCATTTGTTTTACTATCAAATCCAAAGAAGGAGGTGCAAATGGAGTCAAGTCGATAAACCAATTTGGAGGAATGTAGTGCTTGAATCGTGCTTTCTAATAACTATAAATTTAATATATTTTTTATTATTTTTTATTTTATTTTTTAGCTTTACTGAACATAGGTTTTTCACCAAAACCTCAAAGTTCGGTGAAAAATCATTGTGGAAAAATAGTAAATTTGAGGGAAAGTTTTTTGAAAAATATATACGCACTAGATATTGATGTTCTCATTCCAACAAAAAAAGAAAAAATTAGATTTCAATACATACCAAAAAAGTTATGTGAGCCGAAGTGCACCTATGTCTAAATTATAATTTGTTCAGCTTCAAAACTTAATTGAAAGAAAAATATTCAACAAAACATTGTGAAACAAAATGAAAGCACTAGATACTAGTGTTACCAAACTAAATTCAAAAGAATCAAAATTTCATCCTTTGTATAAAAAATTTATGCTAGCCGAAGTACGCACCACTTTTTAAAAATGTTGTTTACTATAAAAAGGTAGTTATCAAAGGAGTCACAATAAAATTACAATTTAATTTCATTTTTTTTTTAAAAAGAAAATTTAAAATCTCACATATCACTAGTTTGCATCATTTTCAAATTCCTAACAATTTACCTACTATAGGTGTCAAAAAGTGAAGTCTTTTCTAAAAACATTGATTTCAATGTCAAATTTGGCCAAAAAGTGTAACCCATTATTGTGGGATGACCCGTTAATTAGGGTCCAATGTATATATAGGGTAGAGGGTAGAGGGTTTAAGGGGTTGAGGTTTGAGGGTATATGGTTCAAGGATTAGGGTTGAGGGTATAGGCGTTGAGGGATTAGGGTTTAAGGGTACTTGTAGAGGGTAGAGGGCCGAGGGTTTAAGGGTTGAGGGATTAAGGGTTGAGGGTTGATGGATTAGGGTAGAGAGTAATTTACTTGGGTTTAAGGGTTTAGGGATTACTAGGGTTGAGAGATTAGGGTCGAGGGTATAAGAGGGTATTGGGTTGAGGGTAGAGGGGTGTAGAGGGTTTAACATTGGTTTAGGGTTTAGTGTATAAGAGGGTAGAAGGTTTAAGACTAGTTTAGGGTTTAGGGTTTAGGGTTGAGGGACATTATTAAGGGTTGAGGGTAGAGGGTTTAGGGTATAGATAAAAAATTTGAGGGTATAATATGGTTGAAGGTTGATTAGGGTTAAAGTTCCAATGTAAAGGGTAGAGGTTATAAGGGTTAAGGGTTAAGGGTTTAAGGGTTGAGGGTTGAGGGATTAAGGGTTGAGGGTTGAGAATTGAGGGTTGAGGGTTTAATGTACAAGGTAGATCAAAGGGTAGAGGGTTTAAGGGTTGAGGCTTGAGGGTTTAAGGTTGAGGGTAGAGGGATGAGGGTATATATGGTTGAGGGTACGTATATTGTTGAGGGATTAGGGTTGAGGGTCCAATGTATAGGGTAGAGGGTGTAGGGGTTATGAGGGATTAGGGTTTAACTAGGGTTGAGGGTTGAAGGTAGAGGGTTCAAGGTTCAGAGTTAATTAAGGGTTTAATGTATTTTTCTCCAATTTTTTGAAAATTTTGGCTCTATTTATTGGGATGGCACTATATATTTTATGCCAAAGGTGTATCCTATTTGAAAAAGACAAACCTGAAACTACCAATCGATGGTTGATATCAGACTATCGACACTTGAAACTATTTGGTCCATTGATACCGTTTTCTTGATTTTATCACATTATAATAATACTTTACCTACAAAAGTTAGCCTCGTGTTGCATAATATCTTATACAAATTGCATATAATTTATTTATGCCTTGTGTTGCATAATATATGTTACCGTGTGTGGTTAAAGTATTTTTTATTCTACTTTTTTACAGGCATGTAAATATTATTTGTTTTGCGAGCCCTAAATTACCAAGCGCTAGATGAAATTACTTTTTATTCTACTAAATTGACTATTATATCATTTTACTCCTTGCTTGGTAATTTACAAACCACTTGGTTAACAAAATACTCTATGCATATACACATTGTTTTTTTAAGTATTTAATTATAAGGATTGTACTATTTTTTTGGTATTTAGTTATAAGGATTTGTCTTCTTTTTATTTTCTTTTGCATTTTAAAATTTTTATTATAATTTTTTTTAGATAATTTATTAGTTGAGTTTTTTTTATTTTTAAAACTATTTAAATAATGAGAATGGGAATTATAATGTACATTCTTTTTGCATATACATATTGTTTTTGTTTAGTATTTAATTAATTATAAGGATTTGTATTATTTTAATTTTCTTTTCCATTTTAACCTTTAGAATTAGTAAGTATAATTTTTATTTATATTATATTAGTTGAGTTTTTAATTTTATTTTTAAACTGTTTAATTATGAGAATTATAATGTACGTTATTTATTTTACATTATAATTTTATTTGAAAATAATATATATGAGATTATTTGAAATTATTTTTGACAAATTACAAATGAATTAAATAAAATAAGGGATTTTCTATAAGTACAAGCATTGATGAAGGGAAGTTTGAGCTCTAATTTTAACGTCAGGTATGCAGGACGACATCACTAGAGAAGGACAACTAGCCTTACCAATAATTAACCTTTCACTCGTGTGTAGATTGAAATGCTTGATGAATGTGGGTTTATTTATTGGGAGGTGGCATCAATTTGTGTAGCGTAGTAAAGGTTTTGTGTGTTGGTGTTTAGTTTATGGTGGTGCTTTGGTTGGTGGAGTGTGCTCAGCCTCTGGTGTTGTCTGTGGATGACAATGGTTGGACGTTCAAAAATTTTCATTGCAATGTCAGTGGAGGGGTTGTCATGGTTTGGAGCGGATACTCCAATCTCCTTGCTGGTGACATTGAGGCAAGCTACATTCAAAGAGATAACAGACCAAAGGGTGAAGAAAATTTTGTTGAATATTGATCCCCTCGTAGTTGTGGCGGTAAAGATGGTTCTAGGCTTTGGTCACATTGAGTGCAAGGAGTATGGGAGGGACAATGCACACATTTCCTCACACTTCTTGGCTTCTCTACTCGATAGTCACATCCCCAAGATGGAGGTGAAGGAATTGCTAGTGAAATTGTTTAGGAAGGATTTGGTTGGTAGCATGGAGGAGATCCTAAAGGCAGTGATTATATGTACCAGGATCCCACAACTAAGTGATCTGGAGCTTCTGTGGAGCACCAATGAGGTGATAAGGTTTTACCCCTTCCTCCTAGACCTGAGTGGAGTAGCTCTCATGTGCCACCAACTGATAGTGGCCGATGCAATGGAATATTTAAAGAAGTTGCTAAGTTTAATGGCAGTTGATGGTGTCAACTAGGTTACGGAGTTTGAGTTATATACACAGTTAAATGGGTTTCTAAAATTTGGTTGGTTTAAATATTTTGTCAACAATTGCTCTAGTCTAATTATGGATAGCTCAAAATTGGGTTTTTTGGGTTAGTCTGTGGCTTTTCCAATTTTGAAAGTTTTTCTATGGTTGAATTCTTTGTTCTGGGATGTGGAGGCATTATGGTAGCTTGTAGTTTTGGGTCAAAATACTAAAATTTCTTGCATAGCAAACAGATTGTATGTTTCCTTTTTTAATTAATAGAAAAAATCTTACATATCAAAAAATCAATATCATAATTGGTAGCTCTCAATAATTTTTTTTAGCTTCACCTATTAATGCAATTAATCCATATATACAATAGTATTGAAATCTTGAATAAAATGAAATAAGTAATGATCTACCTTCTTTTAAGAATAAAATGGAATTTCTCTTTTGAAATGTAATCTATTTTAGTGGAACATGAGTTGTCTCTTTTAAATTATTTTTTTTTATAAAATTCCCTTTCATTTAAGAAAAGTTGCTTTTACAAAAGGATCAGATATAGATTGGAATCATCCTTATAACTATCCTTATATTTTTTTAGTATCTTAATTTAGAAATTATATGAAGATATTTCCATCAGCAACTTAGAATTTTTCCATATATTATTTTAAAATGTGGATAGTATCAATCAAACAAATCTTTGAGAAACAATTAAATAATTTTTCTTTAGTTGTATAAAAAAGTGGATAGTATCAATCAAACAATTTTTTTGAGAAACAATTAAATGTGTAAAGAATTTTTTTTAGGTGTTATTTTTTAAGAAGAAAAATTTATCATAGATACATTCAAATCTGAGATTTTATAATTAAAACACAATTAATTAAATGTAAAAGGCATGTGCAGGATCATCATGGAAAAAACAGGCCCTTAAGTGGCAAAAAATTCAGAAAAATCAGTGTTAGGCAACTTGACATAAAAATTTGAATAAGTTATCTATATTATTTCAAAAATATGTAAGAATAGAATATGTAGAAAATTGAATGTAGTTTCTAAACTACTAGGTTTATTTAAAAATAAATAAAATTTATTTGGTGAAAATTTGAAATTTCAATGTAGTAGTAATTAAATTTCAGGGAAAAAATAAGAAGTAGGTGTCTGTCTGACCACCCTAACCATAATAAAATAATAATAATTTTTTATAATATTTTATACATAAGTAGAGGACTCATGTCTGGATGTGATGCATATTTTTTGTAATTTTTTCCCAAGTAAATAATTAATTATGAATTTTTTATTGCAACTTTTAAAAAATATAAAAACTCGTATGTCGACCACCTTAACTTGGTCAAAACTTCATGAAATTTATTTTTTCTTTTTTTAATCCTATAGTATGTGAAGCATAGAATGTGATGCATATTTCAGATTCAAAAATGTGATACCATTTGAAGGTTATAGATGTTTTTCAATCAACCTATCGATTAGGACTTTAGTCGTAATTCTAATAGAAATGAATAATAATTATTTATTAAATTCAAATTAAATCATAATTTATATTGGTGGAAAGATGAGAATCTCCTCTAAAAACCCTTTTCGTTTCATTAATTTTGGGTAAAAAAAACGTCGTCAGCCACATACCCTACAAATACCCATAATATTGCCACTTTTTGGCCCATCATGATCCTACACATACCCTAAAATAAAAAATAAAAAACAATTTAAAGATGATATCATCTTGTTTGATGTTCATTTAATGAAACAATATGTCATAATGGAAAAGCAAGCACTACTAGAGCAACAAACGATAAAAAAACAATCTTAGTTGACAATAATAAAAAACAATCTTGGTTGACAATAATCAAAGGAAAAAATGATCCCTTAATTGTTGAGTTTTTAATTTAAGTTGAATTTGATGAAGACAATTTCAACAAGAAAAAATTTAAAATGATCCCTCAATCACTTGCCATAAATTAATGATCCTCTACTTCTCTTCATTTACCTAGATGGGCTAGGTTCACAAAGTGGAGTTGTCTCCTCTTATGGAAAGAATGAAGAAACAAATCAAACTAAAAATAAATATCATTTATTTACAGGGTGATCCCACCATACTGGTTTACAATTTTTGGCCAAACTAGACATTGAAATGACTTTTTCTAACTAAATCTTCACTTTCGGGCACCTATAGCGGCTAAACCATGAGGAATTTGAAGATGATGCAAACTAGTGATTTGTGACATTTTTTCTATAGATTCTAAATATTATTTTTTCAAAAATTTTGGAATCAGATTGCACTTCTTTTTCCATCTCCTTCAAAAACTATTTTTTTTAGTAAACACCACTTTTACAGAGTGATGCTCACCGTATAACACATAACATTTTTTCGATGAAGGATAAAATTCTAATTTTTTCGAATTTATATTTGTAACTATGATATCTAGTGCTTCTAATTAGTTTTAGTGTTGTATTGAATATATTTTCCCTAATCAAGTTTCAAATTAAAACCAATTAGAATTCAGACATAGGTAGACTATATAACACTTAACTTTTTTTGTATGTATCGAAATTCAATTTTTTTTTTGGATCAAGGACTTCAGTATCTGGTGCACTCATATTTTTCTTTTCTTTTTTATAATATTCTATTTTTCTACATGTGCAAAATGGAGAGCTTGATTTTAAGTGAAAAACCTACATTCACAAGAAATTAAAAAAAATATAATAATTAAATTAAATTTATTTAAAATTATACTTTTTTGGGAAGCTTATAATAAGGAATACATACTTACAAAAAATAAATTTTGAATGAATTCATTTGATCCCCCAAAAGGTAAATCGAAAGTGGCTTTTTATCAACATTTTGATAGGTGTAAAGGAGACTCCATTATAGGTATGGTTTAAAACTAGCAGGGTTCTATCCAAGGGGGTTTGATCTAAGGTAGTTTGATCAAACCCTATTCAATTGGAATGCTTTAAATGGAAATTTTTAAGGCTTAAATCATTATATTTTCTAAAAATATGTGATTTCAACAAAAATTAGAATCTCCTAGAAATTGTAAACCGGCTTTGTAGGATCACCCTCACTAAGTGGTGTTAGATAAAATAAAAATTACATAATGTTATTTATATTACTAGCTCATAATGTGAGAGCCTTAGGAGATAAAATTTCCATACCAATTCCCATATCCTAGAAGAGTATGTTTTGATGTTGTTGGAGCTAAAAAATCCACATTGGTTGTCCCACACACCTCCATTTTCACTTATCCTCCCATATCCACCATATGCTCCATTTCCATTTCAGAATAATTGACATTAGTATAAAGTACCAAAATAAGGCCCTTGATCATTACAATAAAGTGAATTCCCTACCTAAAATGTTCTCCTAGCAGCTCATGGCATGTCACCAAGACAATCCCTTATCAGAGAGAGTCTCACCATAGTCTCTTCAACACAAGCAAAAAGGGATGATAAGAAATGTAGATGACACTCTTGAATGTCTAAGATACATATTCAAATTTCTTCCCACCATCCTAAAGAGTGACATGTCTAAGATACTTGGGCATGTCGAGGAGAGAATCTAACATGTCTCACTGATAAATCATACGAGTGTCAACATTTAGGAAACATAAAAGCATCTCTCAGACACCGAGAGGTTATCGTAAAATAAATAGTAAATCATTGGTGAAACAAGCACTAATGAAACAACAATGTCGAAGAGACATCAGCATGGCGAGGAGAGAAGCAAAGAAGTCTCTTCGACACTTAAGGAGAAAAGTATGGACAACACATAGAAATATCGAACAGACATTGGATGAGGTCTCATCGACATCCTAAAAATGATATGTCGAGGAGACACAAAGATATCGAGAAGACATTATCAAAAGTCTCCTTGACATTCTAGCACAAAATATCGATGAGACTAAGGGACATCAGAGAGAGGTGACCTCAGGTCTCCCCGACATAACAAAGTCACATAGAGATCATCAGTAACTATTACTATTGAGGAAAGAAATAAAGACATGTTGAGGAGACATAAGCTTGTTGATAAGAGAAATCTTCTAGTCTCATCGACAAAAATAAAATCATCATGGAGCAAACTAAGAAGTAAATATCGAAGAGACATTACGATATCAATGAGAGAAGCCTGAATATCTCTTAGACATTTCTCAAAAGATGGTAAAGGATATCAAAGAGAGATATAGATGTTGTGATCAGAGTCTCATTGACAAAATATGAAATAATTGTCACCAGATTGATTTGACGGATTAAGTCATTAAAGATACAACTTCCATTAATATGCAAGTTTTATAGGAAGGTGGCATGAGCACCATTTATGAACCAGAGTTGGTTTAAGCATGCTAAAATTTGATAAAAGAAGCCTCTGAGAAACAAAAATTCATTGCACACTATAGCTAAGCATCCAGAGGATGGAGTTGGACGAAAGCAAGCAGCTAAAAGATTTTGTCATTCACTCAAGTAAGTACACCTTAGGTTAGCTGAACGTAAATTTTTGAATATAGCTTGAAGTACAACATTGTTAGGGTTAGAATGGATAAAACCCCAAAAAAGACAAGAGAAAAAAGGAAAAAAACTGAAACTATACCTCTCATTCAAGACTTAATAAATTAGTCCTTAGGTATGGGCCTAAAGCATGAAGAATTACCCAGTTAAACCCATCATGTGAGAATCTAGTAGACAAGCATTTGGGAGATATATGGACTCCACATAGAGGCTATGATTTGTTCATATATCATTATAGGAAGAAATATAGATATAGCCTAGTCTCAAACCCATGGAATTTGAATTTAGGGAAGCTAGTAATGCCAAATGTTTTTGTGAACGTAGAGTTAATTAGAGCATTGGCAAAGAATTATAATCCAAAAAAAAGGGCAATTCATTTTCCTGATGGGTCACAGTCTATGGTCATAATGAGGGATTATATTTGCATGGTTTTCCAATTGGACACTTCTTTGGAAAATAAATTGTGCCTAAGAGACTTGTTGGAGGAGTATCTCTCTATGGATACGAGTTACAAGAGGTGGAAACTGCCTCTGCACACACCCAAGGGTCTAGGAAATCAACCTATTAGGTTTTCTAGCAATGAAAAGCCCCCATTTTCTATAGAATTATTTGAAGAATATTATTAGTACACATACTATTCAGCTGGCCAAGTGTTGGGAATTGAGGCCCCTACCAACATGAGTATAGCTCCCATGGTTTAGGCCGTGGACATTCAGAGTCAAGATGTCAGGCCCTATGATTATGCAAAGTATCTGTCGGAGGCCATTAAGAGTGCTCTTAATGCTATTAAGAATAATAGTGAAGCTATCAATTTTGAGCACTATTCACTTCTTATGCATATGATACTATACGAGGGCCAGGTGATGGGATTCTGGGAAGAAGAATTAAAAGTAAAATATCTAGATAGCAATGGTAATTCAAGAAAAGTGCAAATGTGGACATCAATTTGGGATAGTAGATGTGGGAGATCCCACTACTTGTACTTTGACGAGCATTTTGTCAAACCCTTGTATATATTGCTTTGCCATAAATGCGATTATAATCTATCCCTTAATGTACAGAGGTTTCTTTGACCAAAGGAGAAAAGCCATGATGGAAAGATAAACCATAATTGTGGAGATTAGTATGCTTTTTTAGATTTTACTATCATTAGAGTGTATGGATTTGAGGTAGAACCATCCTTGTTGCCTAAGACTATGTCAGATAGAGTTGCTTATCTTGAGATTATAAGACAATTATCTTATTCAACCTTTATACATTTGAAAAGCTTTGGAAGGTACACATTCATGCATTCTACTTTGTGCTTTGGTGATTTCACCATTATTGTTGAATTAGGGTATGACTTGGTTGGAAGCAAGTTAAATTATTATGGCTTGTCGGTTGGAAATAAGAGGAAGAATTTTGACCCTGAGCAGGCTTATAAGTGATGCCAAAAATTCTCAGAAACTAAAAGGACATGAGCATAAGTTTGATGTTGATGATGTTGTCAAGAATTGTGAGGATAGTCAAGAAATCATGAGAGGAAATACATATAATGGGATTTTTATGGCTAAGGCCTAGAGATTGAAAACTAACCCATCTTATGTAGAATCTTTTTCTAAAGTTCAGGACCGCATGGAAAGAGTTGAATAGTTTCTTTTGCATGAAGAAGAGATAATAAAGGATGTACCTCTGGTGGAATTTGAGAGAATAATAAATGTTGGCTCTTCAAGGCAAGCAAAAAATGTAGCACCATTAGACCATTTGTCACCTCAGCCTACTCCAGAGGTAAGTTTTTTAGTTAATACACAAATCATGGTAGAAGATGATGTTGAAGAGGAGGATGAAGTCCCATAGATCAATACTCCTATCATTCCTCCATATGAAATGCCATTGGAAATGAGTGTAGTAAGCTTTGAAGCTTCTGATGAGTTATCAGATGATATGAGGCATTGATCCAGTCAAGAGTTTATTGTAGATGATTCCTTTGTCCAGACTCCTAAATTTAAAATCTTTCATATATGAATATAAAGGAAAGGTGGTAAGGGAAAGGTTGAAGGAAATTGACCTTGAGAAGGAAGCATATGCTTTAAAAGAACTTCAACATGAAATTGATAGAGAAATGAAACATATGATTATTGAGAGAGGAAGGGTATTGTTGAAAGAGGTTGAGGTTATGCTCCTTCTAGGATGGGATATCAGTTTGGCCATTGTATTTGATAGTTTTCTGAAAAGAAAAAATAAAACCTTGCACTTAACAGACGAAGCTGGTGACAAGATCTACACTGGATCAAGATTTAATCCTGAATACTACCTTGCATATATGGGCACTTTATCCACTAGGGAAAAATGCTTCCCTAGTTGATCATGATAAGATTTTTGGACATCTTTTGGTGCAAAGAGTAGGAGAAATAGATCCCATGGAAACTGTCAATTTGAATGTGAATGTGGCCAAATTCACAAAGGCTCAAATCAAGAAATTGGTAAGGGATAACTAGGGGTTGATAGAAGAAAATAAAAGGTTGAAAGAAGAGTTGATCAACTATAGGGATATACTACCTTCTTCTTCAAGGCTCTATTCTCCATTGGTTGAACATCAAAGGAAAGTTCTTGAGGCAATGTCAAAAACAACATATTGGAAAAGAAGCACTGAGAAAGTGTAGAAGGAATAGGAAGAGTTAAAGGGAAAACTCAAAACCACTACCTTTGAGATGGCATCAAAAATAGTCTACATGAGATTCAAAGACATGTGAAAACATGCTGAACAAGTTTGGAAAATTCATGATAAAACATATGCAACATTATTGGAAAACACCAGATTGAATGATAGGATGAAGGAGGTAGAGTCTCAGATCATTGCAAAGAAAGAAGATAATTCTCCTATGCTACAAGAATACCAAGAAATCATGAAAGCTCATAGGGACTTCCACAATATCTTAACATAGGATTTTAGTGATTTCAGTCAGCAACTGAGTATGGCCTTACCCAATTTCTTTGAAGAAACAAAATTGAAATATCAAGATACATAAAAGAACAAAATTTCCAACTATCTACCACTTGTTCTTGATGTGATTAATGATGAAGAGGAAGTTCTTAAGAGGACGCAATAACAACTTGGGAGAATCTTCAAATTGGAGTACACTATGAAAGGCATCATACATAATGCAAACACTCATGCTAAAATTGGGTACATGGAGCATTTGTCAAACGTGAAATTTTCAAGGGCCAAGTAAGAGAGGAGTGACAGGGGCTAGAGTTTGATAGTTTTGGATACAAAATCATGGTGCACGAGCCTTGAACAGTTCTTAGATGACCACGAGCACTTGCTTGAGATTAAGGGACTATAATGCATCCACTAGAAAACTCTTAATATTTGTATGTTTATTCTATTTATGGTTTAGTTATGAAACAATGTGACTTTTTGTAACAGGCCTGAAGCTTGTTGCTTCCCATACAAATAGGGAAACCAGGGCCTAATTTTGAGATATCATATCATCATCATTACATTCCATTCCATTAGAGTAGGCATTAGTAAGAAAATAGATTGCATAATTCTCCCATCCATACCATATTTCAAAGACTTCTATTATAATGCTTATATTTTGAAGTAATACAATGGAGTAGACTATTCACAAATCATAATTCATTTTTAGTATTCAATTACGGTGTTGATTTTAATGCTCATTTATTACTTTGTTGTCTCCAAAGTGGTATGTTCAAGTTATTTAAATCTATCTGATTTATCAAAGCACATTTGATGTTACTGTGTGAAAGATTTGATTGGTTTCTAAGTTGATGTTGTGAAGTGCCTAACAATGATATTTTACATAGATTGTAATGTTTGTTAATTTCAAAAAAAATCCCACAGTTGTGTAAGATTGTCTCCTTGGTGAATAACCTCCTTTCATCCTTAATTTATGAAACCATCTCATTTTCTATGAGTCATATTGGTTCAAATTATTTTACAACATTGATTTTATATTTGTAGTCTATAGCAAAGTTTATCTTCAATCATATCAAGCCCAATTATATTTTCATAAAAAATCACATATATGATAGAATTAATATCTACCCATTTGCATTTTTCATGAAAAAGATCATAGATCTTGGAATTAGCCTCTACCCTTTTTCCTTTTGTGTAAATGGGTAAATAGATTATTAAATTATCCATTGCCCATTTTCTTTAGCTATTGAAAAATTAAAAAAATTGACATTATTTCTCAATGTCCATATTTTAACTTAATAATAAACTTACTGGAATTTGTCTATGGACTAGATTAAATTGCATAAAAAAATTGTTAGTGTGTAAATTTTGAGTGATTGTAGTTTTGTCCATCCTTGGGAATACATATATTCAAGCTTTCCTATGCATGTTGATGGAACCCCTAAAATTTTTTGTGTTCCATTTCCAAAATCTTGATGAGTTTAATGAACTATGGGTTTTAGGTTTACCTAAGTCTTATTTGAAAAACCCTTTGAGTCCATATCCTCGCATAGGTTTTAATTTTTAGTTGAATCCTTGTGTCAATCATAAATCCTTTAAGTAACGACTCTTGACATTGAAACTCATTGAGTGACTAGCCCTCTAGTCCTATTTTACTGATTGATCCTATTGGATCATTATTTTTGAAATTTTCCTAAGTCGGGCTGAATATTTCCCATTGAAAAATATTAAGTCTTTTATGTTGTGGGTGTGGCTTCGTCAACCTAGTCCTATCCCTTTTAGGATTAACAATTTTTGAAATGTGAAAATATAAGAACCCTTGAATGTCGTTCAATCAAATGCAGAAAATTTGGAACATAGTCCTCATGCCCATTCCATTTTTTCTCTCATTCTTTTATTCATTTGGGCTCACAGGTGAAGGCCACATGTCCCTGATGATTGGTGTGCCAGGAATCATTGATAAAGCATGTAGCTGGTCCTCGAAGAAGATCAACGGTGAGAGATAAGTGAGGTGGCCACATCTAGATCATTCCCCATGTGCCTGTTTACTTTTCTTGATTATTAAAATAATCACACTGGCTAGCGAGCGATTGCCACTTGTTTTCGTTGATGATGGACCTAAGGATTAGTATTGTTGAGGTCCAACTAAATCAACGGTCAATAGCAGGTGACGTGAAGTAATCTTGACCACTCCCAACCATCACATGTGGGCCCCATCTTACTTTCCAGATTCCCAATGGGGAAGCGGGCATCTACCACATGGAGTAATCCTAACAACGTGGAAGCATAGATATGTGGGAAAAATTTTAATTGAAATTTCAACACAGGGCATAGGAAGTAAAATGTTTGTTACTAATATGCATATATAGTTGGAAATTATGCCTCTACTTGTTGGATTGTAACTCTATTCCAGTCTTTATTGTCGGTCAATCACTAAAGTTCCTAAGTTTTTAACCTTTTTCGCAGAGTTTGAAAGTTTCATAACTTCTTATCACGGAGTTTAGAGGTTTTGTAACCTTGTCACAGAGTTTGGAAGTTTAATAACTTATTGTTGCGGAGTTTGGAGGTTTTGTAACCTTGTCGCGGAGTTTGGAAATTTTGTAACTTCTTGTCGTGGAGCTTGGAGGTTTTGTAACCTTGTCACGAAGTTTGGAAGTTTCATAAATTCCTGACTAATCGATCTCCTTCGTTGTCATTGCATTGGTGATTTCTATAACTTGTAACCTTGTTGCAGTGGTTATGAAGTTTGAGTTTTATCTGAATGGGTGATAGTAGTATCAGCTTGTCACGGGGATCGGTAAATTCATAACTTGTATGTGATGGTTATGAAGTTAAAATTTTTGAGTGATGTTCCGATGGGTGTTCACTTTGGTGGGGCCATGGCAATGCCATGGAAATGGTTGGTTTGACTGTGGGTGTACGAGTGAGTTGGTAATCAAAAGGGATAACTCGTGGATACCTAAAGTCTTCGTTCTTTTGTTTATAAACTAATGATTATTAATATTCCATGCCAATGTGGGATAATGTCGATGGTTGAGCTTCTTGGCGGTTGAGTGAACTGAATCAATTTAGATAGTAGATTCCTAGAAATTGAAGGGTCGAAGTGAATAGAGCAAGTAGACCGATTGGGATTGTGTCCAGAGAAAGGAAGAAGTTGGGAATCGGTTGAGCAGACTGTATGTTGAAAGAACATTGTAACAGTGTTGCGATTGACTATGGTCGGCCAATTGTATTTTTGTTGTGTAATATCAAAGAACTAATACCTATGGAGGAGGGATCTATAACTTTATTGTAATTTGTTTTTATTGTGAATAAAGTGACTTCTCTTTGGTGGTGGGTTTTCTCCTGAAAGGGTTTTCCCACGTAAATTAGATGTTTATTCTCTGTTGATATTATTGTCTATTCTTTTATGTGTGAGTCTTAATGCTCTGTAATCTTAAAATTAAAAGTACTCCTACATTATTCTCCTTTAAATTGACATTAGGAAAGCAATTTTTGCACTAGAGTCTTTCCTTACAAGTGGTATCATATCCTAGCCAGTTGTGTTATCCTTGTGGGTTGGTTGGGTTTTTTTTGTCAATTCTGTTTAGTGGGAGTCTTGTAGAAGTCTAGTAATTGTCAAATTACAAATTGAGATGGCACTATCAAGTACATCTCGAAAGATTGAAATTGATAAATTCAATGGAAACATTATTTAGTTGTGGAAACTCAAAATGGAAGATCTGTTGGTTGATCATAATCTTTAGATTATTGTGTCTGGAATGAAACCTTTTGGCATGAAGCAAGAAGATTGGGATCTTGCAGATCAAAAATCAAAGGGGCTGATAAGGCTCTATTTGGAAGACTCTATTCTTCTTAATGTGCATGATGAGAAGACTGCAGCCTCCTTGTGGAAAAGACTTGGAGATATTTATTAGGGCAAATCCTTGGTAAACAAGTTGTTCTTGAGGAAGAAGTTGTATTCTTTGAAAATGCAAGAAGGAGCCTTTGTTGCTAATCACTTGAATAATTTTAACATGTTGATAGCTCAGTTAACATCTATGGGTGTGAAGATTGAAGATGAAGATCGATGTATGTTGTTATGTTCTTTTCCAGATTCTTGGGATCACTTAGTGATGGTGATTGGGAGCACAACAACAACTTTCAAGATGGAAGATGTGGTTTCTTCTTTGTTGTCTAAAGAAATGAGAAGGAAATCTTCTAAGATGGAAAAGGAGGCTCTTTTTGTTCAAGGAATATCCAAAGAAAAAGGCAAGAAAAAGGACAAGAAGTCCAAATCAAAATCAAAAGGGAGATCAAAGTCTCTTGGAAAGAAGTTCAAAGTGAAGTGCCAGAATTGTGGGAAACCCGGTCATTTCCAAAGGGATTGCAAAGAGGAGAAGAAGAAGAAGAACTCTTCTGATAATGATTCTTCTTAGGGCAATGCAGATGCGTTCATAGCAGCCTTGGAAACTCGGGCATTTGATGATGTTTGGCTGATTGATTCTGGACCATCTTTCCACATGAAATCTCATAGAGACTGGTTTACTAAGTATGAAAAATACAATGGTGGAAAGGTGTACTTTGCAAGTGATTCATCTTTGGATATTGTTGGTTGTGGAAGAGTTAGAATTTAGTTTCTTGATGGCATAATTAAGGGAATTGATGGCATAATGCACATACTAGGTCTGGCTCAGAATTTACTTTATGTAAGTAAGATAAATGATGTTGGAGTGCAAGTCTCATTCTCTAGCAGTGGTTGTAAAATGACTAAAGGCTAGATGGTGCTAGCTAGGGGTGCCCGTATAGGTACTCTGTATAAATTGGACGCACTAGTTGTTCAACGTAACAGTGTCTCTATAAAGTCACAAAAGGTTGTTCTTGCAGAAGAGGAGACTGGAGTCCCTATAGGGGAAAATTCTTTGGAAGTTAAACTTCCTGCAGAGAAGACTATGCTTTGGCATCAAAGGCTAGGTCATATTGGTGAGAAAGGCTTAAAAGCTTTGAAAAATAAAAACCTAGTTCAGGGGCTTGATGATTGTAACCTAGAATTTGAATTTTGTGAACATTGTATATATGGAAAACATCATCTTGTTTCTTTTTACTCTAGTCCTCATAAATCTTTTGGTGTTCTAGATTATATTCACTCTAATGTTTTTGGTCCAGTAATGTTCCTTCATTGTTGAATTCTAAATATTATGTTTCATTCATTGATGATTATTCGAGAAGGGAATTTGTATATTTTCTAAAAAGTAAATAAGAAATGTTCAGTCAGTTTAAAAAGTTCAAGGACTTGGTTGAAAATCAGACTGGTAAGAAAATCAAATGCTTAAGGACATATAACAATGGTGAATTTTGTTTTGCAGAATTTGAAAGGTATTACAAAGGCCATGGAATTAAGAGACATAAAACAACACCTTACACTTCATAGCAAATGGAGATGTTGAAAGGTTGAAAAGGACATTGATGGAGAAGGCAAGAAGTATGTTGAGCAATGCTAGTCTAGAGAAGAAGTTTTGGGCTGAGGCTGTAGCTACAACATGTTAATTGGTAAATCGATCTCCTTCTTTGGCACTTGTTGATAAAACACCTATGGAAGCTTGGTCTAGTAAGAAACCTTCTCTTAGACATGTTTGTGTCTTTGGTTGTGAAGCATATGTTTATGCACTAGATATAAAGAGATCTAAATTGGAGAAAAAAGTTGTTAAGTGTATCTTCATTGGCTATGGCATTGGTGTGAAAAGATACAAGCTTTGGAATCCTGTGATTGAAAAGGTTGTATATAGTAGAAGCGTAATCTTTCAAGAGCCGAAACCTTCTTCAATGGAACTGCAGTCAGAGATAAAAGAAAATAGAGAGGAGAATGATGTTGTTGAAATACCTCTTACCCCTGAAAAAGAGGAACACATTGTTAGTGTACCTGAAACTAAGGAGAGTTTGAGTAGATCTGAGAGTTCTAAATAAGAAGAACAACCTCAGCCTCACCCTTGAGGAGGTCAACACGTGAAAGGAAGCAACCTAATAGGTATGGGTTTTCTATGTTAGATTCTACTTGTGCCTATGCTTTGATTACTAGCACTGATGAGCCTAGGACTATTAAAGAGGCAATTAATATGTCTAATGCAAAATCTTGGTTTGAAGCCATGAATGAAGAAATGGCATCATTAGAAAAGAATGACATTTGGAGTTTGGTGCCCTTGCTTGAAGGCAGAAAAGTTGTTGGCTATAAATGGGTATTTAAAAAGAAAATTAGTCTAGATGGCAGTGTTGAAAAGTATAAGGTGAGATTGGTTCTAAAAGGTTATTCCTAGGTAGAGGGAATTAATTATGGAGAAATATTTTCTTCTATAGCTAAGCTAACATCTATCATATTTCTTCTGTCACTTGCAGCAACGTATGACTTAGAGATTGAACAAATGGATGTGAAGACAAAATTTCTTCATGGTGATCTTGAAGAATAAATTTATATGTCCCAGTCTGAGCACTATGTGGAAAAGGTAAAGAACATCTGTTATACAAGTTAAATAAATATTTGTAATGTTTAAAACAATCACCTAGAATGTGGTACCATAAATTTGAAATGTTTGTTTTGTCATTGGGTTTTGTAAGATCGAAATCAGATCATTGTGTATACTTCAAGACTAAAAATGATTGTGTCTTAGTTATTTCCCTGTATATGGATGACATGTTCATTGGGAATAGTAAGCTTATGGTTTTTGATCTAAAATATCAGTTGTCAGAAAAGTTTGAAATGAAAGATCTTGGTGGAGCTAGATATATTCTGGAGATGGAAATAACCAGGGAGAGAAAGAGTAGAAAGCTTTGTCTCAGCCAAATTAAGTACATTAATACTGTTCTAGAGAGATTTTGTATGACTAATTGCAAGCAGCTATTTGTTCCAATTTTGTAGGGAATGAAGCTATCTATTGAAGATTGTCCAAAATATCCTACTGAGATGGAGGACATGACCAGAGTTCCTTATGCAAGTGTAGTTGGCAATTTAATGTATGCAATAGTTTGTACAAGGCTAGACATTGCCCAAGCAGTGGGAGTACTTAGTAGATTTATGGAAAATCCAAGAAGACCACATTGGGATGTTATGAAAAGAGTGTTTAGATATTTGAAAGGTACTTCTCAGTATGCTTTGTGTTATCATGGTAACTCATCTATTTCAAATAGATCTATCAGCATTCGAAGCTATGTGGATTCTGATTGGGCAAGGGATGTTGATAGTAGAAGATCCACCAGTGGATATATTTTCATGTTAAATGGTGATGCAATTAGTTGGCTGAGCAAGCAGCAGGCTATAGTCACTTTGTCCTCTATAGAGGAAAAATACATGGTTGCAATAGATTCCTATAAGGAAGCAATCTGGTTAAAGCATTTTTTTTCTGACATTGGGTTTAATCCAGGGAAAATTAAAATTTGTTGTGATAGTCAGAGTGCTATTTGTTTGGTGAAAATCCCCATTTTCCATGCCAGGACGAAACATATTGATGTGTAGTATGATGTGTATGAGATATGGTGGAGGATGGAAAGGTTTATTTAGAAAAGGTGGATACTCTGAAAAATGTTGTAGATGCTTTGACAAAGCCCATTTGCACGAACAAGTACAGGTGGTGTGTTGGTTCGATGGTCCTTGGAGCCCATGACCTTTATTCACTTTGAGTTTGGAGGAAGCCAATAAGTCTTTGTCCAGTGGGAGATTGTTGGAAATTGTGACTCTACTTGTTGGCTTGTAACTTTGTTCTAGTCTTTATTGTCAGTCGATCGTTGAAGTTCCTAAGTTTGTAACCTTGTCGAGAAGTCTGGAAGTTTCATAACTTCTCATTGTAGAGTTTGGAGGTTTCATAACCTTGTCATGGAGTTTGGAAGTTTCATAACTTCTTGTCACAGAGTTTGGAGGTTTCGTAACCTTGTCACATAGTTTGGAAGTTTTGTAACTTCTTGTTGCAGAGTTGGGAGGTTTCGTAACCTTGTCGCGAATTTTGGAAGTTTCATAACTTCTTGTAATGGAGCTTGGAGGTTTCATAACCTTGTCACAGAGTTTGGAAGTTTCGTAACTTCCTGACTGACTAATCTCCTTCATTGTCACGACATTGGTGATTTCTATAACTTGTAACCTTATTGTGGTGGTTATGAAGTTTGAGTTTTCTCTGACTGGGCGGCAGTGGTATTGGCTTGTCATGGGGATCGTTAAATTTGTAACTTGTATGCGTTGGTTATGAAGTTAACATTTTTGAGTGACGTGCCGATGGGTGTTCACTTTGGTGGGGCCATGTCGATTGTTGGTTTGACCACGGTTGTACAAGTGAGTTTGTAATCAAAAGGGACAACTCGTGGATACCTAAAGTCTTTGGGATTTTGTTTATAAACTAATGATTGTTAATATTTCCTACCAATGTGGGATAATGTCGATGGTTGAGCTTCTTGGTGGTTGAGTGAACCGAATCAGTTTGGATAGTAGATTCCTGGAAATCTAAGGGTCTAATTGAATAAAGCAAGCAGACTGATTGGGATTGTGTGTAGAGAAAGGAAGAAGTTGGGTGTCGGTTGAGTAGACTGTATGTTGAAAGAACATTGTAACAGTGATGCAATTGACTATGGTTGGCCGATTGTATTGTTGTTGTATAATATCAGAGAACTAATACCTGTGGTGGAGGGATCTATAACTTTATTGTAATTTTCTTTTACTATGAATAAAGTGACTTCTCTTTGGTGGTGGGTTTTTCTCCCAAAAGGGTTTTCCCAAGTAAACCAGGTGTCTATTCTCTATTGATATTATTGTCTATTATTTTATGTGTGTCTTAATGCTCTGTAATCTTGAAATTAAAAGTACTACATTATTCTCCTATGAATTGACATTAGGAAAGTGATTTCCACATTAGATATTTCCTTATATATATTGCACGTGCTTAAAAAATATTTTAATCTAAGTGATAGATGTTGTATAAAAGATAAAGTTTATGCTAGCTAAGGAGTGTGTATGATGAGGCCGAGAGATCTAATCTCAACCTCTCCTTGTCTCCCCATTGATGAAAGTTTCACATGAGTTATGCCTCATGGGGGAAAGGGGGAAAGGACATGTGGATCATGGCTATAATGACAAAGAGATGGTGAAGCCCGTGTACTACAAGCAAGTGTTTCCATGTGGCCTCAGGTCATTTGATAAGTGTTGCAGTTGTGCACAGTCAGATCTTTCATAATAATTTGGTCAAATTTAGATCGTGAATCAATTAACTCTCCAAAAAGATCAACGGTTGGTATTCAAAACTTATTTGAAGGCAAGCAATCCATTCTGGTTCGCATGAGTGAGGCTTAATAACTAAAAGGACATTGAGCAACCAAAGTAAGGAATTGCATAATTATTAATGTTTATCTCAAAGGAATAATTCAATATTAAAAGTATACTCAATACACTCAAGGAGCTCATGTTGTGGTTTCTCCATATTTTCTGACATTAGAACTAGTGTTGTCAACTTGAGAGAAAACCAATAAGTCAATTGTTGCTTTCCTTCTAGCATTATTGATAAGTTGTGATTTCTTAAACCTAAGTCTGTTAGGGTTTTCTCCATTCGGATTTTTAAGGTTTGATGTTCATAAAAAAGACTTTGTTAATTCTGCATTTGCATAATTCATGCCAAACCCTCAAAAAATTTGTAGGCCTTGTTCAATTAAACCAAAAAACCCTTCGTTGTAGTACTTCCTGCATTATGGCTCCTAAAGTAAAAGTATCTTCATCTAAAGGGGAAGTTTCCACTCCCAAAAGACCTCTGAATAAAGACCTTATAGATCAAGAACCACCCTCAACCAATGACAAACCTAAAGGCCAATTTATTCCCAGGGGTTCTTAAATAACAGAGGGTTTGTTCAATAGAAGATGTTCTCTCAGGGATGCTAAATTACCTTATATTGGGTGGGAACTATTTTATAGTTGGTTCAGGAACAGACATATGGGTATCCCAATAGGAAACCCTTGGAACTGTGACCTAGAAAAGTTAATTGTGCCAAATTTCTATATGGATGTTGACTTTCTTAGGGAAATAACTACTAATTATGACCCAGTCATGAGGACTATCAAAACATATGATGGGAAAGAAATGGTTAAGATCACTAAAGAAGAATTGGGTCTTTTTTTCATGCTTACTAAATGGAATGATGAAATGCATAAGATAAATGAATATTGTCTTAGGCAAGAGTATGATAAAACCAAGATTTTATTCAGATTCCACATCTTGCTAAGATTTCTAGTAGAAATTGTAAGTTGGAATATTGTAATAGGATCACATGTTAAGGAACCTTTCCCTATTAAGTATTTTGTTCCCTATTTCAAAAGAACCTTCTATCCCATTTGCTAGATATTTGGTTATCATCCTTTCTCTAGAATTCCAATGGAATGGATGTATATAGCTTCCCATATCAAACATCCCCAATATTGTGTAGTGTATGATTATGGAGGATTTATTTCTAAAAGAATGAATGAGTGACCGTTCAAATTAAAGAAAGGTGAATTTGGGGTAAGGTTCAGTTGGTAATCATTGCTAATGCATATGTTTTTGTATAAGGGTGAAATTCACTTTGTACACAATATTGACTTGGAAAGAAAAAGGGGTGACTTGGATCTTCCCGTGCAATGTTGGACCACATTCTAGGACAAAGATGATAGGAAATATGATTATGTCACATTCTAGAATTTGTTTGTGTGAGAACCCAATCCAAATACCTACAAAACAATGAGAACAAACACATTAGATTAGAAATTGCAAGAAAGAACAAGGATTCCCCATGAAATCCATTTACCAAGTTTAAATTAGGAAAAAAAATAATGAAGAACAAAATAAAAACAACAAAATAGAGATTGAATCCTAATTAAACTAGAAAACTCATGATCCCATGGGGGAATTGGTGCCAATTTCATGTGAAAATTGGCCCTTTCCCAATTCCTATGATGCAAGCTTGATGTATGTTGATGAATGTTGATGAGTGATCCACTTTGTTGATGCTTGATGAGCGCTCCAAGCTAAAAACCTGCATAACCTAGCTAAGACTCAATGATGATGGATGGAATTTGATAGATATTTGAGCATAGTAACTTTGCATAATTTGTGGATGATCAAATGAAGAATGAAGCCTCTTATTTATAGATGAGATTGAATGATGAATGTCCAAAATTGAGCAATGTGGGACTAACATTCATCCAATGGCAAGATGCCACTTGTCAACCTATGAGTGGATGGAGGATGTGCAAGTTTTGAGGATTGTGCCAATAAATGCTTATTTTTGAATTTTGAATTTTGTTGAAATGACTTGCAAGAGGGAAGAAAGAATGCATTAAATGCCACTTGGCTCAAGGAAAAGGACATGTAAGATGGAGCAAATGCCTTGTTGGATGTACATGTCAACTTGAATTTTTTGAATTCAAACTTGAAGAATATTCCAAAAGATACCTTGTTGAGGAAAATAGAGATTTAATAAATTAATTAAATCTATTTTCATGTGCAAGCGGTAAAAGCTGGAGGATGGGACATGATATGAGATTAAATTAGTCAAAGTTAATTAATTTAATGAAGGGGGCTAGATGATGTGACCTATTTGACTTAAATTTGTGGATTTATTTAAATCAAATATGAGAGGAATATGATGAGAAATTAATTAAATAAAGATTTTGATTTATTTAATTAAAAGAGATGATATTAGAATAAATTAAATTTAAGGTTTTAATTTATTTAATTTAATAGATAGACTTTAGAGATTTTATCAAATAAAATTAATTATTTAATTAAATAGGGATAATTAGATTAAAATGATTAATTTAATTATTGAGAAGAGGTGACTTAATTAGATAACTGGTTTATTTAATTGAGAGAGGAATATTGATGAATTTAATCAGATAAGGGGATTTGATTAAATGGTTAGACTGAGGGATGATTCAGGGCGAAACGATGTTAGTAATTGGGATCAGATGCACAATGTCAATCGGTATATTTTATGTGTCTACATTTTTCCCCTCTTTGAAGCAATGCACTCGTTGTGTTGGTTCAAAGAATAAATGATCTCGATCTAAGCCAAAAAAAATCTTTCTAAAATCTTGCCCCATTGTTGCCCAGTGAGGGAAAACATGCCAATATATTTCCCCCTCAAGAGATTGGACCAAAATTTCAATTTTTAGGTGATCTCGCGAAAAAAAGAGGAAAAGGTGTTGAACAGGTCCGAAAAGGCTCCAAGAGGCAAAAAATGTGTCTAAATGCAATAAAACGATGTAACACAGGCCTCAACTAGACAAAAACAGGTTTAAGGGTCGAAAACCCTAGCAGGATAGCCAATCAGGGTGAAAAAACCCTAATTTTCAAGCTTAAAAGGACTCTGAGGGGTCACTTTCAATTCATTTTCACACACAGCCATCTAGCAACCTTGAGATTCAAGCTTTGACCTTTTGATGATATGGCACGACAGCTCCCGATGCACATTTCTGACTGAATCCGAACATACCAGCGACCACCTAGCATTGGGGCACCAGTAAGTGACCCTTACTTCAGCTTTGATTTTTGGTTTTGACATTCATTTAATGCTTTCAAAGTTAGTCATTTTGTAGCGGCGCTATATAGCTCCACTCAAAAATAAAATTGTGTCACTCAGTGTAAAATTGCACCACGGCGATGGAGTTTCGAGTTTGAAAATAAACTCCAAACTCTAACGCTGAGCTCGTAGCCGGCAGGGCGATTTCTTAACTACAACATGGCGGTCCTTTTTCTTTGCAAACTATGCCGCTGGCAAGGAAAGTGCACCGTAGTGGTGCACTTTTGACCTTTTGTTCCCTAGCATCAGAATTTGATTAAAAATCACTAGAGAGGTTTCTTGGATGCCCGACAAAGAATTTTTCAAAAAAATTAACTTGATGACCCTTCCTGATGCAAGATGTGGTGAGGGAGCTCTACTCCTGAGAGCATAGGTTGCAGGATCTATTCGGTTATTTACGGGACCTGAGCAACAGAGATCAGGATCGACTATGGAACATGGGGCTATGGTACATCACCTATGCAGTGACCGTTCACACCCACCTAGGGATGATGTCAGCACTTGCTAAGAGATGGCACAACGAGACCTCTTCATTCCACCTTCCTACCAGCAAGGCCACCGTCACCTTGGAGGACATGTGGCACATTTTATGATTGTCGATTCATGGTCAGTGAGTCATTTTTGATATGGATGAGCGGTGCGATGTCTGCCATAGAGTCCTCACCACAGAGGACATCATTATTTCCGAGGGGAAAATTGAGCTCGAGCGACACAGGGCCCTGGCACCTCCCTTCCACTTGGTTGTTGCAGTAGTTATTTCAGGTCTTGTTACCCTAGACTTACGGGGTCAATACTTCAATCCTAGCTGGGGACTTTGCTGGGAGTGCATGGTTCACGACAAACCAGTCTATTTTTCTTGGGGGTCAGTTCTTCTTGCCTCATTGTATAGAGATCTTCACGAGTGCATCTACCTCAACGGCAAAGCACTCGGAGCAGGCATGACACTCCTCCACATCTAGGTGTGGGAGCACATTGTTGTCCTTTGGCCATGGATTGTTACAGTTTTGATGATGCCAGATGATCCCCTCATATGGCACTATAGAGGTAGTGTGTCCTTCACACACAAAGGTGAGCATAGGATTCCCTATTGGAGGAGGGTCCTGGTCGAGATGCAGATATTCACATGGCGACCGTACTTTGGTCGGCCTGGATGGGTCGGTGATGCAAATCAGTTGTTTTATGCCTGCCAAGACCATTTGATGTAGGGGTGAGAGCATACGATGACTGAGAGATATTTTCCTAGGCATGTGCAACGTCAATTTGGTGAGCCACAGGATCGGCCCGACAACAATTATGTGGTTGTATTTTCCTGCACCATGTCACAGGTTTCATGGGGGCGATACATTCCTGCCTTAGAGGCCGTTGACAGTTTCAAACAGTTAGTAGCTCGGCCATGGGCCTATGATCAAGGGCCTATAGATCCAGGTGTGACACAGGCATACAGGGATTGGTTCTAGCCTCCCCTATGTTTGATGATTCCAATAGCAGTCCCAATTGGTAGAGAGTGAGAGGTAGAAGGGGAGGAAGAGGATGGAGGGATGGTGCACAGCAGGAGCAGCTGGTCGGACCTCCAGTTTAGCCAGGTCAGGTAGATGTACTGATGTAGGATCAGGAGTAGGTGCCACCAAGTGTACCACCACGGGTTGAGGATCAGCCTTAGGTACAGCCTCCATGAGCACAGCTAACAAGGCAAGTGAATCCCCGAGATGCGTTGATTGCACAGTTGTAGGCCCAGGTGCAGACTGTGACATCCAAGAGGGATCAGGCTAGGACTGAGAGAGATCAGCTTAGGGATGAGATGGATTAGGCCTTATAGTAGAGGCAGGCCACAAAGCTACAAGCAGCTATAGAGTTGGGCCGAAGATAGCAGTTGGAGAGCATGGCAGCCTCCTCTCAGAGTACAGTGTTTGTTCGTTCTTATAGGGATGTCATCTGAGAGGCCAAGTACTATCAGATGCATTATCATGAGGCTGTACCCAAAGTAGCACGGGTCCCAGAGTACTCATAGTGGACCAGCCACAGACTAGTAGAGGGTCATGGTGACAGGGGCAAGGGAAACATACAAGGGGGTAGACCTTAATCGAGATGATACTTTTTTTTGCCTTATGGGCTCCTTTTTGATAGCCTAATGGGCATTTTTGTATTGATTGACATACATGTACAGTGATCCGATTTTTTTGTACTATGACAGTTACATTATTGATGATATATAAGCCGATGATTTTGATATGATGTGATCTGTACCATTTATTTATGCATGTATGGATGATTATATTTCTATATGCTATGCAATGATGTTATGGTGTTATCTAATGTATTTATGGATGCATTATGTAATGATTATGACTAATAGATCTATATTATGTTGACTTATGATATGCAGATATATTTATGTGATGTGTAATGATGCGAAATGATATGATATGTGATATGCAATATGCAAAATGATATGGAAATGATCTATGTTGTATATGTGAAATGATATGTGAATCATGCTCATATATGATTATGGATGGATGTATAGTTTGCATGTAATGAATTTTTTATGTTTATATTTATACTGATGTGGGATGATCTATGCAATAAAATGAAAAAATATGATTGTGGTGCTATTTATGAGATGATATGGATGATTAGTGGATGATATAATGCAATGTGAATGCAATGATCGTGTTTTATATGATGATGCAAATGAGATGGTTTTCTAAGATGCTTAGAATAACAAATCTATATTATCCTAAACATGTTAAATGTATGTAATGTATGTGATGCATTTAATGTGATGCAATGCGATATATGAAATGATATGTTAATGCAAAGTGGTATGATGATGCTTAATGTAACATGAACGTAATGTGGTGCGAGTATGTATGCAATGGATTATCTATAATGCTTATGTACTTATTATGTATGATTATCCAAAAGGTGGTGATGTGAAATGGTTATTAAATGTTTATGCACATGAATGTTATGCAATGATCTTTGTGATGAATACAATGTGATGCAAAAAATGGATGCAATGTAATAAAATGGATGCGCTTATCTATGAAGAGTGCTTATAGTAACATGTTTATATGATGATGAAAATGCAATGCATGTGTTTTCTATATGATATGTTTATGCAATATGGTAATGATTGATGGATGCAGGATCGATGATGGTGATGATGATGATGATGATCAATTGTCATAGTATCTTGTTAGCGTGATGAGAAAGAAAGAATGAAAGAGAGGAAGTCATTTCAACATGACACAAGATAATGAAAATGATGATGATTACTTGCCCACGAGTTGGGATTTTCAAAAGGCCAATTCTCTTATATTTGATAACACACGTGGTATGATGCATCAAGGTATAGAAAACCAGGATGGCATTGTACCCAATGTGATGGACTTTGACTTGACAAACAGATAGGAGTATCCTTGTTCACACCTGACATATAGAAACCTTGCTAGGATGCACTTTAGAAGTTTCAAACACCTCAGACCAAAACATGGAAAGGTAATCCTATCAATGCAATAGTCAACAAGCTACCCAAAACCTCCTCCATACATACCTAACTGTGGACATCAAATCTGCAAATGGTCAACAATTTTAACATAATTTCATCATGTTAGTCCTTTTCAAAACATTAGATTTGAAATCCCTATGAAATACTTGACTATAATGAAACATGCAAATTAGATAAACAAAGATGATCAAATGTAAGCATATAAAAGCATAGTCAAAACTCTATTCCATAGTGGATTGGTGTCACATGTGCTAGTGACCCTTTCCCAATCCTTGATCAAAGCTTAAGATAAAAATGCTATGAAGATGGGGGAGTGATGATGAACAAGATCAAATCTCAAATGAAGAGAGTAACCTTGCATAAAATTGTGGAGGATTTGCTTAATGTTGAAGCTTCTATTTAAAGATTTTCAAAATGCTAAGTGTGTTGAAAATGGACCAATGTGGGACAAAGATCAAGCCAATAAGATAAGGCAACTTGTCAAGTGATGATAGGCCAATGGTTGTGCAAGATTTGGGAAGAGTGTCCATGAGAGGGAGAATTTGAATTTGAATTTTGCAATGAATGCTGAGAGGGGGACAAGAAAAAAGAGCAATAAATGCCATGTTTGACTTGTCATGTTGAGGGAAAATGAGGTTTTTTAATAAATCAATAAAATTGATTTATTGTGCAAGTGGAGATATCTAGAGAATGCAAGTGGGATGGGATTAACATTTAATCAAGGTTAGATTAAATAGATGATGATTATGCTGATTTAATGCTGATTAGATGAGTTGACCTTTAGGATTTAAATATTTGATTTATTTAAATCAGAAAAGGATGAAATATAATTTAGGATTTGATTTAAATAAAGTCCTAATTTATTTAATTAAATGGAGATGATGCAAGATGAAGGTTGAAATGATTTATGAGAGATGAAATGATATTATTTGATTAAACCCTTGGATTGACTTGATTTACCTGATGAATGGATTTGTTGTGTTTAATCAATTTACTGAGCGGATGAATATGTATAATGCTAATTTGACGTGTCAACATTTTTCCCCTCTTTGAAGCAATGTACTTGTTGCGTTGGTTCAAAGAATAAACTTGCTGCGATCAAAATTTAAAAATTTCATGATTTTTCGGATGCCCCAGCAGAAAGTACACTGGTACATTGCCCCCTCAAGAGATTGAGCGAAAAGATTCAATTTGAGGATCGATCTCACGATAAAGAGGTTCAAAATGGATGGTTATGGATGATGATGCAAATGAGATGATTTTAAGATGCTTAGAATAACAAATCTATATTATCCTAAACAACTTAAATGATGATATGATATAAGATGGATAAGATTGATGATGTGATATGGTATGATATGTTGTGATTATGCAGTGGATGATTTATGAAATGCTTAGACTAACAGATCTATATTATGATGATGATTATGCAATGCATGTGAAATGATTGATGTTTCCTATGATGTATGATATGAATGATATGTGGTATGCTGACGGTTTGTAGATGCAGGATGGATGCATGATGGATGCATGACAGATGCATGATGTTAGCGTGGAAATCAGATATGACAAGAGGATCCCACAAGTCCATGATTGGTCAAGACTTTATTAGAGATGATGATGATGATAGATAAACGCTGATGATGATGATTTACTTATCAAGGATTGGGATTTTCAAAGGGTCACTTACTTTATGTTTGATAACACGCCTAAGCATGATGCATCAAGGTATAAAGGACCAAGATGGCGTTGTACTTAGTGTGATGGACTTTGACTCGACAGATAGATAGGAGTATTCTTGTTCACACCTGACATATGGAAACCTTGCTAGGATGCACTTTAGAAGTCTCAAACATCTCAGACCAAAACACGGAAAGGTATAACCAATCATTGCAATAGTCAACAAGGTATCTGAAACATCCTCCATACATATCTAACAAAGCAAGTATTCGCCAAGTTATTTTACAAGAACGTCCAACAAGCACAGCAGAAAAAAGAATAATGATCGTTGCCCCATTCCTATCTCTCTAAATCCTTCATTCGGATATCATTGAGAGGTCCTTGGACTGAGCGCAATAAGATAAGTCAAAAGAAAAAGACCAAGTATGCAAACAAGTTGATGTTCTTCAATACCGCTAACCAAAAGGGAATGTGCTTTTAAGGATAAGAACCGAAACTTATTGCCAAAAGATAATGCCCATTGTAGGAAGGATACATCCTAGGACATGTTAGTGGATGGCGGCATGTCATTTCGTTTATCCAAAATGTTCTTTCTGATAAATAATGCCCCTTGTAGGAAGGATTCATCCTACGACATGATGTTATCAGATGATTGATATGAGACTGTTTGGATGATGGACTATCGACACAAAGACTTAACCAACTTGTTTACATACTGACTAAGACTTGAGATTTGACGCTTTTGAGATTTACTTTTAACCTGCTAGACTTGTTTCTAACTGTTTCACCAAAGGTTGAGGATGACAATCACTTTATTATGAATGGTGTTTATTGCGGGTGCAAATGAGATGAGGCGGATGGATTTTTTCAAATATTTGGATGTTTTTGGTATTTTTTTCAAGGTTTTACAAATGTTTTGATTTTTGATTTTTCAAATGTTTTTGGGATTTTCTGAGATTTTGACCATGATACTAACCTAAAGACCTATCCTAGGGGCCTCGGGGGCTGATCGACAGATTAGCCTTGCCTACGTTATACACGCAGAGACCATGTAGTTCGACTGACAACTTGACTAATTTATAGATGAAGATATACATGATGAAATGTCAGTTTATTATGATGGACTCCTATGGGACTAACCTAAATGTCTCAGGGGATGATCAAAGATCAACCTTGCCTATGTTCAAGCTCAGAGACGACGTAGTTTGACAAGACGACCTTGTTTTTGGATTTTTGAATGAATTTTTGACCTATTTTTGGATTTTCTGATGTTTTGATGTTTTTGGATTTTTTTATTTTCTGATGTTTTTGGATTTTCTGATTTTCTGATGTTTTTGGATTTTCTGATTTTCTAATGTTTTTGGATTTTCTGATTTTTTGATGTTTTTGGATTTTCTAATTTTCTGATGTTTTTGGATTTTCTAATTTTGAGGACTTTAAGACCATACACGAATCTGATCCGATGAGAACGTGCCCCCAGTGTGATGCAATAGACTACTCCGATAAAGGCAGGACAAACTGACCTTGAGAATGGGCCGAGTAGTACTAGGAGGGATCATGATACGAACATAGGACCAAGCTATGGTGCGAGATGCGAGTGGATGAGTGATGAATGGAGATGAGATGGATGAATGATGGAAGCGAAATGGAGGGATGATGCAGAACAAGCCATAAAGGTCCTGGTGGATGGAAGTGCTTATTTACACAAGGCGCCTGTTTGCCAGGTTTTCACCAAGGTACTTGCCCAAAGTTCCACGAAGTGGTTTTCACTAGAGGACGATTTTCTCTTTACTATTTTTGATCCTTTTTCTAATTTTTTTGGATTTTGCTTTTTATTTTTATTTTTTTGTTGTTACCAAGACGCCTGTTTGCCAGGTTTACCGAAGTAACCATTTTTAGGACTTTTCGGATTTTTTGGATTTTTTGGTTCTATACCTTGAAAGAATTAGGTAAAACTTTTTGAGATGGGAGCTATTCATGGGCTCCTGCAGAGGTTCCCCTTCGGGTGTTGATAGCTGATATGCCCCGATTTGTAGCTTGTGTGATGATGAAAGGCCCTAACCAATTGGGTTCAAACTTGCCTTTGTTGCTGGGATTTGGGACATTCTTCTAATTTTCTTTCAAGACCAATTCTCTGACTTGGAAAGTCCTACTTCTGATCCTCTTGTTGTAGCTTCGTTTGAGTCTATTTTGATAGACTTGCAAATGATTCAAAGCTTCGATCCTTCTCTCATCTAGTAACTCCAGCTCGTTTAGTCTTGAGACCCGATATTCTTCATTAGTGATGAGATTTTGTAGTGATATTCTGAGGGATGGGAGCTCGATCTCAATGGGAAGTATGGCTTCTAATCCATAGATCAGGGAGAATGGGGTGGCGCAGTGGGTGTGCGGATGCTAGTTCGATAAGCCCAAAGGGCAAGATTAAGCTGCAAGTGCCAGTCACTACCTACGTCATTGACTATTTTCTTGAGGATTTTGAGGATGGTTTTGTTTGTGGCTTTTTCTTGGCCATTGCCTTGGGGATAGTATGGGGTGGAGAACCGATGTTGGATTTTGAACTTATCACATAGGTCACAGACTTCCTGATTTTTGAATGGTGTCCCATTATCTGAGATAATGGCTTGTGGGACACCATAGCGGTATATGAGATAGTTCAGGATGAACTTTGAGATCTGCTTTCCTGTTATGTAGGTCATAGGTATGTCTTCAACCCACTTGGTGAAATACTCAGTTGCAGTTATAATGAATTTGTGGCCGTTGGATGAGGTGGGTGTGACTTTCCCAAGGAGATCGAGTCCCCACTGCGAAAAGGGCGATGGTGTGATAATCGGGTGAAGCTCTTGAGCTGGAGAATGGATGAGGTCCCCATGCTGCTGACATTGTAAACACCTTTTAGCGTGATCATGTGCTTCTCGCTCCATTGTGGGCCAATAGTACCCCATCCTTAGCAGTTTCTTGGCTATGGTTATTCCACTCGAGTGTGAGCCACAGATACCATTATGAACCTTAGTTAGAGTAGTTAATGCCTCCTCAGCATTTAGACAATGCAGTAAAGTACCCTCTATGCTTCTACGGTATAAGGTATCACCTAGGATGACAAATCTGGATTCTTTTTTGATGAAGGTTCATTTTAGGCTCGATGGTAGGTCAGCGGGTAAGACTCCTATTTGAAGATAAGTATAGATGTCATGATACCAAGGATCGCCAGGACCAAAAATTTCACACACATATTTCGATTCTGGTACCTTGAATGTGGGAACGAGAATATGCTCGATCAGAAATTTATATTTCGGTACATTATGAGGGATGTCTAATAGAGACCCAATTGTAGCCATGGCGTCAGCTGCTCTATTGTTGGTTCTTGGAGTCTGCTCGAATGTTATGTTGATGAAGGATTCTTTTAGAGTCTCTACCAATTTTTTGTATGGGGTTAGCTTGTCATCCTTTGTCTGATATTCGTTATTGACCTGATTTATGATCAACTGTGAGTCGCCATAGACCTTGAGAGCTATGATATTCCACTGCACTGCTATCCTGAGACCTATAGTCAAAGCCTCATATTCCGCTATGTTGTTAGTGCAAGGAAATGCTAGTTTGTATGATCTTGGTATGCAGTCCCCCTATGGGGTGATGAAGAAGACACCAACTCTTGATCCATGTTGTGTATATGACCCATCGAAGTATAGTTTCTAGTGATCAGCAATGTTGAGGTTAAAAATAGACTCATCTGGAAACTCTGAGACAAGGGGATTCTCAGAATACATAGGTGCTTCTACTAATTGGTCTGCAATAACTTGACCCTTGATGGCTTTTCTCTCAACATACTCGATGTCATATTCTGATAATATCATGACCCATTTTGCCATTCTGGCAATTAACATTGCTTTGATAAGAGATATTTAAGGGGGTCAATTTTGGCGATAAGCTTTATCTTGTGTGCCAGCATATAATGTCTGAATTTTTGGGATGCAAACACTACTGTGAGGCAAGCTTTTCAATGGAGTAATTTAGTCATGATCGACCATTGTCCTGCTAATATAGTAGATGGCCCTTTCTGTTCCGTTTTCATCATGCTAAGCAAGAAGAGCTCCTAGGGCTGTTGTTGTTGCTGACACATAAGATCAATGGCTTTCTCGGGATAGGTGGCATTAACACTGGAGGTGTCAGTAGATATTCCTTTATTTTGTTGAATGCCTCTTCGCACTTGGTATCCCATTTGTATACTACCCCCTTGTGGAGTAGGTGTGAATATAGATTCTGCTTGTTTGCCAGTTGCGCTATGAACCTTCTAATGGATTGGAGCCTTCCTTGGAGGCCTCTTAGTTGTTTTAGAATCCTTGGTGCTTCCATCTCAAGAAATTGCTTTGACTTTTGCAGGATCCACCTTGATACCCCTCATGGAGACTATGTATCCTAGTAATTTGCATGATTGCATGCCGAAGACGCACTTCTTGGGGTTTAGTCTGACCTTGTATTCCTCTAATCTATCAAAGATAGCACTTAGGGTTGCTATATGATCTTGTCTTTTTCTTGACTTTTCTAGGATGTCGTCGACATAGTCTTCAACTATTTTGTGAATCATATCATGAAATATCAGTGTCATGGCCCTTTGATAGGTTGCTCATGCATTCTTTAGGCTGAATGGCATCATGTTCCAGCAGTAGGTTCCCCATGGGCAAGTGAAAGTCGTCTTGTGTTGGTCTTCTTTTGCTATCATGATCTGGTTATATCATGAAAACATGTCCATTAACAATAGCATCTTGTGCCTTGCTATCATGTCCACTATCATGTCGATGTTGGGGAGTGGGAAATCATCCTTGGGACATGCTTTGTTTAAATCTCTGAAATCCGTGTAGATTCTGATAGCTTCGTCAAGTTTTGAAATAGGTATCAAATTCAATACCCATTTTGGATAATCAATTGGTTGGATGAATCCAGCATCTAATAGCTTTTTGAGCTCCATTTTGACTAACAAAGCAATTTGAGGATGCACTTTGTGAAGCTTCTGTCTGACAGGTTTTGCATCTGGATACACTGCTAGGTGGTGGACCACAGTATTTGGATCAAATCCTAGCATATCTGCATAACTCCATGCAAAGTTTATTTGCCTTTCCCTTAGGAATGCTGCTAGGAGTTCTTGCTCTTCTGATAATAGTGATTCTGCATAGAATGTGATATGTGGGGTCTCCTCTGTTCCTAGGTTGACTAGGTTGCATTTTTTGGCCAAGACTGCTGACTTCTCTTGATGAATAGCTCTTAGGGGAAGATTGAATCCTTCATCCTCAGGTGCCTCAGAGAGGTTTTCACCATTGGATACATCCTTTATTTTTACTATTTTCTTGTCAGAGAGTGCCACGGTGTGGTTTTCACTCAAGGACTTGGATATGATTCTTAGTTTCTCACTTTTGCGACTGAAGGATTCAATTGTTTCCCTGTAGTAGGCATGTGTGTCCAACTCCATTATGAATCCTACCTTGTGATCTCCATCTGGAATGTTATCCCTCAACCCCATGAATTTTGAGAGCGCTTCATCATTTTTGAATGTATCAAGAACTGGTGGTCCTCGTTGGTCATAGTCGATCAGTTGGGGGTAGACTAAGCGGATCTCATGATTTTGACTATCTGGTTCAAAGGATATGGTACTAATCATACATAGGGTGGTATCTTTGAATAACCTAGGTAGGTTGGATAAGGTATCTTCGTCATCACTACTAATATAAGGCTCAGTGATAAAGTTATGCATGTCTATCCCTATGGGTATTGGGGAGTGCACTTGTACTAGGACTGGTTGAGGAGAAACATTAGCGGCTCTAACCGGAGGACATCGGCCACGTATGGTTATTCTTAGAGGGGTACATCCAAGACCAAGATTTGTTATAGGTCGCATCTCAGGCATGATTGGTATTAAGAGCCCATTGTCATTTTGCCCCAATCTTTGATTTCGGTCATAGCCCATTGCAAGCATCATGTGTAGGCCTCTGCTTCTTTCATCCATTGGTAATTCAGGTGTCAGTCTTTCATCTCAATACAACATGTTTGATGGATCTGCTTCTATTACCTCATGGCCAAGGTTTCCCCAGCTTGTGAATTCAGGATAATTTTGAGGATAGGTTTGTAATGAGGGAGCTTGATTTTCTTGTGGGCGTCCTCATGATCTTGGAGATTGTGGTAACTCTCCTATCACAAAAGCATTGTTAGGGAGCTTATAACTTCCACAACCATCCTCCTGGATGATGATCTTGATATCAGATATGGTGGGAATGGCGGGTGTCTCTGTTGCAGAAGTGGACGTGAGAGTGACGAGATCAATGTATGATGTGGATGGGCCCTCTTCATTTTTCGGCACTTGGGGGATTTTGTAATATTTGGCTTCAAGGTTCTTGCAGTAAGAAAACGGCTCAGGATCTCCATGGATAGTGACCTCTTGTCCATTATGTGTGAATTTCACACATTGGTGGAAGGTTGATGCTATGGCTCTCATTGCATGGATCCATGGGCATCCCAGGAGAATGTTGTATGGTAAGTCGAGGTCCAGGACCTGATAGGTGGTTTCCATAAGCGTTGGCCCTACTTGGATAGGGAGCTTAATTGTGCCCTAAGACAATCTTTCTTGGTCATCATATGCTCTAATTGTGATGCCCTTCCCTTTATCAATGGAATCTTCTGATATCTTTAACTGCTTGATGAGACTAAAAGAATAGATGTTCAAACCTGCACCTCCATCCACAAGAACCCTTTTGATTTTGCTTTTGTTCACAATGACCTCTAAGTGAAGTGCACGATTGTGAGATGGTTGGGCGGGAAAATCTTGGTCAGAAAACGTAAGGAGATTAGGTGTTATGATGTTTCTGACCATAGCTTGGAATTGTTCCACATCAAGGTTTGCGGGGATGGTAGATGAGGCTAATGCTTCCTCAAGGATCTTTTTATGCGCTGATGAGATTTTTAACAAATCCATGATGGAGATGTGTGCTAGCATTCTTTTGAGTTGGTCTACAACATTGTAGCTATAAGGAACAACTCTTGATGTAGGGACTCTATTGGGTTGGGATGATCCTGCGATGGTGACCTTTCCGCCTCTTGTGGTGACTCCACAGTCTTCGACATGGGCGCCTTTGATGGTGATGACCATGCAGTTTTCATTGAGATTGGCAACAATTGTGTCATATACATGATTTACACTGCCTTTTCCTTTATCCTTGTTATTCCCTTTGTTGCCATGATTTGGCATCGGATTCATGTAGATTTTGAGGTCTGATTCCCAGTAGGTGCTTCCACATTTATGATTCTTTTGTCGATGAGATCTTCAATGATGTTCTTGAGTCTCACACAATTATTTGTGGTGTGGCCTTTCATTTTGTGGAATTCACATAGTTGATTCTCATTGTACCAAGGAGGTTTGACATCAGGTTCTTGATAATTTTCAAATGTAGGAGCTTGAATGAGTTTTTCGTCGATTAGCTTTTTCATGATGTCCTCAAGTGGTTCCCCCAAAGTAGTGTATTTTCGTTTGGGGTATGTTTTGTGTTGAGGTGGTCCTCTTTGGTCGTTGACATTATTTATGGTGGGATTATTGTTGGGTTGATATGTTGTGTGATGAGTGTTTTGGCATTGTGGTTGGATTTGTGGTGCGGGTGTATTTTGGCGTGGACCACTAATGACCACCTTGGCATCGATGACGCCATCATTAGTGATGTTCTTGTTTCTCACCCGTGTTCAAGGTTTATCATTGTAATTTGATGGTGGGCGATTATTTTGTGATTCATGATATGATGTTGATTCGATGGGTTGGGTTGCAAGGGCTCTTTCGATGCTAAGCACCTTGGAGATTAGTTGATCATAGGTGGTGATTCCCTGAACCTTGAGGTGGAATGACAAGTGGCTTTCAAGTTTGGTAATGATTGTGCAGACTTGTTGCTCTTCTGGCATGGTCCATTTGCTCCGATTGGCCTTGGATCGCCATTGTTGAAGAAATGAAGTGAAATATTCATTCTTTCCTTGTTTCAGAGCGTAGAGTTCTTTGAGACTAACATCCATTGTAATGTTACATGCATAGTTTCTAATGAATGCGTCTCTAATTTCTTTGAATGTCCTAATGCCTGAAGGTAAGCGAGAGAACCATTCTATAGCATCTCTTGCTAAGCTCCTAGGGAATAGCCGCATCAGATAAGTATCGTCATATGCAACCTCCATACAATGAACCTGGAATTCCCTAATGTGATCTTCAGGGTTTCCTGTCCCTCGATATTTGTCAAATTTAGGGATCTCAAATCCCTTAGGGAATGGTTTCATGTCTAGGCTCCTATCAAATGGATAGGGACACAAGTTGCTTTGCATTTTGGTTGTTCACCCTAATTGAAGATCAAGTACTTGTTGCGAGAGAAACTTGAATTGTGTCGTCATATCATTCTGAGGATCAGGGGGTGGGATGAATGTGTTTTGGGGTGTTGCAATCATGGTTTGGATGGATGGGTTGGTTGGTGCATTGTTCAATGGTATCGGTATGTTGTGGTGGGCGAAGTAGGCTTCTACTTGCTTTTGGATGAATAATGCTTGTTGTTGCTCTTGTTGTTGTTGCGCTAGGATTTTTGCTTGTTGTTGCACTTGTTGTTGTTCTAACAATGCTTGTTGTTCTGCTTGCTGTTGCACTTGTTGCTGTTCTAACAATGCTTGTTGTTCTGCTTGTTCTTGTTCCCACAACACTTGTTGTTGGGCTACCAATTCTGTTGCTTCTTGCTGCTCTTGGTATTGCTTTAGTGCTTGCTGATATGCTTGTATTTGTGCTGCTTGTGCAAGAAGTTGTGCTTGTGCTTGTGCTTGTTGTGCTTGATATTGAGATTGTGCTTGCGTTTGTGCTGCTTGCGCTTGTGCGGCTTGTTGTTGTAATAAAAGTTGTGCTTGAGCGACTCTTTGTGCTTGCAATGCTTGTGCGGCTTGGGTGACTTGTTGTTGTTGCTGTTGCAATAAAGCTTTGGCTTGTTGTGCTTGTTGTGCTTGTAATGCGGCTTGTGCAGTTTTGGCAGCTTGAGCAGCTTGTTGCACGGCTTTTTGTTTCTGCACTTGTTGGTGTCCTCTTTGAAAAGTGGCTTGTAATGTTGCGTTGAATTGGTTTGATGTGGTGAATGTTGGTGGTGGTGGGGGTGGTGGTGGATTTGGAATGGCGTTTGTGGTTGTGGTGAATGGTGATGTTGTGTTGATTATTTGGTTGGTGGATGGTGTTGTTGATATGGTAAGTGGCATCGTTGATGTGATTGGCCCTTGAGAGACCATGCTTTGTGATGTTTTGGAGGTGTTTGATGATGTTTCCATTGCTTGTGTGTTTGTCATTTGTTGTTGTGATGTCAACAATAAGTTTTGAGCATTTGGCAAAATGTTTTGATTCATGGTTGGGATAGTGGTTTGATTGATACTTGGTAGGGGAGGAAACCCCAAGCCAAGGAGTGATGTGGATGATAATGGTAGTGGTGGGATAGGTGGAAATGTGAGGGGGGTGAATCCTTGCAAGAGTGTTGTGGTGTTGAAAATGCCCCCTGGTCTGAATATGTCTCCCTCTTGTGAATTTGTGAGAAGAGGTGTTTGTGGTGTTCCGTGAAATGATGTTGATGATAGGTCATAATGTAAAGTGAGAGGAACATTTTGGTATAATGGATTATGGAGCATGTTTTGTTCCACTGCGGTGTTTCCATCCAAGTTTTGGTTATTTACAAGGGGATGTAATTGAATTTTATTGAGGAATGTGTTTCCCTTGTTGACATTTGGTTGAGTTGGAGCAATCGATGTCATGATTTTTGGAATGTTTTGCGTGACGTTTTGGGATGGGGGTGTGGATGAAATGGGGATGGTGGATGAGATTGGTGGGAAAGATGTCTCCACTATAGTGCTCACATCAAAATCCGAAGGCAACTTGGCCCCTTGTTTGGCTAGTTCAAGCATGTACAACGAAGGGTTAAGTCTCATCATGATGTTGATGATTCTATGGTTGTCTGGATTTTGGAGCATTTTAGCTATTTCTTCATGAGACATTCCAAAGGTGAGGTCCTCCCCTTTATTTTCTTCTTTGGGTTTTGTGATGATGAGGGGATCAATAGATTGCTTGATTCTGCAAGAGTCATTTCTGCATTTGTTTGGCTAAGGTCACTTGAAGTGGGAGTTTCTTTGTGGGCTTCCATACTCTTCTTGTATTGAGATCTTGTTTGAACCATAAAACAAGGATCAATCTTTGAGAATATGGGAGATGAATCTCTTGATTCTTTGGATTAATCTCTATTTTATGTCCCAAAGTGAAATTTTTAGGATGCTTTTAGGATCAAATGTGATGATGATAAGATGGTGATGTTTAAAGATGGATGTTATGGATGTTTTTTGCTTTTGATAAATCTTGAATGAAATGCTAGGACTTTGGATTTTTGATTGGTTTGATTTTTTTGGATTTTGAGATTTTGTCCTTGATCTTGATTTGGATTTTGATTTTGGATTTTGAACAAAAAGACCCTAAGATGTTTGATAATGATCTAAAGGATAGTTGTGTTCAAAGGATGATGATTTGGATATGTGTGAGGAGAAGGATGCATCTACCCACACCTACCCAAATAAAATGATTGTTTCACTAAGTATATGGAGAAGGATTCATCTACATACACTAAGCTAGACAAGATGATTTGGATGACTTTTGACTAAGGATATGAAAAAGGATGCATTTACACATTCATAGCCAAAGGTGTTTTGATAAATGTTTTCAAGGACTTGGTCTCAATGATTTTGGTGTTTGCTTGATTTCGTCATAAAGCCTAGCACTTCAAGGATGATTTCAAGGTTTTTCAAAAGATGATTTGTGAAATGGATTTTGATGTTTTGAAAGATGGATGAAAGAGGTTTGATTTGTTTTGATCCCTAGATGAACCTAAAAAGACCACTTTGTATTTTCCAAGATCTAGGTATTGAAGAGCATGTATATGCTTCCTAAAGACTTTTGTTAACCAAGGAATGATTTGAACATTTTGGATTTCCAATCAATGATTTGTGCTTTTTGGGATTTGGAGTCTTCAACACACATGAAAGTTCATTTTGCTTATCTTTGCTTAATGGCTTTATTTTACCAAAAACACTCTCTTTGATTAAAGTTTCAAACTAAGATGTCCAATGTCTTAATTTCTTTAAACCCCACAAGATATTTTATGTGGAAATTCAATGAACTTAAGGCAAGGGTTTTCCTATTGTTTACTCAAGAAGACAAATTGAGGTATAATCCAATGCTTAGAACCTCTAAGGACGTGAATCCCAAGGGAAAGCAATAGCATATGGATTGAGTCAATGATATTTGTCTTCAAGAGGGTTTGAAATTTTGAGAATCATGTTGAATGTTTGTTTGCAAAATGTTTTTGAATATGTTTTCAAACAAAGAATAATTACAAGCCCTATGGATGTGTAAGACTATATTTGTTGGATTCCCACTTGGACAAGTCCAGCTACGCTTATCTCTAGTGGATGGTTAGATGCTTGACCCCACTGGCTCCCCTCCACGGCTCATTAACGTCAATCGGGGCAGCCAAGCATCAACACCCATGAAACTCCCATGGCATGCTTTCAATCTCTACTAGAAGACCGTAAGAGTGTGAGGTGGCTTCAGAATGACCATTCTTGCACCAAAACATAGATTGAGGATTTTGGAAAATTCTAGCACATGGGTTCTAGTAAGGACTTTCCATTCGTGGAGATTGACCCATACGAAAAGAGTCCCCTTTCGGATCCATCTTGTCGGAGCCAACCGCATGATTATGGCATTTAACCACAACCCTCATTTATATCCCAGCTGGAAATACTCTTGGCTTTAGAGTGTTACCGGTTGAGTCATTCCCTTGGGTGAGTACTTTTTCCCCAAGGTAGGCCCTCTAAGATAAACAAAAGCAAGCAAAGACACAATCCGTAACTCGATCGATCTTTGATGGCACAAAGAAAGAGAATGTATGCGAAAATGCCCCTACTCACACTCGCATAAGATGTTCAATTTTTAAGCCCAAATCGAAGTGTTTCAAAGCAATAAAATGTATTTTGAGTGTTTCTCTTGCACCCTAGATCGCACGAAGCGCAAGGGGAGAGGATACGCACTCAAAAGACAACATCACACAATTCAAGCACTTGTTTGTTTTATAGCCTTCAAAGCAATTGTGATTTCATTTTAAGCACCAAAATGAAATGTGAAGATTGCTTGTCCAATTTTTAACCCAAAACGAACTCTAGTAAGTGTCTAAGCTTGAATTTTAGCCTTTTGCGAATGGAGAAAATCAAATTGTTCTTTTTAGACCCAAATGAAAATTAGTGTTCTAAAACGAAAAGATAAGCAACTTCGTGAAGTAGTGTTGATCAAACACTAAAGTGTTTAAAAACACATTGTGTTTTCAAAAAAAAAAAATTCCCTCCTTTCCCCTCCTTTCGTGAAGTAGTATTGATCAAACACTAAAGTGTTTAAAAACACATTGTGTTTTCAAAAAAAAATTTCCCCTCCTTTCGTTTTCGTTTGATAGCCTTCTCTTTCACTTTGTACCTTTTCTCCTTTGCTTTTCCTTGTACCTTCGTTGTTTGTTTGTACCTTTGCACCTCCTTCATTAGTCTTTGTTTCCCTATTAAGAAAGAAAACACATAAGAATCAATTTATCATTTTAAGGATTTAGTTTAAACAATAGAATGACTCCAAATGGAAAGGTTGATGATTTTGGACAACCATAAAAGAGTACCCATGCTTGTTAGATTCACTTTCCACCTTGTCAAAGTCTCTCTATATCACTAGGGGTATTAAGTTGACAAATCAATCACAAAGAACAAATCTCTCAATAGCATCATAATAAACTTAACCATTTACTATCTCAAAATATTCATAATGCATGTGATAATGTAAATTTGTAACATTTATTAGAATATCAATGAATTGTAAGTATAATGATTCAATACAAGAGAATATTGATGCACCAATGGAGCATTCCTCCATTTAAACACCAGATGTTCACACTTCAATTACTTCTATTTTTATCATCTGTGCACTGAAAGATTTAATTCTCTCTGACTTTCAAATCAGCCAGCATTAAATATTCTCCAATAGTAAACGGCTTCACAACAATGAAGTAACTGTTAAAACCTCTACCAGAGAGGACTGAAACATGTCTAGCAAATTAGCTGCAATCTCACACTAATATAAGCTCACACACGCAATTATCTGACATCCAATTAGAATTTTAATTGACTGTGACAGGAAGGACTCTACAATAGGCAGACGTTTGTAGTTGTAATGATATCAAATAAAGACATGTAGTTAGACTTATTTGAAAAGAGTGGATTTCCAACGCCTATCAAAATTTGCAAAGACTTGTGGTATTTCATTTATTCTCTCAAACAAAGAGTATGGAGCATGCATTTAAGAAGAAAACCAGTGAGCGTTGGTTACTTAGCTGACCATCGATCATCTACCATAGGAAACATCTATGAGCTCATGCAAGCACATAAGTACGCTGACCTAAGAATTTAAAATGCACCTGCTACTTTGACTATGGAATAAGGATGATGGCGAGAGGCTCTAAACACTCACTAGATTCAATTTTAAATACCTACAATAGCTGGTGACATTTCAAAGTCTGTGTAATGCTTGGCTTAAAGAGATAAATTTAATGGAAAAAGACCTCTGCAAGAAGACAGTGTCGTGTGATCATTTATGATGGTTCATACCTCATTCCAGGTGCCTAAAGAAATAGTAGGTGAGTGACATGCCACTGGAAAATAGATTTGAATATATTGTGAACACGTCTAGTGCTACAGATAGATTCTTAGAGAGGCAGCCAAGGAGTCAATGCAGCTATTGATTGAGAACAAAATAAAGGGCGTTGGAAGTTAAGACCAAGTCAAGGTAATTGAAACGTGGATAGCAATGAATGCAGCAAGCAACAATGATAAAGAAATGACCTGTATTAATGAAATAAAGTGATCAACTCAGACAATATTGATCTCCAATATCAGCAACAAGGATGTCTGGTTGTGGATTCTACGCTTTAAACTAAGCTCGAAGACTCGTTGATTATAAATGGTTGTAGGCTGAGATTTGATATTTCATAGTAAGATTTGAACATGTATCGTAGAGATTTAGTAGACATTCAACTGCAACATCATGGGTGGTGGATTAATACTAGAACAAAATCAGTCAGGGATGGCAACAGCAGCCAGTCACTAAACAAGAACAATGAGCATAAATAAGAGAATGACAGGATTCAATCCGCAGGATTCAAAAAATCAATGCGCAAGATTCAAAAGCCATTTCATCCACCCCGTCCACCCTGCGCAACCATTCATTAAGGTGAATGACAAAATGAATACCACAAATGACAATATTAATGAAAAGTCTTGAGAGGCGTTAGAAATCAGCAATCACACATTTGAAGCATAGAAAATAGTCTATTAGAACAGTAGCGGACATTCACAGCAACAAGCAAATAAATTTAGTCAGAATGCAATGTTTGCAGGGCCACAACCCTTCCGTCTTCAGTGTCTCCAATGGAACTTTGACCAGCATTCTCACAGCCTTGATAACTTTTCTTAACTCAAGTAATAAATTCTTATGCACCCCACACAGCAGAGAAGCATAGTACATTTGGCAGGCCTGCTTCCATTGAACCTCATCCACCTAACTTTGCAGCAACAAAAATCAAGAAAACAAGAGAAGTAAGTGGTACGAGCAGGTGTAAGAAATAGCCACACTCAAGGACAAATGAACTAAAAAAGACAAATCATAGCTCTCATAATGGCATCGATGTAATCAAAAAGCCATAAAAATATCTGCAAGACAACTATTAGTGGTAAAGTCTCGATTGTTAAGAAGAGTTGCACGATGGAAAGAACAATATTTAATGATATCCCACGATAAGAAAGATAGAGATATCCGTCTCCAACGCAGCAGTGGTATTAGTATCAGTTAAAACAAATCAAAATGAGTAAAGACCAACTTCAAACATTCAGCCCTCCCTCTAGCGCCATTTTGTGGACATCAAATCTACAAATGGTCAACAATTTTAACATAATTTCATCATGTTAGTCCTTTGCAAAACATTAGATTTGAAATCCCTATGAAATACTTGACTATAATGAAACATGCAAATTAGATAAACAAAGATGATCAAATGTAAGCATATAAAAGCATAGTCAAAACTCTATTCCATAGTGGATTGGTGTCACATGTGCTAGTGACCCTTTCCCAATCCTTGATCAAAGCTTAAGATGAAAATGCTATGAAGATGGTGGAGTGATGATGAACAAGATCAAATCTCAAATGAAGAGAGTAACCTTGCATAAAATTGTGGAGGATTTGTAATGTTGAAGCTTCTATTTAAAGATTTTCAAAATGCTAAGTGTGTTGAAAATGGACCAATGTGGGACAAAGATCAAGCCAATAAGATAAGGCCACTTGTCAAGTGATGATAGGCCAATGGTTGTGCAAGATTTGGGAAGAGTGCCCATGAGAGGGAGAATTTGAATTTGAATTTTGCAATGAATCTTGAGAGGGAGGACAAGAAAAGAGCAATAAATGCCATGTTTGACTTGTCATGTTGAGGAAAATGAGGTTTTTTAATAAATCAATAAAATTGATTTATTGTGCAAGTGGAGATATCTAGAGAATGCAAGTGGGATGGGATTAACATTTAATCAAGGTTAGATTAAATAGATGATGATTATGCTAATTTAATGCTGATTAGATGAGTTGACCTTTAGGATTTAAATATTTGATTTATTTAAATCAGAAAAGGATGAAATATGATTTAGGATTTGATTTAAATAAAGTCCTGATTTATTTAATTAAATGGAGATGATGCAAGATGAAGGTTGAAATGATTTATGAGAGATGAAATGATATTATTTGATTAAACCCTTGGATTGACCTGATTTACCTGATGAATGGATTTGTTGTGTTTAATCAATTTACTGAGCGGATGAATATGTATAATGCTAATTTGACGTGTCTACACTAACAAAGCAAGTATTCACCAAGGTTATATTACAAGAATGTCCAACAAGCATAGCAAACAAAAGATGATGATTGTTGCCCCATTCCTATTTCTCTAAATCCTCTGTTCGGATATCATCAAGAAGTCCTTAGAATGAGCGCAATAAGATAAATCAAAAGGATAAAGATCAAGTACGCAAACAAGCCAATGTTCTTCATACCTTCAACCAAAGGGATTTGTTTTGATAGGATAAGAATCCAAGTGATATCCAAAATGATTCTCATTGTTGGAATGATATATCCTAGGACATGCATTGTATAGGATGATGATGGTTTGATAAGTTTATTGATAGGCTATTGATATAAGGTTGGATGACATGTTTGAAAACGATCAGGATTTTGATTTTGCATTTCATGGTTTGTTGTTTCGATTTTGATTTTGTGTTTGAAGCTTGCTTTTGCTAATTGTTGTGATTGTTTCTATTTGTGTTGCCAAAGGATGAAGGTGATGATCAGTTTATTATGGATGATTGATTATTTTGAGTGAAAGCGAGATGGGATGAATGGATTTTTTTAAATATTTGGATGTTTTTGATGTTTTGCAATGTTTTTTAGGCTGTTTTTGGTGTTTTTGGAGATTTCAAATGTTTTGATTTTTTTTTATTTTCTAATGTTTTGGGATTTTATGAGATTTTATGAATGTTTGTGGATTTTGATGTTTTTTTGAATATTTTTAGATTTTGATGTCTCGGGGGTTGATCAAAGATTAGCCTTGCCTACATTTATGCTCAGAGACAACATAGTTCGGATGCCATGTTCGCATGATTTTGATGGCTTGGATATAGATGTGTGTGATGATATCAGTGCTCTATTTAGGATTTTGTTGAAGACCAAGCTAAAGTTGCCTGATTGAATCAATGGATTGATGATGATAACATTGTTGAGGATACACAAGAATGCAAGGATAATGTTGAGCAACATAAGGATTAGGATGGATATCCCAAGATGATTATTTTTTGATTGAATTTGATTGATCATGATTGATGAAGCTTGATTTTGGAACAAAAGTTATTCAAATGATGTGATGTGACGTTTGACGTGCAAATTAGATGCGACTGATAGCAATTATTTGGATCGATGTTCGATGAAAGATGAAGAGTGACAAGGAATGTCCTCTCATCAAAATGTGTCATGGGCTAGTGATTTGGATCTTTTCTCACAAGTGGTGAACCAATTTTATTTCACATTTTTTCAATGTTGAGATCACCACATAATTTGGCAGATATAAATCAAGATTTATTCCCAAAGCAAGATGTAAATATCTGCCCCCAGTGTCTAGCAATGTATGGAATGTGATGTTTGGATGCTCGGATAGGTGTATGGATGGATGGATATGGAAAGCATGCAAAGGATGTCAAGGATTATCTTGTGATAAGATACAGTGTTCAGATAAAGAATGCTCATTTGGATAATGCTTCACAACTCAGATAATGTTGCATATGATAGGATCAATGATAACGGTCCATGTCAAGATGTTTTCAGATAATGTTGCATATGATAGGATCAATGATAACGGTCCATGTCAAGATGTTTTCCATAAGCAAGTGTAAAGTGTGCACCAAATTTTATCAAGATCAAGATAAATTGGACTATGTATGCAGATGGATGAACATGTATTGGATAAATGGTTCATGGATTTATTATGGTTGAGATGGATGGAATGAGATGCTTTCGCCTGAAGTGGTGCATGTAGATGCTTGATTCTACACATGATGCCTATTTTCCAAGTTTTCATCATGGTACCTGCCCAAAGTACCACCAAAGTGGTTTTCACTAGAGGATGATTGTTATCTTTATTGTTTTCAATCCTTTTTCTGATTTTTTTTGGATATTCATATTTTTAATTTTTTTGTATTTTTCCATGAAAAAATTAAAGCTTATGTTGCACCACAAGGTGTTGCTGATGTAGATGCTTCTATCATGATGTGCCATTGATAGCCTTCCTGAAGAATTTTCTTTGCCAAGATACGTGCACTTAAATGTAACTTTTGAGACTCCTAATCTGCTTCGTCAATACTGGAGTTAACTTTGTCTTTGTGCACACATCGCGATAGAGTGCCTTCAGAATCCTTATGATGAAGGGTCGTTGCCAATACATAGTCAATTTGAGAATTGGATATCATTCGTGGAGGTGTGGATGGAGTGTGTTTAGGGATAAGAGATGGATTGGTTGACAGTTTGGAACTTTTGACTCTCCAAACTTGGGAAGATGAGCAATGATGGCTAGATACAGAAGTGTGTGTGGAATTAGAACCAACTGCTTGATACACTTTGTATGTCGCTTGAAAAGCCTGCTTTTTCTTTTTTGGACATCCTTGATGGATACTTTTCCCTCTTTTATTTTTCCCCATAGTTTCTTTGACTAATGGAGTTTGATATGGATGATCTTTCTTTGTATTCTTTGGTATCCATTTGTATTTGATTTGTCCATTATGCTTTCCAACTTATTTTTCTTTGATAATGTTCTTCGTACTTTGATTCAATTTTTTCTTTTGACGTTGGTCCCCATTCATGGATGGGGTGATGGGTGGATGAAGATTCATGACATGGTTGGTTGTAGTATTGGCATCAATTTAATCATAAGGATTTTTCATGCTCCCTATGTTGGCATTTACTTGAGACGAAGTTGCCCCCAGTATTGTGGAAGTAGTACATTCATGCTTTGATTCCACCTGTTCTGAGAGCTCTTGTTTAGAATGCATTCTCTGATAAATGACCATTGCAAATGATGTTATTTCAATTGGATGCTCTGCTAATTCTGGATTATATTGTTCTATTTGACTTGTTTCCTTGAGTGGATACTTTTGGATATCTTTATTCATGATGTCCTCAGTTTGGATTTGGGATATATCCGATCCTGATGTTGAAAACTCAATAACCTGCTCTTTTTGTGTAATAATGTCTAGAGTAAAAGAATCTTGTTCTGAATGAAGATCATCTATGTGTCCATCCATAGAAATAATCTCATAGGTAGATGGAGAAGCATGTGCTATGTGGATGTGATCATATTTTGTGACATCTTGTATAGATAGGAGAGTGTCCATTAGATCATTATAGTATCTTGGAGATACGAATTCTTGATCTTGAATGATTTCAGAATTGCTTTCAACATGCTTTGGATCAAGTTCTTGACATGGGTCAGTTTAAAAGGATCCTTGGATATCTTTATTAGGAATGGGAAATGGCTTAATATCCTCTGGATCATTAAGTGGATTTGGATCAAATGTTGAGTTGAAGATTCCTTCAATATTTGAAAACATGTCTTCTAAAGGACCATCGCTAGACCTTGGTGAAAGATGTTGATCATGCTTTGGAATAAATTTTTGAGATATGTCCTCTAACTTATTAGGTGATGTAGAGATATTTTCAACATGGTCATTGGTCGATGGATTGTTGATTGCAGGATCAAATAGTGTTAACACTCCTCGAAATGGATCATTGTCGGATATCATTGAAGGATTCTTATCATGATCAAAAAGTGACTCTTGATGTATGTTGATTTGATCTTCATCTGAGGTAAAAACATCTTTCATGTGTTTGTTGATGGATAGGTCTTGATCATGTGATTGTTGACTTGGATCGATACTTGGAGTCGTTAACATTTTGTTGGGATTTTGAACAACATTTGCTTGTTGGTCTTGGTATTGGGCTTGAGCTTGCACTTGCGTTTGACCCTGGTATTTTGTTTGTTGGGCTTGTAGTGTGGCTTGGGCAACTTGAGCAGCTTGTGTAGCTTGTTGAGTGGCTAGTTGTGTAGCCTTTCAATTTTGGTTTTGTTGATGTTCCTTTTGATAAGCAGCCTACTGAGCGGCTTGAAATGCAATGTTGTATTGGTTTGATGTGTTTGTTTTGGGTGGTGGTGGTGGTGGAGATGGTTTTGGAATAGTGTTTGTTGTGGTGATAAGAGGTACCATCATATTGATGATTGGGATTTGGTTGGTGGATGGTGTGCTCGATATCGTTAGCCCTTGAGAGACCATGTTTTGAGGGATGATAGATGATGTGTTGGTTTCTTGTGTTATGGGGATAGTCGCCATCTATTGTTGTGATATCGATGGTAAGGGGGGATGATTTGGTATGATGCCTTGATTGATGGTTGGGGGGATGTTTTGGATGAGTAGTGGTAGTGAAGGTCGCCCCAAATCAAGAGGTGATACAAATGTTAATGGAAAGGGTGGGAGTGGTGGGAGAATGAGTGGTATGCTCCCTTGGGGAAATGATGATGTTTGATTAAAAGTGCCCCCTGGTCCAAATAGGCCACCTTCTCCTTGTGAGGTCATGGGGAGAGAGGTTTGTGGTGTTGCATTAAATGATGATGATGATGGGTCATTATGAAAGGTGAGGGGGACATATGGGTGTGATGGATTTTGAACAACATTCGTGTGATTTGCAAAAATATCTATCAAAAAGTTTACCAAGTGTGGATTTTAAATGTTCATGTTTGGTATAGTTGTACTTGGTATATTCTCATTTGGCATGTATGGATTTGGTGGGATAATGTTATTTTGTTGAAGACTCATGCATTGAGTATTTGGTTGATATATTTGTAAGTTTGAACTTGGATTTAAATCTACCATCGGAAAAGGTGATTCAAAATTTAGATTGGGTAGACTCACATTTGTTGTGCCATTGAGGTTTGTAGGAGATAATGATCCCATGTATGGATTGTATAAATGTGAGTTTTGAAAATCAATTGGCATTGTAAGGCTTTGATAGTTTGGTTGACTTGGATTACTCATGATGTATGGATCAAGTTTATATTCCATATTCCTCTTGCATTTTGATATTGTTACAAAAGTGACCTCTAAGGTGTTTAGGACCAATGATGAGATAAAAGATGAAAAGGGGTGAATGATATGAGTGTTGAGCGTTTAGGGACTTTGGATCAATGCTAGAATTAGGGTTTGATTTTGATTAGTTTGATTGGATAATGAACTTGTAAACCCTAAGATGTTGGATGTGATCTTAGGATGAGCTTGTTCAAAGGATTTCTAATTCAATTAAATGTATGAGAAAGGATGCATTCCCATACACCTAACTAAATAAGGTGATTTTGATTTTGATGATTTACCCAAGTCTAGAATGATGTTTCCAAAGTTCTTGGTATGGAGATGATAAATGTTTGGGGTGGATGAAACATTTGATTTGATCCTAAATGAACCTAGGAAGGACTTATTTACAAAGCCAAGGTTTTGAAGAACATGCTTTTCCCTTCAAACCAAAAGATAAATGTTTGCTCAAAAGACCATAAGACAAAAGATACATAAGCACATGTGTGGGGTTCAATTGATTTCATCTTGATTAGTGAATTGCTTTTTACCACAAACACTTTCTTGATTAGATTTTCAAACTAGATGTCCAATGTCTTAATTTCTTCAAATCCCACAAAATATGTTATGTGAAAATTCGATGAATTCAAGGCAAGGGTTACCTATTGTTTAACTTTAATAGACAAATTGAGATGTAATCCAAATGTTTAGAAACCTCTAAGGATAGAATCCCAATGGCAAAGCAATAACATATGGATTGACTCAATTGTATTTGTCTCCTAAAGGGTTTGAAATTTTGATGATGATGTTTAAGTGTTTGTTTCCAAGATTTTTTCGAACAACCAAAGCATTTTGTAACCAAGAATAAGTACAACCCTATGGATATGGAAGACATTATTTGCTGGATTCCCACTTGGACAATTCTAGCTACGCTTATCTTTAGCAAATGGTTAGATGCTTGACCCCACTGGCTCCTAGCCACGGCTCATTAACGTCAATCGGGGTAGCCAAGCATCAACACCCATGAAACTCCTATGGCATGCTTTCCATTTCTACTAAAAGACCGTAAAAGTGTGAGGCGGCTTCAGAATGACTTCTTGCACCAACAAATAGATCAAGGATTTTGGAAATTCTAAAACATGGGTTTTAATTAGGACTTTCCCTTCATGGAGATTGACCCATACAGTGAGAGTCCCCTTTCAGATCCATCTCATCGGAGCCAACCGTGTGATATTGGTGTTTATTCCAATACCCACATTTATATCCCGATTGGAAATACTCTTGGCTTTAGAGTGTTACTGGTTGAGTCATTCCCTTGGGTGAGTAATTTTTCCCCAAGGCAAGCCCTCTAAGATAACAAACGTGAGTAAAGACAATATCCGTAACTCGATCAATCTTTGTTTGTAACACAAAGAAAGAGAATGTACACAACAACGCTCTACTCACACTTGCACAATGTTTTGTTCAATTTTAAACCCAAAATGAAGCATGGAGGTGATTGCTTTATCCTAACCTAAAATCACAAAAAAAAGGCCTTTTGATTCTCAAGATCGCTATAAAGCACGAGAGAAGCGCATACGTCCTTTTTCAATGAAGTTAGTTTGAGTAATCCATCACGAAGACAAAGTTGCACATGTTTGTTTTAAATCCACAAAGCAATTGTGAGTTCTTTTTAAATCACCAAAAGACAAATGCGAGTCTTTTTGTTCAATTATTAACCAAAAAACAAACTCTAGTAAGTTGTAGTCCTAATGTTTGTTTAAACCTTCTCAAAAAATTGAAAAGATTCTTTTTAAAGCTCAAACAAAATTAGTGTCCTAACCAAAAAGAGATAACCATTTCTTAAAAAAAAAAGTGTTAAAAACACTTTGATTTTGTGAAGTACATGCTTCCTTTTCTTTCATTTTCAATTGATCCAACCTACAAGAGAGAAAATTAGTCAAACTCTGCACAACACAGAGATTAAAAAATGGAAAATAGAGGATAAACTCATCATTTGACAAAAAGCATGTGCTAAAATTAAATTTCAACTTTTTACTCCCTGCCAGCGGCGCAACCCATGACTATGTGACAGTTTGACTCCTCAGCGGTGTTGTACAATGCTACTTACCAGTCAGCAGTGCTCTGTGTCCAAACAAGTGAGCTCAATTGTGTCACACTTTTGCTCAACGTCACTGTTTGATTTTTTTGAAAATATTTTGGTTCAATTGGTCAAGCGGCGCAGTTTGAAATTCAAAATCTTGGGCGGGAAAACTTCATTGTCGTAGTTTGAGTTTCTAGCGGTACTGTATGGCGACGCTAGAGAACCAGTGGTGCTATATGGCAACGTTGAGATTCCAGCATTGGAATTTTTCTGTGCACAAACAAAAATGCAGAATTTTTAGGAAAAAGTGATTAAAAATGAGATCATGCCCTCCTTCTAGTGCCAAATGTGAGAACCCCAATCCAAATACCTGCAAAAAAATGAGAACAAACACATTAGATTAGAAATTGAAAGCAATAGCAAGGATTCCCCATGAAATCTATTTACCAAGTTCAAATTAGGAAAAGAAATAATGTAGAACACAATAAAAACAACAAAATAGAGATTGAATCCTAATTAAACTAGCAAACTCATGATCCCATGGGGGAATTGGTACCAATTTCATGTGAAAATTGGCCCTTTCCTAATTCCTATGATGTAAGCTTGATGTATGTTGATGAATGTTGATGAGTGATCCACTTTGTTGATGCTTGATGAGTGCTCCAAGCTAAAAACCTACATAACCTAGCTAAGACTCAATGATGATGGATGGAATTTGATAGATATTTGAGCATAGTAACTTTGCATAATTTGTGGATGATCAAATGAAGAATGAATCCTCTCAAATACCACCCCCATCTCCACCAAAGCTAGTAGAGCTTGAAATTATGAATATTGATTCCCCATCACCTAGTGAAACACCACCCGGAGAGCCACCATTGAAAAGACAAAGATTGAGGCCACTAATTTAGTGGACTATGATGATGAAGGTTCCCATGATGACATTTGGGTGTCAAAAAAAAAATGTAGGAAGGGGTTCCCACTGTATTTGTATTAAGGGAAATAAATCAATTGGGAAAAATATTGAGTAATGTTGATCTTAGAGGGCTCAATGGAAGTGATGATATGCGGTTTGAGGCATATGCCAAATTATTGGATGATGACTCATTTGTAAAGACTCAAGCTTTTATGGAATTTTCATAAAGGGCTAAAAGAGATGAGTATGTAAAAATTTTGGCTATAGAAAGGAGCCTTCATCCAGAACTTCATGATGCTATCATTCAGAAAAAATGTGTTAAATGAAATGAGAGCCAAATTTCAAAACATGACTGCAAAGGAGGTTCGAGAATTGGTGAGAACTAGTGGCATCTTGTTGCTACCAAAATGGGATCTAGCTTCAGCCATAGCTTTCAACACAATCGAGAAATGTAACAGACCTCTCTATGATATAGAAGAAGTTGCACTTGCACTACAGAGGTCTGCTTTTAGTGAGGAATGAGAAGCCTTCACTATATGGTCTTTAGACCCAAGCACAAGAAATCCAAAAATTATTCAGCCTACACCTAACTATAGTGGAGGCCTAATAATAAAAAAGAGGATCAGAAACATTGGCCTTAGAAGCTGCAAATATGTCAGTTCATGTTGCACAGTTCACAAGGGCCACTATGGAGTTTGTGACTGCTGAAAAAGATAAACTCAGAATACAATTGAATAACTTGTTGGTTAAGTATGGAGATCTTGAGAGAGATAATATGTAATTACACACAAAGGTAGCATTATTGGAGGATGTGTTGCAAAGGTTACAACCCGAAAAGTCCAAGCAAAATGATGTTGACTCTCCAACCACTGTACATGAGGATGTATCCCTATATTTTACTGCTAATGTAAATTCTTCATGGGAAATTGTGCCATATAATATTAGAAGTATGCTCATTTCAATAGTACAACCCAATACATCAGAAGGGCCACAAGCAGAAGGGGATATCAATAGGGAATAATTGCTTAGGAAATTAAATGAATATAAAGAAAAATCTAATAGTCATGATGAAGATGATTTTAAGAGCAATATGAGGATTGTCATAGCAATGCTAGAACATCTGAATAAAAGAGTGAATAGAAAATTGAATAGTATTCACTACAGTTATTCATCCATGGTTGATGCTATCAGAATGTTTGACATTGACAAAGAAAGAGCTATTCTACTCATGGAAGTCTAGATCCCTAGGAAGCAAGCATTGATAATGATAGGAATTGGGGTTAAGTGGGACCCCAACCCACCTAAAAATTTAAGCCCACTACTATTCTTGTAAATAAGATTGAGGAATATAGAGGAAATATTGAGCCATTGGAGAACAAGATAAAGGAGTTGGCAAAATCCTTCCATGAATCTCATCATGGCCTTCTTCCATCCATTTAAAGGGATGATGGTAGCATTAAGACTCTACAAGAGTGGGAAAATGAAGAAAATAAGGTTATTTCAGATCAAGTTACAAAAATTTGTCAGAAGTTTGATATGGAGACATTAAAGGTAAATATGGATATGTTAGCTCATGTTGAGACTATCCTACTAGAATTTGATAAAGAATTTGTAATTGAGGGTTAAATTTAGGATTGATTAAATGTTTAGCAAATCAATGAAGACAATAAACCCAAAGAGATTACAAAATACAATGCAAGCTAAAATAAACAACGATTATACCTGTTAATCACCGAGACCTCCATGATTCACTTTTGTAACACCTTCTAGCTTGTTGGCTGATGTGTTGCCCTCAGATTTGACGTGCGAGCAATATGTTAATGCAAGTCTAAGTCCCACACCAAGCTTTGAAGGATTTGAACAAAGTCTAATGCCTATGACTATGCCTAAAGATGCCAAAACTCAATGAAATATGCTAACAATTGTTGAAATTACTATGAAAATTCTAAGTGCGCAATTGTGTAAGTATCTAATGTGAATGTGTAATAATCTCTGTGTGTTTAATCCAAAAAAGAGAGGAAAATGGCATTTTATAGAAAATGTAATTTTGAATGGACGGGTGAGATTGACTTCAGACTAAGACCTAAAATGAGAGGCCCAGATTAAATCCGATAATCCCTAATTAGGGTTAGGGAAAAGTCATTAATCGAGCGGTCAAGATGCCATCTAAGAAGATCAAATCAGCAGTGGAGAATAAATGAGGAAATTAATTCGAAAATAAAGATTTTCGAAAATGAAGAAGATAAAGACCAGATTGAAGATCCGTTTTGGAAGGACCAAGAACCTGCCCGATCAGCTGACTTCCAGAGGAAAGTTACGAATTTGAATTAAATTAATTCCAAATATGGATTTTGTGAAATAATAAATAATCAATTTTCAGATTATTTACCAAAATGGACTGTTAGTTAAGAATGTGATGACATTTTAAATAATTTCATTTATTTAAAATGAGTGGAATATTAATTTTGGAAATTAAATAATTAAATTTAATTATTTAATTTAGCAGATAAGACCAATAATTAAATAAATTCATTCATTCATTTAATTATGACAGTTAGTTAAATATTAAATAAATAAATAAAACTTATTTATTTAATAATCAGGAAGAAATGACTGAAGAAAGGTAATTAAATAAATTTAGAAATTTATTTAATTAGGGGAAGACTTAGACAATTAATGACGTATTTAATAAATAAATAAAATTTATTTATTTAATAATCATGAGGAATAAAAGGACATGAATTAATCAAATAATTATGAATTATTTAATCAATATTCAAATTTGGACCAAAGACATAATTAAATGTCACAATTATGCTAGGACGAAAGTGGTTAAAATAGAGCTTGCATGCCTAGGCCATTTTTAGGTGTCTACAGAATCTAATCAGATTGTCACCAAGTATGCATGATGCAGGAGCATCCTTGGTTCTTGGTAATCTTGCATCAACCAAAATATCTCATTTTAGTTTTTGTTCTTGTTTTGTTCTTGCTCAGTTCATGTCAGTAGATTCATCATATTTTCTCACTAGACCTTGTGGATCTATGTTTCATCGTAGACATGTTCATTTTCCTTATTCCAATATTTGAGAATGATTGGATCTTTTTTTGGAAAGTTATCACTTCTGGATTAAGTGGTAGTTTCTTGAACCAGCACCAGAATAATTTCAAGCCTAACAAATAGTTTGATTGCTCATGGATCTTTCCCGTAACTTGCAGACCCTTATGGTGTGTTTCAAAAAAATTTGTGGAGTGTCCCCAACCTTAATTATAGGTCCAAACTTCATCCTATGCACCTATTGAGGAGAAAATCAAATTTGAGGCTGACATATTTCATGCACACATTACATTTTCCTTCATTGGAGATTGTGATGATCTTTGGCCGACGCAGAAGATTCTAGACTTGTGGATATGATATAAAGCTTGTAACAAATCATTAGGATAGTAAAAGTTGATTAGGTAGATTAATGTGGATCTAATATGTAATATTTTCACTCATGTTAAGGAGCATATAGGAATATTGTATTTGTGCATGTTGTATCAGGCCTATAAGTTGAATCAGTAAGCTCAGATGTTGTTGGTCGATTGTAATTGAGATTTATGTTAATGAGAATGTTTGAATCTACATTTGCCTCCATATTTTGTGTGGCTTCTATTGTGTGACTCTTGTTGGATGGTCCAGATTTTTCTCCTTGAGGACCCTCCTATCATGGCTACACCAAATTGGTATCAGAGTGATATTTGATCCATGAGAGATCACCAAAGTTTGCGGAGTCCTAGTGAAGATTTGTTGTGAGGTGGCAGATTGAGGATCTAACCTGCATTTGCAGAGGACTTGTGTAAAGATGGTGGGAAGAATAAATGGTAGAGTAAATTGAGTGCATGAAAATGTAGACCCAGCTATGATGGAGATGTTGAGAGGAATTTCTACTAGATTAGATGTAGTCAAAACGGACCAGAGGAGAGGTCGACTAGTTGATGATGTGAGTGATGAAGAGGTAGAAGAATAGGGAGAAAGGGAAAGAGAAGATCAACCTGGCCTAGATCAGGGAAAAGAGAGGTTCATAAGAGCCCTAACTAGAGAAAATTAAAAATCACATTTCAATCCAATGGATTATAGAGGTAAGTTGGATTCAGATGAATTGCTTGATTGGAGAACAGAGATGGAGAAGTATTTTGATTTTGAAGGTACCACTAAAGACAAGAAGGTGAAATTTTATTATACAAAGTTGAAATGACATGCATCCCTTTGGTGGAAACATTTATAGATAGATAGGTGAAGAAGAGTAAAATAAAAGATAAGATCATGGGATTGGATGGTGAATAAGTTGAAGACAAAGTTTATGCTTGCAGACTATCAAATCATTTTGTTCTAAAATTTGTAAAATTTGAAGTAGGAGTCAAGTGTGACAGAATATACTAAGGAGTTCTACAAGTTGAACATCATATTTGGACATTCGGAGGATGAGATCAAGCAAGTAGCCAGATATGTGAATGGTTTGAGGTTGTCAATATAGGATGAGATCAGTTTGATCAAGTTGCAAAGTGTGGAAGAGGCATATCAATGTGCCCTAAAGGTAGAAGAGAATTTGAATAGAGTAGAGACAGAGAGGAAGAGGTCAAAGATTTCAAAGAGGAAGAACTTTTACTGGAGGAGGAAGAGGATCTTTTGCATATTAGAATAAAGATAAGGAAGTCAGTAAGAATGATAATTCATACCATACAGGTGATGGGAACTCTTACCGAAGAGGGGGATATTGTGGTTACTAGAATGAGGGCTATAGAAAAGATGATAGAGGACAGGAGAAAAGATTATTCAAGGGAACTTATTTTAAATGTGGTGGAGAAGGACAACACATTTGAATGCAATCAAGGAGAGACAAGTAGAAAGACAAAAAATTGTAGATAGGGAAAAAATCAAGCTTAATGTTGAAAACAACAAACTAATTAAATCCTATCAAGCACAATAGAGTACGAAACAATATGAAAATCAAAATAAGAATCACAAATGCAAACCGATCTCCACACTAAACTTGATTTATCTCCATTGCTCTTCTCCACCTACACAAGGATGCAAGATTTCGAAGGTTGATTGTTGAAATAATGTTGGTTGCTCAGTTATGCAGCATAACGACCTGATGAAGATGATAGATGGAGATGGATGGAAGATAGAAGAATGATTTTGACAGCATAAGGATGTCTGAAGATTCGATCGAAATGGCTTGTGAAAGGTTAGATTTATAGGTTTTTGATGTGGACAGAGATAAGATTTGATAAGATTGATAAGGATTTGATTTTTGACAAAAGAGGAAATATAATGAGATGAGATAAGATTTTAAAAAGATAGAAAGATTTTGATTTATTGTTTTAAAGGAATTAAAACAAGATAAGATAAGATGTGAAAAGATAGAAAGATTTTGATTCTCTTTCAAAGGAAATAAATCCTAAAATAAATATGAGAAGGATAATTGATGAATTATCTAATTAAATAAATTAATTAGATGCACATGAGTTTCAATTTTGGAAAGAAAGCGAGAAGATATTTTAAAGATTTTATTAATTAAATAAATATTTGATTTATTTAATTAATGTTGGATTTATGATTTCATCAATTAAATAATATAAATTATTTAATTAACATTAGAAGAATTGATAGAAATGATGTAATTAATTAAATAATATAAATTATTTAATTAACATTAGAGGAATGGATGGAAATGATTTAATTAATTAAATAATATAAATTATTTAATTAAAATTAGAGGAATTGATGAATTATGCATAGGAAGGGAATAAATGAAATTAGTCAAATAAATAACATTTATTTAACTAATTAGATGATGACATGGGTACCTAGGGAAAAACATGATACAAGGTGTCTAAATGATGCAATGTTGTGACAAGGTATCGTAAGAGGACAATTTTTGGATGTCTACATTTTGCCCCTCTTTGAGATGATGTTCGAGATGATGAGATTTGTGTCGAGTAACATCATTTCAAAGAAGTTAAGATATGGATAGAGGAAAAATGGATAATGATGATGCCCCCTCGAGAGGATAGGCAGGTTGAACAAACACGGGTAGGCTCTCGAAATGAAATGATAAGGATAGACAAGATGAATGATGTAAGATAAGAAGTGGATGAAGGAGATGAATGATACGTTATGCTACAATGAAGGTGAGCAACCATGATGTTTGATATAGCACTAGACGTTATGCACCAAGATATAAGGACCAAGGTGACGATGTGTCTTGTGCCCCAATGTAATACAACCTTGTCTAGACGGATGAGGAAGGAGACTTAGAGCATTAAAGTCCTAATGCACAAAAGGTGTTATGTGACCTTAGATGCAAAGTATAATGCAAAAATATACTCCAACATACACAAGATATGAATATTAGCTGGAATGATATGGATTTGATACAAATGCAAGATAAAATGATAACACACACAAGCAAGCAAGCAAGCATGCACAAATGATACAAAAAAAAATAAGGTAGTGCCCCTGTCAAGTTGTAAACCGTTGATTCAAGGATTGATTGATGATGATGATAGTGTTGTTATTGTTGGGAGCGACATGTCCCTAGAGCAACACAATATGTAAAAATGATGATGTTTTTATTGCTTCTTTGGTCAATAGATAGAGAAATTGTCTTATCATCATGTTGATATGGATAGAAAATATGATTGATAACTTTGTTTCCATAAATAGAAATCAAAGAGTAGATGGTTGATAACTTTGTTTCTCTTGTATGAAAAAAAAAGAGTAGATGTTTGATAGGAATTCTGATAAATTTGCTTTCTGCGATAGAAAACAAATAGTAGATGATTGATAGGACTTCTGATAAATTTTCTTTCTGTGATAGAAAACAAATAGTAGATGATTGATAGGGCTTCTGATAAATTACTTTCTACGATAGAAAACAAATAGTAGATGATTGATAGGACTTCTGATAAATTTGTTTTCTACGATAGAAAAAAAATAGTAGATGATTGATGTGGAAACATATTTGCATTTGTGATTGAAATACAAATAGGATGATGTTTTGATTGCTGATAAATTTTCATTCTTGAAAAAGAAAACAAATAGTAATTGATGGTAGAGCAGATTGCTATGATATCCAGATAGATAGATTGTGTATTGATTGCCTAATATGAGTGACCTATATAGAACACTTGATATGGGTCACTTGATATGAGTCTGATGAGTATGTGTCACTAATATGGGTCATAGATAGATAGACATGAGTCAGATTGATTTAGCTTGATTGAGATTGAATCATTGATATGATGTTGATTGATTGATGATGATGATAGTGTTGTCATTGTGGGGAGCGACATGTCCCTAGACCAACACAAGGATGATGATAATTGATTGAGTGGTTGATTTGGTTTACGACAAGATTAGGATCAATATCAAATGATGTGATTGGATAATTTGACAAGATTGATCGACTTGATTGGTATGGATTAAGGATTGAATTGCATTTGGATATTTGCTTGGAATGATTGAAGATGATTTGATGTATGGATGAGATGGTTTTGATGAAGATGATTGATTTGGTTGAATGGTTGGATGAATTGAATAGAAGAATTGGTGTGAATGGAATGATTTAGGTTGAAGTGATTTGATTAGATGATTGATTGATTGAATTGAGGAATTGATTTGATTGGAATGATTTTGATTGATTGGATTGATGAAGAAATGAATTGATTTGATGATAATGATTTGGTTTGATTTTATTGCTTGGATTTTTGTTGGCTATTTGATTTTTTTGGATTTTTTTAGGGCCTTTTTCCATTTTTTGTATTTTAGAATATTCGATTTTTTTGGATTTTTTTGGAAATGTTTTGAATTTTTTTGGATTTGTGAAATGTTTTGAATTTTTTTGATTTTTGAAATGTTTTGATTTTTTTGGATTTTTGAAATGTTTTGAGGTGTCAATGGATGAAAATTTGAGTAGCCTTTGTGCTAGATACCAATGACAAGGGGAAAACCAAGTCTAGGTTCAAGGAGATAGATGGGATTGATGGATGAAAGGGCAGGTGATGGGATAAGGGATAAAAGGCTCATGATATATGGATGAATGGAAAGGATAGGTCATAGTGAGTGGAATGGATGTATGCATCATAGGAGAGCAAGGATGTGATTTCCAAAGACTATGTAGCATAGGAATAACATGCCCCATTCTAGGTACAATACTTAGGATTTTGCATGACAAAGCTTATGACAATAGGATAATGATAGGCTTATTTAGAAGGATCGGGTATGTCAAGAGGTACCCAAAACATGTTTGAACATTTTTTTCCCCTATATCTTCATCAAGATCAAAAGGAGAAGGGTGGATGAATGGACTCAATATGATAGGTATGTATGATGGCTAAAGATGGTAGGTAGGATGGAAATGATATGACATGAAAATGATAGGTTGGATAGATAAGACATTGTGCCCCCAAGTGTAAGTGGCATAGAAGATCAACCTACACATGATGCCTATTTGCTAGGTTTTCATCATAGTACTTATATAGGGCGCCTGTTTACCAGGTTTTCACTGTTGGACGAAGGGATTTCTCTTTACTTCTTTTTTTTTGTTTTTTGTTTTTTTTGACTTTTTGACTTTTTGGATAGGAGAAGAGGAATATGGATAGGAGGGACTCAAGTGTCTAGTTCCATGAAAGGTAGTAGTCCCACTAGAGATGAATGTCATTGCATGGACCATGTCAAATGATCATAGATGTTGGTAAGGAATTGCATGAGTGGGAGATGGATTAGGTAGATGGCAGATTATGAGGTGGATTATGGAGGAAAATAGTTGATTATGATGTGGATTATGTAGGGAAGATGATAGGGATTATATGGGACTTATGACAAAGATGAATGGGGAGGCTTAGCCAAAAGCATGGACCATAGGAAGATGGTGGGGGAGATATGTAGGATAATGAGTGAAGGATGAGGAGATGGAGGTATGTGGAATTGTTGTGAAATGGAAGGGAACCATGACCAATGGTTGCACACATTGTGATAAACGTTGAATATTTTGATGTGGATGAGGTGTAGGAAGCAATAAAGATGTTTTCTTAGAAGATGGTGGATGAAGTGCTTTAGGTACCCACATAGACTTAGTATTTTTATGATTTTTGTTTGGCTTGTGGGTTTTAGAAATTTGAGATTTTTGAATAGAATGTGCATTTTGGATGGAAAGGGATGGTTGGGATTGAGATGAGGATGCCTCATTGGAATTGGTTTCTTTTTTCTTAGGGACCCAATCCATTTTGCTTTTGGATTTTTTTTTTTGGAGGTATGGGCTTATATAGCTTTTTGGATATATTTTGCTTTAAATTTTTGCATTGATGTCCTAAGGAATGAGGGTCCTTAGGATTTTTTACTTTATAGGTAGAGGCATTGAACTTTTTGTTTTTGAATCCCATGGGTATGGTAGAATGAGTGGAAGCTTTATGTTTAGACAATGTGTGCATTGATTGGCCATGATTAGGATTTTTAGAAGATTTATGGATAAATGGATAAGAGGATTGAATGGTAGGGATATTAGGTGTTGGGAGTAATGGTGGTAAAGTGGATGGAGGGATATTAGGAGTTGGGAGCAATGGTGGAAAAGTGTATGGAGGGATATTAGGAGTTGGAAGCAATGGTGGTAGAGTGGATAGTGGAAGGTGTATGGTCACATGCTTTTGACATTTATAAGATGATGGAGGAGGGATGGCAACATATGTTTTAGGTGTACAATAGGCTTCATGATGGAAAGTGGACTTAGGATGCATGGAGGAAATACCAACATCTTTAGGTTGTTGTCCTTGGGGTGTATGTCCAAGGCCATAAGAGTGTGGAGGGACTTTGACATGGATGGCCTCCAAAATACCTAGTTCATGAAGGTCTATACCTTTACCTTGGTGGTTCATGTTTTGGAGTGTGCAATGGACAATGGGAATAGGTGTAGGTGGAACACTAGACATGAGTTCCTTATTAGATGGATAAAATGACGCAAGGGAAGATAATGGTTTTTTTTGTTCTAAGAAGGAACATTCATGAATGAGGGTGGAAAGACCAATAGGATATGATGGAAGACTTGCAATGGGGTCAATAGTGGGTGATGGAGGATCATTAGGATCTTGATTAGAATTGTGTTCACTTAGATCAAAGGTATTTGTTTGATCTTCTATGCTGGCTTGGGAGGCATGTCTCTCATCAAGGGAAGTGGATGTTGATGGATCATGGATAGGGCTAGGTAGGGGGTGGATAGGAGCAATGGAGGTTTCTTGCTCATGGATAGGTGAAGTGATAAGCTCTTGACCATGGAATGCATAAAGTTGGATAAGAGGATCATCATGGTCTTCTTGATCATAAAAGGGGTCTTGATCAAAGATGGAAGATTGATCATGAATAGTATTAGGTACGTTATGAATGGAATAATTAGGAGGGTGTTTATCTTTATGTGGATAATGGGGTAATGTTTCCTCATGCTTAGGATTTTTCTCTTGACATACCTCATGAATTATTTGAATGGAGGTGGAAGGGGATTTCTCATGGAAAGACCTATCATGTTCTTGATGGTCAAAAACATAGGAGCATGATAGAGGGTGACTTGGACTTAAGAGGGGAGACTCTTGAATTGGATCAAGTGGTTGTGGATGACATGGTTGGCTTGAAGGACTTGGCATGATGTTTGATGACTCTTTTATATGTTCAAGAATATGAGTTGGATGACATGGTGATGTTTGATTCCTTTCTAGTAGCCCTTGGGTCACATCCTTTGTAGGTGTATGGGAGGAAGGTGTTGGCTTAGGGTTTTGGTTTTGATTGGATGATGGTATGATAAATTTATAGGGTGCATGTGCTAGATTGGTATTCCCCTTGTCAATGGTTGCATTAAGACTTAAAGGATCTTGATTTTGTTCCCCAGGTAGACTTAAATTCACATGTGTTTGTCATGATGTGGCTTGATAGGTTGATGTGGCATTGACATACAAAGAAGTGGATGGATAAGATTGGTATGAGGTGGAAGGGGATGACACATTAGGTTGAGGTGGCATTGGTTGATAATAAATGGATAGGGGATGATGTTGTGGTTGTTGAATTCAAAAAATGGCCATGAATTGATTGGCTTGAGCTAGGAGGTGTTGGATTTGAGGTGATTTAATTTGTTGAAAATTTTGGAAGAGGGTTTGAAGGTGTTGTATGGTTTGGTGGTCTAGGGGTTGGGGTATTTTGTCAAGTGTTTGAAAGAGGTTTCAAAGTTGGGATGTTAGGGCTTTGTGTTCGAATGTGGGCATGGTGTCACACATGTCTGTAAGCTCTCGTGCATTGATTTGTTCCTCAAAGTATGCAACATCGTTCATGTCATTATTAGAGGTGGTAGGAGAAGCCCCTCAAAGTATGATTTTAGGTTTCTATTTTGTTTCATTATTTGAACTAGAGAAAGGGACTCCTTGAATCATGATCTCGGGCTTAGGTGTTGTCTCATGATTTGGACTAGAGGGATAGCCCCCTTGGATTATGACTTTTGGCTTATGATTAGGATTGGGCTTGTTTATGATTATGACCATTTTGACAAGTGGCGATGGTGATGATGTGGAATGATTAGATTGGATGACTTGGATTGATTAGGATGAAATGGATAGGATGTGACTAAGAAGAGTGATTAGGATGAAAGTGATTGGATATGAATGTGTTGGAAGAACCTTTAGAGTGACTTATCTTTATGTGTTTGGTGTTTAGTTTGATTTGGAAATGTTTAAATGAATGATCACACATGTACACACATAAATCACTCACACAAGACACATAAGCAAGTTTGAATTTCAAAATTTGAAGAATGTAATGATGATTATTAAACAAGCACACATGGAAAACACATCAACAAGCCCTATGACTAGTCAAGTGGGGTATGGCCAATTAGGTCTCAAGCTTGTCTACACAAGGTTGACTAAGGATAATTTGAAAGCAAAATACTGCCAATAAGCTGGGAGAAAGGGGTAACCCACCCTTCACCTTCACTTCCCAAAGGTATAAAGTTCTTTGGGGCTTAGCTCAGAGTGACAAGATTTAAACTCCTAAAGAGTGTGTCTTTCAATTCACACTTCGATTGAGGTCATCCCCAGGGGTGATGAAACCCCCTAGCAGGCCTCCTAATAAGGGTTTGACAAAAGCAAACCCAGTGAGGTGTTTGTGATCACACACACACTTGATTCACACTCACAATTGTTAATTTACCCTTTAGAAAATTGAAATGTTTATAAAATGGTTCAAGCACTTATTCTTTTTAACCCCAAATCAAGATGTGATTGAAGACAATGATTAATTTTAGACCCAATTTTTGAAGTGTGATTGAAGACAAAATTCGATTTAAGCCAATTTCAATTATGTGATCAAGCAAGATTTGATTTTATGCCCCAAATTTAAATATGTGACAAACAAGATTTAGAGATTAAAAATGGAATGTGTGCACCTGATTATTCACTTTCCAAATTATTTTTGTGATTTATCCCAATACTTCTCCAGCTCTGTATGATTCACCAACAAGTCACCAAGAAAAAAAGAAATAAATTACCAATGTGTTGGAACAAAAGTTATATGTGCCGAAGAATATATGAGAATTTGAGAACTTTAACTCTTTCAAAGTTGATAAACATATACACCATTGGATAGCTTATCAAATTATACCCCAAATAAAAAAAAAAGTGCTGAAAAAGACCAAAAAATGACCAAGATACGGCCATTTTAAGATTTACTAAAAAAATGCTAAAATAGAGGTATATTCGCTAAAAGAATTATTGAATGCGCTAAAAGAAGTACGAAAAATGTTAAAATAGTGCTATACGCGCTAAAAGAATCATCGAATTCACTAAAAGAAGTGCAAAAAATGTTAAAACAGTGCCATATGCACTAAAAGAATCATCGAATGGGCTAAAAAAAGTGTGGAAAAGGTTAAAATAGAGCTATATGCGCTAAAACAGTCCTTGTATGCACTAAAGAAAAGCTTAAATGTGCTAAAAGAATTTTTTTTAATTTTTAACACAATTTTTAATGAAAAGGACTGAGTATATGCGCCATTATGTTACTTATAAGTGTTGTTTTGTTCCCTAAAAGTGCCAAAACAGCTCTGAAAGTGCCGAAAGACCTGTAAAAGCACCGTTAAAATCCCTAGACACACTACAAAAACCCTCAGATGCACTATAGAAATCCACATATGTGCTAAAACAAAAAAAAATTCTGAAAATCCGAATTCCAGAATGTGAAAACCTATCAGAAAATCTGCAAATAAATGTTAAAAATGGGGCAAGGCCCCACGATGGGCGCCAAATGTAGATAGGGAAAAATTCAAGCTTAATGTTGAAAACAACAAACTAATTAAATCCTATCAAGCACAATAGAGTATGAAACAATATTAAAATAAAAATAAGAAGCACAAATGCAAACCGATCTCCACGCTAAACTCGATTTATCTCCATTGCTCTTCTCTACCTACACAAGGATGCAAGATTTTGAAGGTTGATTATTAAAAGAATGTTGGTTGCTCAATTATGCAGCATAACAACCTGATGAAGATGATAGATGGAGATGGATGGAAGATAGAAGAATGATTTTGGCAGCATAAGGATGTCTAAAGGTTCGATCCAAATGGCTTGTGAAAGGTTAGATTTATAGATTTTCGATGTGGATAGAGATAAGATTTGATAAGATTGATAAGGATTTGATTTTTGACAAAAGAGGAAATACAATGAGATGAGATAAAATTTTAAAAAGATAGAAAGATTTTGATTTATTGTTTTAAAGGAATTAAAAAAAGATAAGATAAGATGTGAAAAGATAGAAAGATTTTGATTCTCTTTCAAAGGAAATAATACTAAAATAAATATGAGAAGGATAATTGGTGAATTATCTAATTAAATAAATTAATTAGATGCACATGAGTTTCAATTTTGGAAAGAAAGCAAGTAGATATTTTTAAGATTTTATTAATTAAATAAATATTTGATTTATTTAATTAATGTTGGATTTATGATTTCATCAATTAAATAATATAAACTATTTAATTAACATTAGAAGAATTGATAGAAATGATTTAATTAATTAAATAATATAAATTATTTAATTAACATTAGAGGAATGGATGGAAATGATTTAATTAATTAAATAATATAAATTATTTAATTAACATTAGAGGAATTGATGAATTATGCATAGGAAGGGAATAAATGAAATTAGTCAAATAAATAAGATTTATTTAACTAATTAGATGATGACATGGGTACTTGGAGCAAAACATGATACAAGGTGTCTAAATGATGCAATGTTGTGACAAAGTATCGTAAGAGGACAATTTTTGGATGTCTACAAAAATAATAGAAGAACAACCTTTGTTGAGGAGGATCATGATGGATCATCTAATAAACTAGAAGATGGAGAAGTGTTGGTGAATAGAAGAGTATTATGTCAAAGTGAGATAGAGCAGGAACTATTGCAGAGAAAGAATTTGTTTCAAACTAGATGCAAGGTAGCTATTAAATGTTCCAAAGTGATCGTTGATAGTGGAAGCTTCAAGAACCTGGTTTATGAAGAAATGGTGACCAAATTGAAGTTGGAAAGATTGAAACACCCGAAGCCCTATCAGATAGCATGGATTCAAGATGAGCATAAGATACTAGTAACTGAACAATGTTTGGTGAAATTGAAGATAGGAAATTACCATGATGAAGTTTTGTGTGATATCATGCCTATGGATGTATGCCATGATTTGTTGGGAAGGCCTTCGCAGTATGATAGACAGACTATTCATGATGGAAAGAAAAATACATATACCATTTTTGCTAATGGGATGAAGTAGACTTTGTTGCCATTGGAGGATGTTCCTAAAGTTGAGGTTTGTGTGCATGCTAGAATTTGTTTGGTTGATGGAAGGAGATTTCTGGATGGATTGAGACATGAGAACATGTGTTATGCCTTGGTTCTTAAGAAGGATGAATACTTGAAGCATGTAGAAGAACAACTAGAGGAGATAAAGGAGTTATTGATAGAGTATGAGGAGATCATTTCAGATAATGTACCTGATGGATTGCCACCTATGAGGAGTATTAGTCATTGCATGGATCTAATTCTTGGAGCTAGTATTTCTAACAAAGTAGCACACCGGATGACACTAACAGAGAATGAAGAGTTGAATAGACAAGTGCAAGAGTTGTTGAGGAAAAGTTTGATCAAGGAAAGCTTAAGTCCTTGTGCAATACCTATTGTGCTATCACCTAAGAAGGATGGAGAATGGAGGATGTGTACAGATTCTAGAGCCATAAACAAAATAATGATGAATTATAGATTTCCTTTTCCCTAGATGGATTACATTATGGATTGTTTGAGTGGAGCTAGATACTTTACAAAGATAGATTTGAAGAGTGGACATCATCATATCAGAATAATAGAAGGGGATGAGTGGAAGACAACATTCAAGACACATGAAGGATTGTATGAGTGGTTGGTGATTCCTTTTGGAGTAACAAATGCACCGAGTACTTTCATGAGGCTGATGAATGAGGTATTGAAGAAATTATTGGGTAAGTTTGTGATTGTTTACTTGGATGACATCTTGATTTTTAGTAAGACTAGAGAAGAACATTTGTTTCATATAAGACAAGTTTTGCAAAGGTTGAGAGAAGAGTGGTTGCTGATAAACATTAAGAAGTGTAGTTTCATGAAGGAAGAATTGGTATATTTTGGATTTGTGATATCTAAGGATGGATTGAAGATGGGTCCTAAGAAGGTAAGAGAAATTTTTCAATGGCCTACACCTGAAAGCATTGGAGAGGTAAGATCATTTCAAGGATTGGCTAGTTTCTACCAAAATTTCATTAGGAATTTTAGTTCTATTTGTAGTCCTATGACCAAAACAATGAGAGGAGATAAGAAGAATTTTAGGTGGACATCTGGAGCAGACCAAATTTTTGAGTTGTTGAAGCAGAAGTTCATTGAGCATCTTGTGTTGGCTATACCATATTTTAATAAGGTATTTTAGGTAGATTGTGATTCAAGTGGAAATGCAATTGGATCTGTATTGATTCAAGAAGGAAGACTAGTAGCTTATTTCATTGAGAAGTTGAGTGATGCTAGGAGAAGATATTCAGTTTATGACTAGGAGTTTTATGCCATAGTTCAAGCCTAGAAGAAGTGGACACATTACTTGTTTCCTAAGGAGTTTGTGTTGTATACCAATCATCAGGATTTGTAATATTTGAACAGTCAAGGTAAGTTTAATAAGAGACACATGAGTTGGGTAGAATTCTTGCAGAGTTATACTTTGCTTTTGAAATATAGGAGTGGAAATTCAAATAGAGTTGTTGATTCTTTGAGTAAGAGAAGGAATTTACTAGAGGAGATGAGAGTGGAAGTATTAGGCTTTCATGACTTAAAGAACTCGTATGAGGAAGACCTGGATTTTGTAGAACCTTGGAGAGCTTGTAAAGAACCAATTTTGTGGGATATGAGTCAGTGGTTGGACTATTTCATTCAGGAGGATATGGTGTTCATAGGAAATTATTTGTGTATACCCCAGAGTTCAATGAGGGATAACTTGGTGAAAGAAAAGCATAGTGGAGGATTTTTTAGGACACTTTGGAATTGATAAGATAGTAGCATTGGTAAGTGATAATTAATTTTGGCCAAAAATTCATAAGGATGTTAGGAAATTTGTGCAGAGTTGCATATTTTGTCAAGTTGTAAAAGGGAGCAGTTAGAATGTTGGATTGTATAAGCCTTTGATAGTTCCAGAGAGACCTTGGGAGGATATTAGCATGGATTTCATACTTGGTTTGTCAAAGAAACAAAGAGGTAATGATTCTATATTTGTGGTGGTGGATATATTTTCTAAAATGGAACATTTCATACCTTGTAAGAAGACAATAGATGCAGTACATGTAGTAGACTTTTTTTTCAAGGAAGTGGTCAGATTGTCTAGATTACCTGGGAGTATTGTTTCAAACAGAGATACAAAGTTTGTTGGTTACTTTTGGAGGACACTTTGGATGAAGTTAAAGAAAGATTTGAAGTTTAGTTCTACTTTTCATCCACAAATGGATGGACAAATAGAGGTAGTAAATAGGAATTTGGGGAATTTTCTGAGATGTTTGGTTGGAGAGAAGACTGAAAGTTGGGATTTTTTCCTTGCACAAGTAGAGTTTGCTTACAATAATTCAGTGAATAGGAATACCGAAAAGACACCTTTTGATATTGTTACTGGATTTCATCCTTGGGGCATATTAGAGTTGAGAGACATCAATAATGAAGATAAAAGGAGTGTAGAAGTAGTGTAATTTGTAGAACATATGAAGAAAGTTCATACTCAAGTAAAACAACAATTGGAAGATATCAATTGGAAGTATAATGAGAAAGCAGATGAAAAGAGGAGACATAAGGAATTTGAAGTTTGAGATGAAGTGATGGTGTATTTGAGGAAGGAAATATTTCCATTTGGCACACAGAATAAGCTAAAGATGAGGAATTTTGGACCTTGTAAGATTATGGGGAAATTTGATTCAGGAAATGCATATGAAGTAGAGGTTACTGGATAGCATGGGTATATCGCCTATATTCAACATTGTAGATCTACATCAGTACCATGAAGCAGAATTTAGTGAAGATAGCAAAGAAAATTTGGAAATTCAATTTCCTAAACAACAATCAGATGAGATAGAAGAGATTTTGGATGTCAGAGATGGGAAGAAAACGCGTGGAAGACAGTACAAAGAATATCTTGTGAAGTGGAAAGGCAGACCAGTGGAGGATTCTTCTTGGATTTCTCAAGTTGAGGTGGACCATTTTGGTTTTCCTTTGGCCCTAGAAAAGTGAGGGACTCACTTTTAAATAACCCTGGATGTCTAATGCAAGAGCATCCTTGGTTCTTGTTAATCTTGCATCAACCAAAAATATTTCATTTTAGTTTTTGTTCTTGTTCTATTCTTACTCAGTTCATGTTGGTGGATACATCATATTTTCTCACCAGACCTTGTGGATCTATGTTTTCATCGTGGACATGTTCATTTTCCAAGATTTGAGCTCAATTGGATCTTTTTCTGGAAAGTTATCGCTTTCGCATTAAGTGGTAGTTTCTTGAACTGGCACTAGAATAATTTCAAGCCTAACAGCTAGTTTGATCGCTCATGGATCTTTCCCGTAACTTGCGGATCCTTACGGTGTGTTTCAAATTTTTTTTGGAGTGTCCCCCACCTTAATTATAGGTCTACACTTCATCCTATGTACCTGTTGAGGAGAAATTCAAATTTAAGGTTGACCTATTTCATACACATGTTACATTTTCCTTCATCGGAGATTGTGATGATCTTTGGCCAAGGCGGAAGATTCTAGACCTATGGATATGATATAAATCTTGTAATAGATCATTAGGATAGCAGAATTTGATTAGGTAGATTAATGTGGATTTGATATGTAGGATTTTCGCTCATGTTAAGGATCATATAGGAATATTGTATTTGAGCATGTTGTATCAGGCCTGTGAGCTGAATCGGTAAGCCCGGATGTTGTCGGCCAACTATAATTGAGATTTATGTTAATGAGAATGTTTTAATCTACATTTTCCTCCATATTTTGTGTTGCTTCTGTTGTGTGACTCTTGCTGCATGGTCCAGATTGTTCTCTTTGAGGACCCTCCTACTGTGGTTGCAACAATGCACCTTATAGATAGAGGGTTGATGAAGTAATGAACTTTGATTGGCCTACTAAAGAAAAATTCTTAGCATGGAAAGGCAGGTACTTTGAAGGAGTGGGAGGTCTAGCATTAAGAGTGATGGACCAGTGATTTGAAATTTTGAAGTTTGCAACCATGATGAATAACGGATAGATGGGAATCCACTACATAGTTGGATTTAGTACAGATTAGGATTTTGATAAAGTATGGAGAAATATAGCGTACCTTATTCAAAGTTGAATTGATGACAAGGTTGCAGACATGGTTTTTCCTCTTGTATTTTCCTTTTCTATTTTCTTCATGCTTTTTCTTCCTTCCATTTTGTGTGCATGGGCATAAGTTTTGAGGTAACTATTCAGTTGTACCCATTTTTAAAATTGGACTAGATCTCTAATAGCAAATGGAGACTACTTTTATTTTCTCACATGTCTCCTACCTCTTGGGAATGCATTGTAACTGAATGAGAGAATCTTTGATGTAGTGGTCCAATAGGGTTTTGACATGTGTACTTTCTAGCCCAAGGCTTGTTTTTCTCCTTCGTTTCTATAAGAAGGAATTCAGGGCCAGAAAGTAGGGGTTCGTTGTTTTGCAATTAACACTGAGAATTGTAAGGAGAATACTAAGCATGTTTTAGAGTTTTTGGTCTTAATTTTTAGAGCTCATTGTTATGTACATGTAATTTGGATAATAGTATAGAAATATATATACAAAGAAATACCAATTTCATGGCTATTATCTCTCCTTGTGCTCGTTTTATGAGTTATGAATGAAATTAATCCAAGATTTCTTTTACTTGTCTCTATTGTTCATCAATGGATGTTTTATTTCATTCCTACTTATTGATTCAATGAATTAATGTAAATGCTTGGATGAGATTATTAACTCATGAAAATCAAGTGCTAGGATACTAATAAGTAGTATTAGTCATAATGTAATACAAGAATGTTGTAATGCAGTATCTCTTGAGACTGTACGTTGCTATTATTGAATTGTTATCTGGTGATATAGGTTGATTTTGACTTTGTGCTTAGGATAAAGGAACTAGTTCATGCAAAGTACTTATGGTTCAAATTTTGTGTTTATTCGTCGGTTAATCACTTTTAATTTAAAAAATTTTATATGGATACCATTGTGGTTGTTTTTTGTTGATGTTTCACCTTCTCATGCTCTTAGTATTAAACATTGATCAATAAGTTGTCAATTTATTTAATGTATTAGGACCTTGAGTAATTTTATGAGAAGTTCTGTTATTGACAATGTATTTACAATGTTATCACCATCTTGGGATTTGGATGTTTATTTTCTAACTAGGTTTTTGGGTGCCACTTTTTTTCATTGTTTAGATCATGGTTTTGTAATCACTACTTATATTGATATGATGCTTGAGATTTAATTTTATAGTAGCTAGATGAAAACCTATTGGAATGTCATAATAAGGTAGAAAAAATGGAAAAAAAGATAAGAGTCTCATTAGACTCTATTTGGCCAATTCAATATTGTTGAATGTACATGAAGAGACCATTATAGCACTTATTTTAAAGAAATTGGGAGAAACATATCAAGATAAATCTATAGTTAATAAAATATTTCTAATAAACAAGTTATATACGATCAAAATGGAGAGTGGTGGTTCTATAGTTTAACACTTGAATTAATATTACTGAAACATTTCAAAGTTTAGGCCATAAGAATCATCATTTTTAAAACATGGATTGCAAATAATACTGAAAATTTAGAATTCTTGGTCATTAACATTATTTTCTGCTACATGTAAAATAGGCAACATGTAAAATAGACAAAATTCATTATGAAGTTTGATCATGAAATTTTAAATAGGAACCTCAAAAAAAATGTAAGCCTTGGCAACAAATATTCATTTTGATTTATTTTTCAGAAATTTTATGAAGTTTAAAGTTAAATTAAATTAAATTTCCACCATATAAATACAATAGGGTCTCTGGAAGGATATCTCTCAGCTTATTTTACATAGATTTTTCTAAATATAGGTATGCTAGTTCAATATTGTTGAATGTACATGAAGAGACCATTATAGCACTTATGTTAAAGAAATTGGGAGATACATATCAAGCTAAATCTATAGTTAATAAAATATTTCTAATAAACAAGTTATATACCATCAAAATGGACAGTGGTGGTTCTATATTTTAACAATTGAATTAATATTATTGAAGAATTTCAAAGTTTAGGCCATAAGAATCATCTTTTTTTAAACATGGATTGCAAATAATTCTAAAAATTTATAAGTCTTCATCATTAACATTATTGTTTGCTACAATGTCATCTAGTGTATCATTGTTAAAGTTCATATGTTCTTTCAAGTATTTCATATTATCATCATCCTCATCTTGACCTGCATCATCTTCATTATCATTGAAATTTGATCGTAGACCATCTATATTGTTCCCAGATGTATTTGGGTCATCATTTTCTATACTATCCATATTGGTGTCTTCCATAACATCATATAACTCTAGATTGTTGTCTTTTTGTGCCTAAACATTAAAATCTTCAACATCATCATGGATGTCAATTTCTTCAATGTTCTATAATCCCTCTCATTTTGTTTGTCATCATTGTTTTGCTCAGTATCCACTAATGTTTTGTCAAATACATGCCTTAATCTTGGTTCATAATGTATGGAAAACATCCATTTCGGGTCCAAAATATCTTCATAGAAAAATACCTACACATGAACGACATACATATATTAGATGTACATGTTATAACAATTTTATTGATTAATAAATGTAAGGAAAGCAGAGGTGCAGAAACACTTTCCTAATGCCAAATCCACAAGGAAGAAAGCAAAGCAGGGCTTTTAATTTTTTTCCAAATTACAATCCAACTGAGACACACATGAAGGAATAACAGAAATAGAGCAAATACACAAAGACAAATCAAACAACAGATTTACGTGGGAAACCCTTACGGGAAAAAACCCACCACACCAAGTTGAATCGCTTTGTATTACAGTAACAATAATTACATACAATCAGAAATACAACTCTCTGATGATTTTTCAGTAGCTGCAACATTCATCGTTAAAACACTCTCAGAAAATCTCTCTATCATTCGATAAACTCATCACTCTGTTCATTTGTTCAAAAAATAGAATCCATCTACTTTTAAATCTTCTGTGCATCCTTATCCGCCAATGCCAACCATAGATAGTTTCCATTCGAGTCTTGATTTTTCCTTGCATGCTATTTGTCCAGTGTTTCAACTGATGCATAAAATCAACCGTCATCATGCTTTAAAACTGCTTCCTGTGATTGGTCCACGAAGCTCCACCTAGGATGGTCAGACTGGTCAAGAGCATTCAACTTTGTTGGCATATCGGTGAGACACTCACAGTGTCTCCCCGATGCCACAAAGTTTCTCTACCAGCAACGCTATAGCTTCCACGAGTCAGAAATATGCAATATCAAATGTATAAGTCACAACAAAACCAACGATGTCCACTTCGATCCTATCGGCAAAGGTTTTCCTTATCGGCGAGACTCATATCGAATGGAACAAGTCATATCAAATCTAGAGAATCCATTGGCAAGACATACTGATGTCGCCAAGACGTTATGTCAAAAAATTCAAGTCATGCCAGTGTGAGCCATTCGGCATGACTATCGCTCTTTGGTGAGACTCACATCGAAGCAGAACTTCCACTGAATGTCACACTGTCACCAAGACTCATGCCTACAATCATGAACTTTCACCGAGCTCCACCATGTCTTACTGAGTTGGCAAGACATAAGCCCTTCGCTAAGATGTTTCTCTGAGTTCCTAGAGTTAACCCGAAGACTTCTATCAGCGTGACTTATTACTTTCACTAAGACTTCTCAGTGAAGTCTTTTGTCACCATGAAGTCACCACGAGGATACAATCTATTCGGCAAGACTTAGCTTCATCACTGAGACCTCTCCCCGCGACCCGTGAGTTACTTCGACATTCGCCTTGACACCCAAGAGTAGCCGTTGTCAATGAGACATTACATACTCTCTCGGACATCTCACCGAAGCCCTAGCGTTAGCCCGATGTTGGCGAAACTTACACCATTCGCTGAGACTTCTCCCCGATACCTGTGAGCTAGCCTGATAAGATCAACTGTCATCCAGAGTTCTTCTAATCACCAAAAGGTCATGCCAAACTCAAAGAGTCATAGTGATAGACTTCATTCAGCAAGACATCAACTCTGTCATAGTGATAGGATCATTTCAAGAGCTTCAAAATTGTTAGTCGCCCAGACATGAACACTGTCACAGTGAATTTTCCCTTCAGGAGTTCCATGTTAGTAAGGATTGAGGCACATATTCCAACAATAAACACATGTATATATTCACAATAAACTATGAATTAATAGAGTAATGATCACTACCACTTCTTGTTTGATTTAAATAAATACCTACTCACAATGAATTGGTAGAACATAAGGCTCCTTATCCTCTGGTAGGAAGCATGAGGAATCTATAGAAAACAATCCACTATGGGTATCATGTCTTCATGTCCTCTCAATTGCTTCATACCATCTACACTTAAAAATACAAGATTTAAAAGAGTGGTAATCCAACTCAATAGTTTCTTGTATTTTCCCAACATATTGTAGATTCCCTTCAATTATATTCTTACCTTTTGAGCTTGATCGACTGGATTGCTTGAAGTCAACCATGATGCCACAATCGAAGAATCATCTCTTTACACATACACTTTCTACACGATAGTGTCAACCATATGCCCACATTGTTGGATATTTCCTCACCTGTGAAAGGCCATTTATTTCAATGAAAAAAAATATAATGATGAATATTAAAATAGTTAATAGTGTCAAAACTATAAGGAAACGACATACTGTAAAACTCCAACTGTACCTTTCTTTCAAATCCTCTAGACATTTTGATTTCATCTTCTATTATGTTTGAATCTATACTTGCATCTTCTATTTGATTTTGAATTTGTTCAATAACCATTATAGTGTGCAATCTTTTCCCCATTCCCCAAGAAGATTAGTGGGAAGTGGATTATTCCTTGGGTTTGATCTCCTAAACTATATCCTTGCTTCTAACACTTCTCTCTTTTTATCATATAGATCAATCCATTTGTTCATAAAGTCCATGTGGTACAGAATGAACTTGTTGATTATTGTACTTCGTCTACACCTATTACATGTCAACATGTTTATTTCAAACTCCAAATGTCATGTTGTTAATTTCACAAATAAATTACAGAGTAAATAAATGATTGCAAGAAAAACCACACTAATCATGAATTTACTTACTAATTTCTACTTAAACACCATTAGATTGTGGTTTTTCTCCATCAATAATATCTAATGCTCATTCTTCATCCTAGACGTGTGGCCCATATTCAAAATCATTACCAAGGAATTCATACAGGAAGAAAAATGCTTCATTCAATATTGTGATATAGGGGGATTCACTACTCACAAGTTCTCTTCATTTAGAGAGCCTCACGAGGTGAACTACCCTATATTACCTCAATGGAACAACACAGAAGTTTCAAATTTTGAAAGAGTAGGTCACAGAGGTTTTCTGGAAAGACTGAAAAGCTATTGGCCAGAGGATGGCAGCGCAGGATACGGATGACAGTGCAGTGCACTAGAATCTCATAGGCACGTTGGCACCTCGTACAGACCAGAGAATGAGAATGTCGCAAAAAACAAGTAAGTGACTACTTATATCCTAATTACTGAGAATTTCTAGAATGTGATAAAGTAATAGAAAGAAATATAACTTACAATAAGATGAAGTAGAAATGACAAAGGTAAGGAGAAGAAAGCAAAGAAATACTTACAACCGTGCGGGTGATTAGGCTTCCACAAAATGAATGTCTTCAAAACCTACACATAAGAGGAAGAGAGAAATTTTTGGGTGGTTGTATAGGGGCCTGCCTCAATCAGACCCCATTTTGGTGTTCCCACCTCCACGGATAGCCAAATAGATAGAGAAAAGTAGAAATGAAGTAAAGAGCACTAAAGCACTACAAAATAGTGTTATGCTACTCAACCAAGTGATAGAGGAGAGGAGAGGGAATCTTACCATCTCCACCAAGAGTGCTCAAGGATAATGGGGGAGAAAATGAGAGGAACTCAAGCCTCTATTGCAATGGTGTTGTCCCAGACTTGCTCTACCGATGTGATGGAGTGTTAATGTTGTTGCTGTGAAGTGTAAAGTGTTTTGATAGAATGCTTGGAAAAGGATGTGAAGCTTGTGAATGAAGTCCAGAAATGGTGAAGAGATATTCCAACCTCCAAATGCAAGTCCCAGGACTGAATATGAAGGAATGAGGAAGAAAACAGCCATATTCAGGTCAGTCAGCTAAGGAGGGCATTACAAATCAGCCCCCAATGGGAAGTGTAATGCCTCTACAATCTCTAGATGTGGCAATCTATCAGGGATGTAAGCGCACTGCATGGACGTCTACATGTTGTACAGGCATCCTAGACAGAAACGCCTCCACCGACACTCAAAACAATGCCAAGTGTGATGTAAGCAACGGGCTTAGGTGGAATTAATCCTCTGAACTTGGTTTTCTAAATTGGACAAAGGAAAAAAGGGTAATTGCACATAGGGTACAAATTTTCTCTTATACAATTTTCCCCCACTTTAGTGAGCATGAATATTGATGAGTTCTAGGTAAAGTAGATCAAGAAAGATTAAGGTTAGAAATGTATACCTGAACCGTCAAGGAAGCAGATAATACATTAGACTAGAAGAACCTACAATAGATAGAAAAGTTAGAACATAAAAAGCTAAAAGATTCGAATAAGAAAAGTAAAAAGACCTCGATGTAAAAGGTTGTCTCAGTACTATGCATCGTCCCCAACTTAAGAATACTAACATAGAATAATTCTAAGAAAAAGAAACGAAGGGCATATACACAAGATGAAGAAGATGCAAATCTTTGATCTGGTATATACAAGAGAGAGGAGAAGGATAAATCGCATGGTGAAAGGAAAACCCACTTAGGAGTAGAACCCGCACCATAAGAGAGGTGATAAAATCAAACCCCACTCAAGGAGGAGAACCCGTATCACCAAAAAGCACATGGTGAAAGCAAAACCCGCTCAGGAGTAGAACCCACACCATAAAACAGGTGGTAAAATCAAACCACGCTCAAGGAGGCGAACCCGTATCACCGAAAAGCATGTGGTGAAAGCAAAACCTGCTCTGGAGTAGAACCCACACCATAAAAGAGGTGATAAAAGAAATTCCCACTCGATGAGGAGAACCCATATCACCAATAAAAGAGTAAGTGCCTCATAGACCTGCATACCTGTAAGTAGGCATCCCCCAAGATCTCTCACATGGAAGAAGCCGAGAAAGCACCTTACAGACCTATAGACCTCTAAGGAAGGTATCCTTCAAGCACTCTCACATGAAAGAAACCCCAAGGAAACGGACTCTGTAGAGTCAAAAAGTGGCAACATGTCTACCCATAGATAGAACATGTCAAAAGCGGCACCACATCTACCCACAAATAGAGTGTGTCTAAAAGTGGTGACACGTCTACCCATAGATAGAGCATGTCTAAAGTGGTGACACATCCACCCATAGACAGAATGTGTCTAAAGTGGTGACACATCTACCTGTAGATAGAACGTGTCTAAATGCGGTTCGTCATGTAGACCATAAAAATTTCAAAGGGTTCCCTCAAGAACCCGACATGAAAAAGAGAGGGGTCCACTCAAGGGATGCATTGTTTGAAAAGCAAAATCTAGTTAGGCTACCCCCAAGCTAGATGAAGATAATTCATTCAAAATAAAGTCTGTCAAAGAGCTCCCTCAGGAACCCTTCAAAAGAGAAAAGGGGTCCACTCAAGGGACACTTCTTTTAAAAGACACGGAGAAGAGAGGGGATCCTTAAGAAGAACACACACCTCCATAACAATTTATCACTGCCCCCAATGTACTGGGGAGAAGAACCATGCAAAATACTTAGGGAGGGATAGAGGTAAACCTTGATATCACTTGTCAAGCAAAGTAAAGGTAGGTTTGTCAATCAAACGGGAGTTTGATGGCACCTGAATCGTGAAGTTGTTGAATTTTTTCCTTCGAGGCCTTACATTCACTAGTGGAATGGCTAGGCACTCAATGGTATGCACAAAAAGGATGTTCTCCTTTATCATGTTTATGAAATTTTTTGAGTGTAGGAGAAGGAAGAGTAATCAAGTAGGATTTTAGAAGCCACAATAAGATCTACTCTTTCTTAGATAAATGATGAGGAGCAGGAAGCAAGCCTTTCTCTTGTGGAGAAAGTTTTGACTTCTCACAAGAAGAAGATGATACGAAGGTAGAAGACAAAGAAGGAGGATCTCCTTAGAGAGCATTATTCTGACAATGGGGATTATGCTTCTTTATGGGATCACTATCAACCTTCTTGATAGGGCTAACAACATTGACCTCTTTAACAACGGTGCAATCATATTCCTTAGAAGGAGGATCAACACCAAGAACATTACAATTTTCATTCACCTTACCCTGCGATACAGAAGAGTAACCATCTTCGATAGTGGGTGTGGATGATGTCATCAAAAGGTCTAAGTGGATTGGGTTGACTTTATATTCCCCAATGAAGGAATATGTAAAGTCTAAGGAACCCCAATCATCACCAAGACATGCATTCTTTTGAGATGAGGTAGAAGGAGCACACATAGGACTCCTTACTTCAGTAGGATCTTCTTCAAGGACATTTATCTCGAGAGTACCTTTTATAGTAGGTACTGCTAGAGTAAACATCGACACATTGGAAGAAACCAAAGGGATAAGAGTAGGAACAACTGAAGCTCGACTAGTAGCTGCTATCTCACATAAGTACATAGCCTCAGGGTCAGCTTTAACTATGACTACTTTATCATTACAAATGAACTTAATTGATTTATGCAAGGTAGACGGGACTACACCCATAGCATGAATCCATGGTCTACCAAGGAGAAGCTTATACAGTAGCTTTTCTAACATAGCATATACAAGGGTAGGTACGGTAACAGGTCCCAACCTCAAAGGAAAGACTATCATGCCTAGGGCTTGTTGACCGACATTATCAAACCCATGAATGTCAATAGAAGAAGCATTAAGAGAAGATGGATCAATATTAATCTTAGGAAATAGATCAATATTGCATACGTTGAGTGTCGAACCAACTTCAACGAGAGTATTTCTAATGGTGATATTATTAATGTTGACTATAATCATTAGAGGGTATGCTTGCTTCTGTACTTCCAGAGGTGGGAATTCCCATGGATAGAACGTAATATCTGACGAACCCACATGAATATATTCCATCAACGCATTAGCATCTGTCGTCCTAGTGGAAGAAGGAAAGAGGATCTTTTGCAAGGCTTCATGAAGCATACCTTGATAAGCCGGAGAAAATCAAAGCAAGTCCCACAGTGAGATCTTATTTGGAGTAAACCGAGGTTGCTCAACAATATTGTAATCACTAGGTGCTCATCCTTATATACGTGATATGACTGATTGTATCATAGGAATCGGAATCATAGTCTTCCCTATACCCTATATAATAGATGGCCCCGAGCGATAGGAGAGGAGATAGCTGGGGTAGCTCTATATGACGGGGGGACATCAGTAAGTCATGCCATGCCCCTACCATCGTCTAACCCATCCATCTGGTACTGGGTGGGCCGGAGGGTAAGGAACCCCCCACCAGCTGGGGGTTCCAACCCGAAGGCCCGTTCCACCAGTTGTAGGTTTAGGAGCTAAAGGAAGACTTGGTTGTTTATTCATTTTATTCTAATAAGTATGGGCTATCGCTCTATAAGAGGGAGCCTTAGAAATATTAGGAGAACCATCATCATATGCAACACCATCAATAGAACAAATCCTATTAGAACATGGACTAGTTAGAGTCATGTAAATGACTGGTCTCTCAGGCCTTCCAAGGGTAGCAGAGACATAGATTACATTTATTGAATCATCACAACTAGTAGAACAATTATTTTAATACATATTCTCAACATCAATCCAAATAGGATCGAATGTGGAATTTGAAGAAACCTTCTCAACATCGATCCAGGCATAATCAAATGTGGAAGGAGGTTCATCATTTGCTAATGCAACATCTCTAGAAGAGAGTGCATCAAAAAAAAGATGAGATTCATCATTCACAAATGCAACATTTCTAGAAGAGAGTGCATTGGAATGAGGGGTAGATTCATCATTCACAAATCCATCATCTCTAGAAGAGAGTGCATTGGAATGAAGAGAAGGTAAAGTAACATTAAGAAAGGTATCAATTATTTCATCTTCTTATGACAAAGTATCCTCTGAAGAAAGAGGAATCTCATGAGAAGGATCAAAGATACCAAGTGACATGGGAAAAGCCAAGTCACCATCACATGCATTAAATGGAACATCACTAATATTTTGAACAAAACTAGATACAAAACTAATAAAAGAAGATATTAGATCCATTACTATTTTTTTTGGTATTTTCTATGTTGTAGTAAATCGCATTTTTGAAGGTCTCTGAAGTGTAATTTGAGGTCAGAACTTATGTCAGTTCCTAAAATTCAATAGCCAAAGGAATTGTATTTTAGGGATTGAACTAGTTCTCTAGGAGACCTTTCCAACGGTGCAAGCATTTCTTAATTTCGAGCACCAAGTCAAAAGTTATGACCCCACCAAGTAGGGGTAAATAAATTCCTAGTTTTTCGAAGAACACTGTTCTTCACGTCAGGTTTAGTGAAAATGTGATATAGGGGGATTCGCTACTCATGAGTTCTCTTCATTCAGAAAGCCTCATAGGGGAAAATGCCATATATTACCTCAATGGAATATCGCGGAAGTTTCAAATTATGAAAGAACAGGTCACATAGGTTTTCTAGACAAACTAAGAAGCTCTTGGCTAGAAGACAACAACATAGGATATAAACGACAGCATGACGCATTGGCATCTCAAAGGTGCGCTAGCATCTCATATGGACCAGAGAATGAGAATGTCACAGAAAATAGCTAAGTGACTACTTCTATCCTAATTACTAAGAATTTCAAGAACATGATAAAGTAATAGAAAGAAATAGAACTTACAATAAGATGAAGTAGAAATGACAAAGGTAAGGAGAAGAAAGGAAAGAAATACTTACAACTATAAGGGTGATGAAGCTTCCACCAAACGAATGTCTTCAAAACCTACACACAAGAGGAAGAGAGAAATTGTTGGGTGGCTATGTAGGGGCCTGCCTCAGTCAAACCTCGTTTTGGTGTTCCCACCTCCATGGACAGCCAAATAGATAGAGAAAAGTAGAAATGAAGTAAAGAGCACTAAAGCACTAAAAAATAGTGTTATGCTACTCAACCAAGTGATAGAGGAGAGGAGAGGGAATCTTACCACCTCCACCAAGAGCACTCAAGGCTAATGGGGGAGAAAATGAGAGGAACTCAAGCCTCTATTGTGATGGTGTTGTCCCAAACTTTATCTACCGATGTGATGGAGTGTTGATGTTGCTGCTATGAAGTGTAAAGTGTTTTAGAATTCTTGGAAGAGGATGTGAAGATTGTGAATGAAATATTGAAATGGTGAAGAGATCTTCCAACCTCCAAATGCAAGTCCTAGGACTAAATATGAAGGAATGAGGAAGAAAATGTCCATATTCGGGTCAGTCAGCTAAGGGCATTACAAATCGACCCCCAATGTGAAGTGGAACGCCTCTATAGGCTCTAGATGCAGGAGTCTGTCAGGGACATTAGTGCATTGCATAGACATTTGTGCACCACATGGGTATCCTAGACAAAAACACCTCCATCGATGCTCAATAAATAGGTTCCAAGTGTGATGCAAGCAACGGGCTTATGTGGAATTAAGCTTCCAAACTTGGTTTTCTAAAGTGGCCAAAGGAAAAAAGGGGAATTGCACATAGGGTGCAAATTCGCTCTTATACAAATACATACCCTTCAGCCATGCAACCCTCTGGATGTACCTTTTTTTGAACATATCTTTTTAGAGTTTTCATATACCTCTTAAAGAAAAACATCCACCTCATTGGTACGACACCCACTGATTCAATGTCATTGACTAGGTGTATAAGTAAATGGGCTTGTAGGTCCATGAAACTTATAGGGAGCTCCTTCTCAAATACACATACAATTTATGCAATTTCCTTCTTCAACTTTGCGACTTCACATTCGTGGATCTCCTTGGATGTCACCCACCTAATATAAGAATAATAAATTATTATGAACCTTTAGTCAAAAATTAAAATGCAATATAACATCTCTATGTCTCTCACACATGAACATTTCATATAACCACATACCTTGTAAATGTTGACAATCGACCTATGGCATTCTTTAAGTCAATTGTAAGATAGGAATCCCTCCTAATTTCCAATGGCATGATATGTTATCAAACACATTTTTGAAAAGGTCATTAGTAATGTTTTCTCACACAACAAAATATCAAAATATATTTAATACTTAATGAATGTTACCAGTAAATGTTAAATGATGATATATAATACCTTCATAAAATTATGAAAATCATGTGTTTTAAATCCTATGATATTTCCATCAACTATAAAAGCTTTAGCCAATGATGACCCATAGCCAGTAGGTGCCCTTATTGAACAAATGATATTTTTAAGTTTCTCTAGCTCTTTTTTTTCAAAATCCATGGAGATTTTGTGTTTCATTTTCCCTATTTGGCCACAAATGTATTCTATCAAATTTGGTATGTGAAAGAGCAATATCTCTCCTCGAAGTCAAGGTGTCCTCTTTGCCTTATATATGTTGAAATATAGAATCTGGGACATTTTTGAAGACATGCATAGGATCTAATAGGTGAGATATTAATAGATCCTTCCAATAAGGATGCTCATAAAATATGGATTTCCTTTTCATTCCTTTTGGCATATTAACTACAACTTGTTTTGGTTCTTCAATCGAATCACCTCAATCAAAAAAATACTCCCAAGATTTCAATTCAGCATCTTAATACTTCTTAATCCAATCACCTGGACCCATAATCATGGGAGGACCTCTATTTTCAACTTTTCCATCAAATTGATTCTTTAGGCGATTTCTAAACTTATGATCTAGTGGTAGAAAAACCCCATTGTTTGTGTAAATAAATTTATGTAGATATTTAGAATACCGCCCTTGAAATTGTTCTACACATCTTGGACATGCAAATATCCCCTTTGTTTGAAGCCCTGTAATTCAATAATTAATGTTAATAACATCAAAAAAATAGTATAAAACTAAGTATGAAAGTTGGGATGAAAATAAATTGTGTAAATACATAAATATTTTATCTTACCAGAACAAACACCAAGTCCTGGCAAATCATTAATAGTCCAACATAGTACACCATACAACATGAAGGACCTATTTGATGGAGGATGTGATATGTCATACATTCTTCTACCTTTCAATAGCAGTTGAATCTCATCAATAAAAGGCGCAAGATAAGCATCCATGTTTTTTAACTTGATGTTTTCCTGGAACAATGAGAGTCAACATAAGGTGCTCCTTCCTAACACTCATCCATGGGGGAATATTGTATACTATCAATCCGACTATCCAAATACTATAATTTGAGCTTAGGAAAGAGAATGGGCACACTCCATCAATTACAAGACTAAACATGATACTACGGGGTTCATCTTTGAATTTTCTTAGCCATTTTTTCTCTGTGTTTCATTGCTTTGGAGTTGGCTAGAATTCTCATGAACCCATCTTTACTCATGTTCTTTGAATGCTAATCCATCAATTGTGCAAGTTACTTGCAAAAAAACATTCATTGAAGTCTAGGTATAATTGGCATGTGATGTAAAACCTTTTTTGGAACTATAGGACCTTGTACATCTGTACGATATCTCTTCTCTTTACATACAGGGAATTCTACCTTGTTTTGATATTCATCTCTGTATAAAATGAAAACATTTTTATATGAATGAATTTTCTTATATTCAATCCCCAACTCAACCAACAATAGATGTGCCTCTCTGCAAGTTGATGGAAACACATTCTCTTCAAGGAATATTTTAGTTTTTAGTGCCCTATAAGATTACCAGAGATTAAATCAATTGAATTTTTGACTTATGATGAACATGTTTGGTATGTATATCTATACTAGGACTATTTATATACATTATATGTTGTTAAAATCCCCTTAAAGAAATATAAACAAATTCGATGAATGTTTACGAATTGTGTACACCAATTGACAATGCAAAGTAAGAAATAGATTTCAACTCACTTCAGTAGGGCAGTGAATCCTTTGTTTGACCAATCAAATAGTGACTTGATTTCTAATAATATTAATGTGCATGCCAATTTTGAGGTTCTACTTTCACCCGATTTGAACACAGGTGCCTTCGTTGCTTGCTTGATGGAGTCTTTCAGGTTGTTATCATCGACATTACATTGGTAGTAATTACCCTTGCTATCATCATTATTGTCAACCATATGATCATTATTGTCATCATTGTTTCCATCCCCAAAGAAACATGTAAGAATTTCATTCAATCCTTCTTCATGCACTACATTTTCACTATCATGATCATCATTATTAATGCTAGTTGGCATGTGATGATCAGTGTATATGGATCTCATCAACTCGTCAAATTTCTCAGGTGGTAGTAATCTCTTCAAACTTTCTCTTTCCGCCCTGGTATTGTTTGAAAGATGGTTTGGATTATCCTGTCCAAATCTTAATAACCTAGTTGGATCATGGGTATTAGTATGTGTTTCATCAACATCTTCTACTTATCAACAAATGCAAGCATTATTTAATGTTTTCCAACAATTGGATAAATTATAAATGTATCAATTTCAAAGAAATATAATCAAATATGGCTTAAAAAATAAAAATATAAATTGTATGAACATATATACATCAATTGAATAATGGAACATTATTTTATAAACTACCTTTTTTATACAATAATTTAAATAAAACACAATTTTGACAACATAGTTTATAAAACATCAGTCCACACTCATTTATTATTCTTTGGTTTTCTTCCCTGAAGAACATCCTTAGGGAGACCTTGTTCTTCCCTTTTCTTTCACGCAGGAGTGCATTTTAAGAAGGGGTAATCAATCAATAACTCATCCCAATGGTAAGGTCCTTAATATCCTCAACCATTATCAATCTATCAACCTCTCTTTCCATATCTCCATCTTTATCATTTATAACCTCAACAAATTGGAAATTTGGTCTTACATTAGGGTCTCTTCCCTTACTACTATTTATAAATCTTGCAATATTTTTGTGTGTGTATGCACACCCATATATATACATAAGATGGCCTCTATTAATTTCTTTTCCATTTTCCAATTGGATATGATGTCTATACATATTTGAATTTAGACAATATGTTGACATGTTAGGCTTATATTTTGCTATCCTTCTCCATTCACCACTGTAATATGATGGACAATAATATGACATTAATCTCCTAGTGGTTTTTTCTGAATTGTTTCTATGTTTAGATCCCACATATACATTTTGGACAATAAAGAGGCCTAGATTCACTCCATGAATATTGGAGGGTCATATCATGTAGTTTGTATCCCCAAAATTGAAACACCTCATACACTCTAGGTAGTTGTTGATCACTAGGGCAAGCGCAATATATTCGATGATCAAATGTATCTTTGTAAATTGATCTCAAACTCAAGGGAAATTCATCATCTCCATCACATTCATTCTCATAGGTTATGTAGTCCACCTCCCCCCTGTCTTTAAGCAAATTTTGCATCTTTAAACCGGTTCTTGTTCTGTGACTTGTTTTCATGAATTCCTCATCTTCTGAGCCGGTATATTGGCACATATTTTTGTTAGATGTATCATCTAATAAATGATCATTTCCCTCTAGGATAGAAGTCGGTGATCAAGGAAACTTTAAACAAAGAACTTTATCCTGCAAGTATCCATTGAGAAAAAAATAGTTATTTAAATAATATAAAACAATGTTTAAACAAAGTATACATGTTATTTATATCAAATTGGAAAATTCCTTACCACAATTCCTATTGGATTTGAATCGATTGTAGGAGGCATACTACTGACTGGAAGCTCATCATATATGTAATGTCTTTGTACAATTGCTCATTTGAATTATTTCTTTGCACGACATACACAACATCCACAAACAACAATTTTCTCAAAGTATTCATCACATGTACCATAGTCCTAACCAACCTCTTGTTCAGTGTAATCATTTGTTGTGTCTAGAATATCAATTATCATATCCTCTTCTACCCACTGTCGCCTACGCGATTTAACAATTTTAGGTCCACGCCCATGTACATATCTTCTTCTTTTGCTAGTAGAACACTTAGGCTCTGCATTTGCTCCAATCTCCATCTAAAATAATCAACAACATGCATTAATTTATGTAAAGATTGGATAATACATTATAAATTTCAATAATACTATGAAAAAATATAGACGTATCACAAAATTCCATCAAATCATTTTTTCCTAAGTTAAGTCAAAATTTGAGTACTTGATGTCCCGCTTCATCCTTTCTGTCCTCATTTGATATGACACGATCTGTTGACATGGCCTCGTCTCACCCCTATAATACACAACATAGTAAATAATTTTTAGTACACAAATTATATCATTTCCACGAATATGCTATCCAACACAAAACCTCACTTTAGTCATTTATTTTCTCAAAGTATTCATCCCATGTACTATAGTCCTAACCAACCTCTTGCTCAGTGCAATCATTTGTTGTGTCTACAAGATCCATTGCCATATCCTCTTCCACCCACTGTTGTCTACTGATTTAACAGTTTTATGTCCAAGTCCACATACATATCTTCCTCTTGAATGCTAGTTGAACACTCTGGCTCTGTATTTGCTTCCAATCTCCATCTAAAATAATCAACATGCATTAATTTATGTCAAGATTGGATAATACATTATAAATTTCAATAATACTGTGAAAAAAGATGGATGTATCACAAAATGTCATCAGATCATTTTTTCCTAAGTCAAAATTTGAGTACCTGATGTCCTACTTCAGCCGTTGTGTCCTCATTTGACATGAAATGATCTATTGCCATGGCTTCATCTCACCCCTATAATACACAACATAGTAAATAATATTTAGTACACCAATTATATCATTTCAATGAATATGTTATCCAACACAAAACCTCACTTTAGACATGTATTTGACATATAATTCACAGTTTAGATGACTCATCTAGTTGTATAATGGTCATTTCTGAGTTCAAAAATCTAACCTCTATTAGTTTTGCAACCACAAAATTGACATGGGATAAGGAATAGATAAAGTAGGGAACCATGATTGCTCCCTTGGAACATATGAAGATGATGTCAATTTAGGATCAATTTATTTATGAACTTCCAAGAAAAATACATCATTTTGCACTGCTAGGTGCTAAAGTAGGTGCTTCATGGCTGAAAGGCGATGCTAAATTAGGTGCACTTTGGGAAACCTTTTGCATCCCAAACAAGTTACATTTAGGGATGAAATGAGGCACTAAAGTTGGTCTTAACTATGTCAACTATAGCACTAACTACTGAATCAAGAATAAAAATTTAAAACTTCATGCGTTAAGGAAGAGATAACAGTAGAAAAAAGTCACGTGAAGGAAGAGAGGAGAGAAAAGGGAAAAACAACGTGAAGGAGGGCTACAAGCAAGTAGATTAGAAATTTGATTTAGTTTGTGACACCATAGGTAAGGTTACAATTTTTTTTTTCATTCCACAAATATTTTTTTTTGGATTAAATGGAGAGGATTGTGAAGAAAGGGTTGTGAATATTGTTTTGTTTACATGGGAATCATTCAAGTCTCATGTGGTTGCAAAGGAGGAGGGTAAAACTATAGAAATTGCATTATTTCCTCTACATCTGAGAGAAGTGAATGCATTTTTGAAACCCTGATGCCCTGGCTCGCTTATCATTCCCATCCCAAGCTTTCTATTTCTAGTTTTATTTCTCGGTCCTTCCTTCTATACCTCCCTCTTAAGACAACTTTCTCCCTTCCTTCCTAAAAAAGTAGTTGAGTTCTTTCAATACAAGTCATTAAACTACATCCGCCCCACTGTATCCAGGTCCCATGGGAACATAAGTTGGTCAAGACAATATGAGGAGATAGGGCTTTTGAGACAATAGCTTAATAATAGATCATTTCCTCAAATTTGTGAGACCTTTGGGCTTAAATTAGCTATTACTAATTTTCACTTATTCTTTTACAAAACAATGAGCTCATGGTTTTGAATTGATTGTGCACAAACATTCATTTTATTTCTAATCAGTAGGTGTGACTCAAGCATGGGACCTATTTGTGTTAACTCTTAACAAAACCACACTCCATGCCCTATTTATCCCCTAAAGATTACCATTCTACACAAGTGCGCAAGCGTTGATTTTTCTACAATACATTTGTTTCATTTTGCATATATTTATATCCTTTCAAATATATTTATAATCTATATAGGTGCGCAAGAAATTGATTCATAGGCATTTAAATCTAGAAAGAGAGTCATTCAAGGAAATACTTTCATACCACAAACTGGACAATAACTTTCATACCTAACCAAGTGTACTTCGTTTTCCTCCACAGACTACACAAAAATAATTTTCCCTAGGTCACCTCAAAATGTCAAGTGATAGAGGGAAGAGAATGAAGGGAGTAGACTCTAGCCACAATGAGGTAAGCCATTGTCAATTTATAGATTTGTAAATGTTTCCATTGTTTCTTTCATTTTTAGTTTTTAGTTTTTTATTTTTAAATTTAAAAGAAGAAATTTAATTTATATATATATAGGGACATGTGACTGACAAAGATAAAGAGGCATTGGCTTCCATATTGGGGGCAAAGGCAGTGAATAAATTGGATGATCTACACTAGATAATGCTTTCCAGATACATAGAAAACCGATCTAGTGAAGCCCCTCAAACATTGCAGCCAAATCAACCATGTAAAAGGGAATCAATTCATTCCCCAAGTAGTGCTAGATCGAGCAAAAGATCTAGGAGGAAATCAATAACAGTAAACTCTAGGAATGTAGAATAGGGAGAAGAGGATTCCACTATTCCACCCACTCCTAGGACACAGATGCCAAGTTTTCAATCTTGCATTGGTACCTACAATACCAAGATAGAATACAATGTGGTTTTAGGGGAAGTTTGAATCATAAATGCTAGAAAAGGGTTTGTGAATAGGTTGAAGGAATCATTCCTTCAACGATTCAAATACCATCTAGATTTTTCATTCTCAAAGATACCCATACACCTGCAAAAACCAGTTATCAATGACATGGAGACTAAATTTCGCACAGGTTGGTTTGTGAAGGTAAAGCTACAAATGTCTCAAAATTGCAAGAGATTTCGATGCAACCAAACAAAGAAGATAAAAAAAATCCCTCCCGATCTAAGGCTCAAAAAAAGGCCAATTGATGTAAGTGTCAAAGTATGGAAAGAGCTTGTATTAACTCATATGAGAAGTCTGATGCATGGAGGAATTCCAATGAGGAGAGTATGCAAGTATTTGAATTTTCTCATAATATTATATCAAATTTATTAAAAGGATTTTTAAATTTTATTTATGCATAATTAAATTGAATTAGTATATGTTTCAGGATAAGCCCTCGAAGGCTAGGCTTCAAAAACTTTGTGCCACGCATCACAGTGGCTAAAAAAGTTTACAAGCCTTCATATGTAAATTTTTAAGTATATTTAATATGTTAAATGATATTTTTTTTAATTTCCTAGCAAAAAGTAAATGATTGCATATTAATTAGTTTAACTAGTCTATGTGCCATGTTTTGACAGGAGGAGAAATATGACCAGCATCCAAAGCAATTTGAAAAGGAAAAGTTACAAAGCAAAAAGTGGGCCAATTTTTTAATCTGGATGGAGAACGAGGTATCAATAGTTGGCTTTCAGTAATTTAGTTGGATATTGTTGTGTTAATATTTCAATTTTCATTTATGGTGTTGAGTTGTTTATTGATGTGTAGGATGAGTTGTAAATTTCTTCTCTGTTGGCCCTAGATCCCACTCAATTGTCCTATTATTTCATGTTGAGGAAAAAAATATTGTTTCCCTTAAAGGGTAGTGGGTGACATTTATGCCTTATTTTCATCACATCTTTTAATTAATGACCATGTTGTCTTTTAATATCTCTTAAGTGTCCTCATTTAAGTTATGAGTTGTATCATTTGAGTAACTTAGTCCCATGTTTATTTCATTTATCTTCTTTTCTCTCAAACATGGTATCTCAAGGAGTGCTTCCTTGAATTCATGTTTCCATTCTACTAAGTGATCCATATGCATCTTTGTCATCCTTCCTCATGATGTTGTCATTCTTTTAACATGTAAGAATTTTTTAATGCATCTTGGTAGGAATCCTATAGATCTAACACATCCTTCTAGTCTACATCACTTAGTGTACAGCTAACCAACCACTTAATTTTTCCATCTAACTTAAAAAAGGTAGTAAAATTCCTATCTTCCAAGTTTAAAAAACTCCATAAATAAAGAAATCAGCAGTAAAAAACCTGCAACCTGATCTAATCAACATAAAGAAGTGTGTAATACTGGAATTCTTAACATTCAAAAGATAAATGGAATTTCATTAACACCAAGTAGAGCTATCCAAAAAATCTAACTAAATACACAAACACGCTCCCGCACAGAATGGCCTAATGGCTAGTTGTCATAGAAGTCAAACTACCAAAGTAACAACACTGATCAAGTTAACATATATGCATCATTTGCATAAATATTTTAACCATTTATGTGCATGAATAAATAGTAGAGGGATGTACATGAACTTAATTCATATGACTTTATGCCTCTTGGCAGGCATTCCTCTTGAATCTCTAATATCAGGTGCCCGAGACTTCCCTATAGCTTTTACCTTTCGTTTTCACCTTTCCTCTTCACTGTCAAACTCATCTCCTTTTTCCCTATCTTCATTTTTTGCTTCGGCTTCTAATTCATCCCATGTTTTACCTTCCTCCCCTTTAGAATTCTTCTTCTTCGTCCTCATCTAACTCTGCAAGAGATTCATCTTATGAACATTCCTCATCTAATTTTAATTCCTCTCCTAAATCAGAGGGTTCATATCCTTGATCTGAATCTTCTGAATTATCATAATGAGAATCACTAGCTTCCATATTCAGAAATTCCCGACCATCATCTTCAATAATTTTTTTTGGATCATCAGTAATAGTCTTCAAAATTGGCCACCAATTCAAGTTCATTTTTCTTTCATAATACTTTATATCCATGGAGTTCAACCATTCCTTGATTCCATCAAGCGAATATTGAGGAATGGTGTCAATGTGGATTACATTCCACTTGAAGTCTTTGAAAACAATAGTCATATCAAATTCCTTTTTCCCAAGTCCTACTCTCTCAAGGTTAACAATCTCAATCTTAGTATAATGATTACTAAGAAAGGTAATTCCACCAACTCTACCAAATAGTTTACCGTAGGAACAATAAAAGCAGAGGCTTTGAAAGGAACTCCATCAAAACCAAGCTCTCTAAATGGTACATCAAACCCTAGTTCAAAATATTTTAGATGAGGTTGCTCCCATATCTTTCTTACTCGCTTGAAAAATCCTTGAAACTCTACATTGATTTTATTTTTCTTGTCCCTCTCTTGTTGTTCTTCCCCAATTTCACTAGGATCATACATTGACCTTCTTTCCCCTCCTAAATTTTGGACCACATCCATTACCTCCACATAAAACTGGACATCCTTGGTCTTCTTGGTTCCCACACCATGATATGGTTATGCAAATGAAAATGAAGGAAATTAATCATCTCCTTCTCTACTGGTTAGATAAATGCATGCTTAATTTTTTGATACATGATATCAGCTCTCTCTTCTTCTCTCATGGTTGAATACCAAAATCCATTATGGTGGGCCTCTAGAGTTCCACTCATCTTTCTTCCTCTTCCACCAAATTCTGGCCTGATCCACAAGTCTACCAACCTAATTGCTTTTGTTTCTGAAAGCTGAAGTTTCTCTTGAGTCACCATTGTACCTCTCTCTTCCTTTTTAGACTCTTTCATTGCTACAGGAAATTAGTGCCTAATTGATTAACAATCTCAATCTCAATAATAGTGATTACTAAGAAAGGTAATTCCACCAACTCTACCAAATAGTTTACCATAGGAACGATAAAAGCAATGGCTTTGAAAGGAACTCCATCAAAACCAAGCTCTCTAAATGGTACATCAAACTCTAGTTCAAAATCTTTTAGATTCAAGGCTACTCCCATAGCTCTCTTACTCACTTGACAAATCCTTAAAACTTTGCATTGATATTATTTTTCTTGTCCCTCTCTTGTTGTTCTTCCTCAATTTCATTAGGATCAGATATTGACCTTCTTGCCCCTCCTAAAGTTTGGACCACATCCATTACCTCCACATAAAACTGGAAATCCTTCGTCATCTTGGTTCCCACGCCATGATATGGTTATGCAAATGAAAATGAAGCAAAGTAATCATCTCCTTCTTTGTTGGATGGAAGAATGTATGCTTAATGTTTTGATACATGGCATTAGCTCTCTCTTCTGCTCTCATGGTTGAATACTGATATCCATTATGGTGGGCCTCCAAAGTTTCAGTTTAATCTTTCTTCCTCTTCCACCAAATGTTGGCATGATCCACAAGTCTGCCAGCCTAATTCCCTTTGTTTTTTAAAGCTAAAGTTTCTCCTGAGTCACCAATGTACCTCTTTCTTCCTTTTAAGACTCTTTCATTGCTACAGGAAATTAGCACCTAATTGATTAACAATCTCAATCTCACTAATAGTGATTACTAAGAAAGATAATTCCACCAACTCTACCAAACAGTTTATCGTAGGAACAATGAAAGCAGAGGCTTTGAAAAGAACTCCATGAAAACCAAGCTCTCTAAATGGTACATCAAACTCTAGTTCAAAATCTTTTAGATGAGGCTTCTCCCATAGCTCTCTTACTTGCTTGAAAAATCCTTGAAACTCTACATTGATTTTATTTTTCATGTCCCTCTCTTGTTGTTCTTCCTCAATTTCACCAGGATCATACATTGACCTTCTTTCCCCTCCTAAAGTTTTGACCACATCCATTACCTCCACATGAAACTGGAAATCCTTGGTCTTCTCGGTTCCCACACCATGATATGGTTATGCAAATGAAAATGAAGCAAATTAATCATCTCCTTCTCCACTAGCTAGAAGAATGCATGTTTAATGTTTTGATATATGATATCTACTCTCTCTTCTGCTCTCATAGTTGAATATAAAAATCCATTATGGTGGGCCTCTAGAGTGCCAGTCATCTTTCTTCCTCTTCCACCAAATGTTGGCTTGATCCACAAGTCTTCCAACCTAATTTCCTATGTTTTTGAAAGTTGAAGTTTCTCCTGAGTCACTAGTGTACCTCTCTCTACCTTTTCAAACTCTTTCATTGCTATAGGAAATTAGTGCCTAATTGATTAACAATCTCAATCTTAGTAATAGTGATTACTAAGAAAGGTTATTCCACCAACTCTATGAAATAGTTTACCATAGGAACAATAAAAATAGAGGCTTTGAAAGGAACTCCATCAAAACCAAGCTCTCTAAATGGTATATCAAACTCTAGTTCAAAATCTTTTAGATGAGGCTACTCCCATAGCTCTCTTGCTTGAAAAATCATTGAAACTCTGCATTAATTTTATTTTTTCATGTCCCTCTCTAGATGTTCTTCCTCAATTTCATCAGGATCATACATTGACCTTCTTTCCCCTCCTAAAGTTTAGACCACATTCATTACCTCCATATAAAACTGGACATCCTTGGTCTTCTTGGTTCCCACACCATGATATGGTTAGGAAAATGAAAATGAAGCAAATTAGTCATCTCCTTCTCCACTGGCTAGAAGAATGCATGCTTAATGTTTTGATACATGATATCAGCTCTCTCTTCTGCTCTCATGGTTCAATACCAAAATCCATTATGGTAGGCCTCTAGAGTTCTAGTCATCTTTCTTCCTCTTCCACCAAATGTTGGCTTGATCCACAAGTCTGCCAGCCTAATTTCCTTTGTTTTTGAAAGCTAAAGTTTCTCTTGAGTCACCAGTGTAGCTCTCTCTACCTTTTCAGACTACTTCATTTCTAGAGATCATCTATGGTATTTAATCATTTGTACCACATCGTTGATGTGCTTTGAATCCTTGGATCTAAAGGAAATTTCCTTAACATAAATAATGCTAGGGAATTTCAATGTTGGCATGTAGTTGGCATTAAATTTGGTACCTGGAACATTGTAAATTATCCTTATATAAGAATTCCCTCCATCTTGTTGGCTTGTAACACTCTTTATGGTGGCTACATGAAATGGAATCATGATGCCATGTATATGGGTACTAGAGCAACATCATTTTTTGTAGCAACCTGAATCATGAGCTCTCTAGAAACGGGGATATCATCCACATTTTTGTATGAAACCATCTCAATGGATGGCTTGGAAGAGCCATGTCCATCTCCTGTACCAATGCCCCCTACAACCAATCTTCTTCCAGTCTCCTCATTCTTTTGTAGAGGGTTGGCACTTAAGGTTATGTAATAGAATTTACAGTTGATAGTTAAATTGTATAACAATTTCTTTTATGATCTTTACTATTTTTTATTAGAATTGTTGCATGTTTTACATAATTGGAATCACATATTAGCTGTAAATTTTTTGAAATTTAATTATGGTATGTGCACTTTGATATGATATAATATGATTATGGTTTCATCTCATATGTTGTAATATTAGATATATAATAGAAAAATAAATTATTGCATGAAATAAATAATAACTTTTCATTTTAAATGTCTTTTTTTGCAGAACACGGGTCTTCTAAAAGATCTAGATGATCCTCATCATGATATAGATCCAAAAAATATTGGTTTTTCCAGTACAGATCAGATGGAAGAGGATGATGATGATACAGATATGGAAGACACTGAGGCCAATGAAAATGATGATGACGATGAAAATGATGATGATGATGATGATGATGATGATGATCACAATGGTGGTGATGATGATGAGTTAGTTGCTGGTAGTACCCAACGACATTCATGATCATATAGACTACATCATGGATCATTATTCATATATCATTATGATGATGATCACAATGGTGGTGATGATGACGAGGAAGTTGTTGGTAGTACCCAGTGACATTTATGATCATATAGACTTCATCATGGATCATTGATGATATATTGTTATCATGCCTATTTTCATGGTTACTATCATATGAATCATTTCATGGCCTACAATACCATATTATTGAGTTGTATGATATTGACATTTATCATTTTCACTTATATCATTTGGACATGCATCTTGACTTGTATCAATTTGAGTTAAATAATTTATTATTTTAACTTATATCATTTGTACATGTATCATTTTAACTTATGTCGATTGTTGGAGATGTATCATTTTGACATGTTATCGATCTATTCGAATATTTGACTTTCACTTGTTTTAGTTATATATGATGATGATCTTATTAGTATTTACTTATCAATTTACATATATTAAAAGTGCTCAATGATTTATGGATGGATATTTATTACATATAAAAATTTTAATTTGCTTTTCAGGATGGATGTTGTTAAATTCAATTAAATTATAGATATTTGACTAACTTGTTTTAATTATAGATGATGATCATGTTATAATAATTATCTTGTTATTTAATCATATAAGTTAAATAATTAAACTACTTACTCTATAATCATATGAGTTATTTAAGAGGCATCATATATTTAACTACTTAAATTGAAACAAAACATATTAAATTAATAAATGTAAGCAAAACAAGAAATATTTTTAGAAGAAAAAAAGGAAGCAACAATGGAATCCAAACTAGAAACAAACCAAAAGCAATCCTGGAAGTAGAATTCGTAGAAAAATCAGAAGGAAACCTGGAAACAAAACTAAGAGCAAAATAAGAAGCATTTTTTAGAAGCAAAAAAGGAAGAAAAACAAGAAGTATTTTTATAAGCAAAAAATGAAGCAACAATGAAATTCAAACTAGAAGAAAATCAAAAGCAATCTTGGAAGAAAAATTGGAAGCAAAACCAGAAGCAAACCTGGAAGCAAAACCAAAAGAAAAGTTGGAAGCAAAACTGGAAGCAAATTTGGAAGCAAAACCGGAAGCAAACTTGGAAGAAAAGTTGGAAGTAAAACTAGAAGCAAAACTAGAAGCAAACCTGGAAGAAAAACTAGAAGCAAAATTGGAAGCAAAATTGGAAGTAAAACTGGAAGCAAAACTAGAAGAAAAGAAGAAAAACTAGATGCAAAATTGGAAGCAATATTGGAAGAAAATTTGGAAGCAAAATTGGAAGCAAAACTGGAAGCACAACTAGAAGTAAAACTAGAAGAAAATTTGGAAGCAAAACTAGAAGCGATTCTGGAAGCCAAACTAGAAGCAAAAATGGAAGAAAATGTGGAAGAAAAATCAAAAGCAAAAGTGGAAGTAAACTTGGAAGAAAATTTGGAAGAAAAATTGGAAGCAAATTTGGAAGCAAAACCGGAAGCAAACTTGGAAGAAAAGCTGGAAGTAAAACTAGAAGCAAAACTAGAAGCAAACTTGGAAGAAAAACTGGAAGCAAAATTGGAAGCAAAATTGGAAGCAAAACTAGAAGCAAAACTAGAAGAAAAACCAGAAGAAAAACTAGAAGCAAAATTGGAAGCAATATTGGAAGAAAATTTGGAAGAAAAATTGGAAGCAAAACTGGAAGCACAACTGGAAGTAAAACTAGAAGCAAAACTGGAAGCAATCCTGGAAGCCAAACTAGAAGTGAAACTGGAAGAAAATGTGGAAGAAAAACTAAAAGCAAAAGTGGAAGTAAACCTGGAAGAAAAATTGGAAGAAAAATTGGAAGCAAATTTGGAAGCAAAACTGGAAGCAAAACTAGAAAAAAAACTAGAAGCAACATTGGAAGCACAACCTGGAAGAAAAATCGGAAGCAAAACTAGAAGCAATACTAGAAGAAAAACTGGAAGCAACATTGGAAGTACAACCTGGAAGCAAAACCGGAAGAAAAACTGGAAGCAATATTGGAAGCAATACTGGAAGCAAAACTGGAATAAAACATGGAAGAAAACCTGGAAGCAAACTTGGAAGCAAAACTAGAAGAAAAATTGGAAGCAACATTGGAAGAAAAACTAGAAACAAAACTAAAAGCAAAACTGGAAGCAAACCTGGAAGAAAAATTGGAAGCAAAACTTGAAGCAAAGTTGAAAGCAAAAATGGGAGCAAAACTGGGAGAAAAGTTGGGAGCAAAACTAGAAGAAAAAATGGGAGCAGACATGGAAGCAAAACTAGAATCCAAATTGGGCGCCAATTTAGGAGCTATTTCTGGCGTTATTTTTCAGCGCTATTCCCAGTGCTAAAGGTGACGCTATTATTTCCACTAAATTTTTGGCACAAAATCCAACACAAAAGTGGGCGCTAAATACAATGCAAAATCTAACGCAAAAACCAATGATGAAATGAAGAAACCTTTTTTCGCTCACTTTTGCACCATGAGATGAGTCCAATTGATGGTTTTAAATACACTAAAATCTAGCACAAAAGTCAGCGATAATTTCCAATTGTGTTGTTGTGCTTGAATCATGAAACCTACATCACAAATGTTAGCTGAAAAACACATGATGCATGAAGGCTTTAACATGATGCTTGAGTCTTGAATATTGCTCCAAATGCTTGGTAACTTGCTCTTGAATGCTCTTGATCACATAAACTTGTTAGGATAGTTCGATACTTGAAAGCTTTAGATCTTAAATAAAATTTCTAGGTAGGTGAAATAATGATTTGAAACCTTAGTTTTATAGGAATCCTATCTAATTTACCATTTATTAGATCCAAAATGCTCACATTTGCAAATTTTGAATAAAAAACCTTGATTTCCCATTCAAAACCCTAAAAAGGCCCCAAACGGGACTAATATGACAAGGGTGGTGTATAGGTCCCACCTAGGGGGACTAATATGCCCAAGCTGGCATATTAGTCCCACACTAAGTTTTCAAGGTGAGAGAATGTTAGGGGGTTAGAATATTAAATGCATTTATTGAATTTTTCAATATTTTAGTTGAAATAGACCTTGGGATACGTAATAAAGGGTCTTAGGAAGCCTATTAATGATGATTTAAAGTACATGAATGCAAGGGTACTAAAATAGGTCCAAGCAAAGTGTGAAATTGTACTATCTCCAAGAAGGGAGTACAATTTTTGACACTACAATTCTAATAGCACTTTGGGGATAAATATTACAATCATCAAATAACTCCAAAATGCAAGCTATAAAATGCAAATAAAAGATTGTATTCAAAATTGACAGAAACAACAATTAAAAGGCAGATCTGGAAAGGGGAGAATGATATGTACCATTCACCATAAGTCACTTTTTGAAGCTCACTAAGGACTCATTCACCCTATATTGAATGGGTCCTGGCTAGGGTTCTAAAATTTTTTTCTGGGTTCTCTTCTATTGTGTTTGCGCTCCCAGATTCCCGATTTTCACTGTTGCACATCTATAAATAAATATTGTAGAAGATTTTCCATGAAATGACAACTTTGCAACTTTCTTCAATTTTTCTCTTCAAAGGATCTTCCACCTAAAATATATAATCACACATCAAAGAGAGAGAAATGTTTGTTAGGTGAATGGGGGTTTTCCTTGGTCAAACCTTGTTTTGGTAATTAAACATTGAAATGAAATAGAAAATCATGAAGGAATGATGAGTAAACAAGCAATGTCACAACTCACCAAACCTTTATTTGAACCTTGGATTGTAGATCAGCAACTTGCATGAATTGGCTTCAATGGATGTGGATCTTGATCATGAAAATTGATTTGAAACAATTTCCTTGAATACTTGAATAGATCTTAAACTCTACATCAACATATTAGCTCAACAACATGCATGACACAAGAAAAATTTTACATGACGATGGAATCTTGATTGCTACAAGAATATTCAACAAATTTTCTCTTGAATGCCTTGAAAACACTCTTGAATGCTCTTGAATTTCTCTCTTGAAAATACAAAGTGCTCATGAAAACTTTCTAGGTGAAACATAGTGAAATGGCCTCTTATTTATAAATATATTAAGATTAATTCCCAAAATTCAAATATCACAAGCCAACATCTGAATATAAATTTGAAATCACTAAAATACTGCCAAAACATAGTTTGAATTTAGATCCTAAGTGTAAGTGAGGACCCATTCGCCCTATGGAGAATGGGTCCTAGGTCACTTACCTAGGACACACATTGCTCAATAACATTATGTTATCAAATTTATGAATGTTGGGTTTTATCCCTCAGAAAATACAATTAATTAGGCTTGGATTTAAATTAAAGCGGCCAATTAAGGAAAATTAACCTCAATTAATTAATTAATCCCTAGGTTAGTGTGAAAGTGTAAAGGTACACCTTACAACACCAAAAATAAGGCACAATTAAATCTATTTCAATTAATAGGGCCCTAAACTTAATGTGAATATGTAAAATACATATTACAACACTAAATTAAGGCATAATTAAGCTATTTTATTATTAATTATTTATTCCTAAATTAAGTGTGAAAAAGGGATACTTTTTTCTACAATACACTTAGCCCCCACTTTAGTGAGAGGATGAGTGAAATTGCAAACTCACTCTAAAGTAGACATTCAAGACACTAATTTATGTAGCAATGACAAAGATACACAACTATATAACATAAAAGACCAGGAAGATTAGGCCTGGATTGTCCGAACAACACGTAACACATCTAATATTTATGTTTTGCACTCACTCTAAGGTAGTGAAACTTCATATTGTCCACTAGGTGAGTCTCTTAATAAAGTGGCTTAATGAGAAAGTCATGCTAGGTCTATAGGCTCTCATCATACAAAGAGAAATTCATGCCCTTGTTTAGGCTTCTCATCGTACTAACCATACCAAATCTATCCCTATGATAACTTCAATAAGGTGCCACAAGGCAAGTTTTTGTGCTCCATAGGGCTTAACAAGTTGTGTTATACTAAGCACATATGAACAAGGCAAGGCTCCACAATAAAACAATTTTTTTTATGCTAGGTGTTCTTGAATAGGGTTCGAGCTTCATAAGGTTAAAAAGTTGTATTATGCTAAACACTTATGAACAACAATGCTAGTAAAGGTTTTTATTCAAAGGGATTTTGTTTAGTTTGTGTAAGGTCTTCTCCTTAGGGAACATCATGCCTAATATATCTCCAAGAAAGGACAAATCAAGAGTAAAAGATTCACAACTTAGGGAATGCAATTCATCTAATCACCACTAAGGGGAAATTTATATGCTGAGAAATATCGCACTCTTGGAGGACATCAAACCCAATGACATCACCAAGAAAAGTACACATCACAAGAAAAAATAAAGTTATACCATGAAATATGAGAAATGTCAAAAGATATTATCAATGTATGCTCCCACTTTAAAGTGGTTGCTAACACCATTTTTGTGATAAATTGATTTAAAGTAGCCATTGTTCAATCCTAAGACATGAGAGCTTACTCAGAAAGCCCTATGTCAAGTCATATGTTTCCAAAATGAAGCTACATCATTAAAAAGGAATGAGGGATTTCCCCCAAAAATACATAATGGATTTATGGATTTGAGGTTAGTATATATTTGCTAAAATGTTGTCATAGAGCTTGGAAATGTCATCATTCCTAAAATACTCATAGAGCTGAAAGAATGACACAAAAAGAGCGAAAAAAAAGAAAAATATTTCAGATCAACATGGAAGAGACCTAAATGTCTCGATTCCTTGCATCATCTTCAAAAGGAAAACACAATACAAACGAAAAGAGAGATACATAAAATAGAATAGTATGGGGCATCACATTATGCACATGCAATCACATAAAGAAACATGAAAAAGAAAAGAATGCAAAAGACTAGTAAGGAACATGTGATTCAACATATTAGTAGGTCGTCTACATCCCAATCATGATCATATATACGGAAGGAAGGCAACGAGCCAAAGGTAAAACATGAAGTGCTAAAGCTAGGACAAGGCTATCTAACCTCTTGCCCCCACTAAGTGCAGGACAAGGATGAGTCGAGATGGGTGATGAGAATGAGCTCCTTGTGATAAAGAGAATGATTTGGAATGAATGTAAATCATGTAATAGTGAGGGCGGTAGGATCCTACAACTATTACATGGCAAGGAGAAAAATGTATACTTTTAAGTCAAGTTTGATTCTTAGAGGGTGAAAACTTCTTCAATACTTTCCTTAAAGGATGAAAATTATTGATGTGATGTCCAATGAATCTATGGTAAGCACAATATGGTTCATTTTTATTATTTTTTATTTTGGTCAAGTTTTCATGTTTAGGTGGTAATTCGATTAGTTTCCAACGTAAAAGAGCATAGAAGATCATCTCGGTTTTGGATAGTTATAATAGGTTATAAAGAGATTCGGGAAGTTCATACAACTATTGTAACTAAAAATTTTGATGTCCACAAAAGCTCAGTTTATTCTTCTTTGGTATGATAATTATGTTGTCATCAATTTCTTCTTCTAATTGCAAATCCTTTCCTTTTTTACAAAAGGATATGTTAGGAGTAGTAAAGTGTGTAGAAGTTGTGGCTTATTTTCACTTATGCATCATAGGTGATGAATTGGAAGTAGGTTGAGGGGGAGGCAAATTTTTGTTGATGAGATAAGAAAAGCTACATATAAACTATATTCCTCATTTACATTCAAGTAGCTTTTGTATGTTTCCTATAAGGGGAACGATGTGGACAATAATAGGTTCATCTCTCACAAAGTCTTGTAAGGTTTTTAATTCCTCATCCAACAATCTTATGTTTTCTTGTGGGACATGAACAACATCATGCACATTGGTTGTGGGTAGGGAATTCATTGGAAATGAGGTATGCAGGCTATGATCCATAGAGGGTTGATTATCAACACTATTAGTGAAAGAGTTGGAAAACTCAAGATCCACAATGAATGGTGTGTTGTGGGATTCAACATGAGTATTGAACTACATATCACAATAGTATTTCTAATAGGACACCAAGTTGTAAAGCTCATACAAGTTTCACAAGCTCAATGTCAACCCAAAATGAAAAGAGGGTAAAATGCAATGCAATGACCTAGAATGCAATAAGTACATGCAATTTTCAAATTCTAAACAATGTAATTTTTTTATTACACTATGCAAAAACCTAAAAATAATGTCTTGTAAATGTAATTTTGAAATCACACAATGCACTAACTTTATCAAATGAAGCTAAATATGATCAAATTGAAGAAACAAAAATTTTGCAAGCAGAAACAAAAATCTAAGAACAAACAGAAATGTAGAAATGAATGTTCTAATACCCAGAAAATCAAGAAATGAGCCTAATCAAGGACTAATTCGCCCTAGGGAAAATGGGTCCTAGAAGAGGTTTTTGGAAAGTTTTTTTACATATTTCTGAGTTAATTTCAATGGTTTCCAAATTCTAATTTGATACAGCAAGTTACAGTTTTAATTTTCTATGAAATGAAGGTTGAATGCAAATGCAAAATGTGACAAAATGACAACCTATAAAACCTAATTTGATATGCAATTTTGTTTCAATTTTCAAATGTAAATGAATATGATGCAATACTATGTAAATGATATGCAAAATGACCAATTTTTTTGTATTTTTTAGATTTAAAGAATGCAAATATGCAATCCTAAAACCCTTGATGCGATGTAAAGTTATATGAAAACTAGAAACCCTAAATGAGACTCAATTCAATGCAAAGAGATGCAAATGAATGCAAGATCGAAATCTAGGGTGAAAGAGGACTCCAAAATCAAAAAATGTAATGATAAAACTCAAGTTCACTAAAATGAAATAATAGAAAATATATGTAGGTGGGGTGTGATGAAATGTTATGAAACAGTGTTCACCATAAGCACCTATTTCTCCAATTTAATTCAAGGAAATGAGATCCAAATAATGAGATGACTAACAACAAAAAGGTGAGTAAAATCAAGGTATGAATCAAAAAATTTCCTCTTTATGCAAGGACGGGGGTATGATTCCAATAGCACTTTGGGGAGAAATATTACAATCATCAAATAACTCCAAAATACAAGCTATAAAATGCAAATGAAAGACTATATTAAAATGACAGAAACAACAATCAAAAGGAAGATCTGAAAAAGGGAGAATGATGTGTACCATTCACCAAAATTCACATTTTGAAACTCACTAAGGACTCATTCACCCTATGGTGAATGGGTCCTAGGTCACTTACCTATGACACACATTGCTCAATGTTAAACATTATGTTATGGCATTTATGAATGTTGGGTTTTATCCCTTGCAAAATATAATTAATTAGGCTTGGATTTGAATTAAATGGTCCAATTAAGGAAAATTAAGCTCAATTAATTAATAAAGCTCTAGGTTAGTGTGAAAGTGTAAAGGTACACCTTAGAACACCAAAAATAAGGCACAATTAAGTTCATTTCAATTAATAGGGCCCTAAAGTTAACGTGAATATGTAAATACATATTACAACACTAAGTTAAGGCATAATTAAGCTCATTTATTATTAATTATTCATTCCCAAATTAAGTGTGAAAAAGGGATACTTTTTCCTACACTACAAAATCAAAAGAATTACCTCGTAAAACACCTTCAGAACAAATTTTTGGGGTTTCCTATTTGGAGGATGAGCCATTGTGCAAGTCGTTGAACCACCAACACCAGCAAGAATTTTTGGGTTGGAGTCAGTCATAGGCATAATAAAACAACTAAAAACTGTAGTGACGAAAAATGTATCCCTCTACATTTTCACACTTGTTTCGACCCTCCCTGTTGAATTGAGCTTAATGTTGCCTTGATTTAGTGTTGTAATGTGTTTAACACATTCACATTAGGTCTTGGGACCTTGTAAACTAATTGGACCTAGTTGTGCCTTACTGAGGGTGTTATAAAGTGTACCTTAACACTTTCACACTAATATAGGGTTTCATTAATGAATTGGGCTTCTTTATGCTTTAATTGGCCTTATTTTACATCCACAAGCCTTAATTAATGCATATTTTTTAAGATAATCCTGAAATTTACCAACATACAATCATAATTCATGAGATTTTGGATTGTATGGCCTAGATTTAGTTATTTGGGACTCATACACCACCTTGGGCGTATGGGTCCCACCTAGGTTTCGAGGCCCCAATCTAGATTTCACCTTAATCTAAGCATTTCTTGAAAAGTGTGTCCCAATATTAGCCTAATGAGTTCATTTGCCACTTTTGGTGTATGAGTCTCGGTTAGCTTAGACCTAATTTAAATTCAAATTCTTGGCAAGATTTTATTCTCCTAGATCTAATGTCAGCTTGTAGTGTTGTAATTTTGAGAAATTTGGCATAAAAAAGTATAAATACAAGATCATTTCACTCATTTTTCACCTATCAAGTTTACAAGTGATCTAGCATGTTGAATGAGCAAGTGATCTAGAATGTTGAATGAGCATTCCTTATAAAAAAAATTAGTTCACAAGAGCATTCAAGAGTTGGTTATCAAGTGTTTTGGAGCTACTTTCAAGTATCAAACATCATGTCAAAGTCATCATGCATCATGTTTATTTTTGAGCTAACATTTGTGATGTAGGGTTTTATGATTCAAGAAAGCATTCAATTCAATATCTTGAACATTCAAGCAAGAGTCGAGATCCAAATTCATGCTAGCCATTTCATACATGTTTGAATCCTCTTATTCAAGGGTTTGGTGAGTTGCAACATTTCATATTTGTTCATTCACCGTTCCTCCTTTCTATTTCATTTCATTACAAGGTTTGATTACCAAAATAGGGTTTGACCAAGGAAAACCCCTTTCCACTAACAAAAGAACATTTTTCCCTCTCTTTAGTGTGTGATTTACAGATCTAGGTTAAAGATACATTGAAGAGAAAGTTTGGAGAAAGTTGTCACCTTGTTTACAAGATCACTAAAAGATACCTACAAAGCATAATTTAGCAGTTCAAGTCTAGAAATTAGGTTGAGAAGGAAGTGTAGAGATAAAAGAGTAGATTTAGATCTTGAGCCTCCAAAAAAGCTAAGCAGGATTTATACGCCACTTCTAGCATATGAGTCCCAATACAGTGATTTTCCATATTCCAGGAGTTCCAGACATGTCATTGCCAGATTTATGTTCCTACCTAGAACCCTAATCTGTGACTATATCACCCAACTTGACGTATGAGCCCTAGTGTGCATTAAAATCAACATTTCCAGCATTTCAAGTCTTCATTCAAGCTTCTTCAAGTTTCTAGGTGCACCTCTATGTTTTCTCAGTTCACTGTTCTATTTTGCATTCATTCCTAGGTCATTTTTTTAAGATTTACATATCATTAGGTTTTGTCATTAGGTTTTGCATGTTATTTATCTTTCCAAGCCCTAGCTTGGTGGAGAGCCCCTCTTTAGTCATTAAGCATACCCAAGGACACCTTATTGTAGACCTCCTTCTCTCATTCTATCATTGGATTAAGATCTCTAAGGTATCCTTGAGTGAAACTTGAGGGAAATAGGAGTACTCATATCCTTGCATTCCATCTTCCAAAAACGTGGAAAACACCTATTTTCGTCATTTCAAAAACTATAGAAAATGTGGTCGTAAAAAGAAAATTAAATGAAAATCCTATGCCTATGGCATGGTATGATGTAAAAGAGGTCAAGGATGACTACAAAAGCAAGAAAATCTAGTAGATCTCATTCACCTTCCCCAATCATTGTCCACTTGACCCACCTTAAGAAAATTTTCCTCCACGTAAAATATTTTCTCTTTTTTTGATTCATCATAGTTTACAAAAATGTTAATCATAGAGATCAAATGTATAGAACTTCAAGTTATACAACAGCATTTCTATCCAAAAACTCTAGTCTAAAAATTAGTATTCATTCTATAATGCATACATCATAGGGTAGTTGTATATATCCTTTTAACATATACTATTTCTTTTTTAGTTACAAAACAAATATGTACATATTTTTTCCTCATCACAGTCTAGGAAATTAGTCCAATTATTATTTTTCTTTCTCCCTTCGATTTCCTTTGTTGCTATTTAGAAGCTCCTTCATGAAATATTTTGATCTAGGTTTACAGTATAACCATTGGTTTGCATTGATTAACTCTTCTTTTGTTATTTCAATCTTGTCATTCTTTATCAACTTCTTGAATTTTCCTTTGGAAACTTCTACAGTGATGAAGACCTACATGGAAACTTTATGGATTATGAGTCTTCTATTAGACTCAATAAGTTCCCCCCTAGTTCCTTGGTATTTTTTTGTATTTATATCTTTCCAAATAAACCATAGAATTTCAGTAGTGAGAATCAACCAATAAAGATTAATTCCTTTTTCTATTCCATCAATTTTCCCTAATATTTTTTTTCCATTAATTCCCCCTCCCTTGTTAAATCAATTAAAATTAAGTTTTAGAATTCTTTAGAAAAATAAATAAAAGAAGATATGAGAAATAGATTCAATTTTCTTATAGATATCACATATAATTGGAATGCCTTTAAGATCAAAATTTGGTAGTTTTTGTAACAACAATATCCATATGAAACCAAATCCTTTTGCTTCTAAAACATTGTTCCATAAACCTACGAAAGTCATGTTCCATTGGCTTTGATTTAAATTTAAATTCTAGCTTTTGTTCAATTGTTCAAATATGTTAGGGGGATTTGTAAGAAAACAATATACTTATTTTTCTTTTAAGTTAATTATTTTTTCATTTCTAGCCACATAAATTATTTGTTGTGTTCCATGTTGTATTCATATTATTTTTCCAGCTCCATTTTTTATTCCTTAATCTTTCATATGTTCTATTTTGTGTATGTGGAATATTAAACTCTTGGTTGAGGAGTTCCTAGGTTTTAGTTTACTATTGTTCAATAGATTCTTGAGAATTGAAATACCTATTTTGTTCCAATCTTTGGTAAGGCACCCTTAGAGTAGGGTTGACAGCTTATTGTTTTTATAAATATTCAACCATATTGATTTTATTGGGATAATTTTATTTATATCTTTATTAATTGGGATTTTATCTAAAATAACTTCCTTGCTAAGCTCTCAAGCTTTCCATAAACTTTTGAAAACATTTGACCTGGCTAGAGATATAGGAAAATTTTGAAAAAAAATTATCATAGAGAGGTACCTTCTTCCAAGCTTTGGATTTTTTTGGTACTACATACTTTATGTTATTTTTAATTAGAATCTTCTATGCTTCATTCCATTTTATGCTTTTTCATATCCATTTTACAGTGAGGGAAACACCCTTTTTTTAGATCCTTTAATCCTAAACCCCTTCTGCTTTTCAATACAACACCATTCTCATTTAACTATGTGTTTTTTTTTACCTTTCCCATCCAACCACATAAATTGTCTTAATCTTTTATGGATTTCGTCTATTTGATAACTGCTAAACATCTAGACCAAGGCATAATAGATATTATATGAGGAAATATTTCTTTGAAAAGCTTGTGCTCTACCTTGAATAGACAGATATTGCTTGTTCCAAGCTTCCTTTATTTAAAAAAAATTACTCTTCATCCAGTCCCACATATCTTTCAGATTGGGATTAACTATGAAGGGGATACCTAAGTACCTCACAATTTTCTTAGGTCCTCTGCATTGGAATTCAAGTTCCTTAAACCACTCAAGTTGTTGGCTCTTCCATCTTAGCATGATAGCCTATCCTTTAGATATCTTGGCCCCCGAGGCTTTACAATATAGATCCATTTTCTTCATCAAATTTTCAATATTTCCTTTTTCCATTTGGAAAGAGTGTCATGTCATCGACAAACTATATATTAATTATTTTTTCCTCATTTTGGAGTGAACAAAAGTGTAATGGGTTTCCACCTTTTGGGAGATGGAACTTGGAACTATTTCACACTTTAGTTCATTGGGAACCTAGATCCCTCAACCAAGTGGCTTGATTGAGGAAAGGACTAGGGAATTCCTGTAGACACATAAAAATGACCTAGGCCTGCAAGCTCTATTTTCACCACTTTTGTCCTAACATAATTAAAATATTTAATTATGTCATTTGTCCACTTTCAATTATTAATTAAATAATTCATAATTATTTAATTTAGTCATGTCTTTTATTTCTCTTGATTATTTAAATAAATAAATTTTGTTTATTTATTTAAAGGCGTCACTAATCCTCTAATGTCTTTCCATAATTAAATAAATTCCTAAATTTATTTAATTATCTTAGTCCATTAATTCTTCCTGATTATTTAAATAAATAAATTTTATTTATTTAACTAAATATGTCATTAATGTCTAATTTCTTCTCATAATTAAATAAATTTCTTAATTTACTTAATTATTGGCCACCTTCTCCACTTCATTTTTAATTAAATAATTATCTTTAATGTTTAATTGTCTTATTTGAATTTTCCTCTAAATTTAAATAAAATCATTTATTTAAATTATCCCACTTTCTAATTTCTCTCCAAGTAAATAATTGAATTTAATTATTTACTATCACATGGTCCCACCTTTTTGAATTACACTAATTTTTAATTCAAAATAATAACTTTCCCTCTTAAATCAAATAATTTCTATTATTATTTAATTTTTCAACCACCTCTTTTTTTGTGCCAATCTTATCTCCTTGTCACGTGCATTGTCAACCCTTGATTTGATTTTCTCAAATTGAATCTTGTCCACTCATTTCAAATTTGACCTAATGTTTCCCCAACCCTAATTGTGGGTTGTCATATTGAATCTTGTCCATTGATTCTAGGGCACTTATCAATCTTCAGTCTTGGTCATTCATTCAAAATTGCATTTTCTATAAAATGGAAAATTTGGTCTCATTTTGGACACCTCATGCTATCTAGATCTCTTGCAATCTTGTCATCTTAACTCTTGTTTTAGGCACTTTTTACATCTCTTAGCATTTTGGCATACTTTCGTCATACTTTTAGTTGCTTACTAGTTGCATAGTTGCATAGTATTGCATTTTTTCATCAAATCCTTTAACATTTGCTTTGGTCTTAGCATTGTCACACATTGCTCACATAAAATCTGAGGGCAAACTACATTTTACAGCAAGTTGAGAAGGTGTAATGGAGGTCAATCATGGAGGTTGAAGACTCAAGTTAATATCTCTCTTTTTTTTCATGCTTTCCTCCCATGTTCTTCATTATTACTTTGGGTTTTAATTTATTTAGCTACTAATCTGCTAACCTAGATTTTTCCCATAGTTACATTCGTGAACCCAACACCAAATCGTGACTTTTTTTATTTTTTCTATATGGTTTTTTTTCTGTTTTGCAGGTACAAGTATGGCATGACGCATTTGCTATTTCTAGCGATGCATTCACTCCTCCAAATGATACATATGCTTTGTTGCGATGCATCTGAGTTGTAGAAAGTTGCATTTGCAAACCCACAATGCATTTACTTTGCAGGTCGACGCATTTTTCTGACAGATTCCAGATTTAGCCCCAAGACACATCTGACTTGCAAAGTGATGCATTTTTCTGTTAAATTTTTATGTTTGGTTTTTTTTTTAGAATTTTCCAGATTTCTCATTTCAAGTTAGTAGTTTAGAGGTTTTTCTGGTTACTAATCTGTTGTGGCAACATGTGGCTTTGATTTTCCATGGGTTCAAGAGAAATTTTTGATACTACAAACAAGTGGTTTTGTAGGTTTGATTGTCCAAGAAGTTGATTTTGAAACCATTTGTGTTTGTTTTAGATTAGAAGACACTTCCATTGGTTCTTTAAAAAAGAACATTTTCTTGTCTCATTTAGATTTAATTAGGAGGTTAAAGAACTTTGCTTGATTATGCTTGAAGGTGGTAGGTGATTATGCTCTCACCTTGTGCAAACTAGGTGATCAGAAAACTAGACCCATCTATTTTATGTGTCACCCCAATTCAATAATTGAAGTATCCTCTCCCCTTGCGCACTTGTTTGATCCTGGGTGTAAGAGAAATGGTTATTGACTCTAGGAATTGTGCCTTGGCAGGAAAAAGTACTCACCCCAAGGCAACTCAAACTAGCAACAGAGCTTTTTGGTTGACCTACCTCGGACCAGTATATAAATGTGAATCATAATGGAAAGCCTAAGATTATGAGGGCGGACGTGTCACATGGACAAGTGAACTTCCCAAAACCCTGTTGAGCGTAACCTCCTCAGGTTGGAGTTCCTCCTTATCGGAGCTAATCTTTTCCCATGTGTGGCCACTTGAACAGATGTCCCAAACTAAAAACTTTTGTGTAGTTTCCAAAATCCCTTCTATTTTCTAGTGCAACACTGGTTGTTGTGAAGGAATCCACATTCTCGCAATTCTTAGTAGAGGTGATCAGCCTACCATGGGAGTTTTATGGGGGCTAGAAGCTTGGTTGACCTAAGAAGTGAGTGCACCATAAGGGGGAGCCTGTGTGGCCAAGCTTTTGGATTCATCTGCTAAGAATAAGTGCGGTTGGGGAAACCCACATGGAATCTAGCAAATATTGTCCTTGCTTAACCTAGGATTGTACTTGTCTTCTTTGTGCTTGTTCAAACAAGATATTGTGATTGCCAAGTTTTTTCTGAAAACATTGAGACAAATAAACACTTTTCACAAATCTAGAAACATCAAATTCAACTTGAAACATTCAAAAATTCGGTCAAAATTGCAAAAAAACTAGACATTCATTCTGCTTGCAATGCACATTTGATATCTTGTGTAATGCACGTGCTCCATTGAATTGCATTTGAAACTTCCTATTCCACAATCGCTTTAATAAAACACATTTGCTACTTTATGAACTGCATGTGCTTAGTTGAACTGCATTTGAATATCTCTGAGTTGCATTCACTTTGTTGTAGTGCATTTCTACTTTCTGCAATGCATTCACTTTCTTGCGCCGCATTTGACATTTTCTGCAATGCATTCGCTCTAATAAGCCGCATTTACTATTCTTGGGGATGCATTTTCCTATCCTACATGGCATTTTTTTAACAGAACGTTGCAACTAATTTTCTGAGTTGCATCTACTATCTGTAACACCACATTCGCTAAAATTATGATACATATGCTAAATGGATACGCATTCAAAACCTGAAATGACACATTCACCTAGCAAAAACAAAAAAAAAAATTCACAGTCTAAAAATTGAGATCAAACTTGTCCTTGAATCTATCATCAAACATCTTTTTCTAGCAGCCTCTATCAAAAACTAGAAAGAAAATTGCTCAAATCTTCCATTTCTTGCAGACTTTAGTTTACATTTTACCATAGGTTCATTCTTGAAAATTTGGGTTTCATCCTTAGACTTCACCATCTTCATGTTCAGTCATAAACCAGTCCTTAGATTCTCATTTCATTTGCAGATTTTGGACTAGGAAAACCTTAACATACTTTGCAAAAATATTTATCTTTAAAAGTAGGTTATCATTGGACTTAGTCATCATTATTTCCTTTAGTCATTTTCCTTTTTTGAGACCTTTCCAACTCATAAGTCAAGTTAGGAAACCTCACTTATTCATCTTGTCATTTTCATTTAGTCCTTCAAACAAGTCCTTTGATATTCCAAAATTGAAACATAGATCAAGCTTAGGGTGGTTGAGTAACCTTCTTCCAAATCATTTAGACCTTTGCATTTGCATACCTTAGAACACTCAAGTCATCTTAGTCCTTATTTTACATACCTTATTCCTAAAAATCCAAAAAAAAAAAATAGACCTTATTGTCCTTTGGAATTAGTCTTTCTCTTTAGACAACATTATCATATTGCATTCCTTATTGTCAAAAACCCAAAAACATAGTTTGCATTTGCATTCCTTATTCCAAAAAAATCCAAAAACATAGTTTGCATTTGCATCCCTTATTTGAAAAATCCAAAAACATAGTGTCATCATCTAGTTGTCATTTTCATCCTTATTCCTAATTTGAGTAATTCCTTATATGGTTGAAACTAGGCTTCAAATAAAAAGAAGACAAACAGCTAATTTTGGACAAGACACCAACAATCACATATTTTCCAATGACCTGAATCAAAACATGAACCAAGACACATCCTTTATCAATCCTTTTAGTGACATGAACATGCCATCTTTTTTACATAACCCCTTCGAACCATTCATACAAAGGGACCAACATGGACAAGTATATGCAGAATACTTAGAAGTTGTAGCACAAAATCCTAACATAGCCTCCTTCATGGAAGATTTAGTCTTCCATGACCCTCAAAGATATCTAGCATTGTTCTTGGACCAAGGGGTTAAGTAACCATGTGGCTTTGACATTAACACTTTGAGACAAGCCTCTCTTGATCACAATTCCAACAACAACAATACAAACAAGGCCTCCAACACTAGTCAATCCCAAAAAAATGCAAGCAATGCTTTTTTTGGAGCCACCACACAAACTGTCACAAGTACTATTAATGCTACCTCTAATGACACATCCAATCAAAACACAATCAATGCAACATCCATTGGAAGGACACCAACTATGTCACAAGCTATGTCACAATCAATGCCAACAATGTCAACAACATCCTCACAATCAATTAGAGCTACCTTTGTATCCTCATCAATGGTGGAAAGCTCTTCAAACCCTCTATTTGGAGCTTCATCTAGCACCATGGGAGCATCATCATCAAATCCTTTCATAGGGTCTTCATTCAACTCCTTTGGTGGAAGTAAACAACGTATTTTTATTTGAGGACCAAAACCAAATGTCAACACGTCATCACAGCTTAATACCAATAATTCCCAAGATCAAAACACCAACATTCCCCATGGACAATTTTGCCAATTTGGACAAGGAAATCAGCATACACAGCATATGACCTCATTTCGACACCAAACTATTCATGGCCAACATATCCCACAAATATTGACTAATATGGCTAGAGGAAACATACCCACATATGTATCACACATTCATACCCATATACATATCCCTAACCAAAACTAGCAATACCAACAACATTCAAATCAAAACACATCATACATATCACAACAACACATCCCACGACAAAATCAGAATATCTCTTTACAACAAATGGGGACACATGGGATGCCCATCACTCCCATGTGTGATGCAACGAACAATCCTATAATTGATGCCTTGCAAGCTCAAGTGATTAACTTACAAAAAATAATAGAGACTATGCAAATATCCAACAAAAAGTCACACACATCATATGACCTATGCCCATATCCTTTCGACACAAGTCTATACATGCCACCATTTCCTCCTGGATAAGTGGCACCAAACTTCACTAAATACAAAGACAAGGAAAACCCCATTGAACACATTCAAGAATTCACAACCAATTGAGTGGATATTTCCTATGAACATACTTACTTGATGAGACTCTTCCCTAAGAGTCTCGTAGACCCCGTGCTTAAATGGTTTTCCACTTTACAAAAGGGAATAAAATCATGGGATGAACTTGCAGATATATTTGTCTAAAACTATGCCTATAACATTGACACAAACACCTCCATCACTAGTTTATGTACCCTTACACAAGAGGATATTGGTGAAACTTTTATCCCATTCTTCCAAATATGGAGAAGTCTAGCAAGTTGTTACCATATTGACATGCCTAAGAAAGAAAAAGTTGACATGTTTGTCCAAACACTCCTGGGCCCATTGAAATACGGCTTGCAAGTCCACTACTGCACAACTTTTATAGAGTCAAAAGAGGAATCCAACTAGAAAAGGCCCTTATTGCTAAAGGAGAACTTAAATATGGCCCTAAGAACACAAACACCAATCCACCCCCTCACAAGAATAAATATTGGGTCAAGAAAAAACACATTACCAATGATGGCATTTTTTATGCTAAGGGGGTTAACACAATGGGTCTTGTACTTACTCTTAAAGGAGCTCCACAAAAAAATACACAAATAATCACACCGACACCTACTGCTAATGCCATTCAAAATAGTCACAACAATCAAAACAAAAGGAAGCCTTGTCAATCGAGACAATTTTTGAAAAGTTGCACGTACACCCCTTTGGGTGAACCAATCAAAGATTTCCTTAAGAAACTCCTTCAAAATGGTGTCATCACATTAGAAGACCCTAATCCTTATGACCCAGGACAATTTAAGCCATCATGGTGGGATGACAACACTTTCTGTGATTACCACTGCACTAAAGGGTATAAAGCATCCTCTTGTCGACAACTAAGAAATTTGGTACAAGACCTCATTGAAAATAAAAAAATTCAACTAGGTGAACAACAATTTGCATCAAATGCAAACCATACAATTCATAAGAACCCACTACAGGACCATGGTTCAAATAAAGCCTCTACATCTGGTTCAAAGACTAATAATAATCAAGCCAATTACATGGTTGTTGCCTTTGATTATTCTGTGGGGCCCATCATTAACAACGTCTGAGTAGCTGATGACTATGTCAATACAATTATTGTTAGGAGAGCACCTAAATGCAATGTCACTACCTGTGGTCGCGAAGTCACCATAGCTGGTCCACCTCCCCCTAGGCAGTTGAAAATCACTATACCTAGTCCATCTGCTAAGCAACCACAATCAGGTCCAGCCACCAAGCAGTTGCAACCTAAGGGACGGTTTAACCTCATTGACCAACTAGGCAAGACACCTACTCAAATTTCTATACTTGAGTTGCTACGCATTTCTTCCGCACATAAGGCTATACTTGACAAAACCTTGCAAGAGTCTTCTATCACTACACCCCATCACATAACATTCTTAGACCAAGATTATTCATCACCAAAATCCAATCATAATGATTCCTTACACATTGAAGTCTTTATCCATAAACACAAGGTCAGATGAGTTTTAGTAAATGGTGGAGCAGGACTAGACATTTGTTCCTTAAAATTGGTTAAGGCTCTAGGCTTCTCTGATGCTTGCATAGATGTTACAAAGAGCATTGTGATAAAGGCGTATGATGATGAAGAACATTCCTCTTGAGGGGTTATTAATCTTCCTATTAAAGTTGGGTTGGCCATTGTAGACACGACATGCCAAGTCTTAGATCTTGAATTACCTTATAACATTTATTGCTTGGCCGACCTTGGATTCACATCTTAAAGGATGTTTCATCCACCTATCACCAATGCCTAGAGTTTCCTTTTGATGGCACTGAGATCACTATATATGGAGACCCCAACCCCTCCAATATTGCACCAATTTAAGGGGTATTTTAGAACATCAAGTGCCCATCAATCATGAAGCTTTGACTCCCTCTTCTTCTAAATTCATTGAACCATCCACACTCACTAAACCCTCTATGACCACATCTACTTCTTCGACCTCCACATCCACTTTTTCAACATCCACCACTTCAAACACTTCCACCATCCCAAAGGTTGACCCTGACATCAAGATCCAAGACTTAGGTTGTGGAGAATTTAAATTGAACACAACATACTGCATCACCAAAATACCCAAGTCTTCTAAGGCTTATGGGTGACCTTGTCTCAGAATGGAACCTAAAGAGATCTTCAAGGTTCCCCCTACAATGGCATTCATAAAATTGAGAGACATTAACAAAGAACACATCAAAGAAATATTATCCTGGATTTATAGAGACCCAGAGAATCCATCCCCATTACTAGTCCAAATATATGGCAAAGGCTGACATAATGAAGGCAAAGGGATATGATGGTACTAGTGGACTTAGCAAGAATAAAACAAGGAGGTGAGAAACTTTAATGCCTTTTGGAAGACCAAAACGTCTTTTGAATGTGTCGAGACTATTGAAGACACCCATACCAAAATTGACTCACATGAATTTTTCTCCGAGGGATCCTTAAGTGACTCTTTTCTTGATGAGTTGATCCTTGAACTTGGTGAACCTACTTTTGAAGAGAGATTCTGGAAAATTTTTAAGGTTGACCTACTACAGAATAATGATGACCCCAAAATCCCAAAGAAAAGGGAAGACTGGGGTAGACTCTTTTGTCCTCAAAATAATGACAAGCCAAAATCGTCTTCTGATCCGATTAACCCTCATCCTGACATACCTATCCAACCATCTAAGCCTATTGATCACCAGTTGGATTCATCATAATAACCACATGACACTACTGACCATGATTCTAATCCCTTTGTCCCCTACTTTTCCAATAAGTATGAAACAAGTGACAATGAATATTGGATAGAATCCGATTAGGACTTGGATGATGACAATTTTATCTTTAACCTCTCTGAATCCATCTACATGCTTTCTGCATCCTCCCCACCATTCACCAATACTGATGATGGTATCTCCTTAGACTACCTATATCTAATTGATTGGAATCAACAAGGCTCGCCGACTATGGACATATTTCAAAACGATGAGGCCATTGCAAAATTTATGGGACTTCGTGAGGGCATACCAAGTGGAGATCACAAGGCTAGATTTTCTATTGACCTAGATTATGTAGCTTACTTTGGGGAAACTACTTGATCCTCTAGTAGCAAAATGAAAACTAAAAATAAAACAAAAAAGGACATGTCTTTAGGTGAAACTCGAAAGGCACCTTCTGATGATAAAAAAGTAAAAATAAAGGAAGTATCTACGAGTGAAAACCTCCTCGAGGTGCCCAAGGATGGAGGACTAGACTTTCTCCCCGTGACTTAGGAAAAATTGACAATTCTTATTGAGGAAACCATCGAAGTCAACATATCCACAACAAAAGATCCTAAAATGGTCCTTTTTTGTGGCATCCTTGACAAAAGAAGAGAAACTTGAATTCCATAAATTATTTTCAGAGCATAATATTAACTTTTCATGGTCCTATGTCGATATGCCTGGGTTGGATCTAGAAATTTTCTTCCACCATTTTCTATTACTTCTAGATGCCAAGCCAATGAAATAGAAGTTGCGAAAGATGCACCCATAGATCGCCTTATTAGTCAAAGCATAACTTAAGAAATTGTTAGATGTGGGATTCATACGTTCAATAGATTACATATGTTGAATGGATATCCAATCTTGTACCAGTCACCAATCCAAATGGTCAAATCTACATCTGCACAGACTTTCAAGACCTAAATAAAGCATTTCCAAAGGATGACTTTCCCTTTCCAAAAATAGACATCATAGTTGACCTTACGGAAGGATATGAGATGTTGTCCCTCATGGATGGTTTCTCAGTTTATAATCAAATTTGTATTTCCCCTAAAGATCAGCATAAAAAAACATTCACATGCCCTTGGGGTACCTACTGTTGGAATGTCATGCCTTTTGGTCTCAAGAATGCAGGCACAACATATCAGAGAGCCATGACAACAATATTCCATGAAATGATGAACAAGTTAATGAAAGATTATGTAGATGACCTTTTCAAAAAATCTTTGACATGAAAATATCATTTGAATGTGTTGGAAAAAAAATTCAAAAGACTGGAAGAATACAAGGTTCGCTTGAATCCAAAGAAATGTGTCTTTGGTGTGACATCAGGAAAAATTTTAGGGTAATTTTTTTCTTGCAGAGGCATTGAATTTGATCCTACCAAAGTGAAATCCATATTAGACATCCCTCCTCCAAAAGGGATAAGTGAACTCAGGACATTGCAAGGCAGGTTATAATCTATTTGATGTTTCATAGCACATTTGGTAGACAAGTGTCATCCATTTCAGTATCTCCTGTGCAAGGATATCCCCTTTGTGTGGACTAATAAATCTCAAGAGGCCTTCAAACAAATAAAATATTATCTATTGTCACCACCTATTTTAATGCCACCAATCGAAGGGAAACTTTAGATTTTATATATTTCTGCAACAACTTCAGCACTGGGGGCATTACTAGCACAAAATGACCATGATGAAAAGGAAAGGGCCATATACTACATTAGTCAGAAATTGGTTGGATATGAGCTAAAATATACTTCCATTGAACACGCTTATCTTACAGTTGTCTTTGCTTCCCAAAAATTAAGGAATTACATGTTGAATCACCAGACACACTTAGTAGCAAATATTGATCCCCTGAAGTATCTCCTCAATTGTGTAGCATTGATAGGATGCTTAGCTAAATGGGTCATGATTTTGAGTGAGTATGACATTCAGTATTTGGAACGAAAGGATATAAAGGAACAAGTCATAGCAGATCAACTAGTAGATGCACCTATACAAGGTGATCATCCACTAGTAGCAGACTTTCCAGATGAGTCAATATTTCATATAGAACCTAAGTCACCTTGGAGACTATATTTTTATGGATCTCATACTAATCATGGCTCGGGAGCAGGAGTGTTGTTTATCACTCCGCAAGGAGACTCCATCCCTAAGTATTTTTGCTTGCTTTTCCATATACAAATAATGTTACAGAATATGAGGCACTTGTCACGGGACTCAGAATGGCCATAAAATGGAAAATTAAAACACTTCATGTCTATGGAGATTCTCAGTTATTCATTAACCAAGTCAATGATGACTATGACACCAAGGATGAGAAATTAATGCCTTACAAATGAATGGTTGACAAATTTTAGACATATTTTCACATGCTGAATTTTGAGCAAGTTCTAAGAACACAAAATAAGGTAGCAGTCGCAATGTCTACAATTGTCTCTCTCCTATACACTCCAAGTAATGTGCCACAATTTGAATTCTTGGTAAAACAAATTTTGGTCCCTGCATATGACATAGCAGAGAATCAAAGATGGTTTGCAAGCTTGTTGGTCTCAATTCTCCATGGTATCAAGACATTTATGACTATCTCAAGTCCCAAACCCTTCCCCCCAACCTTTCCAATAACCAACAAAAGTCCTTTATCCGAAAAGCTTCCTGATACACCATCATCAGTGACACCCTATACCATTGTAGCTTTGACAATACCCTTATTCAACGTCTTGACACTAACGAAGCACAAATGACCTTACGAGAGGTATATGAGGGTATAAGTGAATCCCATTCGAGTGGCCCTACCTTAGCCAAGAAGATCATGAGACTTGGGTATTACTGGGCGACAATGGAAAAATATGCACTCGAGTTTGTCAGAATGTGTCGCCAATGTCAGATACATAGTGATTTGATTCATGCGCTAGCATAGGAACTTTGGCTGATTACTTCTCCTTGGACCTTCACACAATGGGGACTTGACCTCGTGGGAAAAATCCATCCTACCTCATCCAATGGCCACAAAGTCATTATCACCACCATTGATTATTTCACTAAGTGGATCGAAGCCATCCCCCTTACATACATAGCCAGCAAAAAAAAATCCAAATTTATCCTCAACTACATCATCTGCCAATATTGTATTCCACAGTCCATCATCACAGACAATGGGTGTCCTTTCAAAAATTAAGATGTTTTTGAATTATATGAATGCTTCCACATCCAACACCATTTCTCCATGCCATACTACCCATAAGAAATGGTCAAGCTAAGGCGTCCAATAAGATAATAATTAAAATACTTACGAAGACAGTTAATGATGTTGGTCATGACTGGAACATTCAACTCAACCCTGCTCTATGGGCATATCACGCCAGCATATGCACACCTATAGGAGCCACTCTATTCACCCTTTTCTTTGGAGTCGAAGCCATCTTTCCCATCGAGGTTGAAATTCCCTCTTTGTGAGTCTCCATGAAGGGTTTGATCGATGATGAAGAATATAGACAATCATGACTACATGAGCTAGAGATGTTAGATGAAAGAAGAAATAATTCCTTTAACCATTTATAGGCATATCAAAACTGTCTTTTTAGGAATTACAATAAGAGAGCAATGGTCAGAAAGTTTGACATTGGCAATGTAGTCCTCAGGAAAAATCTTAAGAATCAATCTGAAAGAGAAAAACCTGGCAAGTTCGAACCAAATTGGTTGGGTCCTTACATTATCACGTCATCTTTTGGTTCTAGAGCATATCAGCTAGCCACTCTAGATAGTGAACAATTGATAGAGCCTATCAATAGTCTACATCTTCAGAAGTTTTATGCATAGCATTAGAGAGTTAGGCCAAAAACCTTAAAAATACAAAAAAAATTGAAAATATAAAAAATTCGTCACCCTAATGAAAACCTAGCAAACAAGCATGTTGGTGACACCACAAAAATAAAAAAATGACAAAAATAGTAAAGAAAAATAATTCGTCCAATACTGAAAAACTTGGTAAACAAGTGCTTTGGATAAGTACCATGGTGAAAACCTAGAAAATAGGTGCCATGTGTAGTCAATCATTGCTCTTCCATCTACTATCACTCTATCTAACTTAGTCCATAATATTCACCCACTTTTCTGACACCATCACCCCTTTCATGGTTGACAAACGATTGACATCAAGTCCTGCATACCATCCATCCATCACCCCTTTCATGGTTGAAAAACGATTGACATCAAGTCCTGCATACCATCCATCCATCACCCAATGCATGTCCTTTCACATCCTTCATATTTGGCTAATCCTAAACCTAAATAGAGGAAATCCTTTATCACCTAACTATAATGGGTATCGCACATGGTCCTGTTAATTGAAAAAGTCCTAAAAAATCATAAAAATCATGAAAGTCCTAAAAAAATCATACAAATCATAAAATATCCTAAAAAAAGGACCTAAAAATCATAAAATGTCCTAATAAAAGACAAAAATAAATAAAATGTCCTGAAAAAAGAAAAAAAATCATTAAATGTCCTAAAAAAAGACCTAAAAATTGAAAAACATCTTGAAGAAATCCAAAAAAAATCAAAATATGGCAAAAACACAAAAAATAGTGTCATATCTTGTCAAGACAGTTATGTCAGTCAGTCTTTGTCATTTGTCAAACTACGTTGTCTCTGTGCATTTGCTACATAGGCAAGACTCATCTTTGAGTCCATGAGACATTAGGTCAGTCCTTTTAGGTTTTTCAAAATAAAATCATGACTCAATCTTCTATCATTATGACAAAGTCATTGGTCGTGTCGAACTACGAGGTCTCTGAGTGTATGACATAGGCAAGGCCATCTGTCGATGAGCCCCTGAGGCCGCACTAGGTCAATCCATTAGGGTTTCTGGCATGTTGAAAAAATAAGGACACACAACTAAGAGGGGGTGAATCAACTGTGACAAAAACTTAAACTTTTCTTACTTAACTTAATCTTAGATTTGATGAATAAGCAATTGATCATGAACAATTAACACATCAAAGAGACAAATAACACCAATATTTTTGCATGGAAACCCTATTAGGGGAAAAACCATAGTGAATGTTAGTCCACAAGATTATCCTTTGTTAGAAGTATAAAAAGGAATAATAATGGGAATGTGCATGCATTTAGGCACACTGCCTAGAGCTCACTGTTCAAATACAAAAGAGGACTCACTATCCAATAATACAGAATAGGATTAAAATCCGAGGAATATGAACTGAGAAAATAGCTTTTGCACAAGCTTGATTACAATTCCAATTAAGCTCAAAAAATGTTCTTCACACTCTACTCAAACTTATTCACTCTCTACTTAGTAATCGAATGATAGAAACACTATTCGTACATATACACTTTCTCTGGTATACATTCACACCTATTCACACACTAACTTCACTCAACCAATCACTCTTATATATCCATTACATGGGATTTCATCACAACTTAGTCGGCCAAGAAAATAAAACATATTTTCAATTTCATCCCAAATTTACAAATAAATTTCCAATGAAAATCCACGAAGGTCGGCCACAACATAGTGGAGACCCAAATTAATATCTCCAACACAAAAATACTTTAATTAATTGCACCACGATGATCCACAACATACTACCACCAACATGTTGGCCAAGAACATGAAAACCTGAATATGCGCAAGAAAAGCTATTCAACCACAAGCTCTCTGAGAAATGTGGACATACCACAAAGATAGAGAATGATCTAGAGACATAAGAGAATACCAAGAAACAATGGAGAAGAATCCGCAACAACTAAGATTAATAGAATTACACAAACTTCATTCAGGAACATTAACAGAGACCACAGAAACACTGTTATACCACAAAATACTCAAAACTTCACATGGACCTCTAAATCTTCCAGTAGATGATCTAGAAACATCCAACAATAAACCCTTTAATACACATGAGCTAATCTTTAACGTACAGAACATGACACCTTCATGATCTGTAAAGTTCAACTAGGAACCTGGAATACTTTCTTTTATAATTTTCTCAATATCCTCAACATATGCAGGTTCTGATACACAAAATTCTAATAGTGTTGACATCAATGACAACCACATATCAGCAACCATATCCATAGAATCCAACAGGCATTGCACTAGCACACACATCAAATATCTTCAAGTCAAACAACTTATTTAAAAGCAGAAAAGATTCTAAAACAAATTATGGTAATCATTTAATCAACATGTCAATCACATCAGCATGTCAATGGTGACATGTAGTCAAACTCAGTCAACTTTAGACAAACTTAGTCAACTTTATTCAAACTTAGTCAACTTCAGTCAAACTTAGCCAACTTCAGTCAAACTTAGTTAAAAAAGTCAAATTGTCACAACCAGTCAAACTGTCAACTCTTGGTTATTCTTCATATGTGTCCTTTTGAAGAATATCCTCTATCACTTATGCCTTAGGATGTGTCCTTCCTAGGCATCGTCACTGTCATCTAGAATTTTGAGAGATCCTCTTGACATTTAAGGATTGATTCTCTCGACATTGACATCATTCAGGATGTGTCCTTCCTAAATTTGGAAAACCTTGGCATTTGTCACCTCGGCATTGTCAAAACTTGACACTTGACATCTTGACAATCGGCAACACCTGACATCTCGACATTTAGAAACCTAGAATCTTGACATTTAGACACATTTGGAAAACACTTGGAAAACATTATCTTGGCATTTTGTCCTTTGATATTTCATCATGCTACTAGTTTCTCAACGATGTCCTGACAATAGGATTTAGAGAAGCAGTGATGTATCATGATGATGGGCTTGTCTTGTCTTTTTTCAAGCAGACATGTTGCTAGTTCCTTGAGGATGTCCTAACAACAGGATTTATAGGGTCAACGACATTTCATGACTTTTCTTTATTATCTTTATTGTCTTTTTATGCTTGTGGTTGGTTATGACAAAAATACTGGGGCAATTGCACTCTTATTATGAGTCATGATCATCCTTGTCAGTGACTACTTTTCTCATGTGATGGTACGACCTTGCACACCTTGATCTATGTCACATCATGGTGTTTGTTGGCCATCAGAATAATCCACCCAATAATGATTAAGAGAAATAATTGTTAAGTCTTGTGGTAACATTTTGAAGGATTTGGTCTCCACACTAACTTTCATCTCCTTATGTCTTGTCATCTCATCACATCCATCTCATGATGATATCATTTGACATACAAAAACATAAGTGCATACATGATCATTTAGGCATTGCATTAGGTTTTTATATAACATGTAAGCGGATACATCATCCATGTCATCATTAAAACACATATATTACATCATAAGATTGCATTATCCATAGATATATAGTCTTGCATTAACACATCCATAATCATCAACATGGTATCCATTACAATCATATATTAGGCATCCATATAATCATCATTACAACATAAAATCGTCATGGAATATAAGCATCAATAACCATCATATCATCATGGCATATCATCATAAGTAGATATCATAATGGCATGCATGACATAGCATATAAAAGACATCATCATAGGAATCATAAATGCATAAATCACATCATATAGGCATCATATAGTCATCATAACTGCATCATTATAATCATCCTCAAATAAGCATATAACATAAACATAAACATAATCATAACATAATGCATCATCACACAACATAAAACATATAGGCCACATCAAAATTGCATCGCATATATATAATCTCAAAAATCATGTCACAAAATAAGAGTCATGAAGTATCCCAAAAATGGAGCTCGCAGGCTCGATAGTCAACACAGAGTGTCATAACATGAATGTCTGAAACAAGATGTCAAAAATAAACATGTCAAATGCCCCTATGTTGTGCTCTCCTCATCCCCTTGTGGAGAAGAGCATGGTGATTGATGACTTGTAGTTGGCACTAACATAACCTATGGAGACACGATAGCCTACATCTGTGAAGCTAACAGAACTGATATTGATGGCATCATCTCTACAGTAACATGCAACTGTGAGGATACACTGGCGTGTGTCTATGAGGTCGATGGATTGGTCACTAGTGGCTGACTACGCATTGATCTGTGTCCTGACCCTAATGATCCAATGTCAATTACTAGACCTATGCCCTAACGAATGCTTGTGGGAGTGATAGGACCTGTGACCTAATGTGTGCCCTGAGGAAGTCGAGCCACCCACACTGCTCTGGCTACAACTGCTATGACTACGGTTGTTGCTCCCTGACCCTGTGCCTATCCTACTATAAGACCTAGCTAAGCCTAGATCCCTCTAATCAGCTGAACTGCATCCTCATATAGCATCCTATATAGTCCTATGCTCTCATTGAACCTGGAAAGCTCCTTGGCCACATCCGCCACCGGCCCTATGCACAACTATGCAAACTGACTACATGAGGTCTCGATCTCCCACCACTAAATCTCAACCTGATACCTCTCAACTCGAGTCACCTTGAGCTCTACTCATAAGGTGCTAATATCTATCATAGCCTCATCCAATCTCAGCTGCATGTCAACTAAATACTAATCCACTGTAGCATCCTATGGTAATAATGGCACACTAGATATATTAGGATCCCCATCGATCATCTGCTCTCGGAGCTTCCTCTCCACCTCATCCATCTCCTCTTCAATGTCTGGATCCTCCTCATCACCGGTATCCTCCTCATACCCAATAACTCCCTCCACTCCTCCTTTGACATCAAGGGCCTCTGACTTTGGTTGTACCACCTCTACCTCCACCTCTGCTTGGACCTCCTCCGCAACATGCACCTCCTGTCTGACCACCTCCTCCTATTTGACCACCTCCTTCTATCTAACCTCATCCTTATATCTTCCCTTATCTCTCTCCTCCTCCTCTAGTACCTCAAGAATAACATCTAGTGGAACTCTCTCCATGCATTGTCTGACCCTCTTGCCTTGCTGCTCTCTATCCCCTCCTCTCCTCCTCCTCCCACCATCTCCCCCATCATCTCCTCTGTCATCTCCACCACCCCTCCCCCATCTCCTCTACCACCATCTCCCCAACCTTCATCTATGCCTCTCCCCTTGCCTCTCTAGCCTCCTTGCTACACCCTTGGGATAATACATTTGTGGTCAATAGGTGTTGGTCTATCGGGATCTGTTAAGGGAATCAATCTGTGAGTCTACCACCACAAGTCATAATCTACAGTCATCCTTGGATTTGTTTCTCCTCCACTCAATCCCCATGTTTGTGCCACCAATCCATCGATCTACTACTAAGAAAATGGCACTGATATAGCAGGACCCCACATCAGCTCTCGTGATGTCCTCTCATACTCGGTTGTCCCCATAGGCACACCCTACTGCTCACCAAACTATCAATGACCCACTAGGGAAAGTACATCTCAATAAACAGTTGGGACTGTACAGTGTGATCGATCAAGTACTGAATCTATCTACAAAATGGAAAATGGTCACCCTCACCCACCCACTATGTGCAATCGTTGTATGACCTCCAGACAAAACCAGTCATAATGTCTATTCTATGCTATCAGAAGCCTGTCTCTCTGACCCTGGTCTATTGTAGCGCTCCTGCATAGAAATACGCATAAGGCATCCCATGTGCTAACTGTGGCCTCTAAATAGGTGGCCGAAAAATGGGAATATTCTCCCAAGCCCAGATCATGAGTAAGGTCGTGTCGTAGCTGATACTCTAAGCTCCTCTATACACCACCTTATTGAGCTAATGATAAAGCATCCCTAGAAGACAAGGCCCCCATACAAAGATAGTCCTTTCATGCCTCATCTGAATAAGCACATCTCCCCAGCCAATTGAGCATCTATGACCCTGATGATCTGGCATCAAAACTCTAACGATCAGGGTGCATAACATGGCATCCCACCAAGGGTAGTGCTCCGCCATGAACTCCCAACAAATCTCATAGCCCTCGATGCCTAGTCTGACACCAGTCTCATCCTCATAAAAACTTGTAAATGTCTAATATCTCTAGTGTGGATCATAAACGACCCACTCTCCCTTGATCGGAATATGTTGAATCTAGTACACATCCTCCAAAGTGATCGTTGCCTCTCCTATTGGAAAATGGAAGGAACAAGTCTCAGAGTGCCATCTCTCGGCCAATGCTATTAGCAGTCCCCTATTAGCCCAAATAATAGGCATATAGGTGACATAGTACAACCCTAGTCACATCAGTTATCTCTGCTCCGAGTCCGTCAGCTAATCCTGAAATGCGTATGTCGATGGTCTGAACTCTCGAGTGTAAATCAGTGCTAGTTGTTTCTGCACATGCAGAAACAAGAGTTAGCATATTCTTCAAAATTATTATTACCATCTATCTAGATAAACATGAGGAAAAGTGATTTTAAAAGTTAATTCAACCCTGGTCAACCCTGGTCAAATTCACATGCATCACATTGACTTCATGTGCATCGCAGTAAGGCGTTTGCGTCGTTCTATACCTCATTTGTGTCGCACTATAGCACTTGTGTCATTCGCAATCACAAATGTGTCATCTTTAATTAGTTGTGTCACTCCATAATCAAATGCATCATTGTCAAATCACATGCGTCACACAGCTTCGCATATGCATCTCACTTTTGCGAATGAGTCAATGTATTTATCATTTGTGTTGCAAGACGACAAATGTGTCTCGGCATTTGGCAAATGTGTTGCACATAATGGAAAACCCAACGGACCCCTGGCTTTTGCATCACAACACATCAAATGTGTTGAATGTGACCTCAAATGTGACTTACACAAACGCATATGTGTCGCGACGCATTCAAATGACTACCCTAAAACCCTAAAAATGTGTGAAAATGATAAAATGACAAAGTATGAGGTACTTACCACTGGGTCTACGCCCTATGGCCGTCGAAAGGTCCTAAAGATGTAGTTGCGGTGCTCTGTGACTGGAATCACCATTTTCGCATGTGCTACCCTTGCTCTGAGCTCTCCAAATTTGCAAGTGTGAATGTGAAAATGAATTGACTTTTACTCCATTTTCAACCTATTTATAGGGTCAAAGTGTGATTTTTCAACCTTTTTATTACTGGAAGCTCTTTTGACTAACTTTTACCACCCCATTGACTGCTTTAAACATGTCAAAATCTAAAACTATTTGTGCCATTTCTTTTTTGGTCATCAAATTAGCTTGTCGGGACACTTTCCAAATTTTTCTATCACTAGCCAAAATTTGAACAATTTCCTGAGGGGGCATAGATACTCCATACCTTCGCCAAGGCATGTTTTTGACTGAATTTTCTTTGTCACAATGCAACAGGCTCCATTATGACAAAGGGGGACAAAATGTAGACACAAAAATGACCTAGGCCTACAAGCTCTATTTTCACTACTTTCGTGCTAACATAATTAAAATGTTTAATTATGTTATTTGTCCACTTTCAACTATTAATTAAATAATTCATAATTATTTAATTAATTCATGTCTTTTATTCCTCTTGATTATTTAAATAAATTAATTTTATTTATTTATTTAAAGGCGTCACTAATCCTCTAATGTCTTTCCACAATTAAATAAATTCCTAAATTTATTTAATTATCTTGGTCCATTAATTCTTCTTGATTATTTAAATAAATAAATTTATTTATTTATTTAAATACGTCATTAATGTCTAATGTCTTCTCATAATTAAATAAATTTCTTAATTTATTTAATTATTGGCCACCTTCTCCACTTCATTTTTAATTAAATAATTATCTTTAATTATTTAATTGTCTTATTTGACTTTTCCTCTAAATTTAAATAAAATCATTTATTTAAATTATCCCACTTTCTAATTTCTCTCCAAGTAAATAATTTAATTTAATTATTTACTATCACATGGTCCCACATTTTTGAATTAAACTAATTTTTAATTCAAAATAATAACTTTCCCTCTTAAATCAAATAATTTCTATTATTATTTGATTTTCCAGCCACCTCTTTTTCTGTGCCAATATTATCTCCTTGTCACATGCATTGTCAACCCTTGATTTGATTTTCTCAAATTAAATCTTGTCCACTCATTTCAAATTTTACCTAATGTTGCCCTAACCCTAGTTGTGGGTTGTCATATTGAATCTTGTCCATTGATTCTAGGGCACTTGTCAATCTTCAATCTTGGCCATTCATTCAAAATTTCATTTTCTATAAGATGAAAATTTTGGTCTCATTTTGGACACCTCATGCTATCTAGATCTCTTTCAATCTTGTCATCTTAACTCTTGTTTTAGGCACTCTTTACATCTCTTGGCATTTTGGCATACTTTAGTCATAGTTTTAGTTACTTACTAGTTGCATAGTTGCATAGTATTGCATTTTGTCATCAAATCCTTCAACATTTTCTTTTGTCTTGGCATTATTACATATTTCTCACATAAAATCTGAGGGCAAACTACATTTTACGGAAAGTTGAAAAGGTGTAATGGAGGTCAATCATGGAGGTTGAAGACTCAAGGTGATATCTCTCTTTGTTTTCCATGCTTTCCTCCCATGTTCTTCATTATTACTTTAGGTTTTGATTTATTTAGCTACTAATCTATTAACCTATATTTTTCCCATAGTTACAATTCCTATTGAATTTTGATTGGGGTTCACCATTAAATGAAGCTTCAAAGGAGAAATGCAAATATCTATGCACAAAATCCTAGAAATTTGAGAGCATGAAATTAGATTGATAAATTGGAATCAAATAGAAAGGTACTTGGAAGAATGATGGAGTCAAAGGTTTGTAACTCTGAAAATATTCCTTTTGAAGTGCACTAGTACTCATACACTAGGTAGGGTGATTTAGTCCTGCTACAGGATTTTGGGCAGAATTTGGAATCTTATGGTGACTAAGCAGGATCTACAGAAAGATGGAAAAAGGGCTATACTAGGACTCATATTCCTAGTAGGGTGATTTAGCCCCAATACTATGGTTTGATTGATATTTTGGTAGCCTCTAGTGATCTTTTGTAGCTTTTTTCTTGTCTGATCTTCAAGTTTGAAAATCTAAATTCCAATTTGTAGGTTAGTTTCTATGAAGATGACAACTTTGACAACTTTTGCAACTTTTCTTTAAAGGATCTTCAAGCTCCAATTCACCTAGATCTGCAAACACACATCAAGAGAAAAAAATGTTGTTTCATTAGGGAATAGGGGTTTGCCTTGGTCAAACCCCGTTTTGGTAATTAAACCTTGAAATGAAATAGAAAAGCATGAAGGAATGATGAATGAAAAAATGCAATGTTTCAACTAACCAAACCCTTAAAATGAAGGTTGTAAACTTGTGTGAAATGGCTTTAATGTATGTGGATCTTGACTCTTGATTGAGTGCTTGAAATTTTTTCTTGAATGCTTTCTTGAATCATGAAACCTACTTCACAAATGTTAGCTCACAAACACACATGATGCATGAATACTTTGACATGATGCTTGAATATTGAATATTTCTCCAAATTCTTGATGATTTTCTGTTGAACACTTGTAAAATATGCACTTGACTTCTCATAAGATCACTCAAATTTTCTAGCTTGTTATGAGAAATTATGTGAAATAACCTTGTATTTATATATTTTTACAAGCCAACATTAGATCTAGGATAATAAAATCCCACCAAGAATTTGAATTAAAATAGGTCTAGGTTAAAGAGAGACTCATACACAAATTTTGGTGTATGAGTCCCAATGGCTTAAACCTAGGACACAAATTTCAACAAGTGTCTTGTTCAATGTAACATTTGAAATCAGGCCCCAAAACCTAGGTGAGACCCATATGCCCAGAGGGGCATATGAGTCCTAGATCCCTAGATTTGGAACACATAACCAAAAACATTAAATTATGATTTGTCCTTTGTTAAGTGTTGGGATTATCCTCAAGAAAATATATTTAATTAGGCTTGTGGATGCAAAATAGGATCAATTAAGGCCTAAAACCAAATTTTAACTAGGAGGGCCCAAAAAAGTGTGAAAATGTAAAGGGATACATTTTTCTCCACTACAAGGAGAGAAAGTTTATAGATTCTTGAGCTCAGCCCAAGGTATCTTAGAATGTAATGTAGAGCATTTGCGGCTATAACAAACAAGGAGGGGGAAAGGGGGAAACCTTGCCTTATGGAACTTTATAGTTGGAACTCCTCTTTGAGATCCCCATTAATTTCAACTTGAGCTATTGCATCCTTCATTAAAGTTCTTACCATTTGATCGAGCATATTTGGAAACCCAAATGATTCCATAAACATTAGTATGAAGGGCTACTCTACCCTATCATATGCCTTCTTGAAGTCTAAAAGCAACATTCTAATGTTTTGATTTGAGGTTCTAGCCCATTCCATTGCTTCCTAGCTGGTGACCAAGTTCTCAAGGATACATCTGCCTTTTATAAACCCAATTTGGCTACATTATTAATGACTTTGGGGAGGACAATAGTTAGTCTTTTGGAAATGGATTTAGCAAGAATCTTATAAGACACATTCAGAAGTGTAATTGGTCTCCAATTTTTCAATAAGGTTTTATCCCCCTCTTTAGGGATTAGTTTTAAAATACCTAAGTGGTTAATAGGCTTTCCTAGAGATCCTTTCTCAATTCCCTCCTCATATACTTTTAAGATATCTTCACTAATCCACTCTATGTTATTTTTATAGAACTTCACTAGCAAGTCGTCTACCCTTGGAGATTTGTCATTATTCAAGGAGAGAACTACATTTTTTAATTTATTCCTTCGTAAGTTGTTGGCTTAGTTTCTTAAAATCTTCTTTGGAGATAATTTTTGGAAATAACTTCCTACATTTATTTCACACTTCATCACATTCTAAGTTGTTACATTCAGCAATGAATAGATCCTTGTAGAATTGATATAAAAAATTTCCTTGATTTGATTTATAGGTCTTTGATCATGTTATCTTCATCCCATATGGACCCCATAGACTCTTTTACTTCTTTGTCCTTTAACATCCTCAAAAATTATTTGGAGCCCCTATCACCTTAAGCAACCCAATTTAATCTTTCTCTTTTCTATAGACCTGGTCCTTATAGTTTTTATTTTTCTTAGATTCCCTTTTATTGCAATAAGATTCTTATTCAATTCATAATTTTGAGGATCATCTTGGAGACTACCTTTTGTCTTTAAGAGAGTTTCCTATAGGAGGTTTTCTATTTTTCTTATCTCTCTTTCTCTTTGTTCTCCAATGGTTTGGAATATTTTCTGCCAACTTTCAATATTGATGTTCCACCTTTCAATGACCAATTTGTTTTGAAGTGACCACTTATTATTTCCTTGAGGGTAAATATTGCATCATTACAGTCTTCTATTTTTAAAAGGCTTAAATTTAGAATGAATTTTTATCTCTCTTAGTAACTTTTGCAATGTTGTTTCTAACTATTATTTTAACCAAAATGGGGTGATGATCTAATAGGGTTGAAGGGTTAACCTTGACCCTACTATTAGCACCCTCAATTTGGACAAACGGGAAATTCTCTTTGTTTGCATAAAGTCTATCCATCCTAAAATAGATTATCTTTTTGCCACATTGATAGTTACACCATGTATACCATATGGCTTTATTTTCTTTTTTTAGCACCCTCCAAGGGGTCCAAGAGTTTAAGCCTATTTTTCATTTTAAACTAGAATAATTTTTCATTCCCTTTCCACCCCATTTTATTACCACCATTTTTGTCTTCCACCCTCTCCACCATATTGAAATCCCCCCAACAATCTAAGGGATCTCTTACAATTTTCTCAACCAATCCCAGAGCTCACTCCTTTACCTATATTCATTTGGTGTATAAATGGAATAAATATCAAACACTTGGTTATCTTTTTCTATACATACCCACACTACCCTATTGCAGGGAGATATCCCATGGGCCTTAACCCATTTGGTCCAATTTTTAGACAAGAGAATAGTAGTCCCCCCTTTACCTCTTTCATGCTTGGTAACAAAGAAAGATGAGTCTTTAAAAATGAATTTCAGGTTTGTTTCAAGAGTGTAGTTGACTTCTTTGATTTCTTGAAGCATTACCACATCTTTGGACTTCTCTTGATTTGAAAATCTTCTAATGCTATTGTGTCATAGAAAAATGGTCCCTTGTCATTTTCATGGCCTTTTAGGTTTTGTTTCATGGTATTTGACATATTTGGCTTTGATTTTATGTTGCAACATGGCTTGAACATGCATATTTAGGTACTAAAATTCAAATAATGATGTCTTGTGCAGGTGTTGTGAAGTTTTGTAAGAAATTTCTACATTCTTCTAGACTCTATTCATTACAATTCAACTAAAAATCACCTTTTTACACATCATCGAGTCCTATTTTGAAGTGTTGTAAAGTCTTGTAACAAGATTTCACACTCTCCTAGGCACAACTTCACTATTTATCTCTTTTTATGACTTATTTGAACCCTTTATGCCCTCATATGCTTTTATTAAGTGTATTTTTGGATATTATGCTAGCAAACAACATTAAATGAAACTTAATTTCTAACACTTGTTTTTAGGTCTCAGGTGGCACCCATTCACCATGGGTGGAGAATGAGTCCCCCTTGGCCCCAAATTCAAAATATTTTAAATTTCTTTTTGGGATTTTATTAAAAATCACTTGATGTCGGCCTATGATGAGGTGTGAATAGGAAACTATGACACAAGATTGTATAAATAGGCATTTTTCACCTCATTTTACATCTTCTTCAATCTCCTCATTCATTCAAGCATTCTATCTCACATTTTAAGCATTCAAGCATCTTACAACATCAATTCAAGCAATTATTCAAGTACTTTGAAGCTTCCATTGACACTACTTTAGACTCGCATTATCAAAGGATTTGGTAAGTTGATAGAATTTGCATGTTGTTAGTTTATCATTCCTTTACATTTCATTATTTTCATCAAGGGTTTGATTACTAAAGCAGGGTTTGACCAAGGCAAACCCCTCTTCTCTAACATTAAACCATTTTTCCCTCTTGCATGTGTGCTTGCAGACTTAGGTATGTAGATTTATCAAGAATTTATGTGTTGAAAAGTGGAGAACAATTCAACTAGGTTTTTAAAGTCAACTTAAGTCTATTTCAAGCTTGAAGAAGGTTTTATGTCTGTTTCCTAAAGATTTGACTTCGGCAACCTAACAAGCAGATATTTCTAGATCTGGTGTTGTAGAGTTGACTCCTGATTTTATGAAAATTTGGGAGAGGAATGACTCACCATCAGTGGCGAATGAGTCCCACCTTAGGACTGAAAATTTGATTTTTTTCAAATTCTAGATGCTGATTGTCAGAAATCAGCTCCCAACACTATTTTACCAGGAGGAGGACTAATTTGTCACACTGGGCGAATGAGTCCCACTGTGAAAAATTAGTAATTTCCATCAGCATCAAGAACAATCTAGAATCATCACACTTCATCCAGGTGTGCTCATATTCATCCCTCTTCTTTTTGTTCTACATAATTTCTTCATTTAGTTCATATTTGCATTACACAATGTGTTTTCAAACATAGTTTAAATTGCACTTTTGCATCCATTTTAGCTCATCTTAATCAGTCAATTGCATTTAGATAACTTCATTTAGGTTATACAACATTGAGCATAACATTAATTGAATGAACCCCATGCATTTTTGGGTCATACCTCTCTCCTTTGAGGTGTAAAACCCTAGAAGAGCTAGAGTTGTCCATAGTGGCCCAAAAATCTACAGTTCAGCTATATTTAATGTTAGGGGATTCTAGCCCCTTAAAATTCCATGAGATACAGTTAATATTCATCTTCATCCATTTCTTGGTTTCCCTCTTCTACATTCCTAAATCCTTTAAAGCATTTAGGAAGACTTTTATTATTAATATTTTTCCTCGAGTATGATTTAAATTCTTCTTTCTAGCTCTACCTCCTCTTTCTCTTTTTTTGGGATAACCTCATTTACAAAGGATATTTTCCTTTCATCTAATTGTGGGAAAACCAACTCTTAGAAATTGTACCTCTTTGTGTTCTCTTTTTTCCCCAATTTACTTTTATCACCTATGGGATCCACACTATTTTCCAAGTTTTTCTTATGTTGGATATGATCTAGTAAGATTGAAGGATTTTCCCTCTTGGATTTCATTTTTTTTAATAAATTAGTACTTATAATCATTCTAATTAAGAGGCATCTTTAATTCAATGAGGTTGTGATTGTTAGGGGCTTGTTCTAGGTCATTGTAGTTTGTCCCCGAGAAAGTCATTATCAATGCACAAATCTCCCTTAGATTTTTATTTCCTTCTTCATTTGTTTGCTGGTCCAAACCATCCCCAATTGCATCCTTAAATGCACAAGTCTATTTTTGTTACTCTCCATCACTTTCTTTTGATATAAGATCAAAATTTTGAGTTATGAATCTTGGTGAAGGGCTCTTGAGGGGTTTGGATCCAAGACAGAGAGGTCTATATTATCTACCTTTTTACTAGCCACAATGGTTTAAGTAAAACTAATTTTGTATTTTTATTGTCTTTTAGATGAGGGATTCACTTTTACATCCTTCTTTAGATTACCAAATCTTGTTTTATTAATCATCTTATTATTTATTGGTATTTATTGTTTTATCTTATCAAGTACCACTTCCTATGGATTCTTCTTATGGCCTAAGGGATTATATTTAGTTTTGGCTAAAGGAACAACCATCTCATTTGGTCTCATAATTTTTTCTTGATTTTTCTCTATTCTAGAAAGAGGAGGATCATCATGCAAAAAAATAGGCCCTTAAGTGGTGAAAAATTCAGAAAAATCAGAGTTAGGCAACTTGACATAAAAATTTGAATAAGTTATCTATATTATTTCAAAAATATGTAAGAATAGAATTTGTAGAAAATTTAATTAGTTTCTAAACTACTAGGTTTTTTTCTTTAAATCTATTTGGTGAAAATTTGAAATTCCAATGCAGTAGTACTAAAATTTTAGGGAAAAAATAAGAAGTAGGTGTATGTCTGACTACCCTAACCACAATAAAATGATAATATATTTTTATAAGATTTTAGATATAAGTACATGACTCATGTCCCAATGTGAAGCATATTTTTTTATAATTTTTTTCCAAGTAAATAATTAATTATGAATTTTTTATTACAACTTTTAAAAAATATAAAAACTCGTATGTTTGACCACCTTAACTTGGTCAAAACTTCATGAAATTCAATTTTTTTTAATCCTATAGTATGTGACGCATGTTTCAAATTCAAATAATGTGATACTATTTGAAAGCTATAGATGTTTTTCAATCAGCCTATCAATCAAGACTTTAGTCGTAATTCAAATAGAAAATAAATAATAATTATTTATTAAATTCAAAGTAAAGCATAATTTATATTGGTGGAAAGTTGAGAATCTCCTTTAAAAACCCTTTTCGTTTCATCAATTTTGGGTCAAAAAAAGTCATCAGCCACATACCCTACACATATCCATCATATCACCACTTTTTTGGCCCATCATGATCTTGCACATACCCAAAATAGTTCTTGGTCATTATTATTTACTTCTTTTCTTTTGATCTTAAGGGACATATCTTCATTAATATTCATATATTTAGCATGGATGTTTAAATCCACTTGGGAATCCACAATGGGGTGATCATCTCCCTTGGAATCCCAATCGTCATTTCCTCCCGCAATAATATACAATTAGAAATAGTTTTTACAATTCTTTTTATTTGCAATCCTTCTTGATTTTTTAATATAAGGTAATGTCTCTACACATTTTTCTCTTTTTTATAGAGGAATAATGCATTGATACCGCCTAGAAGTTCAATATTATAAGTTAAAATGCCCTTATTTGTTTCAATTTTTACCTCTTTATGGATTTCAATACTAGGGGTGATAAACATTAGAACCCTTGCATCTAAATGAGGCAGTGCTTTCTTGGTTTCCTCAACCCTAAGTACCTTCCCATAAGGAGCCCTAATATGTGGGATAAAAGACCATAATAATAATCATGATTTTTTTAAAGTAATCTATCTTGGATAAGACAAAGCAAGCACCTCTTCATTGAGAAGATTAGGGGACCAAGAAATCACCCTAAAAAATGGATTTGCAACAAGCCAAAATTCCATATTTATAACCCTTTCTTGCATTTCTTTGTTTCTAAATTTAATTTATAAAAAAATGAATCATTTTTTATAAAAGATGATAAATACCTATCTTTTTATTCCAAATATTAGCCACCCATTGGTCGAGGTGTTTTCTCATCAAAATTTTAGAGAAATCTAATGTAGCAAAAAAAAATGGTAACACTTTATTAATATAAATTCTTCCCTATCAAAGGTTGAGGCCATTTCTTCATTTGGAATGAATATATATTTCTTAGGGAATTGGGTAAGGTACTTACCATTTATGCTTCCAGATTGATGGGTTTCAATGTCATCTCCATCATTGATATTAATGAATTTTGTTGACTCTTGAAAGATGTCTCTATTGGTATCTAAAACAATATCTTTGAAGGACCGAGTGCCATCACCTGCTATGTTGGGAGGACTTAACCTTCCATTAATCACCCACCATCTAGGGGTTTGTTCAAATAACAGACCCTTTCATCCATTGATTACCCCATACTAGAGTAGTAAGCACTAAATGTAGAGAAAGAGGATTAATAAGGGTTTGAAGCATGCAATGTCAAGAAATACATACGGTGAGGGAGAACAAAGCAACCAAGCATACAAAATAATGATAACAAAATGATTGCTAAAATATAGAAAATAACCAAGGCAATAGAAAGGCGTAAGGATGAGAAAATCAAACCCTTGATGGCTTACAACCATCTTGAGGAGCCCTCTCCATATGCCACCATCATCGCTTTGAAACCAATCATATCCTCTTGTTTATGTGTTTATCTTTGGGAAACAAGGCCTTAAGACTATCCAAACAAATAATTTGGTGACCTATTCAACTTGAGGTAAAACTCTTACAAAGATGATAATTGAATTAAAAAATGAGATATGAACCCTTGTAAAGCTAAAGATTTAAATTAAAGAGAAAATTTTAAAATAAGTTGTATTAATTCTTGATGTGCAATAAAGTGAAGATACATTTATTATAGATAATAGTTCACATAAGTATATTTTCAAGGCTCATATTTATTGTAGCATAGAAAATTGTACACTCTTGAAGAAAGAGACAATTTCACGCTTAATCTAGACCTATCTTAGGAATCCTTCCATTAATCACCCTTTAAAACAACATTTATAGGACCCTAAGACCCATTATTTTTTATCTTGAGGCTTATGTCACTCAAAAATCATATAAATCCTGACAAATAATGCTTAAATCATTCATATCTCAAAAACCCACCTCAAAAACAACATGTGGGACCCATTCACCACCTTGGGCGAATGAGTCCCCTCTAGTGGGACCCATTCACTAAGGGTGGCGAATGAGTCCCCTCTAGTGGGACCCATTCGCTAAGGGTGGAAAATGAGTCCCCTCTGGTGGGACCCATTCACTAAGGGGGAAATTTCAATTTTGAATGGGAAACTCATCGACTTAATTCAAATTTTCAGTGGATGTCAGCCTCTTAGGTCTAAATTGTTAAACAGGCACAAGAAACTAAGAGGGGGGGGTGAATCAGTTGTCACACAAGTTCAAACTTAACACTTTATCACTTATCAATTCTTCAACCACACTATTTTGTTATTAAATATGAGCATGAAACACAAATAACAAAAAGTAAATCAACACAATGAACACCAGATTTTTATGTGGAAAACCCAATGAGGGAAAAACCACAGAGGGTTAACTCACAATATAAAGATTATAAATAGAATATGTTACCCAATTTTCACCCACAGGCTCAATCAGGCATGATAAATTATGTTTCAGATGTTCATAAGGGCCAAATGGGACATTTGCATCGAAGGTTAGGTCATGCATCTAATGACATTTCACAAGGATCTCAGTTGAAAAGCATGCCTTAATCGATTTTGGCACAAAAATTATCAAAGAAGAAAGTCGGAAAGACCTTCCTGTTGTCTTTCTGACTAGTAGTGCATTCCATTTGGCTGAGTGCGCCAGTCACTAGGACTTTCGGGTCGCCATGAGTCTTCATGTATCTCCTCGAGAAGAAAAAGAGTGACCAATGGAGGGTCTCAGCAAAAGTTAGGGCTCTCGCTGTGACATCTTGGTGACCAAACGAGGGTCTTTCCGAAGTGAAATGGCTTCTGTATAATGTTGTAACTTCGGAAAGAAGTCTTCTCGAATGATGGGAGTCACACCGAAACAATTAGCTCAGGGAGATTGATTTGTGTTCGACAGGACCTCTTGGCGACTAAAGAAGTCTCGACAAGAGGAAGGCCTCAGCATAGGGTCTGGCCGATCAAGCGAAGTCACACTAAAACAAAGTGCTCCTGGCATAGGATGGTCATCTCAGGGAGATTTCTGGCCGATAGGCCAGGGTCTCGGTGACATATGGGGCTTAGCCAAGAGGTCTCACCGATGAGCAATGTCTCACCGAAGGGAAGCAGCGTCACTGAAAGGAAGTGAGTTCGGTAGGAAGTCTCATCGGTAATGAAAATTCACGCTGACATGCCTTGTGCCTTTGGTGTAATGCGAGGAGCTCGACAGGAAGTCCGTCGACACATGAGAGTCACCCCGATGGGATCCCAATTTTCCAAAAGGAAAGTCAAGTCACCAAAATGTCTCGGCGACTGGCAAAGGCCTTGCCAAGAGAAATTGATATCGGCATAATGTCTCGCTGAGGGCTTGAAGTCTTTTCGAAGGGATGTTTGAACCTGGGGAAGTGGTTGAGCTTCACCATAAGGTCTCACCAAATGCAGAAGGTCTCCCCAACATATATGACATCGGCGTAACTTCCAGCTATCGGAGCAATGTCTTGCCGACATGGTGTGGTCTCAGTGACAAAAGCATATATCGGTATGACTATTGGACCTCACTATGAAGTCTTCCCGACTTGCCAAAGTCTTACCGAAATGAATGTAGAGCTCGGTGGAGTGGAGCGCATTCGGGATGACACCAATAAACTCTCGCCGATAGAAGATGAGGAAAACTCGCTAAAGTAGTTTTGTCTTCGGCATGAAGTCTTGTCGAGAGTATGTTGCCTATCTGACAATGAGAAGGGTTCACCATGACATCTTTCCTTCATCCAAAATTCTTGTCGACTCATGGTCCCGGAAAAAGAAAGTAGATTCGCCACGATGTCTCAACGAAAGCATCAACTCTTGTCAACAAAAGGGTGCCTTCAGTATAGCATCTGGAGCTTGATGAGAGGCCCTGCTGATAGTGAAAAGTCTTGCTGAAAGGGTCTGAAGCTCAGGGGAAAAATGGTGTCATCGTTGTGATGTCCCAGCGACCTATTGGAGTCTCCTAGAAATGAAGGAGTTCGCCAAAGAATGGGGATTTTGACATGATGTCTCAGCGAAAGAGTTGTGTCTTGCCAATGGTTTCAGGGATATCGATATGACTTTTGAAGCTCGATAAGAACTCTCATTGACAGTTCCATGTTATGCCAATAGCTGCAGAGGGGCATAATCGCATCGATGAGACACTTCCAGTGTCTTGTTGAGATGCGATTCTAACTAAAAAAGCTTTTGACCATAGGGGAATCCATGTGGAATGTGCCTAGCCAATCAAAGAGAGAGCTACAGGTGAATCGTTGGTAGCTTGATCGGTGCCAAGAAGATCAATAGAATGTGAATCGACACGGATTTGGTTTGAAGTTAGAAGCATTCAAGGCAGCTCAGCTGAAGAGGTTCAAGGAGGACACGAGGACCAGAAGTAAATGCATTTGGTAGCTACAAAAGATCTAAAGGCTTCTCTGGGGAATGACTCTTCACCGAAATGGACAACAAAGACATGCAGGAATGCAGCATTAATTTCAGGCAAAAGATCTAAGGAGGATTTTTTCTAAAGACTGATATTTTGTAAGCCCTAAGGGGCCAACATCTTTTTTGTATATAGGGCATTTTTGCCTCTTTGTAAAAGGAGTTTGAATGATGCATTCTAGAAGATATGGTGATTTTTTAACAATCCTTTCTCAGCTGATGTATGTTTTGTAACTCAACTAAAATTTGGAATATAACATATAGAGACTGCCTTGGAAACTAGTGTTGGGGTTTTGTACTGTTTTCATTTCTTTTCAGTTTATGTAAGTTTTGAACTGTGTTTTCTAAGTCTGCATTTTGAACTTTAAGTTGTGAATTTCATCTTTCCTTCTTAAAATAGATATGCAGACCAAACCTTTTCAAGAATGATGCATAAGTTCACAAAGTTATGTTGAGTAAATGAAATATCTCTCTTTAGTTTCTCAGTGTATGTTCATCTATTCTATTTCATGATTCCTATCAGTTCGGTGTATCACCATAGCTTTAATTTTCATTTTTATGCATTCTCCTTCTCCCTTTTCCTTCTAAGATCAGTAGTTAGGTGACACCAAAGGAAGTCGGCCTTCTTCGAAGGTTGACCTTTGTCTATAAGTGACCCACAGCTTTGGAGGTCTTCCCATGTTGCACTGGATTGTCAAATTTTACATTCTGCAGGGTGCAAATCCAGGTGATAATAGAATACAAAGGCTCACTTCCCAAAAGAGGACTCATTATCCAAATACAAAGGCTCGCTGCCTACAAAAATGACTCACTGTCCAATAGGGAGGCTCACTCCCTATAGATACAAAAGAGAAAAAAATGTCCACCACTACAATTAAAGCACATTCATAGGATTATAGAAACCTTCAGCTCACTGCCTTCAACACACTGAAAAACTACTATCACAACTCACTCACACACACTTCTACTCTTATGATTTGTGGCACACTTTCGTCACTTTGCATCACACTGTCATACAACTCTTCACAATTCAACTTGATTTTATACCATTCTTAACCTTAGAAGCATTTACCAAGGTTGGCCACAAAATAACCCATTTCATAAATTCAAATTAAGTCAAAAACTCAAAATTCCTACGATGGAAAGGAATAAGAGTGGACCAATAAAATTATTTTCTTGAAACTTCTACACTCTTCCTCAATTAAATTTTATTCTTTGAATGAAGTGTAAACACCAGGCCGGCCAAACCTAATGAAAACATAAATGAACATTGATGCACATGCTTCCCAACAAGATGACACACAGACACCTCAACACTCTTCTATATGCATGAGACTTCATCTTAGGCTTCCGCAGCAAAATAGTATACTTCATACACTGAATACCTTTCACCAGATCATCTGAACTATGCAAACCTATACTGGAATATAGAAACATGACTTCTAGATTACCAAACTTCAACCTTCTTCACCAAAGCATGGAAAAGACTTTCACAAGACATATCCCAGATCCGCAAGATCTGAAATGAAACAACGGAGGACTGTGGAGCAAAAATATTTATCCTAGTCCACAAGAACACTGAGTCTACGGGTAGAACACACATATGGGTGGACACAACTTTTACGAACCATCTTATCAAAAACTGAAACTCAGAATAAATCATCACTAGATCATCATAATGAAAACTCTAGAACCACACAGGTATAAGATCAACATAGTAAAAATGTGGATCACATACTAGAGCACAATCTAAACACATTCATCACTCTGACTTCTCTTCTTTATTAATTTTCTCAAAAGCACTTGGAAACTCATCAACACAACACATCTGCAGCCATATAAGATAGCTTCATGTACTCATAGCATCTCAACAACATCTCACCTATACATGTTCAACCAGCAACATACTAAATAGTGTTGACATCAATGAAAACATTAATGACAACACCACCGGACTATCCCATACTTGCAACAATATCCCCCTTTGTCATTGATGGCAACACATGATGTGAAAAACCATCAAAGACAACATCATCCTTCATATTATCGGGAGAATTATTTTTCACATGACTTTTCTCTCCCCCTTACACCAATCTCTCCCCCTTTGACATCAATGGCAAAGATCGACAACTTTGATTACTCCCCCTTAGGAGTACACCCATACTGCAACAATGAAAACCTTTTCTACTCCCCCTATGGAGTAGACCCATTTATCAGTCCAAATAAATGAATATTTTGTGAATTCACTGGACTAATGCACCTTCATGTGCACCTAGTTAGGAGGGCCAATGACCCCCATCATCTCCCTAAGATGCTCAAAAGTATCCTTTGGAAGAACCTTAGTAAATATTTCTACAATTTGTTCCTTTGTTGTCACATACTCTATTCTGACCTCATTCTCCAGCACTTTTTCTCTCAGAAAATGATACTTGATAGATATGTGTTTCGTTCTTGAATGCATAACCGAGTTCTTCAAAATTTGTATTGCACTTGTATTGTCACAGAAAATAGAGATAGGCTCATCACATACCACACCATTTTCTTTCAGAGTTTTCTTCATCCAAAAAAATTGTGTGCAACAGGATGCTGCAGCAATATATTATGCCTCTACAGAGTGATCCCACAATACTGGTTTACAATTTTTGGCCAAAGTGGACACTGAACTAATTTTTTCTAACTAAATCTTCACTTTCAAGCACTTGTAGCGGCTAAACCGTGAGGAATTTGAAGATGATGCAAACTAGTGATTTGTGAAATTTTGTCTGTAGATTCTAAATATTTTTTTTTTCAAATTGTTTGGAATAATATTGCACTTCTTTTTCCATCTCCTTTGAAAACTAGTTTTTTTTCAGTAAACACCAGTTTTAAGAAGTGATGCTCATCGTATAACACAACTTTTTTTCCATAAGGATAAAATTCTATTTTTTTCAAATTTAGATTTGTAACTATGACATATAGTGCTTACACTTGGCTTCATAATTTTTATTGAATATTTTTTCCTTAATCAAGTTTCAAAGTCAAACCAATTACAATTCAGAAATAGGCGGACTGTATAACACAACTTTTTTTGTATGTATCAAAATTCAAAAAAAAATTGTTGGATCAAGGACTTCAATATTTGGTGCACTCATATTTAAAAAAAAAAATTGATAATCTTCTATTTTTCCACATGTGCAGAACAAAGACATTGATTTTTGGTGAAAAACCTACATTCACAAGAAATAAAAAATAAATATAGTAATTAAATTAAATTTGGTTAAAATTATACTTTTTGGGAAGCTTATAATAAGGACTACATCAAAAAATAAATTTTAAATGAATTCACTTGATCCCCCAAAAGGTAAATCAAAAGTGGTTTTTAATCAGCATTTTGATAGGTGTAAAGGAGACTCTCTTATAGGTATGGTTTAAAACTAGCAGGGCTCTATCCAAGGGGATTTGATCTAAGGTAGTTTGATCAAACCCTCTTCAATTGGAATGCTTTAATTGAAAAATTTAAGGCTTAAATCATTATATTTTCTAAAAATATATGATTTTAGAAAAAATCATAATCTCCCAAAAATTGTAAACCATCTTTGTGGGATCACCCTGTGGTGGAAAAAGAAATCAATTCTTTCTTTTTACTCAACCATGAAACTAATCTTCCACCAAGAAAGAAAGCACCACCACTGGTACTCTTCCAGTCATCTACACATCCATCCCAATCAGTATCTGTATAGGAACTCAAGGTGAAATCATTACTCTTACGGTACCATAGTCCATAATCCGGTGTACCTTTAAGATATCTAAATATTCTTTTTACAGCTATAAGATGTGCTTCTTTAGGATCTACTTGAAATCTAGCAACTAAACACACTACATGCATAATATCTAGTCTAGTAGCAGTAAGGTACAATAGTCCACCAATCATGGATCTATATTTGCTCTGATTAGTCTTAGCAGATTCATCATCCTTGCTCAGTTTACATTCAGTTACCATGGGAGTACAAACTAGTTTAGAATCCTCCATCCCAAACTTCTTTAACAACTCTTTTACATACTTAGATTGTGAAATGAATATCCCTTTATTAGTTTGATTCACTTGTAGACCAAGGAAGAAATTCAATTCACCAATCATAGACATCTCAAATTCTTTCAACATCTCTTTAGCAAATTTTTTACACATGCCATCATTTCCACCAAAAATGATATCATCAACATAAACAACTACAATCAACATCTTATTACCAAGCATTTTGAAGTAGAGGTTGTTGTCAGCAAAACCTTTGTTGAATCCTTGCTTTGTTAGATATTTGTCTAGTCTTGCATACTAAGATCTAGGAGCTTGCTTCAGCCCATACAACACCTTTTTCAACTTATAGACCATGTCCAGTTTGTTAGAAACTGAAACCCTTCAAGCTACTCCATGTACACTTCTTCCTTCAACTCACCATTCAAAAAAGATGACTTAACATCCATCTAATATACCTTGAAGTCCTTGTGAGTAGAAAATGCCAAAAACATTCTGATAGCTTCCATTTTGGCCACAGGAGCAAATGTTTCTTCAAAATCTATACCTTCAACTTGTAAATATATCCTTTGCATACCAGTCTTGCCTTATTCCTTACTATTTCTCCATTTTCATTTAGCTTATTCCAGAACACCCATTTAGAGCCAATAACATTTTTGTTCACAGGCCTAGGGACTATTTCCCATGTTTGATTATTTTCTATTTATTGTAATTCCTCTTTCATAGCTCTCATCCAACCTTCATCTTCACATGCTTCTTTTACAGATTTAGGTTTTATTTTAGAAAGTAAACACAAATTTACCTTAGTTGAAACTCTACTTCTTGTCTTTACACCTTCACTCTTGTCTCCAATTACCTGATCTTCTGAATGATTCTTCTATACATATTTAGGAGTCCTAGCAGCAAGTTTCGGTTCACTCTCTTCTTCTTCTTCTTCTTCCACTTGTTATTCTTCTTCTTCCACTTGTTCTTCTTTTTCTTTCTCTTCTTCTTCCATCTCCTTATTTTCTTCAGGTACATGTCCATAGATAGGATCATCAAGTTCAACTTCACTTATCTTAATAGGTCGACATATGTCTTCATCGACTTCCACATTAACACTTTCAATGATCTTTCTCAACCTTTTGTTAAAACATTTGTATCCCTTGCTAGTAGTAGAGTATCCAAGAAATATTCCTTCATCACATCTAGCATTGAAACTTTCCAATATTTTCATCATCTCTTTTAATATAGCATCTGCTTCCAAATACCTTAAAATATTTCACAGTAGGAGTCTTACCAGTCCATAACTCAAAGGGTGTATTTGTGTTGTTGTGTCTGATTTGAACTCTATTAAGAACATAAATAGTAATATGTATCACTTCTCTCCAATATACATCTGGTACATTGGACTCTTTCATCATAGTTCTAGCAACTTCCTATATTTTCATGTTTTTCCTTTCAACTACTCCATTCTGTTGAGCAGTTCTCGGAGCAAAAAATTGTCTTTCTATGCCATGCTTCTCATAGAATGCATTAAATTCACCAAAAGTGAATTCACCACCTCTATCAAATCTCAAACACTTTATTTTTGGATTTACTTCATTTTCCACTCTTGCTTTGAATACCTTAAACCTATCTAGGGCCTGATTCTTTTCTCTAAGAAAATCAACCCATGTCATTTAAGTATAATCATCAATAAGCAACATAAAGTACCTGTCTCCATTCAGGCTTCTGGTCTTGGTCAGACCACAAAGATTAGTGTGAATCAACTCCAGCATTTCGGTAGTAGAATGTTCTTTTCCCTTAAAGCTACATCTTGTCTACTTCCCCAATTGACAACTTCTACAAATAGCATTAGCAGGTCTTGTGATTCTAGGCAGTCCTCAAACAATCTCCTTAGCACTGATCTTGACTAGGTTATCAAACTTCACATGTCCCATTCTCTAGAGCCATAACCAACTTTCACTAATTTGAGATACAAGACAATGACCATCAACTCCATTTAGTTAATAGATTTTTCCATGAGTTCTTCTTCTAGCAGCAATCATATCTCCATTTTCGGATCCTTTTCTGATTTCATAGGTATTGTTTTGAAACACAAGTTTAAAGGCATTGCTACACATCTTACCAACACTCAAAAGGTTATGCCTCAAACCCTTCACATAATATGCATCATCAGTATTGTACACTCAATCAAAACTAATTGAACCTTCACCATAGATCTTAGCTCCTGAATCATCACTGAACATGAGTAAACCATCATCATATTTTTCAAGTTTAGTGAAATTACTCTTATCTTCGGTCATGTGATTTGAACATCCATTATCAATTACCTAGTAGTATTCATCTTGTCTTGCATGAAAAGTGGTAACCAAAGTACCTTCCATCCTATTCTTCTTAAGCTCTAAAGCTTTTTTACTTACACATTTTCCAGAGTTAGTGGATATAGATTTACTTTCCAAAGCTAAGAATAAGCATTCATTGTCATCAACCTCATTTTCAGATTCATCATCAGAAATACCTGCCTCTTCCTTAACATAGTACAACTTCTTATACTTCTTATCCTTCCTATCCTTATCCTTATAATCCTTGTTCTTTTTATGTGTAGCCCTATTCAGACATCTTGAAGCATAATGACCAATGTTACCACAACTGAAACATTTAAAGGGTAACATACCTTTATATTTTTTGGTACCTTTCTTCAATTTCCTGGTGAATTTTGCTTCCAACTCTTCATCATCGCTATCTGGTTCTTCAATCTTCAAAGCCTTAAATGTCATTTTTGTCTTCTCTGTTGTCTTGTCATCTTTCTAGAAATTCCTTATTCCAAATGCTTGTAAGGTGTCGAACAACTCTTCTAGAGTGTACTTCTTAGGATCATACATTTCTTCAATAACAGAGATCTTGTCGTTGTAACATTCTAGTAAATTGATCAATATCTTCTCGATTATATCTTCATCTACTAGTTTTCCTCCTTGATTTCTGACTTCATTTGCTTCCAGGTCAACTCTCTGAAAGAAACTTGTAAATTCTTCATCATCTTCCATCTTCAGGTTCACAAATCTACACTTTTTTTCCAACCTCTTTATCAATTTCACCTTTTCATTTCCTTCATGCATGTCTTCCAACTTCTTCCAGACTTCATATGCAGTATCCAGAGAATCAACTTTAACTCGCTCATTTTTAGATAAACCACTGCAAATCACATACTTCACCTTCTCATTTTTTTCATAAGCAGAGATCTCATTTGTAGAATTAACACCACTAGACGAAAGTGTATACTTATTATCAACATCCTTCCATGTCTTGAAACCAAGAGAGATAATATATCCTCTCATCTATCCCTTCCAATCATTGTAGTTAGTTCCATCAAACATAGGGATTTCCAACTTGTGCACCATTGGATCTTAAGAATTTAAGCTCTACACAAGGAACCAAAAGCTCTAATACCAATTGTTAAACAGGCGTAGGACAACTAAGAGGGAAGGGTGCATTAGTTGTCACACAAGTTCAAACTTAAAACTTTATCACTTATCAATTCTCCAACCACACTATTTCATTATTAAATATGAGCATGAAATAGAAATAACATAAAGTAAATCAACACAATGAACACCATATTTTTACATGGAAAACCCAATGAGGGAAAAACCATGGTGAGGGTTAACTCACAATATAAAGATTATAAACTAAATACAAAGGCTCACTGCCAAGGGCTCACTTCCCAAAAGAGGAATCATTTTCCAAATACAAAGGCTCGCTACCTACAAAAAGGACTCACTATCCAACAAGGAGTCTCACTGCCTACAAATACAAAAGAGAACAAAAGATCCACCACTGCAATTAAAGCACATTCATAGGATTACAGAAACCTTTAGCTCATTTCCTTTAGCAAACTAAAAACTGCTATCACAACTCACTCATACACACTTCTGTTCTTATGATTTGTGGCACAATTTTGTCACTTTGCATCACACTGCCATACAACTCTTCACAATTCAACTTACTTTTATACCATTATTAATCTTATAAGCATTTAGCAAGGTTGGCCACAAAATAACCCATTTCATAAATTCAAATTATGTCGGCACATCAAAATTCCCACAATGGAAAGGAATAAGAGTGGACCAATAAAATTATTTTCTTGAAACTTCTACATAGTTCCTCAATTAAATTTTATTATTCGAACGAAGTGTAAACACTAGGTTGGCCAAACCTAATGAAAACATAAAATAACATTGATGCACACACTTCCCAACAATAAGATGACACGCAAACACCTCAACATGCTTCCATATGCATAAGACTTCATCTTAGGCTTCTTCAGATACATCTGCAGCAAAATAGTATACTTCATACACTAAATACCTTTCACTAGATTATCTGAACTATGCAAACCTATATAGGAATATAGAAACATGACTTCTAGATTACCAAACTTCAACCTTCTTTGCCAAAGCACAAAAAATACCTTCACAAGACATATCTCAAATCTGCAAGATCTTAAACTAAACAACGGAGGACTATGGAGCAAAAATATTTCTCCCAGTCCACAGAACACTGAGTCTACCAGTAGAACACACATACCAGTGGACACAACTTTTATGAACCATCTTATCAAAAACTAAAACTCAAAATAAATCATCACCAAATCACTATAATGAAAACTCTAGAACCGCACATGTATAAGATCAACATAGTAAAAATGTGGAGCGCATACCAAAGCATAATCTAAACTAATTCATCACTCTGACTTCTCTTCTTTATCAATTTTCTCATAAGCACTTGAAAACTCATCAACACAACACATCTGTAGCCATATAAGATAGCTCCATGTACTCACAGCATCTCAACTATACATGTTCAACTAGCAACATACTAAATAGTGTTGACATCAATGACAACATTAATGACAACACCACCAGAATAGCCCATACTTACAACATAAATAATAGAAAATTAGGTATTGATGCCTACAAATATAATTTTTTAGGTCATTTTCAATAGATCTAGGTCATTTTTACTATTCAAATTCAAGAAACAAATATTGATAATCTTTCACAAGAAGATTCACAAGTAAATCTACAACAAAGTTGAAGCTTTAGGACAACATTCTAGGGTTTTTGTAGGTCTTTAAGCTCACTTTTTGTCTAATATCTTGAATTGGAAAGAGTTGATCATGGATTCCTATAGAGAATCATGAAGAAATCTAGGTTGAGGAGATGCAACTAGCCATCAAATCAAGCCTAAGGACTTGTTTTCTAAGTGATTCCATCTTCCATTTTCTCTCTCTCTTTAGATTAAGGAAGGTTTGCATGTCATTAATATTCATTTTAAATGTTGTAGGGTTTCTTAGGGTGAAGTCTTACATCATTCAAATCTCATTTATACATTGTATTCTTGCACATTAGAATAGGGTTACATCTTGCTTTAGATTTCCTAGTCTTAGACACACTTAGGGCTAGGGTTTTTTGCAGATTTCATTATTTCTTGAAGGTTTAATTGCCAAATTAGGGGTTTGACCAAGGAAATCCCCCCATTAGAAAATAATTTGTATTCTATTTTGTAGGTGTTTTTGCACTTTGATTTGGGATTCAATCTGGAAGTGAAGTGCGGGTGTTAAAGTACAGATCTATGATTTCAATTTTCAGAAAATGAGAAAAGGACCAATTTTCAATTAGTAGAAAATGAGTCCCACTAGAGGTGTCTGTCAAAACATAGTGCATATTCCAATACCCTTTTGTTTGAAATAATCTTTTGCGCAAAAACCCTAACTTAGGACTAATTCGCCCAAGTTGGCGAATGAGTCCCAGTTGGTCAAAAAGTCATATTTTCTACTTTTAGAACTATTTCTAGTTTCCTCGAAGTTTCTAGGTGCATACCATTTACATATATATTCTTTTATTCTATTTTTTTCACAATTTTAGGGCTTTTCTTAGGTTATTTAATAATTTTTTGCATACAACACTGTGTTTTCAAACATCTTGCATTTACTTGGTTTTCAGTCATTAGTCAATATCTTTTATCATTTTTCTGCATTTAGATCATTCCATTTAGACATATTTCCATCATACTTGCATCATTCTTGAGTGAGCCATCACATTTTTTGGTATATCTCTCTCCTTTTAGATGCAAAACCCTAGAAGTGCAAGAGAGACAACATTGCCAAAAATTGTTGGTTCATTTTGGTGAACCTGAATTTTGAAGCATTATATTTATGATTTGGAGAATATTTACATCCTAGAAATAGCTTACATTAACATTTCATTAGGTTTTGCACTATTTAATTTGTATTTTAGGGTTTTCAAAATTGCATTAGTAAAAAGCTCATTTAGCTTGCATTATTACACTTCATCTCATCAAATAATAGTAAAAATCTGCAATTGCATTTGAAATCTACATTGTATAGACTTGAAAACATAGAAAACAACCAAAAAAATTAGAATTTTTTTCAAAATACCTCTCTTGGGACTCATTCGCCACCCTGGGCGAATCAGTCCTAGTGCACATTTTGTGTCATTGTTTTTAGAATTCAATTTATAGTTTTTAAGCTTCTATTTGTATCAGTTCAAATATTTTTTGTTACATTTAAATCATTAGAATTAGCATCATTTACTTTCATGGAAATTATGGATAGCATTAGAATTTTGCAATTTTCATTTTCAACATTAGTTCCTAGTTCACTTAGATTAGATTCATTAGCAAATAAAACCAAAAAACTAAAAACATCAAATGAACCTATACAAAAAATGCTACAATTTAGAAACACTATCTCATCCAAGCCTCTTAGTAGTGATGATTTAGATAAGTTAGATGAAGCCCTTCAGGACTTTCTCTCACTAAATTCATCCACTAAGGCTTTCCATGAGAAACCTAAACCAACCGACAATAACTTACCCCTCAAACCTTTTAGTCGTGATGACTTGGACATGTTAGATGAAGCCCTTCAGGACTTAATCTCACACAAGCCATCCACTAAGGTTTGTTATGAGCAACCTAAAACAAAAGACATTAATGTGATTCTACCTCAAATCATTCTTTATCCACCTTTGTATAACCCTCAACCCCAAAATAAACCCAAGTTAAATAACCTTTACCCACCTAAACATGATGTCTTGCAGCAACCATTTTGCAATACTATTGCTCACACATATAATACTCAAAACAATCTACAACCATAGTAACCAACCCCAATCCTATATTACCTAGTGCTCCTTGATTAAATTCACGTACTAAGGAGTATGATCTTGTTGAGCAACTTAAGAAAACTCTTGCAAAGATCTCCCTTTGGAACTTAATTCAGAATTCACTAAATTATCACACCATGCTTCAAACCACATTGCAACAAGTGGTAGTTCCCTCTGGTATGAATGTTAATGATGTGACAGCTCTCATATAATTAAAGAATACAGTTAATGTAGACATTACCTTCCATCAACATGAGCCTCCTCCTTTAGAATTAAGGAAACAAAATGAGTCCTTTATGATAATAGCTCAATTCAATAGAATAGGTATCAAAAGGACCCTTGTTGACAATGGTTCTACCCTTAATGTGTGTAGTATGAAACTCCTAGATCAATTGTGTGTGGACAAATCACAATTCAAACTTGATTCCTTATCCATTAGAGGATTTGACAATATTACAAAGCAACTGCTTGGTGTAATTACCTTACCTATTATAGTTGGAAAGGCCACCTTGCAAACTCCTATTCATTTCATGCCCTATGATCTTTCATATTCTTTTGGGACAACCATGGATTCATCATATGTGTGTGGTTCCTTTGACTCTTCATCGTATAATGAAATATGTCTATAACAATAAATTCTATCAATTTTAAATAGACTTCGAGCCTGAAAGTTTCTTACAACATGAAAAAGGAATAACAAGTCCTCTAAATACATTGATTCCCACATCTAATATAGAACCTCTTGAGGTTGAAAAAAAAAAAAAATCGGTGTCCAAATTATTAGGTGATGATTGGGGTACATTGGAATTCACACCTTCATTTATGGGAGAATACATAATCACAAGAAAAGAAGATGAAAAACAAGAACAACCTATGATCATGTCCACTTAGAATTTAGAAGAACCTTCACCAACATCTACCTCATCTACATTGGAAGAAAACACAAATTATACAACTAATTTTGATGAGATAGATTATCAACAACCACCAAACCCAAAAGAAATGGAAAGACTTTATGGGCATGGCTATGAGCTTGTGAAATAATTGTGCAATAATGGTAAAGGATGTGGAAAGAATGAACAAGGTATTTGAGTTCCTATAGAACCTAACACACAAGAGACAAAAACTGAGTTGGGATATTATTTTTCTAAGATGACAAAATCCACTCAATGACCATCATTAAACATCAACACTATCACATGTAAACCAAGAACCACTCTCACAATAAAGCATCCTAAATTACTAGATATGGATCTACCACCATCATGGGAGTATGTTGAAAGTGTTGAAGCTTTAAAACAAATGTTAGGAGATTATGATAAAACATCCTCTACTCCTCCCATGAAATGGGTTACCTATGTTATGATTAATACCAAGCAAAAAGACACGATTAATGAGAAAGATATGAGCATGGAACCATACGATCTTGAATTTCCTAAGTCAAATGCACTCCCCTTGGGGGATAAAATTGATATACCAATGGAAATAGATGATAAACAAAAATTCATTAAGATAGGGAAGTTCCTTGATGATGAAGAACAAGAGGATACTACAACCTTGCTTCATGACTTTCCTGAACTTTTTGCTTCGAAATATTCAGATATGCTAAGAATAGATCTGAAGATAGTAACACACAACATTGTCCTTACTGAAAACGCTAAGCATGTTCGCCAAAAGATACGAAAGATGAATCCTAAGATAGCCTTGCTTGTTAAAGAACAACTTGAAAAACTCTTTGACGTTGGTTTCATTCGACCTATTGATTATTCTCCTTAGATCTCAAACATCGTCATAGTTGCCAAACCTGATAATCGTATTAGGATGTGTATGGATTTTTGGGGCTTAAATAAATCCTCTTTAAAAGATGATTTTCCCCTTCCTAATATCGACATGATAGTAGATTCAACTATGCTCCATGTTTTTTTGTCATTCATGGATGGATTTTCTGGATATAATCAAATCTTTATTAACCCACAAGATCAATATAAGATAGCATTTACATCTGTTTGGGGGAAATTTTGTTGGGTTATGATGCCTTTTGGATTAAAGAATTTAGGGGCAACCTATCAATGAGAAATAACATTAATATTTCATGACTATATACATAGAATCTTGGAAGATTATGTTGATGAAATTTGAGCCAAATCTTTAACTAGACAAGACAATGTCCCTATCCTTCGGAAGATCTTTGAATAGGTCCAAAAATACAACATGAGAATCAATCCAAAAAATTGTGTCTTTGGAGTAGATAGTGGAAAAAATTTAGGGTTTATCATATCTCACAGAGGCATCGAGGTCAATATAAAGAAAATTGATGCTATAATTAACATGCCACCTCCTCAAAATATTTCTCAATTGTGCATGTTACAAGGATGAATTTGAACCATCCATCACTTTGTGGCATCTTTAACTAATCGAACATTACAATTTACACATATCCTAAAAAAAGGATGTGATTTTCAATTGGAATGAGGATTGTAAACAGGCTTTTGATATTTTAAATGAATATCTAGCAACTTTTCCCATTTTGCAACCTGTTATGCCAAACAAACCATTCATTCTTTATATAGCTACATCATCCCATGCTCTTGCAGCATTGTTGGCTCAACAAGATTACAATGGTAAAGAAAATCATGTTTATTACATTAGTCGAACCTTAATAGATTATGAATGATGATACACACCAATTGAAAAACAATGTTTGGCCCTTTTATTTTCTACTAGTAAGTTGTGACATTATTTACTAAATACGTAAATACAAGTAATCACAAAATTTGATCCTCTCAAAAATCTTCTTAATAAAATAGATTTATTAGGACACTTAGCTAAGTGGGTGATGTTGTTGATTGAGTTTGATCTTAAGTTTGTTTCACAAAAATCAATCAAAGGATAAGCCTTGACCAACCACTTAGTTGACGCTCCTGCTTTAACCTTACCTAGCAATGACACTTTTCTCGATGACAATGTGTTGATAATGGAGGTTCCTACATGGGAATTATATTTTGATGGATCCAGGTGTAGAATGGGATCTAGTGTTGGGGTTATATTAATTCCACCCATAGGAAATCCTATTCCCTTGTCCTATCAATTAAATTTCCTATGTACAAATATCATAGCTGAATATGAGGTGTTAATTGTTGGATTGTGTGTTGCTAAATAATAATGGGTGTCAAAGATATTAAAATATTTGGTAACTCATAGTTAGTGATCAAAAAAATAAATGGAATATACCAAGCTAAACATGATAAATTATCAAAATATAAGGATCTCACCATGGCCTTGTTAGAAAATCTTGAATCATTCACCATTGATAACATCCCACAAAAACATAATTGACATGCAGATGCAATGGCAAGTGTGGCTTCTCTTATATCACCTATAGATCTTTCAAAGGATGTCACGTTTACTATTCACTAAATCATGAAACCTTCGATCGATGACAAATCAGAAGAAGTGTTAACTACAACCATGGGCGACTCGAGTAAGTGGTATGATACAATATATAATTATTTAAAAGATGGTACTATTCCCGAGCCAACAACAACAAACACCCAAACTCATTTATGAAAGCTAGCAGTCAAATACATAATCCTTTCCAATGTGTTATATAGAATATCCTTTAACGATATTTTACTTAGGTGTCTTAAGGACTCTGAAATCACTATAGCCCTTGACCAGGCCCATGCAAGTTCCTGTAGAGGTCATTTTGGAGGATGATCATTAGTGCAAAAACTCATTCAAATGGGATACTATTGGAGACATATAGAAAAAGACTGCTTTGTGTATGTTAAGCAATGTCATAAATGTCAAGAACATAGCAATTTGATTCATGCTCCTAATTTTGAGCTATGTACCCACATTCCTATTTGGTCATTCTCAATATGGGGGTTGGATCTAATTGGTAAAATTTCACCACCTCCATCTACTAGGCATACGTTCATCATTACCACAACAAACTACTTTACAAAATGGGTGGAAGCTATTCCTCTTCGATCCACAACTACTGATGTAATATGTTTTTTCATATTGGAACACATTATTGCTCGGTTCAGACTTCCTTCCGCATTAATTTTTGACAATGGAACCCCATTTAAGAACAATGATGCGAAGAAATTCTTGGATACATTTAGCATAAAACATCACTTTTCCACACCATACTATCCACAATCTAATGGTCAAGCTAAAATCACTAATAAGATTCTTGAATAGATTTTGAAGAAAATTGTTAATAAACATCATAAGGATTGGCATACGTAATTACATTATGTGTTATGGGCCTACAGAACAAGCATTAGATTATCTATGGGAACCACGCTCTATAACCTCATCTATGGTACCGAGGAAATCATGCCCTTGGAGTTATAGATCCCCACACTATGGTTTTCTCTTCAAGGTCTTATCAATTATGACACCTATAAGGAACAAAGATTACACCAGCTTGAGATGCTCTATGAAAAGTGATTAACACTCTTGAGCATCTCCAGGTCTACACTAAGAAATTACAACATAAACACAATAATCAGGTCATCCCTCAGACATTTCATAAGGTAAATTTAACTGTCTATGAAAATCAATAAAATAATAATGTAGAATACGCTAACAAAGGTAAATTCATCCCTAATTGGTTGGGACCCTGCATAATCAATGCCAGTTATGGGTCTAATGCTTACATATTAACAGAGCTAAATGGCACACCCCTCAAGGAACCTATTAATGTCATGCACTTGAGTCGATATTATGTCTAATCGCTTTGAATATTATGAATGATAAAGCAGTGTTGTTAGAGCTATTGGGTCATATCCTATATGCTTTTGTATTGCTTTGTTCTTGACAAACAATTATGTGTATGTCCTGAGCACTAAAGTGATTATTTAAATTTATTTTTATAATTACTTTAGGTTTCAAACTATTCAAATTTTCCTTGTGTGTTGTGTTGAGTTAGATCATTATATAGATTATAAGTGTATTTAAATTTACATCACATACTTAATCACAATGTTGTATCTAAGAAAAACTAAAATATGTTTTAATTAGATCACATAAATTGCGTTAAATCATGAAAGACATTAATTAAGTAATTTTACAAAGGTTATTTAATTAATCGCATTGCCATTTAACCTTCAACACATTAAAACAAGTAATTAAACATCAAATATTCATATATATATCAAAGTTTTTTGTACATGTCATCAATGTATACAATCTCACTAAGGTTTGTGATTGTCTGATCCCTTGGGATCTAGTACTCATGATTGGCTGGTAGTAGGATGATGGGAGATAGTAGTGTGTGATCATGATCATGATCCACTAAATCTGAGCACAAACTCTAATCCATGTATTTTTCCAAGGGCCTCCTGATGCTCCCTTGCTATCTGATCCCTCTCTACCTGTAGTCGAGCTATCTCTACCTCTAGTCTCTCAACCTCTGTTGGGGACTGAGATGACTGTGCCTCTATTGCAGTCTCAACTCGGTGGACTCATCTCCTAAGACTCTCGTATGTTTCCCACAATCTTGCGAAGGGCCTAAGTGACTTTGGATCCTACTCCAAAATAGGTGGGGGCACATAGTCTAAGTCCATCTCCTCCTCATCGATAAATGATGGCACTATCTTTACAGTCGCCTATCTCAATAGTCTCTTGGGCTCCTAGAAGGTAGAAATAATAAACAATTAGTACACATCATGATATATATACAAAACATAAGCACTAGCAAGTACATGCATAAAATCAAATATCATCACATATATCTATGGCAGGCTGGGAAACATCAACATCATCCTCTGCAGGGGGCATGAAGGATGTGCCAGCTCCTCCATGACCATGGGTACTAATGCCTATTGCAACCGCTGCTTGTGATCTACTCATATGAATGGGTGAGGGATCTCCCCACTCGTGTCAATCCTCAGTTGTTGCCTCATCACCCTCACTCAGGGGTGGCTCCTCCTCCTCATATTCCTCATCATCATCCTCTTCCTCATCCTCATCTCCTTCATCCTGGCCATCATAGTCAGGATTTGCATCCTCATCATACTCCTCATCTATAACATCTATGAATATGTCTACAGCCCTATATTTTATCTCCTCGACCTTGTCCTCTACCTCATCTCCCTCATCTGGTACTGGTCCTACATCACCTATAGGCTCGACAATCAAAAATACGGGAGCTGGTTGTGATACTATCCACCACTCCTCATACTCATTTGTGGCACCAATGTCATTAGTGTCAGAGATTAGAGGCTCATCATGATTTGAGTAATCGGAGTCACTCTTGACAACATTTTGTAGAGTGAGCTATATTGTGTCACTTGGTCTCCAATCACTTTGCACTAATCTCTTGAGAAAGGGTTGTGCCTTTAGTGGTGTCTGAATCTACCCAAACTACCACATTACACAATTGTAGTAGAAGGGACGTACTACGTGGTCATGTCGACCAACCAAAAACTTATCTAACTATAATCTCCTCAACTGTCTCATGCGATCTAGCCACTGCAGTGCCAACTGATAAGGTCTCCTGAGGATCTCGTCCTCTAGTCAATCAAATCTCACTCTCCAAAAATGTAAATCCCAATACTGCCACAATCATTGTAGAGGATAGTTAAAGGCTTGAGTGTACCCCGCAGTTGTAGCACATGGGAAGTTGGTAGGCCTAGTACATGTGATATGCTTAAGGCACCAAACCTATAGAAGCGTATAATGCACCATGTTGTCTATCTCCTGAAAGATAAACTGACCAAGATCATAATACAAGTGTGCCAGGATACAGCGCCCTCAGTTGTAGACCATCCTGTGCTCTACCATCCTACCTACCAAGTGAACTATCCTCCATCTAGATGTGTTGCACATCCATCTAGATTGAGTACTAGTGCCACCGTGTGCATCATAATTTGTCTCACCACTGGGGCTCACGATATAGCAGCATAGGAAGCTCGATCCATGCCCTCACTCGCTCATCATTCATTGGACCATCTAGACAATACTACATATCAGCCTTCCGCTCGTGAAAGGTATGATCTCCTCAAAGTGCACCTGCTCTCCTCGAATAGGAATTTGTAGAATATGGTAGATGTCCTCTAAGGTGATTGTCATCTCACTAGTCGGAAGGTGGAATGCACAAGTATCTGCATCCCAGTGCTCACATGAGCCATCAACATAGCATAATGGTACCTCATGGGGGGGATGAGGTATGCCCAATAAATCCCTACATCTTGTAGGTGCTTTGTGTCCTCTACTATAAGTGTGGGGGCTAAATCTCTAAGAAACCTTAGCTACCTACCCCCCAAACCCTGATGGGAACAGGTGGGTACCTATCAAAAACACAAAAATATACTCTATAAATAATCTAACATCTTCAATTTTTACTTTATTCATCATGCAAGTGTACTAAAGTTGTTCTAGTGTGCTTTCCTAAAGTCCCTAAACACTTTAGAACCCTTTTGGGACACTTTGCGAACAAATGGGACACTTCACAAAAAAAGGGGATACTTTGCAAAAAAAAAAATCCAAGATCCTAAATTAACCTATAAATGCATAAAATTATCAAATACATGCGTAAACACTAAGCAAAGGTTGTAGAATCGACTCACCTCTTGTTAATGCACATCGCGTGCCCCCTGGTCTTGTAGCACATCCAGTCTCGTAGGCTTGTAACCCTATCTACTCGGCATATTTTGCTATTCTCTCATCACTCTAAAGCTACACAAAGGTAAAATGATAACGTAAGTGACTATTTACTCCACTTTTTAGCTCATATGATTAAAATTAGGGTTTTTACTCCATTAGGGTTAAAAAGTACTTTTTTATTCAAATCAACATAATGGATGCTAGTGAACTCTATTTTCGATGCTGTTTTTTGTGTTGGAATCATGATTTCCTTCCTGACATCATAAATTTTCCATTTTTATGTGGCATGGTACCTATAAATTCCCTATGATGAGATTGGTCCTATTCAATGTGGCTAGATTGCTACCTTGATTCCACCTTCGTAAAGCAAGTGGAATCAAGGGGGGCATACACCTACCCTCAAATTTTCTTTTTGGAAGTTAGATAAAAAATATTTATAGACAACTAAGGAATTTGTGTTGCAGGATGTGGTGCCTAATGTTGTGGTTTTGTAGATAACTACACTAGGGGCTTCATTCTCTCGTCATCTGAACAAGTATCATTTTTGTGAAATAAAGTGTACTGTTTAGAGTCCTTTAGCTTTCATATGCACGTAGAATCATATGGGCACTAAAGTGGAGGCTAAATGTAGCATAGAAAATTGTACACTCTTGAAGAAAGAGACAATTTCTTGCTTAATTTGAACCTATCTTAGGAATCCTTGCATTAATCACCCTTTAAAACAACATTCATAGGCCCCTAAGACCTACTATTTTTTATCTTGATGCTTATGTCACTCAAAAATCATATAAATCTTGACAAATAATTCTTAAATCATTCATATCTCAAGAACACACCTCAAAAACCACATGTGGGATCCATTCGCCACATTGGGTGAATGAGTCCCCTCTGGTGGGAGCCATTCGCCAAGGGTGGCGAATGAGTCCCTTTTGGGGAAACTTTCACTTTTGAGTGGGAAACTCACCGACTTAATTCAAATTTCCAGTGGATGTCAGCCTCTTAGGTCTAAATAATAGACAATTAGGTATTAATTCCTATAAATATAAGTTTTTAGGTCATTTTCAATAGATCTAGGTCATTTTTACTACACAAATTCAAGAAACAAGTATTGAGAATCTTTCACAAGAAGATTCACAAGTATATCTACAACAAAGTTGATATTTTAGGACAACATTATAGGGTTTTTATAGGTTTCCAAACTCACTTTTTGTCCAAGATCTTGCATTGCAAAGGGTTGATCATGGATGCCTATGGAGAATCATGAAGAAATCTAGGTTGAGGAGATGCAACTAACCATCAAATCAAGCCTAAGGACTTATTTTCTAAGTGATTCCATCTTCCATTTTCTCTCTATTTTAGATTAAGGAAGGTTTGCATGTCATTAATATTCATTTGAAATGTTGTAGGGTTTCTTAGGGTGAAGTCTTACATCATTCAAATCTCATTTAAACATCATGTTCTTGCACATTGGAATAGGGTTACATCTTGCTTCATATTTCCTAATCTTAGACACACTTAGGGCTAGGGTTTTCTACAAATTTCATTATTTCTCCAAGGTTTAATTACAAAATTAGGGGTTTGAATGAGGAAAATGCCCCATTAGAAAAAAAATTATATTCTATTTTGTAGGTATTTTTGCATACTCGAATCTGGGATTCAATCTGGAAGTGAAGTGCAGGTGTTAAAGTACAAATTTGTGATTTCAATTTTTAAAAAATGGAAAAAGGAGTGATTTGCCATTAGTGATGAATGATTCCCACTAAAGATTTCTATTAGAACAAAGTGCAAATTCCAATACCCTTTTGTCTAAAATAGTCTTTTGGGCATAAACCCTAACCTGGGACTAATTCACCCAGGTTGGCGAATGAGTCCTAGTTGGTCAAAAAGTCATCATTTCTAGACTTTTAGGATCATTTCCAGTTTCCTCAAAGTTTCCAAGTGCATACGAGTTACATCTCTATTCTTTTGTTCTATTTTGTTCACATTTCTAGGGCTTTTCTTAGGTTATTTAATACTTGTTTGCATACAACACTCTGTTTTCAAACATCTTGCATTTAATTAGTTTGCAATCATTAGTCAATATTTTTTATCAATTTTATGCATAATTTAGACAATTCCATTTAGTCATACTTCCATCATACTTGCATTAGTCTTGAGTGAGCCATCACAGTTTTTGGTATATCTCTCTCCTTTTAGGTGCAAAACCCTAGAAGTGCAAGAGAGCCAACATTGCCAAAAATTGTTGGTTCATTTATATTGAGTATGCATAGTATGTATAGGCCAAAGGTTGTACTTCTCATTTATACAAAGTATGCACATTATGTATAGGCCAAAGGCCATATAAGTTATTTATACAAGTTTACATAGTGTGCATAGCTATGAACGTATCTATACATAAAATACACAAGTTTAAGGATTTAATAAAATTTGCATATTATGCATAGGTTGAAGGCCTTAACTATTTATATAAAGTATTCATAGTATGAGCAGACCAAAGGCCTTAAATATTTATAAAAAATATTCAAAGTATGCACAAGCAAAACCCTTAACCATGTGCAAAATATATAGAATATATATACAATCAAAAGCCTTAACTATTTATTCAAAGTTTACACAATGTTCATAGGCTGAAGGAGCTAACTATTCAAACAAAGTTTACACAATATTTATAGATATTAAAATAACATATATATGACAGGTCAAATGACCATTCATTGTTTCTAAATACATATAACAAGTTAAAATACTTTATGGATTAATAATACAAATTTATAATTGACTAGAAAGCATAAAAAATTATTCAAACATGCCACTTTAGTAGCATGATATGATGGTTAAGTTGTTCTCTTGTAACTCTTTCCATCAAGGTTCAAACCCCGTTGGGGTGTAATTGTTGAGAATTTATATTGGGGATGAGGTCCATGTTTGTAACCTCACTGATTCATATCTCTAGATCAAAAGCATTTACCCCTCAAAAATTTAAAAATATTCAAACATGTACACATAATAAATAAACTATAAAAGGCTAAAAATGGACTATATTACCAAAATATAGTCCATGAAGTCAAGTAAAAAAATTTAATGTTTCTTTATGTTTACATCCATTACTTTTATTTTAGAAGCAATAAGTCTACTAACTTGTAATATCAAGGCCATAGATAAAAAAAAACGTAACCATAAATATTTGGTAGTGTATATGCATAAAATTGGTCATGTCTAATTAATCCTGGCACTTAATTAAATATTATTATTTAATTAATCTCTCTGAAAATTCTCTAAATATGATTAAATTTAATTAATTATACTATTCATTCACTTTATTCTTCCGCCATAATTAAATAAATTTACTTTATTTAATTATTTCACATTCATATGTCTACTTGATTAATTAAATAAATACCCTTTATTTATTTTAATTAAATATCACGTTTTGAATTTAATTAAGTCTTTTGATTTAATTAAATTTTTAAAATATTTCCTTTCTCCTATCCAAATCTTTCTTCCAATTAATTAAATATTTTATTTAATTAATTTCATTTACATGTCATTTCCTAAAAAATTAATTAATTAATATCCTTCATATCTTTTCAAATCATAATTAAATATTTTATTTCATTATGAAATCTTTTATTATTCTTCAAATCTTAATTAAATATTTTATTTAATTAAAAAAAAAATCTTCCATGTCACCAATAAATGAATAATTGAATTTGTAATTCATTATTTATCTTCAAAATCTTTTCTCAATCTCACAAAAAGATGATTTTTAAAATTTATCTTTATCATCTCATCTTATCTCTTCTACAAAAAAGGAAACAAATCTTGTTTTCTGGTTTTCTTCTATTTTTCTCTCCAGTCTTATCCATCTTTGACAATTCAATCTGCCAGGAATTTTCACAGCCATTGATCACATCAGCCAATCAAAATCTTTCGAAAACTCTATAAATATCCCTGTGAATCCAAGCATTAGTTACCTACACACATAGACATCGATATACATGAACGCATTAGCGATTAGTTGCATTCTAATCATCCTAGCATCTTAGTATTGTCATTATCATCTTTACTTCCTAAATTTCGTAATCTTTCATTCTAGCAATCATGTTTAGTTTAAGTATGCATTCATCTTCAAATCTCATTCTCTAGGAAGACCGTTTGTTGAGCTTAACACTCCATCTGAGAGCAAGTTGGAATAGACAAAACACTGGAGATAGAGGACGATAGGACGGAATCAAGGACAGAAGAACTAAGTTTCCATTTCTTTCTTATTTAATTTTATGTTTTTGATATAATGTTCTATTGGTGTGTTTGATTTTTTTTAATCCACATTTATATTACATACTTAAAATCAACCACACATTTCTAGCACCCACCATGGGGCATTTTCCCCGTTTTTTACATCTACTTACAATTTTCTTGATAGGATTTCGCATTTTGGAGTTCGGCTTTTCAAAAAAAAATCACATTTTAGCGCATTTGTGGGTTTCTTTAGCGCATCCAGGACTTCTTTTAGCACTTTTACAGGTCTTTCAACACATCTAGGAACTATTTCGGTGAATCCAGAGAACAGAGTGGCACATCCAGGGAACATAATGGCGGATAGATTTAGCTTACTTCATTAAAATTTTGTAAAAAAAAAAAAAATGGTATTCCTAGATTAGTGCATATTAAGGATTTCTTTTAGCGCATTTAAGGTTTTCTGCAGCACTTATGGGTTCTGTTTTAGCACATTGACTATTTTTTTTAGTGCTTTTGTATGATCTTTTAGCGCATACAAGTTGTAACTAAACAGGATTCTGAGTTTGACGCCTTCCGCAAATAGGATATTTTTTGGCTTAAAAAGAAGCAATCCTAGGGTAGAAACAGTAAACTTAAAAAGAAGCAACCCTAGGGTAGACATGGATTAAAATGAAGCAATCTAGGGTAGTCACCACACATTGATTTTGCAATTAAAATGAATCCCATGCTTGTTGTGAAGCAATATCTTCACATAGATTAAATCATTGTCATTTGGGCTCTAAAAAGAACATTATTTTCCTTGTCTATGGCAATAGGTCTATGCTCTCCCCTTAACTGGGTGATCAAAATATCAGACTTTCCTTTTCAATTTCTGCAATTTTAATGCTTTATTACATCCTTTAAAGGGCATGCTCTTGTGGGAAAAATTACTCACCCAAGAGGAAAGACCCAAGTGAGTTCAAGCCAAAGCCAGGCTATTCCACCCCACTATAAAATTTAAAGAAAATCTAGGGAAACCCACTTTTTCTGGTAGTGTGCAAGATAACCATCCCCAAAGCATTTTTTCTAAAGGTTGGGAGGTCTCCTAAGGGATTTTATTATTGCTGCACTGAATGGAAACCCTTAGTACGAACCTAGTGTAGTAGCCAACCATGTCAATTTCTGAACATCCTAATAATCATAGTGCAAGGGGAGGGAAGAATCTTCCCCCAAGATACTCACCATATAGCTGCCAAGGAGTGTTTACTCAGGGGATCCAGTATCCACTTCCATCACTCTGAGTACGCACCTAGAAAAGACAAAAACACGGGTGCCCCTTTGGGAGTGACACAGTTGTGTGAGTCAACGCAGTTCTAAGATGTGGGTTGTGGTTATTATGATGACCTACTTGAGTACTAAGAGTGAGTCTGCCTGAATTGTCTATTATGTGTGAAACCTATGAAAACACTTTTTGAAAAACATTTTTGAACATACACTTGATGTTTAGTATAGGGCTTAAAAACAACTGTTTTCAGAATGTTTGTTGTGTTTTCAATCACATTGATTCAGATAAAAGATCATCCAAGATGAACATGCAAAAATTTAGCTGAAATTGTTCAAAATTGTTTGGAAAACTGCTTTGGAAAAGTTTTTTAGTGTATCTAGGGTATATCTTAGTGCATATAAGGTCTATTCTAGCACATTCACTGGTTAGTTCAGCGCATTTAGAGCCTATTTCAGCGCATAGGCTGAATATTTTGTAAGCAATTTTTGGTCACTGTCAAAGCATTTTTCTGTAGCGCATCTGAGACACACAGTAGTGCATCTGATACACCGAGTAGCGCATCTAAGGTCTTTTGTAGCACATTTGACTATTTCTCTAGTGCATATGCCTATTTCTGCAGTGCATATAGGACACAAAGTAGTGCATCTGTCACTTTCCAAAAAAATTACAGTTGACAAATCTGAGTTTATAACATCCTTGGTCTAGTAGCATCTTGACATTTCTCTCATGCTTAGAGAGTGGAAATCAACCAAATTTTTCAAGAAATTAATTTCCAATAGGATCAAGAAACCTAAGAAACATTTAGGTTACAAGAAAACCTTGCAACGTAGAAAGTTTTTGTATAAAATTTGAAACTTCTTGCTCCATTACCATGAGTTTCTCCATAGGTACCAAGATTTTTCTAGGGGATTTACTAAAAAATACATTGTAGAGTCATTATATTCATGAGCCTATTTCCAGAGAAGAGCTCTATCACAACAACACAATCACAATCAACCTCTCAACTTCGATTATCTACCACAACCTTCTATTGAATATCCAACACATCCCAGTCAAATCCTTCAGTGATTTTAATTAGGCTATTTGATATACTTATCATTCTTCAAAAACAAGGATCAAATCTTAAAAGTGTGTCTCTTCAAACAAGTTTCTAATTATTGATTCAACTTCCCCAATAGGATTCTAATATCCTTCATCATTGGAAGCCACAATCAAGAGTTAGGAACATCTTTGATCATATCATAGGATTTTCATCTTATCAAATCAAAACATCATCATTTTTGCACTTACCAAATTGTGATCTAATCCTAGAAGAACATTTCAAAATCGTATGCACCTATTTTTACAAGATCTCAAAACAATAAGCTGAGACAGGATATTCAACAAGAATATCACACCCGAAGAACTCAAGAAGAAGGTGAGAGTAGCAATCCCCTTTATAGTGTGAGTTGTAATCCCCTTTTTAATGACAACATGAGTAAAAGAGAAAAAAATATGTTTCCCTTCAACAGAGACATGAGCAGAACTCCTGTAGATAGTGATGATGAACAAGATGAAGAACATCACCTTAGAGAGGTTGAGAAAGATCCCAAATTTCACAAAGCCTTAGAAAAGATCTTAGAGTGCAACAAAGAGAAATATTTCATGTATTTGGCTAACAAAGGAGCTAAATTGCCTCATGATTTTGATATTGAGAACTTAAAGAAAGGTCTTGATGAAACACCCTTGTCTAATATTAGTTCCTTGTCTCAACAGGTTAAGGTACTTCAAGAAAAAATTAAAGACATTCAAGGGGGAACCACAACAATGAAATATGCTCTTGATGACATTTGTCCTTATCTTTTTTACTGACGTCTCAACATGATCCCATTTCCCAAACATTGTGAAATTCCAAAGTTTGATCGTTATAATGGGAAATCATATCCAATCGATCATGTTAGAGATTTATGAAATATGACTTTAGAATTTTCCCATGAGGATACATACTTGATGCATTTATTTCCTAGAAGTCTTGGAGGCCAATCTATGGAATGCCTATCAAAAATCACACCACCTGTCAAGACATTTGAGGAATTGATTAACGAGTTCATATCACAATATTCCTACAGCATCCAACATCAAATAACCATGATTGATCTTTGTAAGGCTAAACAAAAACCTGGTGAACCATTCATACATTTCTTCAAAGATGGAGACAATTGTTTGCTAGGTACCCATGTCATGTTCTTGAAAAGGAAAAGATCACCACTTTCATAAACAACTTAGACCAAGAGATGAGCTATTGTCTTAATCTTGATTGTCCTCCCTCTTTTCAGAAATTGATTGAAAATTCCATCACGATTGAAAGTTCCTTGGTCCAGAGAGGGATAATAAAATTTGATAAGGACAATCCTAGCTCTTCAAATCACCACAATGACAAATCTAAGTTTTGGACTCGCAACAAAAACATGGTGAATGATGGTGTTGTAGATGCAAATCATGTCTGGACTAATCCATTTGTTCTTAGTGCTCTAAGTGCTCCTCACAACAATAACTTTAACAATGTCAATTCATTCACAAATCAAGGAAACAATCCTCCTTCGAGGAACAACATGAATCAAACTTATACTCCCAATCAAGGGAATGCCAACAATCAAGGTTTCTAGGGAAATAATATCAACAAAAATGCCTTAGGCAATGCCTCAAACATAAATCCACAATGATTTTCATTCTTCTCTAATAGAAGAACTTTTACTCCACTAGGTCAATCTCTAGAATCTTCCCTTAAAGAGTTGATGGAAAAGAACGTTATCACCCTACTGCCTCAACGAAATTTTGAACCCAGTGTGAAGCCTCCATCATGGAATGATGCATACTATTGTGATTATCATCGATGCAAGGTCCATCACACAAATAATTGTCAAGCCTTGAAGAATGTCATCCAAGACTTGATAGAAAATGACACCATCAAAGTAGGACACCAATAGTCAAACGAAGACCACCAAAAGTTTCATAACCCTTTTTCAAACTATCAAAAGGGTGTCTTCTAGAAAAAGTGTGAATCATATCAATGACAATATAATCAACCATATCTACATTGACAATGAGCAAGTCAATGTTATAAAGGTGAAGGAAAAGATGGAATATAGACAAGTCAACACAACAACAAGGGCACAAGCTAAAGTTGTCTTAAAGGGTGCTTCTTCAAAATCCATTGTTCCCCTGCCTCAACATCAATATAACTTATTCAATCAACTTCAAAAAACTCCTACTCATATTTCTATCTTAGAACTCCTAAAGATTTCCCCAGCACACAAGGAAATTCTAGAAAAGACCTTCGTTGAAACAACTATATCCATTGATCTAGATGTGGACTGAGTTCAATCCATGGTGGGACATTTTTCCTCACCCACATGCCTCTCATTCTCTAAAAAATATGAAATTTCCATGACACATCCCCATAATTCATCGCTATACTTAGAAGTCATGATCCACAACTTTTGTGTCAAATGTGTACTAATAGATGGAGGTGTTGGTTTGAACATATGCACCATGAAGTTAGTTCAGTCTCTAGGATTTTCTAAGGACTCCATTGATCCCAGAAGAAAAATTACTATTAAAGCCTATGATGATAAGGAAAGAGTATCCAAGGGTTTAATCATGTTGTCGATCAGATTAGGACATGTTATCAAGAATACTTTTTGTCAAGTATTAGACCGTGATCTTGCATACATCTTGTTGGGTCATCCCTGGATCCACGAAATGCAAGCTGTCTCATCCACATATCATCAATGTCTTAAGTTTCCTTATGACGGATAGGAGATCACAATACCAGTTGATAATTTGAGTACTTAGACTTGTACCAACATCAAAGCTAGTCAAGATACTTTGGTCCCCAACAATCGAGAAGCTCCTGCTAGTACTTTTCCCAAAGTTGATACACAAATTAGTCAATTAACCAAAAGCTTTGATAAGCAACTACGGTTCAAGGACAATGGAGTAGGGGAATACTCTCTTTATCTTGCTAATCTACCTATATCACCTCGATCACATGGACAACCTTCTATCGCACAACGATAGATATATGTAGCATCAACATCAACACAACCACCAACAAAGCGAAGTACAAATTTTAATGGACGATTTATCAAAGCAAAATTCCCCATGGAAGATTCTGAGGATAGAGAAATTATAAATTGGCTCTATAAAGATGAAGATGAAACAGTTCTTAATGTCAAGTTACCAACTGATCAATATGGTAAAGGGTGTCCAATCATGCAAAAGATGGGCTATGATGGTAATGGCCCTATTGGAAAGAGAAAAGGAGGAGTAGTTGAGCCTATTCACCTTCCAAGACTTGTTGCTAAAGATAAAACGGGACTAGGCTATGATACTAGCCCAAAAGAAATACCATCCAAATAGTTGCATGATATTGTCATCACATTACAAGAAGGTTCTAATACAAGAGAAGCATGTTTGACAACAATTTAGAATTGCGTGGATAATAACTCTGACTCAGACTTTGGTGAATATGAATGGGACACCATCCACAATGATGAATTCTGGAGGGACAAAAGGGTTGATGTGATACACAAGTATTACCCTACTCTAATAGAAGGTGAAGGTTTAGGGACCCAACCACAAGAATCTGAACTACAAGGTGACTATGATTCTAGTGATACTGAGTCAGATTTAAATGAACAAGACTATCATGATAATAGCACCATCATTGATCTACCTCATACCTCAGATCCTATAGACAATTCCGTTATGACCATCACCATAGCCGATTTCATGCAACACGATGATCCGCTACCTTTGATCCATCTCGATCTCATTGATAGGGATCTATCTAAACCTATCAATATACCTATGTTTCCGAGTGATGAATCTATCATGAACTTCCTTTCCACCAACGACACAAATGGTTGTTCCACTAGCAATTTTTGGCATAGAGTCTTTAATCAGGAGAGTGTCAAGTCTCCTAGTTGCAAAAGTAAAAATCAAAAAGAAATATCTAATGGTGAAAACCAGAATCTGGCAGTATTAGATCAAACAAAAGATAAAACAAAGAGCATATAAGATGGTGAAAACATTTTTAAGGCACCAGATGATGGGAAGCTTGACACTCTCCTGGAACACTGTCATGAGCGATTGGCTATCTTGATTGAACCTACAAAAGAAGTTAATCTTGAAACTATAGAACAACCAAGGATTCTACAGTTAGCTACATCAATGACAGATAAAGAAGTACCTGAGTTCATGGATTTTCTAAAAGAAAATCAAGTCAACTTTGTCTGGTCTTATGCAGGCATGCCAGGTCTTGATCCCAATCTCATAATGCATCACTTGTCCATCAAACCAAGAGTTAAGCTTGTGAAACAAAAACTTAGAAAGATGCATCCCCATGTTGCACTACTGGTTAAGGAAGAACTGAGAAAACTCCTTGATGTGGGTTTCATAAGATCAATTGACTATGCAGAATGGAACTCCAACATTGTTCTTGTATCCAAGCTAGACAAATGTATCAGAGTGTGCACAGATTTCAGGGATCTTAATAAATCATGTCCTAAGGATGACTTCCCACTTCCAAACATTGATACTATAGTTGATTTGACTGTTTTCCATGCCATGTATTCACTAATGGATGGTTTTTTTGGTTACAACCAAATCAAGATTGCATCTGAAGACCAGGACAAAATAGCTTTCATATGCCCATGGGGGACTTACTGTTGGAATGCCATTCCTTTCAGTCTAAAGAACACTGAGGCTACTTATCAAAGAGCTATGACTAGAATATTTCATGACATGATGTACACATTCACAGAAGATTATGTAGATGACATATTGGCCAAATCATACACAAGAGGACATCTTGAAATATTATCCAAAATCTTTGCAAGGTTGGACAAGTTCAAAGTTCGCCTCAACCCCAAGAAATGCATTTTTGGGGTCACATTTGGAAAGCTCTTGGGATACATAGTATCAGCAAAAGGAATTGAAGAAGATCCTACCAAGGTACAAGCAATCATGGAAATGCATCTACCAAGGAATATCAATCAGTTAAGATCATTACAGGGACAACTTCAATCTATATGAAGGTTCATCACACAACTGGTAGATAAGAGTTTACCTTTCACACATCTACTGCATAAGAATGTTCCTTTCAAATGGGATGATAAGTGTTGCATAGCCTTTCAACAGATCAAGCAATACCTAATGAACCCACCAGTTCTAGTACCATCAAATCTGGACAAACCTCTTATCTTATATATTGCCGCAACAGAGACATCTTTGGGAGTATTATTAGCACAAGAGGACTCTACATGAAAGGAATGTGCAATTTATTACATCAGTAAAACTCTAACAGGTCATGAAATCAACTATACTTTCATTGAGAAGGCTTGTCTAGCAGTAGTCTTTGCCTCACAAAAAATTTGGCACTACATGTTAACTCATACAATCAATCTTGTTGCAAATATTGATCCACTCAAGTATCTGTTAAGCAAGGATACATTGGCAGGAAGGCTAGCAAAATGGGTCATGATCTTAAGTGATTTTGACATCCATTATGTTGATTGCAAAGCAATCAAAGTACAATTTATTGTCGATCAACTAGCTAATGCACCACTAGAAGTAGAACATCCCATTCATATCAAATTTCTAGATGCTAATGTCTTCACTACATAATCAAAATAGTCATGGTCCTTATATTTTGATGGTTCTTTCACTCAACATCGCTCAGGGGCAGGCATACTCTTTGTCACCCCTCAAGGAAATAACATCCCTCAGTCGTATAGGCTAATGTTTCCTTGCACTAACAACATAGCCGAATATGAAGCTTTAATCACTAGACTCAAGATAGCATTGGAATGGAGAATCACGGAACTACAAGTTTATGGTGACTCACAGTTAGTCATTAATCAGATCAATGATGACTATTAGACCAAAGATGACAAATTGTTGTCATATAAGAAAATGGTTGATGATTTTAGGAAGTACTTTGTGGATATTAAGTTCATACAGATTCCAAGACTTGATAACAAAGTAGCTGATGCCATGGCCACAATCGCATCATTGCTACAGCTCCCAGAAAATCAGACTCGCTATGAATTTCTAGTGGAACAATCATTTGCACCTGCCTATGACACACCTAAAAGCCAAATAATTTTCCACTTAGTAGGATCTGATTCACCTTGGTATGAAAGGATCTATGCCTACCTAAAATATGGCATCTTACCGCCTAACTTATCTTGTAACCAAAAGCACAACTTTATTCGCCAATCCTCTTGCTATACTCTCATCGCTGACACCCTCTATTTCCACAGTCTTGATGGTACTTTACTTCGATTTCTTGAACGTGATGAATCTAACAAGGCTTTACAAGAAGTTCATGGTGGAATTTGTGGTACTCATTCAAGTGGACTAACCTTAGCCAAGAAATTGATTAGAATGGGATACTATTGGCCTACAATGGAAAGAGAATCATTCACTTTTGTGACAAAGTGCTCAAAATGTCAGATTCACGGGAATCTCATTCATGCTCCTACACAAGAACTTCAACCGTTCATGCCAACCTGGCCATCCTCTCAATGGGGGTTAGATCTAGTTGGAAAGATTCATCCTTCATCATCAAATGGACACAAATTCATCATCATAGCGACAAAGTATTTTACCAAATGGATTGAGGCAATACCTCTGACTAAGGTTAGCAGCAAACAATTCCCAGCATTCATACTCAACTATCTCATTTTTTGGTATGGCATTCCCAATTCCATCATCACAGATAATGGATGACCATTCAAGAATCAGGATGTTGATGAACTTTGCGAGAGATTCCATATTCAACATAGATATTCAACACCTTATTGACCATAAGGGAATGGTCAAGCAAAGGCCTTGAACAAAACAATACTAAAAATCTTGAAGAAGATTGTGAATGATGCAGGGAAAGATTGGCATGTTCAACTCAATCCCGCATTGTGGGCCTATAGAACTAGCATCAGAATGCCAATAGGAGCAACACCGTATGCTCTTTTCTATGGAGAAAAATCCATATTACCACTAGAGGTTGAGATTCCATCACTCAGGGTATCATTGAAGGGTCTCACAATAGATGAAGAATACAAATTTTCTCGACTGCAAGAGTTAGAACTCCTCAATGAAAAGAGACAAGGAGCAGCTGATCATTTGAAAGCATATCAACAAATGATGTCTCACAGCTATAATCATAGAGTCAAGCCACGTACCTTTCAGGTTGGTTACCTTTTTTTGAAGGAAAACCCACACACTCAACAAGATAGAAAAAAGAAAGGTAAGTTTGAACCAAATTGGTTGGGTCCTTACGTGGTCATAGTAGTATACGGTTCAAGAGCATACAAGCTATTAATGCCAGAAGGGGACCTGTTTGACGAACCCATCAACAACATGCACCTAAAAAATTATTATGTCTAAAAAGGTTATCATCATCCATAAAAAGTCCTTAAAAAATCACAAAAATAGTAGAAAAAGTCCTAAAAAAAATACAAAAACAGCATAAGAAGTCCTGAAAAAAAAACAAAAACAGCATAAAAAGTCCTGAAAAAATACAAAAACATCAGAAAAGTCCTGAAAAAAAAAAGCATCATAGGGTGAAAACCTAGCAACAGGCAGTCTATTGACAAGAAAAATACAAAAAAATGAAAAAGAAATCAAAAAAGTGCAATAAAAACAAATAGTGAAAATCTAGTAAACAAACACTATTTGTAGCTCTCCATCCATTAGCTCATGTTTTGCACTTAGCTTCTTAGTCTTCATTTCATGCATCTTGTCACGATCATCCTTAGGACCATAATAGCATCATACTGCCATCATTTTCCTCGAGTGATAACGTCTTACCATGGCTTGATTACTGTACATATTCATTTTCGCAAGTTGTGTCAATATTGGGGGAAAATGTTGACATACTGGGGACAATAAACTTTCAAGTTATACCAAAACAGCTAGACAATAACATAAAATCCAATCATGCGAACAAACAATCAAACCACATGAACAGCTATCCAATCATTGATACATATAACAACAGTTTTCAGCAAATATCATATCATGACACATATATGGATGATCTAAAAATCTGAATAATGTTTGGAATAGCAGTATTATATTTTGAACAATGGTTGTTTGACTTTTTGATATCATTCCTCTGGAGCACACTCGATGATGTAATGAACTAGAGTGGTGAGGAAAGAGGATGATTTTTCTTTTTCTGTTGTCTTGAGGTTAACTATCAATCTATTGCAAATATGTCACAAGACATGATTTCCAAAATGTATCATTGATGATAGTTCCAAATTTGCATTAGAAAGTGGTTAGTCTTTGTCTGTTTATGCAAGCAATGCTCAGGTCATCTCAGTTCAATTATACCTCGATGCTTGTGTTCACTTGCTATATCAAAAATCATGAAAGTTGTACTCAGGTCATCATTGGTGCTAATTTCCCCCTTGATGCTTGTACATACTTCCAATATTTTAAAATGCTCTATGATGATTCAAGAAAGCTAGCAAAAGGCTCAACAAATGGACAAGTACTCCATATCATCTAGGGTTTGTCTCTAGTACTCCAACTTGCCCAGCTTGGGTTGGACAAGTGAAATAGAATATGCATACACGTATGGATTGCCTAGTGGCCTAGCTCTGGGAAAGTGGTCTCGTAATCTCAATATGCTCCCATGCCTAGATCTGGAGCAAGGTAACACCACAAGACAAGCTAGTTGATCCTTTGTATACCACCTGGTGCAAGTCATAATATAAATGAGCTAACATACAGCTCCCCCAAGCATATATCCGTGGTTGAACCATCATTTTCTCGATGATCCTCCCCCAATAATTGCACCCAAAACAATAGGTAAGGTTGGATATCATCTCAGATCTGCCCATGGCACCCAATACCTTGCTATATGAACATCCCCATACACCCTCCTAAGTGCGTCTATACCACCTAACTCCTTGTGGTCGTAGAACACAAGGGCACCTACCACTGGGATCCCCAAAATCCTATATACGTCCTCTGGAGTCACCGTCATCTCACCCATCGGCAAATGAAAAGTATTATGCTCAGAATGCCATCTCTCTACTAGCGCAGTCAACAATCCCCTGTTGAACCGAATAGGAGGCATAGACAACAATGGTCCCAACCCACATCCTACTATAAGTTGTACATCTACAGGTGTGAGATCTCGTATTCGATCCCAACCCATAGGGAAGCGCTCTCTAATCTAGAGGTTTTTGAAAATCTCCTATTTTTGGTCATCACAAGGACAATCAATCAGACTCATATTATAGACTCATATCAAAGCAATATATCTACTTCACATCAAAGATAATTAGACCCATATCAAGTGAACCATATCAGACCCATATCAATGCATCATATCATGTGAACCATATCAAGTGCTTTATCTACATGACACATATCATGAAATCAATGCAACATCTATCTATTTGAATATCAAATCAATCTACTCTATCATCATTTACTATTTGTTTTCTTTTTCAAGCGAGCAAATTTATCAAATCATCATCCTATTTGTACTTCATTCACGAATGCAAATATGTTTTCAATTACATCATCTACTATTTTTTTTCTATCGTAGAAAGCAAATTTATCAAAATTCATATCAATCATCTACTCTTTGTTTTCTAAAGAAAAATTTATTAGCAAATTGCAATGCAATCAATCATTCTACTCTTTGGAAACAAAGTTATCAGCGATCTACTCTTTGCTTTCTATTTTGGGAAACAAAGTTATCAATTCATCATTTATTAGATTTTCTATCATTTCTACCCATATCAACATGATGACAAGACAATTTATCTATCTATTGACCAAGGAAGCAATAATACATCATCATTTTCATCACTTTCCTCAAACAGTGCATTCTGCCTAAATTTCCTATATGCGCCAATCTGCGGCCTAAAAGTGCTAAAACCCTAAATTTGTTGAAGTTTCCCACGAATGCGCTAGAACCCTAGATGTGCCATTATGTGCCCTAAAAGCGCTAAATCAATTCTTCTATGCACGATTTCCCTATATGTGCTAAATCCCTAATCGAATGTGCCATTTCATCTACCCGATACATGAAAACCCTAAAAGTGCTATTTTGTTTCCTATATGCACTAAAGCACCAATTTCCTACCAGCATCCTATAAGTGTTAATTTGTTTCCTATATGTGCTAAACTGCCTCTACCTATAAGCGCTAAATCACACCCTATATGCACTAAAGGAAACATTGTATGCACTATTCTATTTCCTAAATGTGCTAAAACGGACTGTACTTCCTAAATCCACGTAAAAACGTCACAAAATTGACTGAAATTGAAAAAAATTGAAAGCAAAATGGGTTAAATCGACTCACCCGTGGTCCATACGTAGTTGGTCTCTGGTATCGGTGGGCCTGCTCGAATCTATGTTTGTAATACGAAATCTCCATCTCGCCAAGTCACTGTTAGAGCAAAAAGTTCCTCAAGTCAAAAAGTGAAATGACTTGCCCTTTTTACCCCTTTTACCTTTTAAAGGTCAACCAAGGTGAGTTTTTATGGCATTTTATTTTTCTTTTTATCTTTTTATCAAACTCTAACCTTATTCAAACTGGGGTATCTTTTAATCAATTATCGAGAGCTAAATCACTGCGTCCCTCTCATCATCCGGATTTCATCACCAACTCAACATTTTTCTCATCATCTGTGATTTACCTCCTGAGGGGGCATCATCAATATCAAGCATATCAGTTAAAAAAAAATTCGATCAGGGGCAAAATCAAACACAACAAATGTTTAAAGCAGGAATATTTTCTTTGAAGCAATGTGGTTCACACATTACTTCAAAGAGGGGAAAAATGTATATGCATAAAATTGGTCATGTCTAATTAACCCTGACACTTAATTAAATATTTATTATTTAATTAATCTCTCTGAAAATTCTCTACATATGTTTAAATTTAATTAATTATATTGTTCATTCACTTTATTCTTCTGCCATAATTAAATAAATTTACTTTATTTAATTATTTCACATTCATATGTCTACTTGATTAATTAATTAAATACCCTTTATTTATTTTAATTAATTATCACTTTTTCAATTTAATTAAGTCTTTTGATTTAATTAAATTTAAATATTTCCTTTCTCCTGTCCAAATCTTTCTTCTAATTAATTAAATATTTTATTTAATTAATTCCATTTACATGTCCTTTCCTAAAAATTTAATTAAATATCTTTATTTAATTAATATCCTTCATATCTTTTCAAATCATAATTAAATTTTTTATTTGATTATGAAATCTTTTATTATTCATCAAATCTTAATTAAATATTTTATTTAATTAAAACAAAAAAAATCTTCCATGCCACCAATAAATGAATAATTGAATTTATAATTCATTATTTATCTTTAAAATCTTTTATCAATCTCACAAAAAGATGATTTTTACAATTCATCTTTATCATCTCATCTTATCTCTTCTACGAAAAAGGAAACAAATCTTTCTTTCTAGTTTTCTTCTATTTTTCTCTCCAGTCTTATCCATCTTCGACCATTTGATCTGCCAAGAATTTTCACAGTCATTGATCACATCATCCAATCAGAATATTTTGAAAACTCTATAAATACCCCTGCGAATCCAAGCATTGGTTATCTACACACACATAGACATCGATATACATGAACACATTAGCGATTAGTTGCATTCTAAGAATCCTAGCATCTTAGTATTGTCATTATCATCTTTAGCTTCCTAAATTTCGTAATCTTTCATTCTAGCAATCATGTTTAGTTTAAGCATGCATTCATCTTCAAATCTCATTCTCTAGGAAGACCATTTGTTGAGCCTAGCACACCATCTGAGAGTAAGCTAGAATTGACAAAACACTGGAGATAGAGGACGATAGGATGACATCAAGGATAGAAGAACTTTATTTTCATTTCTTTCTTATTTATTTTTTGTTTTTGATATAATGTTCTATCGGTGTGTTTGATTTGTTTTTAATCCACATTTATATTACACACTTAAAATCGATCACACGTGTAGATGTCTATTTTCTACCTTAAATAAATTATTACATTCGAGAATAATTCTAAAGTGGTCTTTTTTAACAAAATTATTGAAGCCCCTCATTCCCCTATTTCAAAAAAAGAAGAGGAAGGGGAGTGGGAAATGTTGAGTTGAGGAGGTCTTGGAGAGTGAGGGGATAGAAATTGAAGTGGAGTCAGAGGCGTGGTGTGATGGGTACAATACTAACCTTGACTATATGTCCTTGACTAGTGGGAAGAAACCCTCTTCTTGTAAAGCTAAACCTTCCCTCCAGTGAGTTAAGCGCAAAATTATGGAGGTCTATGAGGAGGCTTATAGAGGAGGGGCTTTGCAGTGGAAAGAAGGCTAAGAGTCAGAGTTTGTGCTCTAAGGATATGGTGGCTAAGCTTATGGAGGCTTATGAGGATATTCAGGGTGGTGAGATGAAAAATTTGGGGAATGTGAACCTAGTTTATGATAGTGAAGGTGGGACCCCTTTTGCTGGTAAGGTGAATAGTGTTGTTGATGTGGATGAGTCTGCTCATGAGCTGACTTCCAAGGACAGGGGCAAGTCCAAGATTAATCTAGATGTTTCTCAGGATGAGGATCCTCCCGTTGGTTCACATCATGGAAGAGGTTTTTTTTGGGGGGCCATGGACTTTTTGTAGGCATCGGGTATGGTTAAATAAGGGGTAGAAATTTAATTTAATTTACTAATGTGGCTTGTTCAAGAGGTGTAGGACCTCCACAATAAGCATGACACTATAGCCTGATGCAATATCTCCACACTTCGTAGTCTCAAGGAGAAGGACTCCATTTTAGTTTATCCAAGTCAATGAACTCCATTGTTGGCTTTGTGGTGGAAGAGCTGGCTAACTTGAAGAAAGACTATGGCCCGAGGCTGGAATTGTTGGAAAATAATTACAGGTAGCTACGTAAGGACATGGACACAATCATTAATCTTAGCAGGCAGAAATTGGAGGCCTCGTTGGAAGTTCTGGTTTTCCTCAACGAGAAGGAAAAAGATTGGATGGGTAGAGCTCTTTTCAGTGAATAGGTGAGTAAGGAGAAGAGGGAGAATGATAACAAGGAGATGCATACCATGGACTTGGGTGTTGGGCCGAGTGTACACACTTGGAGTAAAACTAAGAAATGCAATACGGGTAAAAGCAAGAAGTTGGGTACACGAAGAGAGGAAGTTTCAGCCAAAACAAAAAAAATTGCACGAAATGCGTATGTGTTTTAAAAAAATGCATATGTGTTACGATCAGGTAATCGAGCCTAAATCTAAACACATATGCATTCAACTTTGGGTACGTGAACCGAAAATGCATATGTGTTATGAAACACGTACGTGTTTCGTAAAGGTATTTATTTTTTTAAATTAGTGACTATGTTTTCATTTTCACTCACAGTTTTAGCCACACCAGAGAAGAGGAGACGAGATCATGTACACATTTCAAAGGGCCCAATTGAAGAAAAAATTCACTGCCACTTCCTCTCGTTGACACAACCGACCTCAGTGACCTTTAGGTTGGTTGAATTCTACCTTTTTTTTGCTTTATATATCTTGCATTTTTGTTTTGTAATTGGTATTTAGTTCAAATGGTTTGTTTAGTTTGTTTTTTTTAATATTTTATAGTTTTTAAATTGCATTTAAAAAACCAAAAACATCAACAAAACAAAGAATGTTAAATTGTAAATCAAAAACCATAAAAATTAAACCTAAATTGGACACATTTAACTTAGAAATCAAAACCCTAGAAACCCTAGGTTCCAAAAACACAGGTCCCTAAAAACTAATTTACCCAAGTTAATCCTTGTACCTAAACCCTAAAACGTAAACGACCCTATTTACCCTAAATGTAAACCTAAAACCCTAATAGTTCACATAATATTAGAAGTATCCAGGGAATGTTACCTAGATTTGGAGCAATTTTCATTGAGATTGAGATGGAGATTGAGGCTACGAATAATTCACATTAGGATTTTTTAGTTATTGCTACACTTCAATGACTAGTTTATAAAACATCCTTGTCACATTGTGTAGTGTCATAAATTAGGGCTCCTTGGAGGTTTCTTACATTTTTTATTTGACATAGATATATTTTCATTTCATCAAATCTCTAAATCTAAACCCTAAACCCTAAACCATTCATTTTGTCGTAGGACCTTAAAATGAAATTTGGTTGCCTTAAGCAACTCCACCAAATTTTATTCCCTTAAGCCATGGACCATTTTCTCCTAGGACCTTACTAGACATAGATCCCCTTAGGCCATCCTATCACCCTAAATCATAAATCAATGTCTTAAGGGGTCCTAATATGACATTTCTTAAGGGGATCAAAGAAGTTCTCAAAATTTGGTGAATAGAGCTCAAGCTCATCTTTGTTTATTTTGTACATTGCAATTAGGTCACTAGCATATATCTGTGTCCCTTTGAATGTATTCTATTAATTTTTCATTCTTATCTTTAGTATTCTTTGAAAAAAATGAATGAGATTATAAATTAATGTTAGTGTTAAACTTATAATTTCTTATTAACTACTTTGTCTCACTATAGAGAATGTGTGTCTCTTATCATGAAATTTGAAAATTTAGATAAATCAATTTATGTCCTTGGATTTAATTAAATTCTATGTCATACTTGATTAATACATGTATTCACAATCGATATACCTTAGCTCTATAGATATACTCTTGTTGGGAAACAAGAGCTATCTCAATCAACTGTTCCACAAGAAAATGTTGCTCACTAACTTGCAAGTCCATTATTCCAAGGGCCACCCAAAATTCACCCTAAGTTCCCTAAACCTAAACCCTAAACTCTAAAATCTAAACCCTAAACCCTAAAGCATTCATTTTGTCGTAGGACCTTAAAATGAAATTTGGTTGCCTTAGGCAACTCCACCAAATTTTATTCCCTTAATCCATGGACCATTTTGTCCTAGGACCTTACTACACATAGATCCCCTTAAACCATGGACCATTTTTTCCTAGGACCTTACTACACATAGATCCCCTTAAGCCATCCTATCACCCTAAATCATAAATCAATGTCTTAAGGGGTCCTAATATGACATTTCTTAAGGGGATCAAAGAAGTTCTCAAAATTTGGTGAATAGAGCTCAAGCTCATCTTTGTTTATTTTGTACATTGCAATTAGGTCACTAGCATATATTTATGTGTCCCTTTGAATGTCTTCTATTAATTTTTCATTCTTATCTTTAGTATTCTTTGAAAATAATGAATGAGATTATAAATTTTAATGTTATTGTTAAACTTATAATTTCTTCTTAACTACTTTGTCTCACTATAGAGAACTTGTGTCTCTTATCATGAAATTTGAAAATTTAGATAAATTGATTTATGTCATCAGATTTTTAAATTAAATTCTATGTCATACTTGATTAATACATGTATTCTTGTTTGATATACCTTAGCTCTATAGATATACTCTTGTTGGGAAACAACCACACCTATAAGTAAACTTCCCCTCACCCCAAAAGATAAAGCTCTAGACCCATAAAAACTTAGAAGAATAAATTACTTATTGATGAATTAGTTAATTAATGATAGACTTGATATTTATGAGCTCCATTGAGCACCCTTGTCTAACAATAATCCTAATATTATAAATAGAATTTAGTATAATTTTTACTTGAATTAAACTACATGGTTTTCATCATTTACCCATTTTGGCACTCATTCTTGAGTTGTTCATAACCTAAATTAGCTTGGGGACCTTTCCTTATCTTTCTCCACCTTTATATATGTAATAGAAGACACTCTAAACAACCCCTAACCTCCTATTTTAACACCCAATTTGAGAAATCAAAGTTATATCTGCATGTGTCTTATTTTTCATTCTTCAATCCTTTACCTTAATCTTAAGTCTTTACCTTGATGGTGATTTATTTAAATAAATCTTAAGTCTTTACCTTAATCCATGTGGTTTTATTTATTTTTAAATAAATCAATTAAAGTATAGATCATCAAATTTGGCTATAGTTTAATTGTCAAGTGATATCTAGCTAAAAATAAGTTTATGGGGCCTTCTTTTAGAGGATTCACTTAATAAACCAATGACATAGTGCATGCATTTGAATAGGGTTCTAATAAAACCCCCTAATTTCATTTCTACCCTTCATATTAACAACCACACACTGGACTCAATTTAATATGTGTATGTGCTATGGATTTTTAATGTTATGGAGTTTTTAATGTTATAAATTGAATGGTCTTTAAATGAAATGTATTTGGAATTTGTGCATGTTCAATGTTATTTTTAAATAACTTTCAAATTGTGTGCATTATTTAATTAGTTTGTTGATATATATTTTTTTATTTTCTTAACATGCAGTTCCATTTAATTGCTCACATGGATCCAAAATTTAATATAGAGGATTTTATGCCTAATCCACAAATTCCTATAGATCCCATACATCTAGATCCACCACTAGAACAAAACCCCACACCTCTAAACTCTCCACCGCCTAACCCCCCACCCCCTGTAGTAGATCAGGACCAATTAAGAGAGAGCATCCAAGAAAACCTTATTGTGATTCAAGGAAATATAGATCTGATAAAAAATGAGCCTAGAATCCCTCCCCATCTCACATAGTTTTCATCTATGATGCAAACTATTGTCGATTTTGTTCTATCTATTGATGCAAACCTAGATAGGTTCCATCAATGGAGAGAAGAGAGGAGACAATTCTATGAAGATGGATTTTCCTATAAAGAAATCAATGACCTTAAAATTACCAAACAAGCCATGTGCCAATATTTTATTAACCACCAAATAAACCAACCAATTCCACCCACCAAAAAATGAATTTCAATTTTATGGTGTAGGCACCCACAGATAGCCGCGCATTTTTGGGATAGATGGTGGATGGTGTTTGATAATCCACCGCATGGAAACTGTGAGGTGCCCCTATACTTTTTGACAAAGTTATGGGCTAAGTTTGAGTTGGGTAAAAATCCCAACTATTTTGATATGAGGTCATTTCATGGAGTTGGGTGTGGCATGCCCCAACATAGACTAGGAGCATGTGTCGATCCTTAGCAATGTGCTCTAATTGCTCCTATTGTTCCTCCTCCTTCTCCTGGTGGTCCCATTGTATTTCAGTAGCAGACCATGTTATCAACATTAGGAGCATTGAGTTTTCTTTCAGGACATCTCACTCATCAAACTACACACGCGGTGACTGAAGTGACCAATAGAGAGCATGGAAGCTCAGGCTATAGGAATACTCAGGCGTCCACTTCAGGTGACCCACATGCATCTGGGACAAATTCATACATGAATTTACTATATTCTGAGGATCATCCTACACAAGTATGTTCATCTTTTGAACTTAAAATTAATTGAAGTTTGAAATGTGAAAAATTCATGTAAATAATAACATCAAATTATATATATAATATAATATTAATTCAATAAGTGTTTGGTGTAGACGCATAATCACACAGTGCCTGATCATCATGTCTATATGTTGAGTGTTGTAGACTTTGGCTCACCTTTTGGATAGGTACTTGAACCAATATATATTAAATAATTTGTGTGTATATATCTAATTTAATTTGAATTTGTACACATGTGTGAATTGCTATATTATATTTAGATGCAGGGAGGTCATACAATACCTAGTGCTGACCAACCACAAGTTGTGGGGAGCACTCCTGAGACATCATCAACTCAAGTGTGTGCTTTCAAAATTTTGTTAAGTTTAAATTAAATACACATCATAGATCTAATTTAATTTGCTCATTTACATACACATGTGTGAATTTGATCTATACAAATTGTTGTACATCTATATGCAGGGATTTCATGAGATACCCATGGCGGGCGCACCTAAGACATCGTCAACATTTATGCATGGGAAATCTCATGTGCGTGATCATCAGGTCATATCATTCGAAGTTGTAAACTTTACTAAATCTCCTATACAATTTTTATAGACCTTTTAAATATATATATATATATATATATATATATATATGAGGTTATAACATATTGTTTGCTTTATATGAATATGCAGGATATAGTAGATCAAGCATTTAGATCTTCTCAACTGACAGTTATGCTACCCATTGAAAAAAATGTGCCAGTAGATTCGCATGATCATATGGTAATTTATGCATACTAAAAATCATTTTTACTGTATTTACTAGATATTTAATTAAATTTATTTTTATCTAAAAGTTTATATTTTTAAGTTTAACTATGTGTAATTATATCAAAATTTCTAAATAACTTTAAATCCAATTTCAAGTTTCTTGTACTCTTTTACAGCATGATGCAGGTACATCTAGTCGACATGGAACAAAGAGGAGACTTGATATGACTGATTAGCCTAATAGTTAGATGGTTCTAAATTTTATGGACTATAGATCTCTAGTTTTATTTAAATATATGTGTTGGACTTGACATATACATCTTGACATATAAATTTTATGGACTATCTATCTCTAGTTGTATTTTGAACATGTTATATTATCATATTTTTGTTATTTATATCAGTTGACTTTAATCTGATGATTATATATGCAATCAATTATGATCATGTTATGTTCATTTTGATGATTATATGCACTCATGTATGTATAGATATAAATTATCTAATTTTCAGGTAATACATGCACTATATAAATTCTTATCTAGAATCAAATTTCATATATATAATTTATCACATGGTTAGGTGACAAATTAAAACATTCCTTAAATAGTTTAGATAATATACATAATAAATTAAGGGCAGGTAATTTTAACTATTTTCCAATTCTAGAAAATATTTGAATCAATAAACAAAAATCAATCTCCGTGTATGTATAAAATGTATAATCTATACAATTGAACAATTATATACAATGTGGTAAATACAAGACATGAAATGTATAATCTATAAAATTGGAACAAGATATTTAAAAAGTGACTAATAAGCTTATTGAATTTCATACATTGAACAAACATATATAATGTATATTGATGTTTAATACAACTATATAACATGATGAAACATATATGTGCATGTAGATACAATTAAAGCTTATCAACTTTTAGGTGAAGACCAAAAATTGATATTTACATAGTCTCTTGATAAAATAATTTTTCAGTGACAATCACATGGTAGACTAACTTGATGAGAACTTGCAAAAATAATTAATGTAAGTAAAGTAACTACAATTTTTATGAGTCATTTAAGTAAAAAATTCATGTGAGTAAAGAACAATATATAGTAAATTCCATTCAAATTCAAATGATGTTTTCCATAGGATGGATTAAGGGGACCTAAGAGGATATATAGCTTAAGGGAGGTCTTAAGAGTTTGCCTTAAGTGGAGTTAAGAGGATGGATTAAGAGGATGCATGTCATGAACCCTAGTATATGGCTTAACAGGTCCTAAGAGGATGGCTTAAGGGGAATTATGAGAGTGACTTAAGGGATGCAAGATTATGGATTAAGGGTATGTAAGAGGATATGACTTAAGGTTCCTTTAAGAGGATGGCTTAAGGGGATGCAAGAGGGTGGATTAAGGGGAGTTGATAGAATGAAGGGATGTAAGAAGGTGGACTAAGGGGAGTTGATAGAATGACTTAAAGGGATGTAAGAGAGTGGATTAAGGGGATACAAGAGGGTGGATTAAGGGGAGTTGATAGAATGAATTAAAGGGATGTAAGAGAGTGGATTAAGGGGATGCAAGAGGGTGGATTAAGGGGAGTTGATAGAATGACTTGAAGGGATGTAAGAAGGTGGATTAAGGGGAGTTGATAGAATGAATTAAAGGGATGTAAGATAGTGGATTAAGGGGATGCATTTCATGAACCTTACGATATGGCTTAACAAGCCCTAAGAGGTTGGCTTAAGGGGAATTATGAGAGTGACTTAAGGGATGCAAGATTGTTGATTAAGGGGAGTTGAGAGAATGACTTTAAACCCTAAACAAATATAGCTTAGGACCTAAATCCTAGGATATGAAACCTAAACCCCTAAAAATCCATATAGATTTGTTATTCTAAGCATCTCATGAACCCTAGAGAGACTTAAGGGGATGCAAGTGGATGGATTGAGGGTAGATATACAAGGATATGGATTAAAGGGTCCTAAGAGGATGGCTTAAGGGGTGTTGAGAGAGTAACTTAAGGGGATGCAAGTGGATGGATTAAGGGTAGATATACGACGATATGGATTAAGGGGTCCTAAGAGGATAGCTTGAGGGGTGTTGAGAGAGTGACTTAAGGGGATGCAAGTGGATGGATTAAGGGTAGATATACGAGGTTATGGATTAAGGGGTCCTAAGAGGATGGCTTAAGGGGCGTTGAGAGAGTGACTTAAGGGGATGCAAATGGATGGATTAAGGGTAGATATATGAGGATATGGATTAAGGGGTCCTAAGAGGATAGCTTAAGGGGTGTTGAGAGAGTGACTTAATGGGATGCAAGTGGATGGATTAAGGGTAGATATACGAGGATATGGATTAAGGGGTCCTAATAGAATGGCTTAAGGGGAATTAATAGAGAGACTTAAGGGGATGCAAGAGGATGGATTAATGGTACATAAGAGGATGGCTTAAGTGGTTTTAAAAGAATGGCTTAAGGGGATATCAAATCAATTATAAACTTTTTATAAAATGACAATGAATTAAATTTAGTTATATATTTATACTATCAGTTAAATGTATCTAGAACTATGTACAGTTACCTGTCTCTAGATTTGAATTCCATTTTAATATATGTGCATCTCCTCTCTTTTCTGTAAAGCATCTAATTTTGGGAGACCTGAAACAAAAAATGATATAAAAATTTAATTAGGAAATGACTAAAGACAAATATATATACAACTATATGTACTTACCAATATTTCTTTACTCTGTTATACCATTTGCATCCTCTCTTTTTTGTAATGCGTCTATGATTGTCTCATGATCATCCATTGAAAGTGTCCATAAAACTTTATTAGCAGGCCTCCCTTGATATCTAACTAGTTTTATATTGGTTGCCAAAATCAAATGTGAATAATGTATAATCTTCTTGTTTCTTTCATAATCTTCAAATGCAAGCAAGCCATTCTTTCTTATCAAATATTTTTGAAGCCAGGTGCCAACAACAACCACTAAACAGTTGGATACTCAAAGTTGTCATCATCCACTCTAGGATGTACCAACTAATGTTTTCTCTCAACACATCTAGCCAACCAGTACTTTGTCTGCTCTTCATTCCCCTCAGGTGCAACAACAACATACACATGTCGTGCAAAAATAAATAAAAAATTCAATAAAGAGTGACTTATATTTAATTCACATATAAACATGCATACATATAAAATTCAACTCAATAAATAATTTACCTTCTTGTACAAGATCTGAAACACGATCATAATCATCTGATGTGAACACTTGATTATCTTCAATTTCCATTCCATGTTGAACATGTTTCGATGTAGGCATTGAGGATCTTTGTTGCCATTGTTCGACCCATTCCATATTTTTGCATGCCTCCCAATCACTTGCAATACAAAATTGAAAAAAGCATGCCAACTCCATTGTCCATATTGTCCATGTGTTTGCATTCAAACTCTTAAACGAATGCCATTTTGCAGATCCATTAATTGTTTCACAATCTTGTCAAGAAAAAATATCATTTTCTTCAACTAACCAAAAGAAGCATCGAATTATTGAGCTCTCACTTGTTCTTATAGATAATTTGGTATTGCACCAATCTACAATTGCACTTGCATCTCTAAATTTCATAGCATCCTCAAATTTTAGTTTCTCTCTAGCAAGAGCTCTTTTCACACATGTACCAACTCCATCGTGTTCTCCCTTACCATGACCAGCTTCAAAAAAATTCCATATGTGATGGATATTATTTTCCTTATGAACTCTACATAACCAATAAAAGATTCTAGCATTTTTTAATTGACCCGTGCAATCATCCAACCATATGAGATGTTCTAGCATTTGAATTCCTCTCTCTTTTAATTTTTTATAAAATATATCAAAACAATATTGAACAAACTCAGATGAATGTAATCGATTATCACTTACATAAAAATGGTACTCTCTCAAAAAAATTCTATTATCTTTTGTACCATCATTTGCGTGTCTATAAACAATGTGAACAAATATAGCTACTTGAGTGGAATTATAATACTGTGATTGAATTTCTTCTTGTGGAGCAAGAGTATAATTTTTAGCAAAATCAACAACTAACAATATAGTTCAAATTGGGAATGTGTTTTTACATAAATGAAATTGATTATCAAGTCAATGAGCATACTAAAAGTGTTGAACATATTTAGGTACAATCTTATCTTTAAATTCATTAATAAATGCATGCACACTAAATTTTTCCACAATTAGTTCACAACATTTTCTAGTTTTTCCATCTTTTAAAGAATACTCAACATTTTTAATTTTTTTGCATCCACTAATTGTTGTCCAAATTCATCTCAACTACTTTCATGCCTACATTCTCCTAATAATAAAAAGTTACCACATCTATCCCATTCTCCAGAAATACATGCTTTTAAATAAAATAAGGCTATATCAGAAACGTGTACGCATTATGAAACGCATACGATTTTTTTTTTAGGAACGCATACGTGTTATGAAACGCATACGCATTCTGCTTTAGGAACATGTATGTGTTACATAACACATACGCGTTACCTTTACCCAGTGGGTAAATAGAAAACGCGTACGCATTTCTTTTAAATAACACGTACGCGTTATTTAAAAATTGAATTCCCAACCCACATGTAACCTTGGTTTTAGGCTTGGGAAAGGCTTGGCAATCTGAGTCTTAGCCTTTGACCTGTAACTAAAAAATTAAGGCAGATTGAAGAATCAATCTAAAAAATTAAAACCCATTAGAGAACATGATATCTACTTTCCAAATATATAATTTTTATTAAGATTGGATTATGTTTGCTATTTTTTAATTAATTTCTAAGAAAAATAGTCCTTAAACTTGAAATATCATGCTTTTTTGTTTTTTAATAACTTTTTTTTGTTAAGTTTCTTGTTAAAAAAATTATATGGCATCAAACTTTAGAAAATTCTCTACACAATAAAAAAAATATTCAAAAAATGTTTAGTTTAGGTCCAATTATGTTGTTCGTACACATTGATTTTTAAAAACAACAATTAAGGCCAATAAAAATTCAATTAAAAAAAAAATTTAACAAAAAATTACAAAATAAATTCCACATCAATCTTCATGTTGTTAGATCTCTTTTCCCAAAAGGAATTAGAAAAATACTTTTATTTGGGTCAAAAAGTGGTGCCTGTACACGTGCATGGTATGGTAGAAAAGCAGGGACTTTTAAAAAGTGGTTTTTATAGATCCCTATCAAAATTTAATTTCTATAATATGGGTATTTGAATAATTTACATATTTGGAAACTAGATTCAAAATTATAAATTTCATATTACTGACTTTTTTTAAGATTCATTGTGTAAATGCCTCAAATTTTCAGTCCAAGTGTGACAAATTCTAAAAAACAGCAAAAACACTTCCACTTTTTGAGCTTTTTGTGTACCCAACTTCTTGCATCAGCCCATACAGTCCCTAGGTAGGATGTGGAAGACATCATGGAGATGCATGATAGGTTGGCGTCCAAGGAACTTATCTATTGGTCATTTTTTTTTCTCTTTTGTTTTTGTTTTATGTTGCTGGTTTGTGTTGATGGTCCGCTAATGTCTATGTAATTAACTTGTTTTTGGTCTTTTTGGGCGGGCAACCCATTGCTTTATTTTTGCTACCACTATTCCTTTTTGTACAGGGTTTCAGGAACCCTCCAAAACCTATTTATTGTTAGTCAAAAATAAAATTATTGATGACCTAACACAGTTGTCTAGAATGTTTATGTAGGTGTTGAGAAATTACAATGCCATAGAAGCCCAATGATCTCTGCAAGCTGAGAAAACCTATTACAGGGAGAATCAAAGAGAAGCAACAAGAACACAGTAAAATTGCTCAAAAAGATGGAGCTCTGTATTCAACAATCTGTAAAAGAGAATTAATTACAAAAGAAGAGTTTTCAACCACATATAGGTTAAAAAACCCTAAAAGGAAAACACATTTAATAATTAATATAATTATTAAATGTCTTTATTATGCAAACAAAGGTGAAATGTTAAGAAGGAGATAAAGGTAATTTAATTAACATGATTAAATTTAAACCTTTACTCTAACACCCCCCCTTAAGATGAGAAAAAGTGCAACTACAAACATATGCAAGAAAGCAAAGGTAACTACAATGCTAAAAAGTAAACTTGGGTCCCGGCAACAAGGCCAGATAAGGTACCCAATTACAACCAAATCTCTATAAATCAGAGAAATAGAGAAAACCTCATGGAAAAAAATCTACTCCAAAAAGAGAAAAAAGCATGCTAAAAAAAACACGAAAGTAGGAAGGAAGGCCTCACTGAGACCCCCCAAGGACAACTTCCTTCACCCCAAGCATGGAGCGCAACTGAAGATAGCGCGGCGATGCCAAAGGTTTAGTGAAGATGTCTGCAACCTGCTCCTCTATAGGAATGTACTCCAAGATGAGAGAACCATCCTGAATCAACTTCCTGATGAAGTGCATGTGGATTTCAATGTGCTTAGTCCGCTGATGCTCCACTGGGTTGCGAGAAATATGAATGGCACTCTGATTGTCACACCAAAGTATAGTGGGACTATCAGGAGGAAACCCAAACTCTACCATCAACTGTCGAAGCCATAAAACCTCCTGACTAGCTAACACTGCTCCTCGATACTCAGCCTCTGTAGATGATAATGCAATAGCAGACTGCTTCTTGCAAGACCATGTAATAGGGCCAGAACCAAGGAAAAAAACAAAGCCAGAAGTAGACTTTCGTTCATCGACATCACCAGCCCAATTTGAGTCAGTAAAGCCAACAATGTGAGGGGATCCTGATGTGTAGTGAATGCCATAATGAGTGGTGCCCCGAATGTACCTCAAAATACGTTTGGTTGCTTGCCAATGACTCATGTGGATCATGTGAGAATCGAGAGACAAGGCCAACCGCAAAGGAAAGATCAGGACGTGAGTGAGTTAGGTACAACAAACTGCCAACCAACTGTCTATACAGAGTAGTATCCATGGAAGAAGTAGTACAAGTGGAAGACAAGACAACACCTGACTGAAAAGGTGTGGGGGCAGGCTTGCAATCAAGCATGCCAAAGCGTTGGAGCATATTAAGAGCATACTTATGCTGAAATAAGGAAATCCCATCCGAAGATTGAATAACTTGCAGGCCCAAATAATAGTGCAAAAGTCCAAGATCTATCATCTCAAACCGCTCCATCAAAGCTCGCTGAACATCCTGAATCATGGAAGATGAGCTACCTGTAATGATGAGATCATCGATATATAGCACAAGAATCAAAAGATCACCCTCCTGACGCCAAATGTACACTGTGTGATTGGAATGGCAACATGTGAAGTGAGTGGAAAGCAAAAAAGAGTCCATCTTCTCATACCAAGCCGAGGGGCTTGTTTGAGACCATACAATGAACACCAAAGTCTGCAAACCAAAGAAGTGTCCTGCACAAAACCCTGAGGCTACTCCATATAGATCTCCTCATGTAGGTCACCATGCAAGAAGGCACTCTTCACATCCATCTGAAACACTGACCATCCCTGTGAAGCTGCAAGTGAAAGTATAAAGTGAATAGAATTCATCTTAGCAACAGGGGAAAAGGTCTCGGAGTAATCAATACCCTCCACCTGAGAAAAACCCTTCGCAACAAGACAAGCCTTATACTTATCAATAGAACCATCTGCAGCATACTTGGTACGGTACAGCCACTTGCACCGAACCAACTTTCTTCCCTTAGGAAGAGGACAAAGATCCCAAGTATGATTCTTCATCAAAGAAGAATACTCCTCATCCATAGCCGTATCCCACTCAAGGTGACCTGTCGCCTCTGAAAACTTTTGAGGATCATCCAAAATGGCATGACTCAAAAGACTAGAACCAGATGTCTGAGCACGAGTATGACGAGTATCTGAAGGATCACCTGCCAAACAACTAGCTGCATCAACAGTGACACGGGCCCACCTAGGCAAGGATGGAGCAACTGGTGGTGGTGGAGATGGTGGATCATCATCTACATCATCCTCAAGAGATAAGTAATCCTCAAGTGATGAAGAGGGAGGAGTAGGCAATGAGGGAGAAGTTGGTGATGGAGAATACATCTGAGGATAGCGCTCATCAAACTGGACATCTCGTTGAAACAAGACCTCTCTGGAATCAGGATCAAACAACCTGTACGCCTTAACATCCTCAAAGTAGCCAACAAATATGAGTGGTCGGCTCTTCCTCTCCATGGCTTTCCTCTGAGCATCAGGAATAAATGCCCAAGCCTCACTACCAAAAACTTGGAATGTAGAAACATCAGGCTTGACATGGGTCCAAGCCTCCTCAGGAGTCATATGTCGCAATGCCTTATGAGGCATCTGATTCTGAATATAATTGGCACAATTGATTGCCTCAGCCCAGAAGGAAGAACTCATAGCTCGAGACTGTATCATACAATTTGCCATCTCCCGTAAGGTTCTGTTCTTTCTCTCAGCGACACCATTCTGCTGAGGGGTGTAAGGGACCGTAAACTGATGTTGTAAACCATGCTCCGTGCAAAAATCTGTAAAAGCCTGATTAACATATTCCCCCCCATTATCTGTACATATCCTCCTAATAGAAAGTCCATATTGCTTCTCGACAAATGTCTTAAAAATCCTGAATGAGTCAAAGACATCAGACTTGTACTTAAGAAAGTACACCCATGTATGTCTGGAGAAGTCATCAATAAAGGTGAGCACATAGCGGGCCCCTAAAAAGGAAGGAGTCAGAAAGGACATAAGATCACTGTGTACCAACTCTAGGGGTGCCCTAGCACGAGTGGCTCGACCCTTAGGAAAAGGATCTCGATGGTGTTTTCCAAGAACACAACCTCAACATACACCATCAGTACAAGAAATTTGTGGGAGCCCAATCACAAGTGCCTGAGTACTCATCTTTTGTAAATATCTACAATTGACATGGCCAAAACGCTCATTCCAAAGCCTGCTCACTGAATCTGCATGTACGATAAGAGAAGAACCAACAGTGTCTAAACTCTCAAAGCCATCAAATCTGTATAAGCGAGATGCAGAATCCACACTCCCAGTAGCCACAACCAAGTCAGGATCGTGAAGGTCTCGAATAACCACATCATGTGGTGAGAACTCAACTGTCTTACCAGAGCCAGAGTGGAAAATCTGATAAATAGATAGAAGGTTTGTCAAAATTTCAGGAACCAAAAGCACATCCTGAAGACAACCACCATCCAATGAAATAGTACCTGAACCCTGAACTGAAAGTTGTGCGGAGTCACCAACTGCAATCTGTGAAGTAGCACTATGAGCAAGTGCAGTGACTAAATCCTGTGAGTGTGAGATATGGTGCGAAGCACCAGAGTCAATAATCCATGTGGATCCTGAAGATAAGGCTCGTGCAGAAAGAGCATGACCTTTCCCCATGGATGGAGAAGGAGGCTGAGGTGAGGAAATATGATGCTGCTGCATGGCTTCCTCCAAAGCCTCTAATTATTTCCAACACTTGGAAACTGGATGTCCTTCCTTGCCACAGACACTACAAGGATCACCTAGATTCTTCTTAGTCTTGGAGGAAGACTCGCCAGACTTAGAAGATTTACCCTGTTTTGGATTGGATTGTGGTTTTGAATTTGTTTTAGGTGGTGGCTTGGAGGAACTCTCATGCCAACTGAATCTATCTTCGGCTTCTGTTTCTGCTTATGTTTCCCTTGGGATGGCTGAGCAACCAATGCTTTATTCTTTGATCCAGGAAGAGTATCCAACTGTGTGAGCTTAGCTTGCTCTCGTGTCAATCGATCACAAAATACCTCAAAAGAAGGCAATGTAAAATGTGGACCCAAAGCATCCATGGTGGAATAGAAGGTAGAAGAGAATCTGGAAGGATCCACGAAGCTTAGATAGAATCAGGTAAATACACTCAGTATCTATTTTGTTTTTACCACAACCCTGTAACAAAGATCTGAGAGATTTGAATTTCATCAGGAAATCCTCAATAGAAGGAAAGGAATCAGGTACCAAAGTGGTCAATTTTGCCTTAATCTGAAGTGCTTGGAACTGATTAATGGTGCCAAAAAGTGTTTCAAACTTCAACCACATAGCTCGAGGAGTTGCACAACCCTCAAGATGAAAGAGAAGACTATCTGAAACATGCAAGGATAACAACCCCATGGCCTCATCCATTCTGTTCCTATGCTGAAAGATCTCAAATTGACATTGCAACTGGGGTTGAACATCATCCAAACATGACCATAAACCTTTGGACATGAGAAATCTTGTCATCTGTGCCTTCCAGGTATGATAATTGTGTGGGGAAAGACGCTCAACTGAAGAAGAGTTTGCCATTAAACCCTGCACCTGTGCCTACTTGTTTTTTTATTATTATGTGATCTTTCAGAATAGACAGAAGATGCAGAAGGGTTTGATTATTTTGAGAGTTTTGGTGTTCTAGTTTTCTGATGGAAAATACAGAAAGCAAGAAAAAACACCCCCCCACAATACGAGAACCCAAACCCCAGTACAATTTTTAAAGCTAAAAGGCTTGAGAAAGCAAAAAATGCTTCAGAAAAAATTCTATGTACTAGTAAATTTTTGATAAAAAAAGTTATTTTTTTGGAAAGAGCATGAGAAGAGCTTTCCAATGCATACTCGTTTTCAAAAAACGGAGTCCGTTTGTAGAAGTTATGGCTCCGGGAGTGCGAAAAGCTTCATCCGACTTTGACTGCAAAAAACGGCAACCAAACTAGAAAATTTTAAAAAAATCCTTCACCATCAGATCAGGCTTGGAGCTAGCTTTCCAATGCCTCTTTCCATTCGAAAAACGGAGCTAATAAGCCCGAGTTATGCCCATTTGACTGAAGGAAGCTCCAAAAGATCTCAAAAAAAATCCAAAGCCCTCAAGGGCTTAAAATCCAAGGCCCCTGGTCGCCTGGGCGAACCAGGGGGCTGAGTGCACAGGGGTGGCGGAGCCACCAGCGGAGCGGCACTATGCGGTGGAGATCCGGCAAAGCGGCGCAGTTGGCGGAGATCCAACGAAGCGGCGCAGTTGGCGGAGATCTGGTGGTGTGCCGCTGGCCGGCCGCTAGCTGAGCGGCTCGTCGGTGGCCGCTGGGCAGCGCTAGGGTGGCCGTCGGGCGGCGACTGGGCGGTGCCACAAATTTACACTGTGAGCGCATAATTTGAATAAAAAAACCTTTGTTTTTTTATTTTTTTAATTTTTCACACATTTTTTCTCGAAATACGAGCCCTAAGGCCGTACGGCCTTGGGGCCTAAAAAAATTTGCCTCCTGGTGCAACTATGCTCAAATAGGGCATGCCATATATGAAAATATGGGTTTTTGGGTGCTCTGAATCCAACTGTGAAGTCTGTTTGAGCCCAAAATGCACCCAATGAAAGTAGTACGCCAGATCCAAACAAAAAACCTCTGAAACCCCAGATCTGCTTCCAATGCAAAATTTCTCAAAACAAGAACAGGTAGCTACAGATCTGAAGCTCTGATACCATGTAGGTGTTGAGAAATTACAAGACCATAGGAGCCCAGTGATCTCTGCAAGCTAAGAAAACCTATTACAGGGAGAATCAAAGAGAAGCAACAAGAACACAGTAAAATTGCTCAAAAAGATGGAGCTCTGTATTCAACAATCTATAAAAGAGAATTAATTACAAAAGAAGAGTTTTCAACCACATATAGGTTAAAAAACCCTAAAAGGAAAACACATTTAATAATTAATATAATTATTAAATGTCTTTATTATGCAAACAAAGGTGAAATGTTAAGGAGATAAAGGTAATTTAATTAACATGATTAAATTTAAACCTTTACTCTAACAGTTTATCCTTACAAAAATTTATTTCTACAATTTAGTCCTTCATGGTATCCCTTCAATACAATCTAGACCCACCCACCTTCCCTCCTACTTAAACTTTGGATCAAATTAGATAGCTAAAATTAATAATATTATTTCAAATTTCTTCAATGAGTGCATATCGTTCAAAAGGTATTTTGCAATCTAAAATTAGATCTTGGTAGTTTATCATTTTGAACATAGTGAGGCATAATTAGGGAAATCATGATGATCCTTGATTTATCCTAAAGGATCATGTTTTTGATTAAGGGTAAAATAGGTTTTAAAGGAACCTGAAACCCTTTACAAGTAGGTTTTGATGGGACCCAAAACCCAATCCACATGAAACACTACCAAAGATAATACAAAGACAAACAACACACCTACAACAAAAAAAATTGCACAAGATCCAAAGCTAGGACAAAAACAAGCATTAGCCAAATAGTTAGATCAGAAATTTACAAGTGCTCTCAAGAATGTAGATACCAGAAAGTATCACCAATGTTGATCTCAATCCTTACCTTTAAAGGAGAAAGAATACCCATGAAGAAAATAGGGCACCAACAACTCTGAGACAACAAAACCTTAGAAATAAGATGAGAATCTCATATCCCATCCACATTCTCCAACTCCAACTCAATAGGAGAGAAGAATAATAAAAAAAAGGGAAGTACTAGCACCTAATTAGCCTATCCAACATGCCAAGACTCTCCACCTCAATCTATAGGAGAGTAAGTGGACAGAGCAAAACAGGGGGTAGCAAGAACCCCTTTACCACAACACCATGCCCCTCTAGCCAAACCAGTCTCCACCTCCATAAGAGAAAGCTCCACCTTTAAAGGAGAAACTAGAAAGGGATCCAACTACAAATGAGCATATATGTCAACTACATCCACCTTCTCCACCTCTAAAGGAGATAACCCCACCTTAATAGGAGTCAACATTTGAAGAATCTGAAAGAGAGAAAAAAAAATGACAGCAAAAAGGGTAGCAACAATACCCTTTGGCTTTAAAACCACGTGGGTTGTCAACATAAATAAGATTTTCAAAATAGATCACAAGATAACCCCCAACCAACCCTTATGGAATAGGAAAACAATAAAATAAAGCCAAAAATAGAAGTCAACTAGTCCCAAACCACCAACAAAAAACAACCTCCCATCCACAAAAGAGAGACTCAATGAAATGAAGCTGCCAAGTTTCTCCAAATGAGAGGAAAAGAGGTTCACTCTCAACCTTTCCATCAGACTTTCCATTGACCTGATGAAATCCAAAACAAAAACTACCCCTGAAGAAGCAACCCAAAATTCCACACAAACCCACAACACCAAGGCTGAGAGAGACATGATAACTCAACAACAAAGAATGTTGCCAAAAAGACAAACCTCAAGCAAAAACCTCCCAAAAATAAGGGTACAAAGACAACCAGAGAGCACCCACATCATTAAGCCAACAAAGAGCATCAATAATAAACCACCAACAAACATGGCCTACCTAGAGACCAAGAACTAGGAAGCAAAATGTTGGAAAGGGCCACCAAAATATACTAGAGAAAATACCAAGCCACAACCCAAATCAACATCCACCATTAGCAACCCAAACCTAGGAAAAACAACAAGATCCATGCAAGTGGGATTGTCATCCACAACATCAAAAACAACATCCTTGCCATCTCCATTCAAACTAGAGCTCCCTCTCCTATTCTCACCCAACCACTCCAACTCGCCAAGAAGCGGCATGTGACTAGCCGCAAGCCAACAACATAGAGAAACCAACACAACATCCGTGAAGTAGACAAAATCCAACAACCTTCCATCAACACCTAACATAACAAAATTTGCATCATCTAGTTCAAATTCTCCATCTTCCTCTCCCTCATAATAGCAAAGAATGTTGCTAAAAAGATAGCCCTCAAACAAAAACCTCCCAAAAAGAAGGGTACAAAGAAAACCAGAGAGCACCCACATCATTAAGCCATCAAAGAGCATCAATAGCGAACCACCAACAAACATGACCCACCAAGAGACCAAGAACTAGGAAGCAAAATGCTAGAAAGAGCTACCAAACTATACCAGAGAAAACACCAAAGCCACAACCCAAATCAACATCCACCATCAACAACCCAGACCTAGGAAAAATAGCAAGAGATATGGAAGTAGGATTGTCATCCTCAACAACAAAAACAACATCCTCCCATCTCCATTCAAACTGGAGCTACCTCTCCAGTTCCTTCTCAACCACTCCAACCCACCAAGAAGCACCACATGACCAAGCCCAGGCTAGCAACACAGAGAACACAACACAACATCTATGAAGCAAAAAAAACTCAACAGTCTTCCACCAATGCCTAGCAAAACAATATCTACATCATCTAGTTCGAACTCTACATCTCCCTCTCCCTCCAAAGATTTCAAATGCCCACTCCCATCTCTCTTACAGCTATACATCCTCATCCTAATGGATCATGTTAATGAAGAGGGGCAACTATTTATTTATGTTCATAGATGGGTTTTTTTTAACTAGGTTTTCCCTTTTATAAATAAGTTGCAACAATAAGATAGTTTATTTTTTGTTCATAAGTCTTATCCTTTGGTCTTCAAGATCCAATTTTAGAGTGCTAGTAGAGAAGGGTAGTATATATTAAGGGTTATGAATCTTTATGTCTAATTTTTCATTACAAAATGTATAGGTGTTTCTAGTTTATGCTTGATGTTTTTGTCATTCGTCTTTATTTTCACTTAACTCCATGGCTAATGGATTGAGAATTTTTTTTTGGTTATTTCATCTTTATTGAGCTAAAGATGTAATATAGGACATTAGAAACTATAACTTGAGTTATCATTATACCTAGATAATTTTATAATTTCACCTTGTACTGGATTACTTCTTTGAAATTCATACTTTTGGACTATTACATTTAAATTTTAGTTTTACAAAATGTTCAAAGTCTATAGTTTGTTGATCTCTGACAACTCACATAGAGTTTTAATTGATGTGTCCATCTTGTCCAATGGAAGTTCATGTGATAGGTTGACATGCATTCTAGTACTACTTAACTATGTCTCTTCCAATTTCCTCTTAAGGGGCTTCATGTTTATAACAAATGTAAATTACTGCATTTTCTTAAATGTGTCATCCCACTTCGTGAAATCCACCCTAATTTCGTGCGCTTATACTACACAACTCTTCATTTTGTTGCATTCTCATTCTTCTTCTCATGCAATATTACTTTCATAACCGCTCCCCCCCCCTCTCCCCAACCCTATGAGAATTGGTGTATTTTTTGAACCTTAATTGTATGTATGTGGTAACACAAAAATTCCTATGTGCACTATTAAAAATTACATATTATTATGGAGACCTTTGTAGTGTACATGTTGGGGGTTATATTTCCCAATCCTTATAAATAAGTTGAGCTTCAAGTTTAATTAATGGTAGTTAGGTCTGAATTGTACAAATTCTTTGTCTTCATCCTTGTGATTTTATTGTATTTGAACAATAACTTGTTGCAGATAGTGAAAAAGCTATGACTATGTGATAATTGGATATTGATAAATGAGATGATGGAAATGGTATTGTTAGTTTCCTTTGAATCCTTGTCCATGCCAATATTATGTTGGTTTGAACAACATGTAATTGATCATTTGGCCAATTGAATTTTTATGTGTATCATATGATTAGATCTTAATAGCTCTTTGAAAAAAATTATATATAAAATTTAATCTCAGAAAACAACACGCTTACCAATTTAATCTAACCTTAAATCAAAAAATAATAAAATCAACTTTAAACCATAAATTTAAAATTGTGATCTATAAATAAACTAAATAAATCAAATTAGATAATATAAAATGACTAGAGTAGCACTAGGATGGGTGACCTCCCAAGAAGGCCCATTGCTTCACCTATGTGAGCATCACCTAGATGCAATGAAGGCTAAGTGGACTATTCATTATCATGAGAGATGGGTTCTTGTGAACCACTACTCATGAAACATGGGTCAATCTTAATAACAATATCACAATTTGAGAGGCTGTAGAAAAATCCTCCAAAATTTTAATTTTATTTATTATAATGAATTTTTATTTTTTTTTAATATAGGGTTTTTAAATATGTGTTGTGCAGTTTTACTTTGCACAAAAGAGTTTTTTTTGGGTGAAACTTTACTTTACTCAACAGAGTTTATTTTAGAGGAGCTTTACTTTGCACAACAACATTTTTTTAAATGGAGTTTTTCAGTAGAGCTTTACTTTACACATCAAAAAAAAATTTGTACCTATTTTTAAACAATATTATTATATTCAGAATTTCTTAAATGATTATTAATAGTTGTGATGTAAGCGACCTCTCCACTCCTGTAGATGTCTTTTTGTTTCTCCTGTGACCCATTTTTTAAGAAAACCTCAAAGAATTCAGCTGGATTGCCTTCCATACCAATACCAAAACCCTTTAGACCAGACCAAACCCCTGCACGCACACGCACAGAGAACATCCATTCAGCTGAAATAGGGTTCCATTAACACTTTTAATGGAATATACAAAGCGCTGCCACAAAACCCTACTTTGCAGTAACAAGGCCCTATTTTAAATGAGAATGCCAGAATAAATGTGGGAAAACAGAGACATATGGTTTTCATTTGATAAGGTTACAAACATTGAAAGAAAGGGCATAAAAACCACTCATCGTCTGATAGCAGAAAGCCATGCAAGACATGAATGGAAGCTGAGAATGTGTTGATGACAGAACGGTTGAGTAAGCAAAGGAGCTTTGCAGAATCTTGAGTTAAGTCATTTGTCCTGGTTTGAATTCTCTGTAATTCTTTCTTTGTTCCGTCTCTATTTCAAAAACTGCACATTATTCTATTTTTTTTATTGGCTTCTGAAACTAAATTAGATTACTGCCCCTCCAAACTAGAGTAGTAGAAGCCTTTTAAACACATCCATTTAGTACATATCTTGCGATCACTGCAGTCCATGAGATGACATCCTTTCCAGGTATTCTGTCAAACAGTTCACGGTCAGCTATTATGTCAAATAGTTCACGTGCCTTGTTAATGCTTCCCCTTTTTTGCATACATGTCTACTAGGGAAATTGCGACTATAATTCAATGGATGTCCATACTATTCCAAAGCTCCCATTTTGGCATGGGCAGGGAGGATGCTAGCAAAGGTTTCAGAATTTGGCTTTACACCTGACAATTGCATTTGCTAGGAAATTTCTAAAGCTTTTTCAGCAAATCCATTTTGTGCATATCTGATACCACATTTCTTTGAGGCACCTCAAACACTTCACGTACCTTGTCTATGCTTCCATATTTTGCATACATGTCTACCCAGGCAGTTGCAACTACATGTTGCGCAGTTACCTTCTGAGAATGCAAAAGCAGTGGCTTTGTAGCACGAAGTTGTTAAAATTCTATAGAGTATTTTAAAGTTGAAAACATTTTCTTCCAAATTATTTTGGAGTCAGTAATTAGCATCTTTTTAGCACGATTTTGTCAAAATTTGATGGAGTATATCAAAGTTGAATATATGTTTCCTTCGAAACTATTCTGGAGTTTTGTGTTGAACTTGGGAAAATTCAAAATCAGAACCTTTTAGCACGTTAATTCCCATGGACAATTAGACTCAAACCTAGGACTTCAGTTTTTAGCATGGACAACTCAACTCAAACTTAGGAGCTCCAATTTGTGTCGGGGGTGATTTAGCACACTACTCATCCTCTTTGTGGAATGGAGTGTGGGTTGTTTATAACATCCTATTCCCCTCCCTTGCTCAACAATTTTCATGGACCATGAATGAATCAAATTTAGAATTTCCCTTGTGCTGTTGGAGTGCTCAACCAATGAGCTCCACTCTCTTTGAGACTAGAGAATAGATTTTTTTAAAACTTGTAACACATTTTAACTATATACATGCAAAACTAACAGCTTTTAGCCTTAAAAAAAATCTTGCGGCAGACTTTAAAGCTGAAATAGTTTTCTGCTAAAATTATGAAATCTTACTCTCTTGATTAGAGCATCACAAAATGCAAAATTACTAGCTTTGTAGCATGAGTTCAAATTGTGTGACTTATTTTAACACTGAAGACATTTTCCGTATAACTTTTGAAGTCTCTAATTCTTTCCAAAGTTAAAGAAGCAGTAATTCTTTGAGCATGGATTTATTAAATTTTGTAGAGTTTTTTAAAGTTGAATACATTCCTATAAAGAATTGAGGTTTTTAATATAGATAGATATGATAAATATATTATTAACACACAGAGATATGCATATCTGTAAAACTATTACCCTAAACTGAAAACAGATCAATTAAAGGCACCCCTGAAGGATATGACATTTTATGGAAAGAAATGATAGAAAATGAAGACAAACCAAAGATCCCACGTACCATAAGGACCACTTCTTGTTTGTATGCTAATGTAAGCAAACACACATTCAACTATGAAGAGAGAAAGATAGAAAGTGAAGCCTCATGGGTTTGAAGTCTGCTTATTTTGGGCATTTATTATTTACACTTGTCTAAACTTTAAAAAGTTTAAGAAAACTTGTACCAGAAACAACTTAAAAAGTACTCACAGACTCTGTCTTTTTCTATCTAAAGACCTGGATTCTTTATCATGGAAGATTAGGCAGAGATTTGAAGGTAGGAAAGATGAGGGAAAGAAAGTTGCAAGGAAAGAAAGAATAAGACATACCTTTAAAGATGATGAACACAAGCACTGCGCAAAACTCTAGACTAAAGGCACAAAAAGTATCGCTTCAAACTGACAAAGAGATACCACTATAATTTTGCAGAGAATAAACCAAATGAAAATATATTGAAGATAATATCTCATTGCAGGAAGAAGTAGGAAGTAGTTGGCAGCATTCAAGTTCAAAAAAGGACAAGATCATTGTTTGTGTAAAGTTGTGTACTAAACTATGTTATGAAATGATAATATCTCATCGCTCTTTTAATATACAAAATTATTTCAGCGATGTACAAAGACTACAACAACGCCTTTAGTAATTAGTCTGGTAGCCTTGGTGATTTGTTCATGAAGTTTTGAGGCAGTTTTTTGGTTTCCATGTTAGATCCTGCTTCAGTTTGCTAAATTTAAACTTTTTAGACTCTCACTCACAAGCAAAAAAATATTCCCCCCTTCTCATTTTAGGTGGGAATGCGAAAAAAAGAAGAGTACAATAAGATTGTTGAATAGCATAGTCAAATTTATTACCTAATCCACTCTGGAATTAAAATCCACATTATATGCACAGCTGTGCAAGAACAAGTCTTTATTCTTTTGGTCCCTTGTGTTTTGATGATTATCCAGTCACTGCCAATGTTAGTTGTTTCTTCTGTTGAACTGGTTTTGCTGTCATGTCTCCATTACCTGGACAATTTGTATTCTATAATTCTATTTTATATTATATAATTAGTGCTTTATGTAATTACTATTTGGTTTAATTATTAAACTTTCAATAATAGTTTTACAATTTATGTATATTAGAAATATAAATAATTGTTCTATTTTTATATTGAGTGATATATGATATTAAAAAATACTTAATAATTAGTAGTCATATCTTTGAAAGTAATCTATTAGTTTTGAATCTCTAGACTTTTTAAATTGAATAAAAGAGAATCTGAATCTCTAAACTTATCAGGCTATTCTTCTGTATTCATTTGCCAAGCAGGCCTTTAGTATAAGCTATTTGCTTTTGAAGTCTGTTCACATTTGTTTAGCATCTGCTATTGCTAGCTTACTTGCCTAAGCTACTGTACTTCATTTTACTAGCTTCCGCAAGGATAGGCATGATTTCAAACAATGAGGATGACCATTGATAGTGGGCCAAATAATTCTTTTTTATTTCAAATTAAGCTTAGATAAAACAGTAGATTACTACACACAGCAGGACAGAACTACCACAAAAAATACCAGATATATAGTGGACATAATCACAGCAGAGCAAAGGCATGCAACAATCAAACTAAATAAATACCCAAGATTAAGACTATTTAAATAGCTTTAATCGATTTTCTTTTTCCTTTTTCCTTTTCCGTCTACTTTTACTCTAGACTTCCTTTGTTATTTTTAATGTCATAGAGGATCCCAATGTTAGTACTTTGCATTGTAAAAGATATTACTTCATTGTAAATGCATTCCTGATTTCATGTCACAGGATCCTATATAAGTTTCAATGGGTGTGATACCTTTGTGACCTAGTTTTTATTAATTAACCGTAACAATAGTGGAACAGTATTTAACAAATCAAAAGATCAATGCAAAATATCACCATCAATCAGCTGGTTGTAGTAACAATTAAGATCATCGAAGCTATTAAATTTGGTACAACAAAAAAAAGTGTATTGAAACTTTGATTACTGAAAAATTGCTTATGTAAGCAAAAAATTCTACCAAATTAATTGCAAATAACATGAATTTTTTACAAGAAATTAGTCACAAATATAGTTTCACCGTCATGGGCCTTAACCATCCACAAATCACAGGGCCTTACACTTGAAAGGGCCACCATTGACATTGGCAACATTGACTGGCAAGGGCTGACATTCACAACAATTTCTAGAGTCACTCATCTTGGAGGTCTTTGTATTCACCCTTCATTCTCATTCCACATATACACATGCATGCAACACAGCCCTTATGTTGCACGAAGGATGAAAGAGGAGGCTCGACTATCAATACTATCAGCTTCAATCACGTGACATTATCAAATACTTTTCAACAAGAAATTATAGGTTGGTTTGCTACAACCTTGTTGCTTTCTTTTCCAACATTACAAAACTATGGATGGAGTTTAATATTACTTGTGTATTTGATCATGACTACTTGGTTCCAGATTCCCAACAACATAGGGCTCTGTATGCACAGCTCAAATGCAAAGCAACGTTATTTCAACGTTATATTGTTGGAAACTACACAATTAAAGCAATGGATGGAGTTTACTATTACTTGCATATTTGGTTCAAATTGGTAAATCCTTCCCCCTTCTCTTTAATTCTTCATTGCTCTCGATTCCTCTATAATTTATAGATAATTGCCACTTTGTTGTTCAATTAAACCAAAAAACTAAAGACGTATCTGATTTTTGGCAAGGATCCAATTTTGGATGGAATGGAAGTACTTTTTTATGCACCAAATCTTTTCATGCAAGCTAGATCTCCATGGAATACAAACTGCATATAACAATGCATGATGTCTTAAGGTTTTTTCTAGAATTAACAGACCTCTGTGTTGTTTTCGTATCATAGTTTACTTATCATTTTCTTTGTAAACTGTCACCATGCCTATCATCCCCATTTGTGTGCCGAGAGGGAGGATAATTTTCATATGTAAATGCTAAAAAATTCATATCTTGATTATACTTTATATTAGAAGATACGTGTGTAGCATGTGTTACTTGAAAGTTGCTCTTTTACCAAACTCTTTATTCAGCTCATTTTCAGCTCACCTACACTTTATTAGGAGTCTCCTTTCAAGACTATCATGAAGAATTTTCGTGCAAACTCTACCCATTTTCCTCTTTGGCATCCTTGACAACTCGACACAATGTGTGTTGAATCTTAAGGTAATTCACTTGCTAGTATTTCAGTCAATTTTTTTATGACAACCTATACATGGCCAGATCACTTTTCTTGTGTTTTATTTTATTATTGCAAAACTGTTAAATGAAGGTGGTTTTATCTATGGCTTTTTCAATATATAATCCCTAGTGTAATACCTACTATTACAACTTTCTTGACATCTTTTACTATTGAATGTATAGCAGCTGTAAATGCAATGGTTGCCAAAGCTTTCCTTGTAACTCAAATTGAGGTAACTTGCCATTATTTCAGTGAAATATTTTATGGGAATCTCTACACGGCCAAATTAGTTTTGTTGTGTTTTATTTCATTATTATAGTTCAGTTGTTATCTACTAAATGAAGGCATTTTATGTTCATTTCGCAAAATAAATTTTTGGCTAACTTTATTTTCCTTCTTCTTGAGGCTATTTTCGATGACAGTTTTCCTGACAACATTATTTACTACTGAATGTATAGCAGCTACTGCTGAACCTGCAAATGCAATGGTTGTCAAAGCTATTTTCATAATGTGTATAGTACAGATCAAATCATCTTCATATGTTTATCTTAATACATTGTTCTTTACATAGCTTATGAATTATATAGTAGATATTTCCTCACATTTCCTGCCATTTTACTAGTTATTGTCCTTTGCAAATATTCCAATTATACTGGTTCTTGTATTTTAAAGACAAAATGGCAAAAGACAAGGGATTGGCATGACACAAACCAAATATTATTTACTCTTGAATGTATAGTAGATGTTGTTGTAGCGTTGATTGCAATGAACAGTACAGCTCAAATCGTCTTTATATCTTAAACTTAATACATTCTTCTTTACAGAGATCATGAATTATACAGTGAATATTTCCTCACAATTTTCCACCATCATTTTGATTATTGTACTTTGCAATAAAAACCATGCACTACTTTTAGATAATGACTTGTAGTTAAAAATCATAATTTTGTTAATTAAACTGAAATGAAATAAAATATATATGGAAATCTTCATTTATTTAAAAAAGTTTGACACTTCACATTTTACACTTTTCTATCTTTCAAATAGAATATCATAAATTAAAATATTGATCTCCACAAATCTTCGGTGTACCCATTGCACACGGTGCAATTGCTAGTTGTACTTCAGTGGCAGTTGCTGCTTGCTCGATGGCAAATGATCTGGTACGGGGTCTCTTGCGAGGAAAAGGGTTCTGTATCATTTTTACGGTACATGCAAAAGCTCTGTCAGGTGACGTGAAAGATACAAGTTTAAACATGAATTGAAGTTAAAAATAGGGACCGTATAGACTTAAGTGTAGAGAGAAAGGAAGGATTCCCGAGGCTGTCCCAGCGGACTTTAAAAATGTCGTAATTTCTGCTGTATTCCAAGCGTGTATAAAGTTCTATCTGGTTATTTTAATATCAAGTCTTTTCACAGTAGATTTGCGGATCAAATGTCCGTAGATATTTTTTTTCGATCATCATAACACTAGAGTTTTAAAATATAATACTGATACGGCGACGGTTATAAAGATTTAAAAACGCATTATTTATGTTGGTTTTTATTGGCAGCATTAAAAATACGTTTAGAATCTTTATATTAGAAAAAAAAAATATCATCCACTTTTATTTATTAATATGCAAATTTTATAAAAAAATAGGTGTATATTTTTTTATTGATTTAAATGTTTATTTTTTATTATAATATTTATTTTAAAAATTATAAGTTTTTCAGTCTATGAAATTAATAGAATGTTTTTGGATTCAATTTTGTTTATTTTACTATTCCATAGTAAAAGAGGAGAGTGATTTGAAATATCAATAGAAAAATATGCATAATTAATCTAAAGGAATTCTCTTCTAACTTTAATGTTGTTTAAAATTCAGATTGTCCAAAACCATTCCATAAAATCTAGGGTTTCATGGCTTCCCAAACTCTCCAAATATTTTTTATCACAAAAGTTTCTTGAATCTACATTGTGTTCTTCATGGTGAGAAAGGTTTGTAACACAATCCCCTTTTAAGTAGATCATCGAAAAGAATGGCCAAAGACAATGCATTGTCACACAAGAATTTTCCAATCTTCATCACCTTGAAGGGCATGAATAATCCTCTTAGTGTAAAGATCCAAACACTAGTGTTAGGTGGATAAAAGCCCCAAACCACCAAAATTTTGGGGGAAACAACAAAACTCTCAAGCCACCCTATGGAATCCCTTGTGATTTTCTAAGGAATCCCAAATAAAATCATAAAGAATCTTGTCCATTTAAGAGGCCTTAAAAGGAGCCAAACATGAAGAATAATATACATGGATAGCCACAAGAATCTTGGAACCATCTTGAAATTTCCTTGCCAAAGAGGGGTTTTGTAATCCAGTATGCCAACTTCTTTTTAATTCTATTATGGATAGCGTGCCCTAATGATACCTATGAAGCTTGGAAGATGAAAGGAATGTCATGAAATCTGAAAACTTCTTCATAACCAATCAATTTCCAACCAAAGGAGTTGAGCCAAGAGAGTGCAAGGAGAAATGATTTTCTATAAAATCTAGTCTTATGCCACTGAATGAAAAAACTAGAAGCTTTGAAAAAAATATCTAGGCACTTAAGGGCTTGTTTGACATTTTTCTCTTCTAAAAAAGTGAGTAATAAATCATTCACAAAGTGGGCATTAACAAAATGAATTGAGGAATTAAGTAAATTTATACCTTTGACCAACCTTTGAGACAAGGAGTGAGCCAAGAGGTAACCAAATCCTTCAGTAGCAAGTACATAGAGAGTTGAAGTAGTGGGACAACCAGACTGGTGAATAGATCTGAAAAGCCCAAAGGCATTAGATTGTTGATCATTAATAGTAATGCATGATGAGGCATCAACAAAGAGCATGGTAACAAATTTAAGGAAGTGAGGCCCAAAACTTAGAGCTTGAAGCATGACTAGAATTAAGGGCCATTCAATATGATCATAAGCCTTGGTAAAGTCATTTTTTAGGAATAGATCGTTCTTTTGAGAGTGCCCAACCCATTCCATACCTTCCCAAACTAAACTAATATTTCTTAAATTATGCCTAGAATTAATGAACCTGGTTTACTTAGGCTTCACAATTTGAGGAAGGAGATGACAAACCATTAAGACCAAGGCTTTGGCAATTATATTGTATGAGACATTGAGCAAGGTGATGGGCCTCCAATTATAGTATACTTTGGGTCTCTAGACTTAGGTATGAATTTGATATTTTCTTTTGTTAATTACTTTCTCTAATGACTTGATTGGAAGGCTTCAACCTAAACTTTATCCAGGTCCTTCCCAACATAGTCGTAGAGGGCTTTATAAAACTCGCATTTGAAGCCATTACAACTAGGACCCTTGTCATCTATCTTGGGCTTTATAAAACTCATATTTGAAGTCATTACAACTTTGGCTGAAGTGCATTCTTCCTCTTTCTTCGGTCAATATCTTGCTTTGCCAAAGGTGGTTGTGACTGCCCTTCCTTCTGAATTTTTCTCTCTAAATCTACAATTGGTGTCTTCTATGGAGGTGGAGACTAGTCCCATTGAGGTGGATCCCTCTTCTATTAAGGTGGAGGTGGGTGATGTAGATTTGGTGGGGAGTTCTTCTCTCTTGTACTTGTTCCTATCAAGGTGGATCATGTGTCGGCAGATGAGTGAAGACTTTGAAGGTTTGGGCTCTCATTTCTTCCTCTCCTATAGAGGGGAGCTCCCTTCTATTAAGGTGGAGTTGGGGTTGGTGTTTCTAGTGGGGTGTTGTTGTAAGTTTTATGATGTACCTTTGTGTTTTGTTTTGCTCTCTAACTCCCCTATTGAGGTGGGGTTATTGGATTTTCTAGTGTTGTTGTTTAGGGGTTTGATGGTGTTCTACACCATTAAGTTGGTTGTCTCTCTTGGCTCAGTGGTGTCTTCCTTGAGTGGTAGGTTTGTTGATGCCTAGTTGATGCAGGCGGTGTCTTTGTGTACCTAAGGGTTTCTAGTTCTAGTTAAAACATGGTTGTAAAGGGATCTTGGTCCCTTGCTTTTCTGATGTAGCCTGTGTTGTCATGTTTTTCTTGTTGCGGTTATTGTTGGGTTGCTGATGGTATGCGTATTATCTTGTAAGAAGTATGTTTTTCTTTGATAGGGTTATAGGTCCCTTCAAAACTATTTTGTAATGGGTTTCAGGTCCCATCAAAACCTGCTTTACACCTAATAAAAAACTAGGACCCTTGTCATTGGCCATAGAATGAACAACCATCTTGATATCAAAAATGGAGAGAAGTCGATCATAGAAGGCTTGTTGCAAGGAGGAAATCCAATAGGGAACAACATGAAGGAATTCTTGAAGGGCCTAGTCTCATTCAAGATAATTTTCTTAGGAAATGAAAACTTGCTCAACATGTTTGACAATAACTTGGAGAATTTATGTAAGCTCTTTGAAGATAATCTACCCCTCCTTGAATTTTTTGATGTCATACAAAGTGTGTTGAGCTCTAAGTGCTTGAAAAAACTATTTAGAATATTTATCCCCAACATAAGACAATGGAACCTAGCTTTTGATTTGAGTGTATCTTCTTGAATGGTTGTCAATAATATGATTTTGATGTCGAAGCTCCACCACCTTGACATACAAAGTAAGGGAGAAGGGGCCATCTTTAAGATTTTCAATATGGTTGTGAACCTTTGAGGTTGTGGCCTCATATGCATGATTCCAAAAGATTACCTAGTACCCATAGATGTAAAGGAAAAACTATGTGTATCAAATGGATCTATTCCACTAGTCAATCAGACCAATTGGTTGAGTGGTTCAAGCTTCAAAGTTCCACATTTTCCTCATGTGGGCTAGTGAGGGCTAATGACTCAGCAAATAAGTATTTAAAAAGCTAAGTTTTATGACTTTGAGGTATTACAACTTGTCATTAAACTTTGAACCATATTTGGAAATGGTCTAATAGGGTGATGTCTAGTAAAGGATTTGTTGATTAGTGAAAAAAATTGGCCAAGGAGAAAAAAGATTATGAAAAAATCATCACATGATCTAGGTATTTAAAGACAATAAAAAATATCCTAGAAAATATTCTATGTATATACCAATGAGAATGATTGTGCCGGCAACCTATATTATGATAAAAAAAAAAGGTCTAATTTATTATGTATTTAATATCACACCTCTCACTTATCAATTGTCTAATATAAGGGAAAGGTCCCATCTTAATCATACACCAAATCAACCATATTAAATTCCCTATGCACTGACCTGGGTGGTGGTAGACAATGAATTCTACCTATCACAAAAAATTATATCTTTTTATAGCATCAATAGAAGCATAACTATTTATGATGCCAAAAGAATGATTATTGATATTTAAGAGGATCAAAATCACACAAATAGTGGGGTTAGAATTGTGGCCAACAAAATTGAAGGCACCTAGGAGAGAGAAAGGTAAATACCCCTCCATGAGCAATGTCATGATTGCTGCAAAACATAGAACTTGCTAGCCAAATGGCATGCCAAGTTGTTGAAAGAAAAAACTTGTAATATTTACTTCCTATAAATAGATAACATATAAAGTTGATTACTTCTATCAAATATCCTACAGTAAATATTTCTTGGAGAGGCTTGTAAGACCTCAAACATTCCAAGAGAGGAAATTCGTTGGCGAGAGTCAACAAGAATATCATCACTAGCCAACTCCTAAAGAGAAGAATTATGATTCTACAAAAAGTATTCTAGGGAAAAACTACCTAGCTAAATGTTGGGGGTAAGTGTAGAAAGATGGGGGACCAAAAAGTGGCCATGTCATTTTCTATTCCCATAAAAGAGAAAATGTGAGTGTGTTATAATGAAACACATTCGTATTATGGCTTGGTAGTGACTGAGCCTAGACTCAATCACTACAAATGCACTCACATTATAACACAAGTGTGTTGTAATGTGAGCATTCTATAATTAGCTCGCATTATAACACGAGTGTGTTGGAATGCGTGTGCATTATAATGCACTAGTATTATTGTGAAGATTTTTTTTTCTCTTTCACATCCCATCAAACTATATACATAAAATAAACATTTAAGTATAAGTGACATTTATACATGAACATTTACTTCCTTATACTTTATATATAAGTGGAATTTATATATGGAAAATTACTTTATATACAAGTAAAATTTATAAATATACATTTTATTTCTTATACTTTAAGTTATATTTCAATATATAGTTTTGGGATGTTTGAGAATCGTTTTGAATCTCTAGGAGTTATAATGTAGACTCTAAGTTTTTGAAGATCTTATAATTTTTTAGACAGTCGAATTTAAGTAATCAGTAGGTTGTCATCATCTTGCTCTCTCTCTCTCTATCACACTCTATCTATATACCTTGCACTCTAGACCTATCTCTATCCCTTTCTCTACATCTCTCTCCCTATCTCCATCCCTTTCCACTCTCTCTCTCTCTCCCTATCTTCATCCCTTTCTCATCTCTCTCTCCCTCCCTCCCCCCTTCCTCCCTCCTACCCTCTCTACTTATCTCATCTCCCTTTGTCTACTTATCTCTCCCTCCCTCCTTTCTTCCCTCTCTACTTCTCTTTGTCTCTCCTCTCCCTCTATTTACCTCCCTCTCTCCCACCCTCCCTCTTTCCCTCTCTACCTCTACTTCTCTCTATCTCCATTCTCCATCCCTACATATGTCCATCTCTCTCTCACCTCTCTATCTACCTACCTCTCCCTCCCTCTCTCTCTACCTACCCATCTCTCTCTATATCTCTCTATCTCACCTCCCTCTACCTCCATCCCTCATTACCTCTCTAATTATATCTATCTCTCCTCTCCTTTTATCTACCTACTTCTCCCTCCCTCTCTCTCTCCCACCTTCCCTCTTCCTTCTATCTCTCTCCATCTCTACTTCTCTCTATCTCCACTCTCCATCCCTCCATCCATCTCTCTCTCTCTTCAAGTAGGATACAAAGACAAACATAGAGAGAGGGGGCACGAAGGTAAGGAGGGGGGAGAGAGAGGAGTAGAGAGGGAAGGTGAGAGAGACATGTGAGATAGAGAAAATTAGAGCGGGAAGGAGAGAGGGAGGTGGGAGGAAGGGAAGGAGAGGTAGAGAGGGATAGGTTATATAGAGGGAAGTAAAGAGGGAAGGAGAGAGTGAGAGGGATAAGGGGTGAGAGAGGGAGGGATAGGTAGAGATGGATAGGTGAGATAAAGAGAAGTAGAGAGGGAAGGAAGGAGGGAGGGAAAGAATGAAGGAGGAGGAGGGAGGGAGGAGGGAAGGAGGTAGATAGAGAGAAGATGGAGGGAGTGAGGGTGGGGGATAGGATAGGTGAGATAGAGAGGGAGGGAGTGAGAGATAAGTAGATAGGAAGGGAGGAGAGAGATCAGAGAGAAGAATGAGAAAGATGAGAGAGGATAGAGAGAGAAAGGAGATGGATCGAGGGAATGGAAGGGTGAGATAGAAAGAATTAGAAAGAGAGGAAGGAAAGAGAGAAGGATGGAGGGAGGAGAGCTGGGGAAGAGAGAGTCAAATAGAGAGAGAGGAGAAAGGGAGAGAGAGATGGATATTGGGGAGAGGAGAGAGAGAGAAGAGGAAGGAGGTGGGAAGGAAGGAGGAGAAGAGGGAGGGAGGAGATAGGGAAAGGAAATGAAGAATATGAAAAGGAATATAACTTAAAGAAAGAGAAATTAAATGATGGAATGAGTGGATGGATAATTAGAATATTTAAATGGTTTTTATCTTTAATTTATTTTGCTAGTTTCTCAATTTTTTGTCAAAAACCTATGAATGGTATTTTTGGTCTCATTTTTTATTCATTCGTTGAATTTTGAAACAAATTACATTTTTAAAAACTAGGCTATATTCTTTACAGATTCAAAAAAATCAATTACTTTCTAAAAAATTTAGGGGGGGGCATGCTCAATTTTTTATTTTTCAAGATGTGTCCACTTTGAAAATTAATAAAAAAATCTTGTACTCATTAAAAATTAGCAAAAAACTCAAGCATAGACTACATGGTGTTAGATAATTTCTCATCAAACTGATTTTTAAAATACTAAAAAAATTAACATTTTAGGGGGAGCACACTAGACGTTATGCTATGTATTTTTGATAAAAGCAAGTGCACTTTGTGTGCTCCCCATGTTTGAACCCCTTAATCTCCACTAGATTTTCAAAAAATGTTAGTAGTTTAGAAAGTAGATTCAAAGCACTACAACTCTTGTTATTGTTGTGTCTTAAAATTTTTAGTGTAATTATCATAAATTTCTGATCCAAGGTCAATCTTTCCTAGTTTCAAAAAAAAGTGGCCACTTAAGACCCCTTTTTGGTCTCCCATCTTTGTGCACTTACCCTTGGGAATTAATTTATTTTATTTTTTAGAGCATAATCTCCCTCCTCCAACTACCCAAATAGGCTACAAGATTGTCATAAATGTTTAGGTAATGAGAGAGTGAAGAGGAACTTTTGGCTAAGAGGGTAAAATCGATGTTGGCTATAGAATTTGAGAAAATATTAGCCTGAAGGAGCACTCACACATGGGTTTGAAAACCTCTTTACCCTTTCTTGAAGGGTGTGAAATATTTGTGGGCTATACTTTAGTAGCTGAGTGATCTAAATTAGCCTAAGCTTTAGCCTCTGAATTGTCAGGGTTAGCATTTTTGGCTTTACGGTGGGAGATTGTTGTCTATTTTTCCTTGGATTTTGAGGTGAGAATCTCCATAGATTGAGAAGCCTTGGCCGATCGAGGAGTTGATTTGACTTGGGGGTGCCAAAAGGTAATCCTTAATTTTATGCTCGATGAATCGACACTAAAAATAAGTGTTGGACAAGTTGAGATAAAGCACATGTTGAATGTGACAAAGGTTACCAATTTGAATGTCCATAGATTCTTTCAAGTCTTTTGACATGTATATCTTGATACAAATGCATTTTTATAAATGATCTTGATAAATATATCAAGCTCAACACAAATAACCTTCCATAGGGAACCAACAATGGTGGTTATAAACTTCCGACATGGAAGGGGTAAAACAGGGAGTTCAAACCAAACTAGCACACAAAGTCTATTCTCATTTGAGATGGTGAAATATTGCATCTAAGGAAGAAAGATCAATAACACATTGATATACCATGAGCCATGTTTGAGGATAGCCTCAACATGTCTAGTCTCAGAAAAATAAAACAAAAAAGAACCCTTTAGTAATGTTCTAAACAACATCAAGCCAGACCCCATGCAAGGCCCAATGCTTATTGACCCAGTCGCAAAGCATGATTTTGAAGGATTTTTTTCTAACAAAATTGCTTATCAAAGTGAAATTCTCTAACCAATTACAAGCATTATTAAACTCAATTATGGGTAAAACCATATATGTTGGGGATTCAGAATGTATATCTCTTAAAAAAAAATTTAAAAAAACTTTTGAGACTACTTGTTTAGAGGATTCGTTGTGTAGAGCTACCAAACAATCAACAACAAAATGAACTACTTGTTTGAATCTATTTAGGACCACAAAAATGACTAGATTAAAATTACAATAAATGGTGAAGGTTAAAGGGTTTCCTATGCCAAGGGCATTGTATAATATAAGGAAAACTAAAGATATAGAAAAGACAAACCATGATAGAGCCAAGTTCTTATCCAACTCACCTTATAGGATTTTTTGTATATAATGAGATAGATGACTCAAGAAAAAAGAGAGTGAAAAAAACTAGGTTAAAGGGTTGTGTCGCATTATAGTGGAAAGAGGTGTAGGGTGACATATGAAGTGGGAAAAAAGAACATCCAATAGGATAGGATGGTGAAATATTGAAAGCCAAATTCTTTCCAACCATCACCTTGAGTTGTTGAAAAATTTGCAAAAATTGAAATATACAAAGTTGAGTGTAAAAAGCTATGTTGTAGAGTTCTACAAAAACTATATTTTTTTAGGTCACTATGAGTTGGAGTATGAGAAATTATCTCAATATGTAAATGGGCTAATATTGAGAACATAAGATGATTTGAGCATGATAAGGCTATGAGCTATTAAGGATGTCTACCAACATGCACTAAAGGTTAAGAAGAAAGACAACCTACTACTTAAATGATGAGGAAACAATGTGCATCTAGCTAAAATAAGCCATAGCTAGGATGATGAGACCAACACTAGTATTGATTATAAAAATAGTCATAAAGCAGGAGGAATGATTTACTCCACAAAATAAGGTGGATGTGGTCCAAGAAGTCATTAAGGATTTAAGGGAGAATACTACAAGTATATAGAAGTGTGGACATGAAGTGGATAAAAAACCACAAATGCAACAAGAGAGGTAGAATCAATAAGGATCAAAGTCATGTTATTTTTACAAATGAAAGAAGAAATGCTTTGCCTAAATACTTAGAGAAACTAGAGTGAGGGTAATCTCTCATGATGACAAGATCACTACTTAAAAAAGCAAAGAGAATGATGAACCCATGTAACAAAGGATTTTTTTAGGACTATGTTTAAGATAAGATTTAAGTGTTGCAAGGTTATACTTCATAATGGGAACATAGATTATAATTTATTTTCCTTCAATAAATGGTAGAGAAATTAGGGTTAAGAAGAGTAATTCACCCTAATCCTTAAAAAGTGTCTTTACTACAAAGAGGCCATCAAATATTGGTAAACTAGAAATGTTTAGTGAGTTTTTAGATAAGCATTTGCAAAGATAGATTATGGTGTGACATTATGTCCATGAATGAATTCCATGTACTTAAATAGAGAGACCATAATAAAATGATAGAAGAGTTATCCATAATGGTAGAACAAATATTTATTCCCCAATTAAGAATAGAAGAAGACATGTCCTTGTTCCATTAGTTTCTTATGGAGGAAAGGTGGAAAGAAACCCAAGAATGTTTCTTTTTATTGATAATAAAATTTTGAGAGAAGATAAATTATATGAATTTACATTCGTTATTGAAATCGTTCCCAAAGAATTGCAATTAGATGCACTAAAGGAGCACAAGCATGATATTATGCATGAGAGATTACAAATTAATGTTATAAAAAAGGTAGATGTGAATCTATATGTGTAGAGGGAATGCATTTTTAAAGTTGTTGCAAGGGTAGACATTGAGAGAGTCTTAATATATTTGTGGGGACTGCAAATTATTCTATTTTCTAGCAAGAAGGCACTTTAAGATACTTGCAATTAAGTGGTACTATCACTACAAATCACTTGCAACTTAAAGGTAATAGTTTCTTGAAACAAATGGGAAATGATATAATGTGTCACTTATATCATAGCAAGGTTAGAGGCACTTGCAATGTTTATTTTAGATTTAGATATTTATTGACTTAGATTGATTATGAGATGTAGATAGTAGGAGGTCAACTAGCATTTTTGTTTAGTATGTTTAATCGTGCAATAAATTGGATGAATAAGTAGCATACATTGTGGTTTATTTATATACTACAGTGACAACATATGATATCTACTCTTTCCTATAAGTAGTTTATTTAGATTTAGAGCTTATGTTAAGATATTGGCTAGGGTCATAGCGTAGTTTGAGCTATTATAATATTTAGTGTGTCATTAGCTTGGCAGAGAACCTAAACTTTCATATATAAATGAAGCACACTGATGTGAAGAGTCATTTTGTTTATGATGTGATGGAGATAGGAGGGTGGTATTAAAGAAAGTTGATACCATAAAGAATGTTACAAATACATTAACAAATTCAATGAATATAAATAATTTTAGATGGTGCAATGATTCTATTAAGTTGTCGCATTCCCTAGTAAATAGTTCACAAAAATGATTGTCACTTAAAACCATAAGATAAGTATAATACTCCTTAGAATCTCAATGTTTGGTTATCTCAATTTTATTTTTTATTTTTTTATGTGACCTCTTTAGAAAAGGTGTGTAACTTTAAGGTGATATTTATGCCATATTTATTTTGTATTACTATGTTTATCGAAATATATGGTGGCATGCAAGAAATCTAATAGCATATATGACATTACAAGATATTAAATATTTTATAGAAAAATTATGATATGTGTACGCGATGTAGCATCTTAAATTTCCACCCTTGACAATTTCATGCTATGTTTGGCTCCCTCATAAGTGTATGTTCCTAACTATGCTTGTTTATTACCTATTTACAAGTTGTTTTTAAAATATTGAATTAAACCTATAAAATTAAAATAAATATATTTATTTAACGAAAATCTAACAAAAAAAATACAAATGGACTAGGGTACCCAACATCCTTGTCCCACCTTATCAGACCCTAAATTTTAAATATTATTGTTGGCCTCAATATGATAATAAATCCTAAATCAATTGTCAACTTGACATAATGGTTAATACAAAATCTATTGAAACTCATATAAATATAAGTATTTCCCTCCATTTGAACACCTAATAAATTTTTGATCTCTCAAGAAAAACTCAAAAGGAAATTAAAGCAATTTCAAGTGTAGAATAAGTAGAATATCTACAAGATTCTTTTAGCCAAATTCATATCTATAACACATCAACAAATTTATGTTTATGCATAGTAAGATGTTTCATGTTTCATTTTTATTATTGTTATGAGCACAAACACTTGTAGGATCTTCAAACACCTTCAATTTCTCCTTGTATGAGATGAGAAAAATGAATTCAACCAAACATGGAATGTAAATATGAGTGATCTTCAAGGTGATTCAATCATTCATCATCAACTCTTTGTGGAAAATTATGGTGCGACATCACTTCAACAAGGGTTTCATGCCTAAGCTAACTTTATCAATTGTCATTTATTTTTTACAATCATTTATTGTTTACTTTTCCTCTCCTCAACCTAGGGAACATGATTTATACCATCATCATTTTCTATTTGTGGAGGTGGACACACCAAAATTTGGGTTTGAATGAGGAAAAATCCCATACAACACAACCTTTCCCCTCTCTCCATGTGTGCAAGTCAGATCCAAAACTTTTGTCAACAACAAGTTGCAGAAAAGCATAGAGTAGACTATGATCTAGGAATTTGGCATCTAAACAAGCTAAAACACTTAAACTAGGGCGCCCAGTGCCCTTGTCTCTACATTTCAAGCTCATCTTTCTATCGTGCAAGTTCCTCTTTGTCTACACAATTCAAATCTATGTTTGCTTCTGCAATTTTTTGTTTTCATCGTGGGATCATTTGTATTTTCATATCTAGGCTTATATCGATTAGATTAATTAATTTCACACATAAAATCTAACCTTTTTACAATAAAGCAACCAAACCATAGTAGATTGGCTCTTCATTCAATTTGTTAACTAGTCATCAAACCTTGCTTGGTTTGTGTTCTAATGTGAAGCCAAAAGGAAAAGTTAGATCTAACGTAATTCACTTGTTGGATCTTAGATCGCAATTCCACTTAACAGGAGCATGTAAGAAGAAGGTTGCATACTATTGGAAAAATGTGTCTCAACCTTGCAATTACATAAGGTATTGTTGATATGTTGATGATGGGGTGGTGCGGGGGGGTTTCCCCTGCAAGGGATCTGAGGGCAGTGCCCCTAAAAGGAAAATTTTATTTATATTTTATTATTGTAAATCTTGATCGTTCATCATTAGGTTTTAAATTTGATGGGAAATCTTTTATTTTCTTGACTTTCCCTAGAAGGAAACCCGATTTTATAAGGGCATTGTATTATAGCTGAGTATTGTGATGTATTCTGAGGGTTTGATAGCGATCGTATTTCCTTTGGATCTCTAGTTGGTGATACTCCTATGATAAGCTTGCTCTACATGTATATTATAATCTTTGTGATTTATGAATAATATATTGGGTGGATTTTGGAGTGGACTTTTTCTCCCGAAAGGGTTTTCCCCACGTAAATCATTGTTTTGTGGTATGCATGATATTTATGTTTATTTATGTTTAAGTTTTTGTAACTATTAAAGATATGTAAAATTTTTGCATTATTCTCCTCTCAAGGTTAGTGTAGGAAGTTGTTCTGCTACCTTAGCTTCCTTGTAGAGCTAATTCATAGAGAATGTGTATAATTTTTTCCAACTTACAAGGTTTAAGAATTATGATTGATAGAGAATATTTTTATAGACATTGTAGAGCTAACATAGAGTGTCCAAGTTGGTGACACATTTATTGCATGAAATTCCATTCTTAAAAGATCCTTGAGACTTAAAAGGAAGTTGGTTGAGGGAAAATAACTTCCTAAAGCCCTTAACAATTATAATAAAAAGCTCCAAATTCAATAAATGTAAGAAATATGCAAAACAACAGTAAACAATAACATTAGATATGTGTGGGGAAAACCATTTTAGAAGAAAAACCTCACACTCTAAAAGTACAACCCTTTATATTATTAGTAGTAAAATGTGATTACAATACAATCTCAAATCCAAGATCATTAATAAGAGTCTTCAATCAATGACAAGATTTTAAAATGATTCCAATAGCATAATGATACCTACAAACAACTTCATATTCTACTACACAATGTTCAAGTATCTAATTTTTCAAATTTATAATATAAAGGAAGAAGGCACCAAAGGTGGACACCAAGGATTTACGCATGGAAATAATCCAACTCTTGCATGCTCTCAAATAACTTTCTTTGGCATGCACAATACTTACATGCATGCAAACTACCTACATGTAAAGAACTATCATAATTGGGACCCACTTGTCCAATCCCAATGCCTTCCTCAGCATGCACAAAACTCCCTAAACATACAAATTGTCTGCATGCATGCAAGCATAGACACCTACACCAAATGTGGCTCACCTACCACCAATCAATTATAATTTGTCATTTTTGACTCTTCCATCCATCAAAGTCTACCATATGTCAATTAAATCAACAAATCTATCAAAATCAATCATAAGAACTCTTACTATTAGAGTAATCAACATTAGCTAAAATTAATTAATTTTTAATTGATTATTAGTTTAATTCATTTCATGCACTTAAGCTAAACTTAGGAGTATTTTTTTTATGTTAACCGAAGTGAGATTTTATTAGATCATTATGTCTCATTGCATATGATGAAGACACTTGTCATGATCTAATCCCTTTATCATTTAGAGTTGCTCCTATAAAGAACTCACCTTCATTGTATTATATCTCAATCTCCATGAAGACTCTTGAGGTTCATTTTGTAAGTTTTTCTTGTTGATGATATAGAAAATCATTGTCTGCAACTCTCTTTGTGTGGTAGGTGTTTTTGTTCATTGTTTGATCTTGTGTCTCATGTTTTTTCACAATTATAACATAGTATCAGAGTGTGAATTCAACAAACTATAATGCCCCGCCACGCAACCCTAGAGGAAGTTGCAATTTACTATACAAACATACTATTTTTTTTTTTTAAAGTACAAATAACATGCAAGATCACTATCCATTGCCAACAACCTCTAAGGTTACGAGACTGAGATTACTTAAAACCCAATCAAAAAACATGAATTAAAAACATAACATTTAATTACTTAACAAATTAAACACTCATACTTCCAAACATGATAAAATTACAACAAAGGCATAAGAGATGCCACATGATTCCAATAATATAATTTACAATAAGATTACAAAACTCATTCCCCGAATGAGGTAATTCCAATATACAAGGTTACAAATTACATCATCCACCTCGATACAAAGAGGGGTAATAAATTACACTAATAACTGAAAGAATAAAGCATGAAAGAACTGGATCCCACGAGCTCTCCAACTGGAAATCTCGTCCATACGAACAAGAAGATGACCTAATGGATTAAGGTGGACGTTCCACCCAACCATGTGATACCCAAAGGCTCACCCCCCGTGCTAGGAGATAGTAACAAGGAATTCCTATACAAGACCATCCACTCCTAGACACAGGCTAACTCACACTGACACAACCAAATACGTGAACCAAACATCCATAAGGATAACGCAAGCACAACTCCAACATCACTGACATAGGTCACATTGCTTCCATAAATATAACAAATCAAGTATGATAAGAAGACCATACACAAAAAACCAAATACCAACTGTTGTCGTAGAAAGAGTGTCATCACATAGCTCGACATGGGATCTCCTCTAGGAATCTTCCTAGGCTCCAGCCCCCACTATGGGTTATCCTGGTGGCCTCTATCGAATCTCGGCACCCATACTCACTCATGCAGAATCAAATACCTCTTGTAAGGACAAGATAGATGACCTTGCCATTCCAAGCCTTCCCATCCCATCCCAAGTCTATACAAGCCCTTGCGTCCATGAGTGAGGCTCAATTATCTTAATTAATGTGAAAAACTACCTAACTTCTAAGTACATTAATTTAGTTATCACTTGATTAAACCACTTTTGAAGGTTTCCCGGTTTACCTCTTTGGGCTCTGGCCCCTAACAGAAGCCACTCTTCTACTTGACAACATACCAAATAAAACCAGTCACCAAGGGAATCCCAAGTGCAACCCAACAAGGTAAAACCACTCCAACTCAAGGAGGAACATGAAATAAAAATCCACTCAACACTGGAGGCAACAAAGGACATACTCCACTCCTTCCACAGGAGGCACGAATAACAAAAACCACTCTTAAACCACAGGAGACACAGACCATCCCTATTCGTGAGAACCAGTTAATACAACAGGATACAATTATATGCCCTACCTAAGGCAATACAATGGTTGACTACATAATGACAACCCATACAAATAAACGAAACCCCATCTGGAAGACTTGCCTAACAAACAACTCCAAAAAGAACAAACAACTCAAATGAAGAGTTCCCTAGCCTCGAGAAGCAAAACTTAGAACTACCAAATCACTCTCATAAATTTACAATCATAACAATATTGCCCATACAATACCAACAAGAATTCACATAAATCAACAATCATATAAATACACGTTCTTTAAAAACTAAGGATGTCTTTCGACATAACGATCTTTTCTCATAAACAGGAACCAAAGTCCATAAATACATCATACACTTAATCTTTTAACTATACATATACATTCTAGACATTATAATTTTTCATGAACCTTATCTATTCCTTGCAGTATCGAAAGCAATCATCATTCCCTATTCACCATTTAAGGCAATAGAATATAAGAACTTTTTAAATAACATTCTACCCATTATAATAACATCGTAATAAAATAACCCCTTTCTTTACTTCTTTAATATCATCAATATTGCTTCTAATTGTAATCCATATAACTTAACCACGTACTTAATCCAGACATTTAAAATATCATTTACAAGAACTTCAAGATTCCATCAAATCAAACAAATCGTTGTAAACACATTAACCATATTCGTTTCAATTACAACCCTAACCCTTAACCAATATTTAATTATTGCACTAACCTTAATTCCCAAAGTACAATAGCACTAATTCTAAAATCGAAACTTGCATACACCCTCCAACTCAAACACAATTCTACTAATTAATTTTCACATGTTCCATAATACTAAAATATTATTCTTTATTCAAACTTGATAAAAATAAATATTATTTAAGGAATTCCAATTCCCAAGAATCAAATTTAATATAGAAGCTTTGACTTTAAACATCACTTAGGAAGCATCTCAGGTAACTAAATAACTAGGGTTAGGATTTCCTAAATTCAAGCAAGGCAATGGCATAGTGCAAGAATCAGTTATACTCGAAAATCAATCAAATTTCATTGGTAACTTATGAAATATTATAACTAATAAATTTATTCCATTTTCTCAATTTATTCATAATGATCAAAGCAATTTTAAAAAAAATAAATAAATCATTTTATTCTAAAATGCATTTCCACATTCATCATAGTAAAATACCCAACTTAAAATAATTATATTTAAACATAAATATATATATTAAATAAAATACACCATTTTAAATTTCAAAACAATATTTTAATCACAATTTCATGTGCACAAATTTTTGAAGGTTTTTCAACTTCAAATAGAGATTTTTCAAGATCTTCTTTTGTTCCTTTTTATTTCTATTGTTTGATTCTTCCATTCCAAAGAGGTTTCCAAATTTGTTTTCTAAACTTGCATTCAAATTGAAACCAAAATTTCAAAACTTCAAAACAATTAAAACCAGAATAAAACCTGTGATCATGAACTTGAAGAATAGTTGATGTTGAGTTCCTCTGCAGATTCCACTCCTCCACCATTCTATCCCAAGATCTCCACCTTCAAACCAAGATTGAATCCAAAAAAACCCAAAACCCTCTTTTCTTTTTGCAACCAAAACTCTCCATCAAAAACAAAAAACAAGAAGTGAAAAAATAAAACCCAAATGAAATATATTATCTCCCCCAAACTCAAATTCAAATTCAAAATCAAATTTCATGGCTTCTCCAAATCCTCCCCAAAATGAGTCAACTCCTCTAAAATATCTTTTCCACCCAAAGTTATTGCATTTTGAAGATATTTGAATTTTAAATAACTTAAAACAAAATTCCAATTTCCAAATAGAATTTACTACATTTAAATTTTTCTTTTCAAACAGAAGAATTTAAACTTTTAAAACTTTCTTTCCAAAAGTAAACTAACACTTTTAATTCAAAAGACTAACTTAATCAATTCAACACAATTAATTTAATTAATCAATAAATAAATCTAATCTGAGATTAAATTATTTTATTAATTATATTAAATTATTTAATAAATTAAATAACATTTTTAACAATATAGCCAGATTTATTTAAACAACTACTTAACTACAAAAGCCATTTATTTACTTTTATATCTTCAATTTAAATAAAACCAAGGTGAAAGGAACAACATAAAACAACTACACTCGACTACGACCTGACGACACACCATGACCAGGGGGATGACTTGGCACGGAAAACCTAGCTACTATCTCCCAATCGATGACCGTTGGTCAATGGACACGCTCAGACTTGTGAAACCAGGTGGAGTCGATGTCTCGTACCTGCAGTCCTGCAAACAAAATGAGTGTTAAACATGCATATAACATAGTAGACACGCCGTGAAGGGGAAATCGCAGAATCACAGGCGCTCACATGCGAGTGATGTAATATCGTCCCCTTCACCAATACAATATTACTAACTGACGAATCTAACATCAATAATATACCCAAAAGCATAAAGCATCATTACTTTCAAATATCTGCTAAACTAATCCAAAGCATGCCTTAATGATAACGTCAGAATAAAATACTGTCACATCACACCAATAAACTATCGCTCTATAATTATCGATCAAATCGAACACACATAATATAACATCTCAATAACCAAAAGGCACATCAAAGCAAACAAGGTCACACTGTCCAGCCAGAACGCAAAACGGAGGGGTATTACACAAACCCCTTCTTAATTTTTTTGGGTTTTCTTCAACTAAAGTTATAGAGCTCAAATTTGGAATCTCCATTTTTTTGCAAATTTTGAAGTTGGGCAATTTTTTGGTGTATTTTAGCACAAAAGGACCTCATTATTGCATTTAGGAGGTTGTTTCGATAAATTTTGACTATAAATTTTCCAAATTTTGGCATCAAGATATTCTTAGGCAATTTTTTTGCCAGGAGGTTGTATGGCCTCCCAAACATCATATCATACAATGGATTTAAAAACATCAAAAAAGTACATAGGAGGCATGTGCTTAGGCACTCTACTCATAGAGTGGTACTCCCAACAGTGCGACCAACACTACCACACATCACAATGATCACTAATTGTTTGTGGTAATGACTTAGCCGCTAATCGCTAGCGACTCGGTGCAAGCAGTGACCAAGCCAATAGTGGCGGGGGCCCTAATTTTTTTTTATATATTTCCTAAAACAAAATTGCCACCCACAGTTGCATGGGCGACCAACACCCAACCCCTAGGGGCTTTAAATTTTATTGTTAAAAAATAAGAAAATTTGGGAAAATCGCAATAACTTTTTCAAAATCGGGCAAATGAGATATGCTAGAAATCTGATTTCGAGCACTATCCAATGGTGTTAGTTTTTTTCTTAGATTTTGTTGTTGGTAAATTTTATCACCTATCAAAGTCATATATATTTTTTCACTCTCGATCTCACGACTTTTGACCCATTTCTAAGTTTTTCACAATTCTAGTGGTTTTAGGATGGTCTTTCAGAGCTCTTCATAGCCATTCATGCAATTTTTCCAAAAAAATTTGTATGCACATTTTATTCAATTTTTTGTATTTTCACATTCTAGTGAATTACTTGGATGTTTTAGCTCCTATAAACATTTTTTGTGTGGGATGACTTGTTTTAGGTTGTTCTACATGTTTTTCTAGCATTCTATCCTATTTGAGTATTTTGAGCATTTTTTGCATGCAATTTCTCTTTTGTAGACGCATTGAAATAAAGTGTTATTCTAGTGTATCTTTGAGTATTTTTCACACATCTTGTTGTGCCTATTGTCCCTATACTCTATTATAAAGTGTTATGGGTGGGTTGTGAGTTCCTTTATTTTTCCATCACACCTTTTTCAAGTGAATATTCCTTCCATGACATGATTGAACCCCAACGATTCTTGCCTCATACGTGTGTACCTTGTTGACACACCCCTTTTATTTTCAAGTACTTTTGGTTGCACATTCAGATGTTCTTTGTTCTTCTACATGTACTTGGTAACACAAATTTTCTATGGACCTATCTTGGCTCTCCCTTTCCACATTATAGGGGGTTTCTAATGTCGGTGCTAATGCTTCCTTGGCTTATTTTTTGGAGTGATCTATGTATCAATTTTTTGTTCCTATGTACTAGGTGGATGCAACAACTAGTTACCCATGCATTTTGGTGAGATGGAGCATTGACCATATGAACACTCATGCATTCTTGTTTCTAGAGGTGACCTATTTTCACTTGATCAATATTCTTCAAACTATTGGTACATGTGCCATTTGCATCTTTGACTTCTAGATATTTGCATTTGTTTGCCATCTGATTCGAGTAGTGGCATTGGTGGCGCTCATGCATATCCTTGTCTTCTTGATCTTGAACATCATCTGTTTGAAAGGAGGTTCTTCATTTTAGTACTATAATAGTCATTATTCAATAGTTGTCTATGGATCCTTCGTGCTTCAACGATATTCTTCATGTTTTTATTTTATTTGGGATATTGTTTCGGAGGCATCTTAGTCCTTCATTCACCTTTCTCTCTTTTGGAGAGGAGGTTTTCCCATGATACTTTCTCCTTTTTTCTCTAATTGTGAGAGATTAGATTGTTTGTATATGGGTACCTCATTAGGCCTTATTTGTCGAGACCCATCACTCATTCTCCAATCTATTATGTTAACTATTATAATACAGTAAAAAATGCGTCTTTGGATGGAAATTTAGTATGTTCTTTTTCATAAACTTCGTCTTCTAAGCTCTCAATACTTGTTAAGTTAAAAACTAAATTAAAACCCATGCATACCCTTCCATGAATTCAACTTTTTAATCTTGGATCTTTGGCAACATAAAAATTTGCTGCATTGGAATTATTTGTTTACTAACATGGCAGCTGAAGTTCCAAAAATCAATACTAATGCAAACCACGTACCATTTGAAAATAAATAAATATAAGAGTAAATCTCTCCATTATAATATTTCAAAAAGCAATATATACCACTTTGGCATATGCATGTCAGTTTTAATAACAAGGAAAATGTGTCTAGTTTCCTGTGTTAATCAGAACAAATTCCTAAATAATTCAAATTATCTCTTTCGAAAGTCTCCAATAACCCATTTACAACACAATCTCAGATTTTCAAAAGTGAGGCTAAATATAGTCAGATATAGGGCATGGGCCTCTCTTAACATAGACGGTATCATAAATGTTCTGGTAAGATACATCAATAGAACTATCTAATCTGCCTGTTCAATCTTCTCCACCCCATTATAAATTTGGGATACATAGTGATGTCTTATATCACTTGAAGTAGCCCTTCTGTTGCATACTGGACACTGTAATCATTTATATAGAATTTAATTAGTTTGAAGCCGGTATGTAATTCGATAAAACAAGACAATAAGAAGATAAATAAAATACGAATCAAATTTCACTTACAGTAGACGAACCACGACTTTCAATCCAATCTGTTATGCATGACCTGCCAAAGAAATGGCCACAGGAAAGAGAACTGGAGTTCCACAATCAGGAATATTAGAATTCTTTCTTACAAACTGTTGACAATGAAATAACGTATTCCCACACAGAATGAAATTTGAGAGCTCTAGTATTTAATATAATTATTATGGATGTCCATTAAATTAGGTGCAGCTTAAAAAAAATCTATTTTAAAATTAAATCATTAAATAATTAAAAGCTGTAAAAATTGAACAATAGAAACCATATTTAACAGCAGAAAGCCACTTCTTTAAGGGCAAATGGGAAACACCCAACACCTTAATTAAAAATTTCTTGTGCACCTAGTCTATCAAGCTAACACAATTATTAACATTAATTTATTATATTAACATATATAAAGCAAAACATTTTTTTATCATAAGAATTATAATGGAACCTTTTTATAAAATAAAAATTGTGAAGCATCTCATTTCGATATTTTATTAACTTATTTATTTTTGGTATTGATTGATTTGGATATTTTTATTTATCTATCATATATTTAATATTTTATTAACTTATTTATTTTTGGTATTGATTGATTTGGATATTTTTATTTATCTATCATATATTTAATCTTTTGATTCACATTCTATTTGTTGATGTTTTATGGCAGCGTCGTGGTCTTCTTCCAGTGATCTCCTTTACTACATTTGTGATAAATTAAATTATAGCCTATGGCTATTTAATTTATTGTGACATTGATTTACTCAAGAGGCTCGATTTATTAAGGTGCATCTGTTTGTTAAGGCCAACATGATGATTAATGAAGTGGAGCAATTTCTTAAAGAAGCACGAGTTTTTACGTGGCTGACTTTTTGCCTATTGGATGCGTCTTTATGAAGAGGTGTCTTCCTCTTTGCTGGCCAACTTAACTTGAAGGGTGACGACCTTCCATATTGTATATATATTAGATGGTTCTCTCATTGTATCATTCATTTCATTCAATTCTCTATTATTCATTGAAGTTCAAGTGCGAACCATATAGAGGAGATAGCGATTTCTGTAGAAGAGCATATTGCTGGCTGAGTTTCTAATCAGCAATATACATCTGGTTGTATCTGAGTTTGCATCAAATTGTGGTGCTTCGTCTGGCCTTCATATCGGCCTCTTGTAAAGGAGATTATTTGTGTTATCATTCAATATATAAGTGATATATTGTTGCTGGGTTTTTCTCCCTCAAGAGGAGCGTTTTCCTAGGGTATCTGTTGTGTTATTGTGTCTGATTTTGAATTAATTTTCTGTGCATTACATCTGATCATAAAACTAACACTATTATGAATAACACTTTACCAATTTATCGTATTTGTAGTGTTTTGTGTTATTGTCTATTGCAATATGAAGATTTGTTGCCTATTCCTAACACTATCTGTCATGTTGAAATTCATTTTTCAAATCACCTCTAACCATTTGTACATCATGTAGTATGAGCAAGATATGTCATTTTCTAACTATAATGATCATTGTCCTTGTGATTCTCTTGTACCAATGATGCTCAAGTGAATCAATAATCCATGTCAAATTGTCTAACCATATACACATCCATTGACAACACTTTGTCTCTACTCCTTTAAGATTGAAAATACTCACTAGAGGTACAACTAGCTATAGAATGATCATGAAGATGTGCCTTCTGCCTGTCAAATAAAAAGGTGGAAACAATATAGCATGACTCTACCAAACTAGTGTCCCTCATAAAACTTAAAAAGAGGAAAATTAAAAATACAAACACCATACTATAGGCACAACACAACATGAAAACTAGAACTACATATGCACTAAACTGAAAAAATGATACCTACAAAAGGGTAACAACACTCAACATGAAAACTAAGACTACATATGCACTGAACTGAAAAAATGGAAACCCACAAAGGGTTGTAGTTCAATTGGTTGAGCACAATTGGTGAGGGTGAAGGTATGTTCATTACGCCATCTACAAAGGTTCAAACCTCCAAAGGTATATATGTGGTATGAGGTTGAGATTGTGTCATAGGTGACTCTGGCAAATATGATACCCCTCAGTCCTTAACTCTTAACAAGAGAGATATCAACAAAAGCTCATGCTCCTATATCATAGAGCAAAACAATCTTATGGATGATATAAAATCCTCCATCAAAAAAAAAGAAATCCATCTACGTCAATCAAAATTGTCTCTCTAACAACATAAAACTCTAAACAAAAGATCATAAAGAAAATAGAATTATCCTCCTGTCTTTTGGTGGTTCCTCCAACCTCCCCTTTAAACCATTGCTTGAACATTAAATGTGGCATATCAAGCTAAAAATCTCCAACACAAGCACAAAATGAAATAGCTAAAATAAATATTTTTAAGTTCAAAATATTTAATAAGGTTGTTGGGTGAGAATGGGTTGTTGGTCAACATATGGGGCGTATTTTTAAAAAGCTACCACTTGCATCAGGAGGTGCAATGGTTACATTGATTGTAATTTATATAGAATGTACTATAAATTTCAAAGTAACATTTGGTCAATAGAGTAGCCAAGGATTTTATAAAACATCTTAAGAAAATGTTTATTGACTTGCTAATTTGTAAAAAAGTCTTGGAGTTAAAGAATTATATTTGAATAACAAGTGGATAGGGGTGCTCGATGGGGCATAATTGTCATCTATCATTCAAAATTAAAACATTAATAAGTAATTATTCTTTTTCTTTTATGGCTAGTGGTTTGGGTATTTTTTGAGTTTACTCATAGGGGTGGTTGCTTCCTAATAGAATGGCTCTATAGAGCTAAGCTTTTGATTGTGAATGCAAGTGTTTATCAAATGCCACATAGCATTTTAATTGAATCTAAGGACATAAATTGACTCTTCATCTCAATTTGCGTTCCACAATAAGAAACACAAGTTCATTGTAGTAGGATAGAGAAATTAGAGCAAGGAATAA